>JAMJFZ010001100.1:14492500-15220000 GCA_026225945.1 Cricetomys ansorgei
ATTTTATAAATTTAAAAGCTATTGAAAGAAAAGAAAAAATATATTTCAAAGGGAAGATAAAAATACAATAGCAATTATAATGGCCATCTCTGCTATTAGTCTCAGAGCAGAAATACCACGTCTACAAAAAAACAATTGTACTTCATAAAGATGCTATAGCTAATGTTGTTATGAACAGGGGTATAGGTATGCCTGGGAAATTAAATATGTACCCATGAAAATAGTGTATTTAAAAATAAGAGGTTATATATGCCTCTATCATAAAAGTAGAAAATACTACATGAAAAGGATTTTTTTCTCTCTTCACTTTACTTTAGGTGTGTATTGAAGTAAACCTCTGACAAACTGCTGAGAAGAGAGCCTTGACAGACTGTCTAGGTACGTATGTGTTTGTGTGCCTATATTTATATGTTTATACAAATTCACACATGTATATAAACATATACATATATAGAGTCACTGTACAAAGAAAGAATCTGAAACTTGTCTCCCCACCATTCAGGACATTGAAGTAGGAAGGTCAGCCTGGACATAGGAATTTGGAGGGTAAAGGCTAGATCGGTGACATAATAAGACTCTATTTCAAAACAAACAAACAAACTAACACCAAGAATGAATTTAACACAAGATTGTCTTGAGTTAAAACAAAGAACTATTACTTTGATTCACTAATTTTATAGAACATTGTCTGAGTTTTTTGGTCTGTATGTGTGCATGTGTGTGCACACATGAAGGTGGAGGCCAGAGGTGAATGTCAAGTGTCTTCCTCAGTCATTTTTCACTTTCTGTTTTGAGACAATCTTTCATTGGACCTGGGGCTCACTGATTCGACTAGACTTACTGTTCTTCAAGCCCCAGGGATCTTCCTGTGGCTGGGATTACAGGCACATGCCACTGCACCTGGCTTTTCTATGTGGTTGCTGAGGGTCTGATCTCAGGCCCCATATTTATACGGTAAACACTTTACCAGTTGGGCCATTTCCTAGCCTCCATTTTCTGACTTTTATTACAGGAAGGATAGAGGAATTTTTGGTTTGACATCTTGTTATTAGGATTCTTACAGCAGTAGGTATACATAGTAATGCTTTTCTCCCCCTGTTCCTATTATACTGCTAGCCACTTGGATGAATTTAAAATTAATCTGTATCTGATTTGAATAACCAGTTTGATTTTAGTGAAGTATTTATGTCTAAAATCAGAAACCTTCTTTTTTCCCTTCCTTTCTTCCTTCCTTCCTTCCTTCCTTCCTTCCTTCCTTCCTTCCTTCCTTCCTTCCTTCCTTCCTTCTTTTATTTTGAGATGGGTCTTACTATGTAGCTCCAGCAGGCCTAGAACTTCCATATAGACCAGGCTGGCCTCAAACTCACAGAGAACTGCCTACCTCTGCCTCCTATTACTTTGATTTGCTAATTCTGTAGAACATTTTCTGAGTTTTTGGTCTGTATGTGTTCATGTGTGTGTGTATGTGGTGCATACACTCTGGGATTATAGGAGCTACCATGCCCAGCTCTAGTTTGTACTTTGTAACACTCACTGTCTTACTTACTTTTCTTGTTGTAATAAAATATCTGACAAGCAATTTAAAGAAGGAAAGGTTATTTTTTATTTTTAAAAAGATACATTTTATTCTTATTTATGAGTACATATGTGGCTGTTTTCCTGTCATGTGATTGTGGATACCTGTAGAGGCCAGACGAGTGTCAGGTCCCCTGGAGCTGGAGTTATAGGCAGTTATGAGCCTCCTGATGTGGGTACTAGGTGCTTATTTTCCTCTGGATGAGTAGCAAGCCCTCTTAACCAATGAGACATTTTTCCAGCTCCAGGAAGGGTTTATTTTGGCTCACTGTTTGAAGTACGGTCCATTATGGTGGAGAGGTCACGGCAGCAAGAGCTTGAAGCAGCTGGTCACATTGTAGCTGCAGTGAGGAAGTGGAGAGGGATGACAGCTAGTTTTCTGCATTTATGCAGTCTGCGACCCAACCCCAGGGAATGATGCTGCTCAGTTATGATGAGTCTTCCTACCCCAGTTAGCCTCATAAACATATCCAGAGCCTTGTCTCTTTGGGATTCTAGGTCCTGTCAATTGGACAGTATTAGCCATCATATCACAAATTGTGCATCTCATTTGAGTTGGGGTGGTTTTCCAGTTAGGCACTCTATTTTGTCTACTCTTATTCTTAGTTCTTGGTTATCTTGTTTACATTTCTGTAGTCTTTAAAAAGACTGGAGATCTTGCGTCCAAAATGAGGAAAGTAGTTGGTCAGGTTTACTTCAGGACTCTACTGTGGGCATAGTGTCTTAGTCTTGCCTTTTTTGACTTGTAATATTAGTATTTGACTGCTTTAAATTGAAAGAATTTTTAAATTTTCCTCATATCTTTGTCCTAGAGGTAAAACCATCTTAAAAATACTTGGGGTGGAGACTGGAGAAATGGCTCAGTGGTTAAGAGCACTTGCCACTCTTTCAGAGGACCCAGGTCCAGTTCCTATCACTCAGAAAGCAGCTCACAACTGCCTGCAACTCTAGTTCCAGGGGATTTGACACCCTCTTCTGGCCTCTAAGGGCACCAGGCAGGCACATGGTGCAGGCAAACACTTATGTGCATAAAATAACTCTTAAAAAAAATTAACGGGCAGCCAGGCAGTGGTAGCACATGCCTTTAATCCCAGCACTTGGGAGGCAGAGGCAGACAGATCTCTGTGAGTTTGACGCCAGCCTGATCTACAGAACGAGTTCTAGGACATCCAGGGATACACTGAGAAATCCTGTCTTGAAAACTCTAAAATAAATTGAATTAAACAAACAAACAAACAAATGGGCTGAAGGCATTCCTTTAGTTTAGTGGTTAAGAGCACTTGTGCTCTTCCAGAGGACCAGGGTTCAAATACCAATACCAATACAGTGGTTAACAACTTTAGTTAGGGGATCAGATACCCTTTGATGAAGTTTTACTAACTATATCTGTCTCAAACCAGAAACAGGTAATTACCAGCACCCTTGTAGTACTTCTTTCTAGTGTTGAGCCCTTTCTTCCCCAGGGGGACTATACTGACTTATGGACTGGTAAAATTTTTATCCTTACCTCTTTTTAGTTCTTTAGTTAATTATAACCCTAATAGCAGAGCTTTGCACATGGTAGGTTAGTACTCTGTCTTTATGTATGTGTAAATATTTATTATTTACATGTATGTATTTGTGAGTGTGTGCCATGTGTGTGCAGGTACCCTCAAGTGGCCAAAAGAGGGTGTTGAATCTCTTGGAGTTGAAGTTACAGGCAGTTCTGAGACATTTGATATAGGTGCTGGGAATCAGATTTGGGTCCTTGGGAAAATCAGGAAGCTCTCAACCTCTAGCTGTCTCTCCAGCCACCATAATTTTCTTTTTGAAACAAGATTTCAAGCTGGCCTTGAACTTAATGTATAGCTGAAGAGGACCTTGAACTTCTGATCCTCCTGCCTCCCCTTCCTGAGTGCTGGCATTACAGGCATGTACACTATAATACCAATTTTGTTTTTGTGTTATGCTGGGGATTGAAATCAGAGCTGTATTCATGCTAGGCAAGTACTCTACCAACTGAGCCATATCCCAAGCCTAAATGTTTGACTTGGAACTAATTTTAGGTCATAAGAAAGTTATGAAACTAATGTAAAGTGTTTTGCTATAGTCATTCCATTTCCACTAGTATTAACAAATTTTTGTGTATGTTGTGCATATATATATTCATGTGTATGTATACAGCAAGCCCCAGACATCCTCCTGTTGTATTCCCACACACACCAATGCTGGATTTACAGATGTGTGCTTCTGTACCTGGCTTTTTTATGTGGGTGCTAGAGATCCTAAGTCAGATTTTCATGCTTTGTGGTGACTGGCATCTCACTAGCCCCAGTATTAACAGTTTTATACAACTGTAGTAGAGTCATGAGCTACATAATATTTCATTTAACAACAGATGACACAACAGTGGTCCTATATGGGTATAATGGTGATTAAAAATTCCTGCCACTTAGTGATGTAGTCCATTGTAGATTAGCATCTTATTCATATATTGGTAGAGATGCTGGTGTAAACAAAGCCCATTGTACTACTAGTCATAAAAGAGTATTATGCATATAATTGTGTACAGTACTATAACTGATAGTGATAATAATTATGTTACTGGTCTATTTGGTGTATTATGCTTTTTAATCATTTTAGAGCATATACCTTCTACTTATTAAAAATAAAAGTATACTGTAAAACTGTATCCTTTGTTATGCTGCCCCTTGCCTGACCTACCTGGTACTTGCTGTGTAAACCAGACTGGCTTTAACTCACAGAGACCCCTCTCCCAGCCCCCCACCCCTAGTGCCTTTGCCTCTTTGAGTGCTGGAATTAAAGCCTGGCTTGCATTTTTTTTTTTTAAATTATCCTTCATCCTAACTATTGCATGTCTTTTATCTTTTAGTCTGTGGCATGTCTTTCCATTCATTTTCTTCCCTGCAACCTCTCTCTTTTTTTTTTTTTTTTTTTTTTGAGGTAGAGTTTCTCTGTGTAGTCCCAGTCCCAGGCTGTCCTGGAATTCACTCCATAGATCAAGTTGGCCTTGAACTCAGAGATCCACCTGCCTCTTCCTCCCGAGTCCCAGGATTAAAGGTGTGCAACACTGCTGCTTGACTGTCTTTTCATTTCCTTGACAGTGTCTTTTGCAGTGTGGAATTTTTCTTTTTAGATTTATTGCTTATTTTATGTATGGGTGTCTGCCTGCATGTGTGCCTGTGCATCATGTGCATGCCTAATGCGCACAGAGGCAGGAAGGTGTCAGGTCCCTGAAACTGGGAGTTGCCATGTGGGTGTTGTGCATTGGATGCAGGTCCTCTGCAATAGGAACAAATGCTCTTAACCACTGATCCATCTCTCCAGTGCCCACCTCTATTTTTTGTTCTTTAAATAAAATTTTACTCTCTAGCCTTAGCTGGCCTTGAACTTAGGATGATCCTCCTGTATCAGCATCCTAAATTCTGACATCTCAGAGACAAACCATCAAACCTGTCCTGCTTTCCTTTCTCTCTTCTTTTTTTTCCTTCCTTCCTTCCCCTCCCTCTCTTTCTCTCTCTTTCTCTCTCTTCTCTTCTCTTCTCTTCTCTTCTCTTCTCTTCTCTTTTCTTTTCTTTTCTTTTCTTTTCTTTTCTTTTCTTTTGCGACATATGGTCTTACACTCTTTTGTAGGCCAGGCTGGCTTCAAACAAACATGACCTTGAACTCCTGGTCCTTCTCCACCTCCGAAGTTCTGGGATTGTAGACATTTGCTGCTGTGCATAGAAAGTACAATATTATTAAATACACTGTAGTCCTTATGACCTTATTTGAATTTTATTAATTCATATAAATAATGTGTGTGTATGTGTGTATGGTATTTTGAGATAGGGTCTCTGTAGTTGTACACCTGCTGTGGTGGCTCACCAAGGAAGACAAGGAGGCATATTTCATATGTGTATACTCTGCCAGATATCAGCAGAGGGAACCACTATCCTGGCCAGGGCCATACTGGACAGTGGAACCCCAAGTGTCTGAATTCAAGTGTTTTTATTGATCCAGAATTCCTCAGGTGTTCTACTGACAGCACATACAGCTCATTAACAATCAAACATACCCCACATTAATCCAACACCTGCAGACAATACAAAAAAGGTCAAGACCTATGGTAGCCCCTCACCCAACAGTGCATAAAACAGTTATTTTATACATAACTAAAAATAAACTTCCACAACATTTCCCCTTTTCTGTGTAAGCCAATCAAAAAATTTGCTTCAGCTCTACAACACAGTTTAATACTACACCAGCAAAACCATTCTACAAGAGGAATAATCACGAGGATTGCTATTGCACAGGACCAAATGAAACCAAACATCGATCAAACTTTTTACAGTGTCTTTGGACAGCAGAAAAACATTATCAATGTCCAATTATCTGGAATTTACTCACAATCTTCTGAGCTCCTCCAAGGGCTTGGATCACTTCTCTGGCTCTGCTCTCTGCAGCACATACAACTTGTCCTCAGGTTCTGGCTGTCTCCACTCCACTGCTGCTGCTGTTCTTGGTGGTCGTCCCACGGTACTGGCATCTTCAGAATTGCTGAGTCCCTTGCTGCAACTGGGCTGTACTTTCACCAGTAGCCTCTCCTGGGCTCTTTTCGTGGTGCGAAGCCTCAACTTCTCTGTATGGTCCCTTTAATCTGAGCCTTCACCTGCCACTGAGGCTGCACCTTCACCAATAGTCTTTCCTGGGTTCTCTTCATGGTGCTAAGCCTCAACTTCTCTGCAGGACCCCTTCATTCTGGGCCTTCAGCTACTACTGGGGCTGCACCTTCACCAATGGCCTCTCCTGGCCTCTCAGTGTTAAGCCTCAGCTGCTCTCCATGACCCCTTCATGCTTTCAAAATCAGCACCACCTGGTGACTCTTAAAATACCAAGTTCAGCCACCAGTACGGGATGCAACTCAGCCAGTTCTGGAAGACAGCTTCTGTGTGCTCACCCTGAGGAAATACTTTACAGATTTTAAGATAGAGTCTGGTTTGCATGAAAAACAACTGGTTACCTTATCTGCAGGAAGAGTTTCCTCGTAGGTGAAATTCTCATCACCATAGCAGATGTGTCTTGTCAGGGCTACCTCACCTCACCAGTATCTAGATAGGTTTGCAGAAAACAAAACAAAACAAAATAAAATGGACTCTGTGAGGTCTGGAGTTTCATTTTCTTCTCTGTCTCCATGTTGGATTAGCTGCTGTGACTTTGGACCACACATTGCAGGCACCAGTTGTAATGGTATACTGCTGTGGCTGCTCACCAAGGAAGACATGGAAGCATGTTCACAGGTGCAAACCCTGCCAGACCTCAGCAGAAGGAACCACTATCATGGCAAGTGCCATACTGGACAGTGAAACCCCCAACTGTCTGAACTCAGGTGTTTTTATTGATCCAGAACTCCTCAGGTGTTCTATTGATAACACATGTAGATCATTAGCAATCAAGTATCCCCCACATTAATCCAACACCTACAGACAATACAAAATGCCAAGGTCTAATCAACCCTCACCCAACAGTGCACAAAACAATTATTTTATACATAACTAAAAATAGACTTCTGCAATAGGTCAATATAGTTCTGGCTGCCCTGGAACTCACAGAGATCTGTCTGCCTCTGCCTCTCGAGTGCTGGGATTAAATGGCCTGTGCTACCATGTCCTATGATGTATTTTATTTATTTTAGGTGTGTGAGTGTTTAGCCTGAATGTATATATGTATAACACATGCGTGCTTGGCTTCCAAGAATATCAGAAGAGGATGTTGGAGCCGTTGGAACTGGAGTTAGAGATGATTGTGAGTTAGTTACTATGTGGGGGCTAGGAATTGAACTTGGGTCCTCTGGAAGAGCAGTTAGTACTCTTAACGACTGAGCCATCTCTCCAATCCCCCACTGCAATCTACTTTCGATGATTATTATATATTTGTAGTTGTTGCCGAACTTTTTAGTGAGCATATGTAATATGAAATAGTATTTCCTGGGCCAGTGAGATGGCTGAGCAAGTAAAAGTACTTGCCACAAAGCCTGGTGAGACCTGAGTTTGATACATAGGACCCATATGGTGGAAGGAGAAAACTGACTCTGAAAATTGTCCTCTAACTTCTGCATGTGTAAAGAAAGTACTAAGTACCCTTAGTACTTCCTGGATCATGTATGTCTTTTTAGAAATTTTAAGTGATGGTCAAAGTTCTACCTTTTTGTTACTGTTGCCCAGGCTATATTTCCTTCTGTTTTCCCCTTTGGCACTATCTTCTAAAATTTGTATAATACCCATAGAACTGATGAATGTTTACATACACTTATATCTTTTATTTTTGTAGTCTCCTTCTTGAATTTGCTTTGAATTTTGATTAGTTTCTATTTTCCTGATTGTGGAAGGCCTTCTGTAGTCTAGTATGCCCTTAAATTCCTGATCCTCCTGTTAACTTCTGAAATTGCATGTGTGTGCCACCATACCTGGCTGTTGGGAGTTCTGTATTGAATGTCTATTGAAAGTCAACTTTTCTTTTTTAAGACAGAGTCTCATGTCATACAGGCTAGCCTTGAGCTTAGTTTATAGCTGAGAATAGGTTTGAACTCTTCATCATCCTTTCTATTTTCCAAATGTTGGGATTACAATTGTGCACCACCACATTTGGCTTTAAAAGACATTTGAAAATGTCTTTATTTTCCCTGAATTAAAAAAAAGATTCTGTGTGTTGGTATGTCCCATGTGCGCAGGTGCTAGGAATTGAACCTAGGTCCTCTGCAAGAGCAGCAAGTGCTCTTAATCACTGAGCCATCTCTCTAGCTCCCCACTCTTGTTTTGGAAACTAATTTGGTATTCTGGTTTGATACTATGGTTCCTTAGTACCTTGAGGGTGTTACTTTGTTTCTGGTGTTGTTGAGAGATCTTGTGCAATATAATTATCATTCATTTGTATATAATCTGTTTTTCTCTCCCTGCTTTTTTGGTTCAAGGTTCACCCTCTGCCTAATACTGGGGACCAAACCCAGGGCTTTTCCCATGCTAGGCATGGGAAGTAAAGTATCACTTTACTGTTGAGATACAACCATAGTACTCTTAATTTTTTTTTTTGGTAGTAAAATATATGTAACATAGGATTTACTATCTCACCTATTTTTAAAAACACAGTTTAGTGTTTTCAAGTACATTCATGCCATTGTGCAACTGCCAGCTCTGTTTTCAGAACTTCTTTTATCTTACAACATTGAAGTCTGTATCAGTTAAATAGTAGTTCCCCATTTCTACTTCCCTCAAGGCCTGGCAGCCTCCATTTTATTTTATGAAGTCAGCTTCTCTAGTTAGCTCATGTAAGTCATAAAATGCTTATCTGTGGCTGGTTTATTTCACTGTGATAATGTCTTTAGGCTTCATTAGTGTTAGAGCATATATGAAAATTTCATTTCTTTTTAAGGCTCTTTCTTTTTAATGCCCTATTACATTTAAATGCTTCACCTTGATTATAAATTCATCCTTCAGTAGGTTTTTTTTCCCTATACTATAACTAATGCTTCTGTGGACATGAACATACAAATATATGTTTGAAGCAGGTCATGGTGACTGATTCCTGTAATGGCAGTACTTGGAGGCCAGAGGCAGGTGCATTACGAAAAGTTTAGGGCCCATCTAGTCTACAAAGCCAGTTCCAGCCCACCCAGGGCTGCGTAGTGAGACCCTGTCCCCAAAACACCTAAAACAAAGACTTGTTTGTGACTCCACTTTTAGTTCTTTTTTGGTTTTTTTTTTTTGTAGTAGTAGAAGTGGATGTAGATGTTGATTCAGAGCAGAGGACAGTTTATTCTTTGCTCTGTTAACTGCTCCTCAACTGACTCTTTAACTCTCTGTGTCTCTCCCTGAGCTCTCCCTGCTCCATCCTGCCTCTGTAACTTACTGCTTCAACTAACTGCTCTATAACTCACTCTAGCCTCAACTTCTATACCTCCTCTGTAACTGACTCTTCAGCCTGTTTCTCAACTGACTCTTCTTAACTAACTCTGTTAACTGAATCACTCTGTCTACTGTTAACTGACTCTTCTTACTGACCCTTTAGCTGACTCACTCTAGTTCTCATCTGACTCAACTGACTGACTCTTCTGTCTACTCCTGTTAACTGACTCTCTTCAACTCACTAACTACTTCAACTGAGCTGAGAGCCCACCTTTTCTTTGTCATTTCCCATCAGTGTGTGTGTGTGTGTGTGTGTGTGAGAGAGAGAGAGAGAGAGAGAGAGAGAGAGAGAGAGAGAGAGAGAGAGTGTTGGTATCTCGTGGTTTTAGTTTGTATTTCCTTAATGATTAATGATATTGAGCATTTTTTCATGTTCTTATTGGCATTCATTGTATTTTGTATATTTTTATATTTAAGTTCTTTGTACTCTACCTTCCTCCCCTTAGGTAGGGTTTGGCTGTGTTGCCTAGGCTAGTTCCTACTTGTAGGTTCAAGTGATCCTTTCATCTCAGCCTCTCATTAGTAGCTGGGACCACAGGTATCCTTTGTCCAGTTTAAAATTGGGTTTCCTCATTGTGGTGTAGTTTTAAGAATTTTAAAGAATGTATTCTGCATATTAATCCTTTGTCGAAGAAATGATTTACAAACATTTTCTTCCATTCTATAATGGTTATCATTTTAACTTCACTGATACTGTTTTTAGGTATATGTGTGTGTTTGTGTATGTGTGTGTTCATGTGTGCAGGCCTATGTGTACATGTTTGTAGAGGCTAGAAATTGACATTAGGTGTCATTTTCAGTTGCTCTTTACCTTATTTTCTTGAAGCAAAGTCTCTCACTGAACCTTGATGTTGTAAAAAAAATAAAAGCCTATAGCAGCTTCCCGGTTCCTCGAGGAAGCTCCAGCTGGCGGGCAGTGGGCTCCTGGGCAGGAAGCCGCATGATGGCATTGTTCTGTGGTGCACCCATCTTAGATCTGTGAGCCAACTAGAAGGAACTGGATTCTCAGGACCCAAGAGCAAGAGGGCTTGAACTCATTTACTGGGGGAAGGGCTTACATATTTATAGCCAGAGAAATGGTCTCTGTATTCCAGGAATGTCATTGGAAGGTCATTGGGTAGAACAGGCAGTCCTACTTGCATATTGGGGTTATGGCTTGGGCTGAGGTATTTTTCTGGAGACCAGAGGAATAGACCTTATATAGAAAGGTTTAGTTGCAATGCGATTTTGCCAGATCATGTGCTTACAGTGTTCTGTTGTAGCTTGTGACCTGTCTCCTGTGGAGGGGGAGGGGCCAGATGCCTGCCTGCTCTTCAGAATGAGAGCTTGGGGTCTTAAGCGCCATAGACCCACTCTTAGCTGAGAGACAATCCCACACCTGGAGACAATAATTTGGCTAGGCTGACTGGCTGGCCAGCAAGAATCAGGGATCCAACTGTCTCTGCTCTACCTGTGCTATATTACAGTTGATTACTGAGCCAGAGAGCTTGCTGGCCTCTGTTAACACTTTTGTTGAGCAGAAATTTTAATTTTAAATTTTCATTAAATATAGTTTATCCCTTTTTTAAAAAAAGCGATATCTCTTATGTAGCCCAAGTTGCTATTAAACTGACAGTCCTCCTTTCTTAGCCTTCTAAGTATTAAAGCTACTATACCTAGCTCAGTTTATCAACTTGTGCCCGTACCCCTGTGTGTGTGTATGTTTTGCTTATTAATGATTCTGGTTTGTTAATTTGGCCTCTTTTATTTCAGTTACAGTTTTTCCTCCACAGTTAAAAAACTTTCACCATTTGTTCAAAATAGAGAGTGAGGCAATGAGAAGCTGGTAAAAATTCTGTCCATGAAGAGGTATTACATCCAGGGCTTAACACAGCATAGTTGAGTCATTTTGAGTCTTCTTTTTGTGTGCTTTTTTCCTGGAAGAGGACCCTCCTACTCCTTTGCTTGATAGCCAGTGTTCTGGTAGCTGATGAGCTGCACTATTGACTGTAAACTTTCTTCTGTCTTTGGTGAGATAGGGTATACACTTGTATGTACACTTGGTTTCTACATTCTGTCTGGTTTAATGACTTTTCCTTTGTTTTGCTTTCAGACAGGGTCTCATGTAACCCAGGCTGGTTACAACTTCTAACTCACTTCCTCTACTAAGTGCTAGGATTACAGGTCTGAGCTACCATACCTTGCCCTGTTCTCTTTAATAATCTCTTGTTTCATGTCTTTCTGTTTTAGAACTATTTTGTCTGTTTTGGTTCTTGGTTTTTATATATCTGACTCAAGTTTATTTTCATATTCTCAAATTGTTTGGTTTTTATTTATAGATGGGCTCACATTGATAGTTCAGGCTGACTTAAAATTCCCAGCAGTCTTATTGCTCCAGCCTTCTGAGTTCTGGTATTACACGCCCCCCCTCCCCATAGTAGTGCATGTTGATCATATTTATTTCTTCTTACCCCAAATCCTCCCAAATCCATCTCCACTTCCCTACCCATTCAACTTTTCTGTTTTTTAAAAAACTCAGGAAGTCCAATTTGTGCTGCCCCCAAATTCTTGGATGTGGGGGTTGCACTATAGTGGTCAACTTACCTGAGGTCATACTCTTAAAGAAAACTAACTCTCCTACTCCAGTTGTCAATATCTGCTAAGGGGAGACTTTGTGTCTACCTGCCTACTCCTTGCTGGGATTTTGTCTGGCTTGAGCTTGTGCAGGTCTTGTGCATGCTGTCACAATTACTGTTAAGTTCATATATTCAACTACCTTATTGTGTCTGGAAAACACTGTTTCTAGACATCTGGAATGTCTGATGACATTCCATATAGATGACATGTAGTCATCTATAGCCTTTAGCAATTATAAGCCTTTTATCAGCCCTTCTTTTTTATGATCTATTAGCCTTACAGGGTAAGGTATGTTGTGTAGCAATTTCCTGCAGAGAAAACCTCCATCTTGGAGAGAAACTAGTTAAAATAGTGTATTCTAAAGGAAAGTTAAACATTCCATCTTGTATGGAAATGCATTAAGCTCTGTTAGTAGCATGCATAGCACCTTCTAGCACTATTAAAGCTAGAAGTAGGTAAGCTTCCAGGTCAGTTCCACCTTCATTTCTACATGTTTTGTGATTCAAGTATTTAGTATCTTCACTCATAGGGTCTTACCATTAAATTTTGAAGGGTAACTAAGAGCAAGCAATGATAATAGCCTATAAGGTTTGGGGGGTCTGTGGGATCCCATGGGCCCAACAACTCAAAGTAAGTACCCCATTCCTGGTACTGGAGTTTTTTTTTTTATTGGTAGCAGTCTAGTAGGAGTGTTGGTCTCCCATTAGGGTAATTCTACTTTAACATTTTTTACAGAGCTGGGGAGGTGGCTTAGCAGTTAAGAACACTTGTTCTTGCAGAAGACCTGGATTTGATTCCCAGAACCCATGTGGTGGTGGTTCACAACCATTCATAACTCCAGTTCTGAAGGATCCAATGTCCTCTTTGATCTCTGGGCACCAGGCATGCATGTGGTACACAAACATACATGCAAACAAAATAAAACAAAACAAAAACCAAAAACCCAAACAAAAAAAAAAAACAAAAACAAAAAACCCTACTCATATACATAAATATACCTAAAAGCAAAACATCCCCCCATATATATGGAAGCAATAAACACCATGACCAAAAGCATCTTGGGAAGGAAAAGTTTTCTTTCAGCTTACACTTATAGACCATTGTGAAAGGAAGTCAGGGCAGAAGCTCAAGGCAGGAACCTGGAGGCAGGAACTGAAGCAGAGGCTGTGGAAGAACACTGATTATTGGCTTGCTCCTTCTGTCTTGATCAGTTTGTTTTTATATACACCCTAGGTCCAATTGCCTAGACTGGCGTAGTACAGTTGCTGCACTGTGGTGCAGCCCATAGTGGGCTGGACCCTGCCACATCTATAGTCAATCAAGAAAATGTCCCATAGGCTTGCCTACAGGCCAATCTGATGGAGGCATTTTCACAATTGAGGGTCCTCTTCCCAGATGTCTCTAGCTTGTGTCAAATTGATTAAAAAAACAAAAACTAACCTTTGCTCTGTGTGTGTGTGTGTGTGTGTGTGTGTGTGTGTGTGTGTGTGTGTGAGAGAGAGAGAGAGAGAGGGAGAGAGAGAGAGAGGGAGAATTAATGTATAAATATAACCTGCTGAGTCCATTTAGTGTTTTTTGTATGTATATTTTTAGGGCTGACCATTTGATGTTGGATAGTCAACTAGGGAGCACATCCTGGGGGAGACTGATTATCCCTTTCTCAGATGTCATTAATTTTTCTGTAGCTCATCTTAGAGGACCTTGTGAGATTTCGTTCATCCACATTGTCATATTAACTGGTGGTATCATTTTCAGTTCTGTTTAAGCAATCATATTGTAGAAATTTCGTAAGTACAGCTTCTCTAGAATATATAGAAGACAGAATCTCACACAGTTGACACCCTATTCCTCTCTGGTTCTTATAATCCTTCTGCCTCCTGCTCTGTGATGTTGCCAGAGCCTTAGGTATAGGGATTGTGTTATAGATGTGTTTTAGATCCATTGAGACTAGGCACCCCAGCTTTCTATTTCTTTCTGCTGTAAAAAGAAGCTTTGATGGGATCAGAGGTACTCTTTATCTGTAGGTGTAAGGATAAGTACTAAGAATGCGGTTAGAGATTATACTAGTTTGGGGAAACTGGCAGTAGTAGGTTCTCTATCTTCCATTTTTCTTACCAGCCTTGGGTAGTTGACTAGGCTTATAGTACTAGGCATAAAGTACCTTCTATTGAGTGAACCATAAATTCCAATAGACAGTTGTTGGTTACTGCCAAGATATAAGTACCAGTGTTCAACGTTTGGGATATTTGGCCATACTGGTCATTGTAATTGTTTATAATTGTTCATCACAGTTTTGTTTTTTTTAAATTTTGAGGCAGAGTTTCATGTAGCCCAGGCTGGCTTTTAACTTTATAGCCAGAGATAACTTAAAACTTCTGACCCTCTTGCTTCTACCTCTTGAGTACTGGGATTATAGACATGTGGCACCACACCTGACTTAGCTTTGCTGAACCCAGGGTTTCATGTATGCCAGGCAAATATTCTATCATCCAGCTACATTCTTGGCTCCAGGCTCCTTGATTTGATCCCCAGGTTCCTTAGAAAATGCAAAAGTAGAATATTTCATGTTATTTATTTATATGGTTAAAGAAACCTGAGGCAAGCTAGGCAAGTGGTACACGCCTTTAATCCCAGCACTTGGCAGAGCCATGTGTATCTCTGTGAGTTCTAGGCCAGCCTGGTCTATGCAGCAAGTTCTAGGACTGCCAGGGCTACATAGAAAGACCCTATCTCAAAAAGAAAGAACAAACAAAACCCGAGGCAAATATATAAGAAACATGGAGATCAGGATGACTGTCCATGCAGAGGTATAAATCGGGTAGGTGGGAAATAGGGAGAACAGTGCTGGGAAATGGCATTTCAGTGTAATTTTTTATATTGTTTGACTTCTCTTCTTTGCCATGTTGGTATATTAATTATTAAAGATAAGAGCTACAAGGTCATATTTTCTCTGGACAGGGTCTCACTATGTAGCTTAGGCTGGCTTTGAACTTGTGACTCTCCTAGCTTAGCTTCTAAAGTTCTGAGGTTACAGACCTGTGCCACCCTACCTGATTCTTACTGCATGTGTATATGTGTATAATGTGTATGCATGTATATGTGTATAAGATGTGTATTTGGGTGTGCATGTGCTGTGTGTGTGTGTGTGTGTGTAGGTCAGAGGACAGTCTCTGGTGTCCTCACTTACTTTGTTTAAAATCAGATTTCTTTGGTTTTTTTTTTTAAATTTAAATTAAAAAAATTTTTTTTAACTGCTTTGTAAGCCAGACTAGCTGACTGAAGAAGCTGCTGGGATTCTCCTATCTCTGCCTTCCATCTCACTGTAGAATCACTGGGTTTACAGACATGTGCTATTGTGCTTGGCTTTATGTAGAGGATAGGCCTGTGTGAAAGCTAGGAAGGTTCTGTATTCCAGAGGTCTATATGAGGGAATTGCATTTAGAGGTCAGTGTGGTCCAGATAGAATGTAGAAAGAATATTAGGAATGTTTGTACACACCTTTAATCCCAGTATTAAGGCAGTGGTAGTCCACATTTTTAATCCTTAAGACAGAAATAATGTGGAGCAAACACTGGAAGCAGAGCTCAGAAAGAGTCAGTGTCACACAAGAAGTGATGTCTGAAATGAGTCAGTGAAGGACAGGCAAAGTGACTTATCAGAGGGAGAGTTAGCAGAGTGAATCAAGTGAAGATATGCCCAACTCTCAGGATATAAAAGCAGGCTCTCAATTTAGAGCAGAGTCAGTTACAGAAGAGTCAGTTACAACAGGCAGTATGAGACAGAAAGGGGACAAGAAAGAGACAATGAAGCAGTCTGAGAATAAGGCAGAGAGGCTGACTGAGGCAGTATGGAGCAGTGAGTTACAGAAACAGGAAGGCTGGGAGAGACACAGACAGCTTGGCAGAAGTCAGTATCAGACGGGAAGAATGAGTCTGTTTGAAGCCATTAGAGCAGTTCAGTCAAGAGAAGTTGAGGCAGTCAGAGAATCAGAAGAGTTCGGTCAGAAATAGTAAGCCAACTCAGATCAGTTTGAACTAGTAGCTTGGAGAAGAGTTTGAGCCAGAATAGCAAGTGAGTTGAACCAGAAGAGTCAAAGTGGCTCAGGGTGGCTCAGTCAGCAGCAGAGGCTTAAACATTCTAGATTGTATAGAGGCTAAATAAAGCCTTCCAATTCTAGGCTTAAGAGTAGATTGTCCAGAAGCCTAAACAGCTTCAGTACTCTAGTACTCCAGGGCTCCAGTACTAAGGACTGGTGATTGAATTAGCCAGGAATAAAAAGCCTTTGAACCCAAATCAACTGCTACAGCTTTACATTGGTCCTAGGGATTTGAACTCAGGTCTTCACTGAGCTATCAACCCTAGCCTATACCTTGTATTTTAAAATAGTAGACTTAGGAAGTTGTTGCAGACTGTAGCACAGAAAGTCATCTTCCTTCTTGTGATAATGTTGGGGTCCGTGATCGGACAGTAACTCTCACACACTGAATACATTCCAAAGCAAGATTTATTTGGTGAAAAGAAAGAAAAGAAAAGAGACACATACTGGTGCACCAGGAGCCTGGTGCATCAGGAGCAATCATATACCCATAATGCAGAGGAGGTGCCGAGGGTCAATTACACACAGCTTCTAAAGGGAAAAACCACAAAACAGATATTTTCCCAGATTAGCCAAGCTTGGAGGGCAGAACAGCGAAGCAACAACTGACTTTTATTTTTTTGGCTAGCAAGGGGCAGGTGAGGGCTGAAGAATATGTTATGTTCCTTGTTTCCATGTCAGGTGAGGAGCAAAGAATATGTTATGTTGTGGCTTCCTTATCTCCTTGGTAGTGGGCTTCTTGTCTTCTTGGTCAGCAGAAACTTAAACTTTGTTTCCTTAGTAGTGGGCCCCGTTTCCTTGGTAGAGGAAACTTAAACTTAAGCTAGGAAATGGAAACTAAGATGGAGTCTGAATCTAAAGCACTTGCCACAAGGCCTCAACAGTAACATATATGAATTACAACAGTATACCATGAAAACCAGGAAATTGACAATGGTATAATATGATCACTGTACTATGAATTTTACAGGTTTTGCATGCACTTACTATTTATAATTTTATATATTTCATGCCATATTCCATGCAGATTTGTACAACTATCACTGTACTCTAGCTATAAAAAGAGCTAGTGCTCTTGATAGTATGTTAATTGAGAAAAAACATTGCAGTAGAATATCATTTAAAAATGCTAAGAATGGGTTGTAGAGATGTCTCAGTGGTTTAAGAGAACTGGATGCTCTTCCAAAGGACCAGAGTTCAATTCCCAGCACCCACATGGCAGATCACAACTGTCTAACTCCTGTTCCAGTAGATCTGACACTATCACACAGACATACTTGTAGGTAAAACACCAATGTACATAAAAATAAATAAAAATACTTTTAAAAATGCTAAAATCAATAAAGATGTATCTTTATGCATATATATTTCTCTTTATGTATATTTCAGATTTTATTGTGTGTTTGTCTACATATATGAGCTGCCATGTGGCTGCTGGGAATTGAACTCAGGTACTCTGGAAAAGCAGGCAGTGCTTTTAACTGCTGAACCATCTTTATGATATGATATGATATGATACAATCTCGTGTGTATATATGTGTGTGTATTTTTCCCCTTCAGTGTCAAGAATCAACTTAGGGCCTGTGTGTATTAGGCAAATGCTCTACCACTGAGTTGGATTCCAATCTTGCTATGGACATAGCCAAGACTGGCCTCAAGTTTGAAATCCTCTTGTCTTACTCTCCCAGGTATTTGGATTATAGTTGTGTATCATCTTGCTTAGCTGTAAAGCTTAAAAAAAAGAGAAAATGCTGCATATTAATAGGTAGTAAAAATAGATAGAATGAGCTCTCTGCAAGGATATTTACCAAACTATCATTAGTTTAAAATAAGATTTGAAGTGTTCAGTTAGGTGAGCTTTCTTTATCTGTATTTAGATTTTATGAACAGAATGTTTGTTTTCGGGTACCTATAGTTCAGTAATTTTTTTTTAAGAATATATATGTATAATCAAAATGTAAATTTTGGTAAAGTCTCTTTATACTACTCATCTAGTGGTGAGAATTGTGGATGGGGTAGAAGGGGCAAGGCTTGAAGAAGGCTTTATTTTGTGGTTTATTTTTTTATTTTTATTCTTTTGGTTTTTCGAGACAGAGTTTCTCTGTATGTAGCTCTGGCTTTCCTGGAACTCATTCTGTAGACCAGGCTGGCCTCAAACTCACAGAGCCTCTGCCTCCCAAGTGCTGGGATTCAAGACATGCACCATCACCCAACTTTAAACAGGGTCTTGGCTGGTCTCAAACTTGACTTCGTCTAATATCAGTTACTTGAGTGTTAGGATTACAGTTAGGAATGTATGCTTGTTCTGTGAGTCATCTTGAGTCAAATTGGCAGTGAAAGTGTGTATGACTTGCTTACGCACCTCCTTATATATTCATGTTCTGCTTGTGTATAAATACTCATCATCTGTGCATATACAGGTACCTGTAGGCATATGTGCAATGCCTACAGGTTTTCTTTCTTCTTTGAGTGATAAGTTTAAGTTTTAATTTTTACCAAGCAGTGGTAGTTCACACCTTTAATCCCAGCACTTGGGAGGCAGAATTAGAGATAGGCAGATCTCTTGAGTTCAAGGATAGCCTGATCTACAAGGACAGTTCAGGACAGCCAGCACTACACAGAGAAACCCTGTCTTGGGGGGGGAGGGAAAGCTGCTTTAATTTTCATTGTGCTCTTCTGGATATTTTTTCTTTTTATAGCAAGTATATGTGTGTGTGTCTGTGTGTGTGTGTGTGTATATATATTATATATATCTCATTCTTCTTTCTCCTCCTTTCCCAAAGATGGTTTTGTGTAAAGGAAAAAAGAAAGAAAAAAAACTATCTTCCTTGAAACTTAAGAAAATCAGTGATAGCTTTTGTTAACATGATTATTCCAGATTTTGTATTGTATTCTTGAGTCTGATATGGGGTATGGTTTTTTAATTTATGAGATACCCATACTTATCTAGTTAATTTTGTTTAAATAAAACAAGTGATCTTATACTTTATTCTTTTCCAAAGATTGGGTTCCTTTTCTTACTTTTCCTCTTTCTTTCTTTTCTTTCTTTCTTTCTTTTCTTTTCTTTTCTTTTTTCTTTCTTTCTTTCTTTCTTTCTTTCTTTCTTTCTTTCTTTCTTTCTTTCTTTCTTTCTTTCTTTCTTTCTTTCTTTCTTTCTTTCTTTCTTTCTTTCTTCCTCCCTCCCTCCCTCCCTCCTTCCTTCCTTCCTTCCTTCCTTCCCCTTCTCTCTTTTACAAATGCCATTTAATATGGTTTTAGAATCTCAAATTACTTAAAAGTGAAACTATTATATCCCTTTAATTATATCATGTATGTGTGTGTGTATATATATATATATTATATATAATACTATATCCATACATTTATATCCATATATACTTATTTATATATTTATATATAATTTATATATTATATGGTATATAATATTTATTGTGAGGTATACCAGAGAAGACTGCTCAGACGAGGGCTTAAGCCAATAGAAAGTCTTTATCAGCTGGCCTAGTGATTTCACTTGGGTGTTTGAGATCTCAGTGTAGCCCTGAGCCTTTTTAAGGGTGAACTTTTAAGCACAAAAACCATATTCTGGGTTGACATACTTTAGTTAAGAAGAATGGTTAGCCAGAAGCAGAACTACAGAAACTAAAAAGCAAAGTTAGTACATTTCGAGACTTTCCCAGAACTATATAGGCATTGATGGATTAGGCCTTGGTTTTAGTTTTGGTATGTGGTACTGTCTACATGCTGAGTCTTACAGCCTGAATGGCACTTTCATCATGGAATCAGATGTGATAAGGTCAGGGCCAACTAAGTATGGGGACCTATTACTATATATAAATAAGATTATTAATATTAGATTAATTAGTGTATATTAATTTTCTTTCTTGTAAGATGAAAATAACTTCTCTAGAGTTAGTGTGAGGAATTGCTTAGCTTTTACAATTTATTTTCTTTTTTGTCATTTTAAACTTTTTGCTAGCATACATTATACAAAATGATGGATTTCATTGAGACATTTTCATATATGTACATTATGTACCTTGATTATAACATTCTGTTTATCATTGTTACCTTTCTCCTCCTGTTCCCCTTCTTTTTCCTTAATAGTTCCAATTTTATTTTTTGTCCTTAGGGGAAAATTACTTACTAAACTTTTATGATGAAATGAATTACAAAGTTGTTTTATTTTTCAGTTGACTGTGAGTCAGATGTTTGTATAAGTACAGGCGTCTAAATAAGAAACTAACGGTATTTTCCTTCTGTGTTAGTTATGAGGGTTTGTCTGAGTTGCTGTGTTGGACATGGTTGTTTGCTGAGTCTAATTTGTTTATCTGTTATTTTCATGGAGTGTATGCTTTAATGTAGTCACATGAAAGAGACTATATTTCTTCTTCCTCCCTGTAAAGTATATCATTTAGAGCTTTCTATGGTCCTGGCTTGGTGCCATTAATTGTCTTACTTTGTGAACTTGACATATTTCATTCCATTCATTTTTATGGGTACTGATGAAAAGTCTAGGTTAATTCTGATATTTCTTCCCTGTATGTGAGTTGAAATTCGGCCAAGTTTGAGGCTCCCCTCCAGCTGGCTGGCCTAGAACTCATATTTAGACCAGACTGGCCTCGAACTCACAGTGATAGACTTCCTAAGTGCTAAAAGCATATGCCTGCCTCTATGCTTAGCTCTGTTAGATTCTTGACAGAATTTGAAATGTGATTTGTTCTGAATATAGTCACTTTTATTTAATATTGCTTCTTTGGGCAGAAATGTAATGAATGTTTTCTAAAGATTTGTTGTCATTAGTTAAGAATATTTATACTCTGTTAAAATTACATGCATTTGAAATGAAAATATCATCAAAGTTTTAGCAAATATTATCAATTCTATTTTGCTGGGGATTGAGAGAATCTTTTACTTTAGGGAATTTATATGGTGAAGTATCATGATGTCCAGTTGCCCTTTAGTGTGAAGTGGCTAGTTAGTAATTACTGTGTAGGGACTGGAGATGTAGCTCAGTTGGTAGTACTTGCCTAACATACTTGAAGTCCTTGGTTCCATTTCTAGCACTGAAAACACGTACTTATAACCCCAGCATTTGGTAGTTGAAAGTAGGAGGACCAGGAGTTTAAGCTTGACTTAAATCTTGGCTGTATAGAATCAGCTTGAGTTCTGTTAATGTATATTTCGATCACTTAATAAGAGTCCGTGGTTGAATTTTCCAATGCTCTTTATTAATCACAAACCTTGCCAAATGTCAGAGAATTCTATACCCGGGCAGCTAGGCAGAGAGCTCACTCCAAGGCTTCCTCACTCCATGCTCTCCTCTTGGTTCTCCTGTCACTTCTCTCCTGTCCTTGCCCTAGGTGCTTTTTTATTCCAAATCCTCTCTGTCTCACCCAGCCCTCCAATATACAAATGAATGGAACCTAGCCTTCATCTGCCTTAAGGCCAAGGAACGTCCTATTCATTTGTAGAGCTGGATAGCCACTCCTTTGTTTACTGGTAGGAAGCGAGTCATTTACAGTGCTACAAGGACAGTTTACTGAAATATTATCCATAACTATAAAATCTCCCACAACAGAGTTCCATGTGACACTGTCTTTTTTTTTTTTTTTTAAGGAAATCAGGAGGCAAAAATGAATATGAAAATAGCTGAGTATAGTGATGTACTACTGTAATCTCAGCCCTTGGGAGATGGAGGCAAGGAGGTTGGAGCCAACATGAATGGAGTTTCATGCCAGCCTGGGCTATATATCAATATCCCATTTCCACATAATAGCAGAAACCCAAATATAATTGATATTGCTATGTTTAAAGGAATTAGAATTGCAGGGCTGGCAAGAAGGCTCAGTAGGTAAAGGCACTGGCTGCCGTGCCTAAAGACCTGAGTTTGATTCCTGGGATCCACACAACAGAAGGGAAACTGACTCCTGAAGTTTTTTTCTGACCTCCACACATGGACTATTTTATGTGTCCCATCTCCCCCTCCCCATACACACAATAAATATATACACAAATGTATTAAATTTTAAAGAATTGGTACACAATTAGTTTTAGACTTATCTTTGTTCTACTTCCACTGATCTGGAAAAAAGGGACATTGTTTTGTATGATCAGGCTTCTAGCCCATCTCTTAGCATCCATTCCCCTTTGTTTTAAGAACAGACTTCCTGGAACTTTCCAAAAGTTGTTCTTTCTCTTGACATCCCTCCTCCCTCATTGCTGTAGTGTATCCCTTTCTCTCAGCCAGCAGTTTACTGGGTTTAGTTTTTGGTGCATATCTGTGTTTTCTTGTTTTGGGAGCTTTGTTCAAACACAACATCTTCTGTAAAACCATATTCCTGTTGTAGTTCACTGCTGTGGCTGCCTAACAAGGATGACAAGGAGGCATTTTTTCATAGGTGCAAACCCTACCAGACCTCAGCAGAAGGAACCACCATCATGGCCAGTGCCATTCTGGACAGTGGAACCCTGACCGTCTGAGCTCAGGTGTTTTTATTGATTCAGAACTTCTCAGGTGCAGACCATAAGTAATCAAACGTCCCCCACAGAAATCCAACACTTGCAGACAATAGAAAATGCCCAACAGTGTATAAAAATAATTTATACATAACTAAAAATAAACTTATACAACATTTCCCCTTTTCTGTGTAAGACAAAAAAATTGCTTTATCTCTACAACATTATTTAACACTACATCAACAAAAATGTTTAAAAGAGGAACAATTACGAGGCTTCTTATGCACACAACCAAATGATACCAAACATCTATCAAGCTTTTTACAATGTCTTTGGACAGCAGAAAAACATTCTCTATGTCCAGTTGTCTGAAATTCACTCATGAATTTGGGCTCCTCCAAAGGGCTTGGATCACTTCTCTGGCTCTGCCTTCTACAGCATACACAACTTGTCCTCCAGGCTCTGGATGGCTCCATTCCACTGCTGTTGCTGTTCTTGGTGGTTGTCCCATGGTACTGGGATCTTCAAAATGCTGGGGTCTTCTGCTATACCTGGCCTGCACTTTCACCAGTAGCCTCTCCTGGCCTCTCTTCATTGTGATAAGCCTCACTTCTTTACATGACCCCTTCAATCTAGGTCTTCAACTACTATGGAGGCTGCACCCTCACCAATGGCCTCTTCTGTCCTCTCATAGTGCCAAGCCTCAGTAGTTCTCCATGACCTGGTCATGTCTTCAAAACCAGTGCCATCTAGGTAACTCTTACAGGACCAACTACGGCTGCCAGCAGGAGATACAACTTCACCTAATTCTAGAAAACAGTTTCTGTGTGTTGACCTTTTGGAAACACTTTCCAGATTTTAAGATAGAGTCTAATTTTTTGGAAAAATAAATGGTTACTTTGTCTTCAGTAAGGGTCCCCCTTGTGGTTGGAGGAGTTCTTGTCACCATCACTAGTATCTGGACAGCTTGCCTTTCTCTTAGATTTGCAAGAAAAAAAAAAAACAAAACAAAACGGGTCAGTTTAACTAAGTGGTTTTTTTTTTTTTGTTCCAAGCTGTGGCTTCTACAACAACAGGGGGTCCTGGGCCAGTGGGAAGAATTTCTGGTTGAAAGATTCTGGCAGTTTGGTGTTCTTTTCCGCCACTGCTACAGGTCAGGTAAACATGCACTGTTCTTCATAGACCTAAAACACAAGAGGTCTTAACTTGGGCTTCATACACATAAAAAGCCATCAACAAACTCAGTTTACAGAACAAAATACTCTGGTTTCCATTTCCTGTGCCCTGGCTACTGCCAGTGGAGCGATGACTCCATGATCAGGAAAAGTGGCAGGTAAATCTTGTTTCTTTCCTGCTCCCTGCTGAACTCTGTTTTCACCATGGAAACTCATCCCAAACATTTGTCTGAAACATGGCTCTCACCTCAGAGCTTCTTTCTCAGTTATACATCTCTTTTATAGAGCTTTCCTTTTTCACTCTCCTCTTAATTCAGGAGACTTCTACTCATTTTTTTTGTATATATATCCTTTTATTAATGTCTTAATCTCAGTCCTCTGGAAGTTGTTCCTAGTGTACTTTACTGGACTCTGCGAGGTCTGGAGTTTCTTTCTCATTCTTCCTTGTCTCCATGTTGGATTAGCTGACGTGATGTCATGCTCCAAGTTGGTGCACCATTTGTAGTAGTATGCTTACCAAGAATGACAAGGAGGCATTTTCATAGGTACAAACCCTGCCAGACCTCAGCAGGGTGGGGAACCACCATCATGGCTAACACCGTACTTGACACTGGATCCTTGATTGATTCAGAACTCCTCAGATGCAGATCATAAGCAATCAAATGGCCCCCACAGAAATCCAACACCTTCAGACAATACAAATGCCAAGACGTAGGATAGCCCCTAACCCAACTCAGCATCTTTACTTGCTGAGCCATCTTGGTGGTGTATTACATTTACTAACAGATGTATATGGGTGTGTACTTGCTTTGGTATGTGTGTAGAAAGTAGAAGGAAGGCTTTGGGAAGTTGGTTTTTCTCTTTTCACCCTGTGGGTCCTGGGGATATCTAACCCAGGTTGTAGAACTTGGTAGCAAGTACCTTTACCTATTGAGATTTCTGTCTGACACCCCCTCCCCAACGTAGTTCAAAAATTTATCTCTTCTTCATATTTTAGTAAGAGCTCATAGTATTAATTAGAAGGAAACATTTACAGTGTATGCTGCTTTCATTAAAGAATTTACTGGTATCAGGCTTTCCTGCATCTGCAACCAATGTAATATCAGCAAGGTCACATTCTCATTCAGAGAGAGGAAGTAAAGCCAGTCTTCTGGTGCTGCAGGAGAATATTTCTTTTCTCATCTTTCTAGTAATCCACAAAGACATGTTTTTTCAGACCATGACCAGGTGGTTTAATTCTCTTCTGCATGGGTAGTACTGACAGCGAGTTTGTCTTGGGAGATCAAGTTCCTTTTACTGTGCATACAAATGATTTACCTCTAAGTAAGAATAATTATTTAGAGGGGGAGCTGAGTTCTAGAGATAAGGCACCATGCTTGTAGTCACAGAGGTAATTACAGGCATAAAAGATTGTCTTGTTTTCCATTTATTTATTTATGATTTTTATCACTATGGATTTACACACACATGTCTTTATAGTTTAGGTTATTTTGTGGCTTAATCCAGTATTGCTATTTATTTTGTGGCTTAATTTAACCCCTCTTGGGATACTTTTTGTCATGTGTGTGTGTTTCTAGGACTGAGACTCAGGGGTTTATATAGCAGGCAAGTATTCTACCACTGAACTTTGTCCTTATCCTTCCTTGCCTCTCTCTTTTTCTTCCTTCTTCTTCCTTCCTTTCTCTTATCTATTCATCTATTTGTTCATTAATTAACTAATTTATTTATTTAATGTGTACGGGTGTTTTGCCTGTATGTGTATCTGTGTACCGTGTGATTGCCTGTGTCCACAAAGGTCAGAAGAAGTAACTGGTGGATCCCCTGGCACACTGGAGTTACAGACTGGTATGAGCCATCATATGGCTACCAGAGATTGAACCCAGGTCTTCTGGAAGGTCAGTGCTTTTAAACTGCCAAGACATTTATCCAACCCCTCACTTTAGCCTTGTCTTTAAAAAATGAATTTTTATCTCTTTTACATTAAGAATTATTAAATTAAGCTGAATTTGGTGGCTTATGCATATAATCTCAGTTTTAGGAGGGAGAGACAGGAAGTTTGCTACAAATTTGAGACCAACCAGAGCTACAAAATGAATTCCAGACAATGAGACATTGAGGCTCTGTTTCAAACAGTGAAGTTAAATGTTCTCTACTACAAACATATTTTCCATTATAACTTTTAAAAATTAACAATCACAAATATGCTAGTTCTAAAATCCTTTTGTTCATTTTGATGAGACTGTGATACTCAGAATTCTGCTTGTAGTTTACTAACATTTCAGATGTGTATATATGCTAAATGTTTATATGTCTTCATTTTCCACTGCTAAGACATTAAATAGGCTTTTCATGTATTTAGGGCTGGGGAAATGGCTCAGTGGTTAAGAGCACTGACTGTTGTTCCGGAGGTCCTGAATTCAATTCCTAGCATCCACGTGGTGGCTGACAACTATCTATAATGAGGTCTGATGCCCTCTTCTGGCATACAGGTGTACTTGCATATACATAGATATATAAATCTTTTAAAAATAAAAAATAAAAATACTGATCTGTTTTTCAATTAACAATCATTCCCTGAGCTCCTACCATGTACAGGCTTTGAAGATACAATAGTGAACTAAATGAGTAGGGTTTCTGCCCTCATAGAATTTAAACTTTAGTTGACAGAGACAAAGTCTGATAATCACATGAATAAATGTATTTATGGCAACTCAGGGTATGCTATGAAAAGAGTGAGAAACTGAGCAGTAAGCAGAAGCCTCTGACCTAGCTAGTCTGGGCGGTGGAAAATGGATTATTTTCCTTTAGGAGGGGACATTTGAAAAGAGATCTGCAGAGGAATTTACCAGGTAAAACTCTGAGGCAGGAGAAACAGCCTGTACAAGGCTCTGAGATGGAGGAATATGTTTATGAAGAACTGTAAAAAGGCTAGTGAAGTGATAAAAAGGTGGCTTGGTATGTGGAGGAACTTACTGCCATGGTTGATGATGACCTTAGTGTGAGCTTGATGACTTGGGTTTGATTTCCCTCATGACCCACATGGGTGGAAGGAGAGAGCCTTCCTTCAACATGTGTGCTGTGGCATGTTGTACCTACACACACACACACAGTACTAAAATAAGACTTTTTCCTGATGTAAAGGTAGATTGGATCAGCAAGGGATATGGGTAGTGTTTCAGTAAGCACTAAGCACACATTCTATACCTGATTTACACTCCCAGTATGGCTGGTCCTTCATTGTTTATTCATTAATTCATCTGTTTATGTATTTTTGTGGTGTGTGGTATTCAATCTAGAATCTTCCACATGCTAAGCAAGTACTCTACCACTGAATTTCATGCCTAATGCTTACTTTGGATATTTTAAACATTAAGTCATAAGAATACATTTAAAATTAGTAATACCTGTTATTTGCATATTATCTTTGAACTTTTATTTTGTAGTTCTTTTACTTTCTGTTAGAAAGTCTCTAAATCTGATTGAAGTCATAGTGCTTGCTTGGTTAGTATATCATCTTGGGATTTATGCTGGCCCCTCTAAACTGTGATTGGAATGTAAAAGGGCTTGCATGTTGAGACCATCTGGGAGCTACATTGTCTGAAAGTTGACAAGAGATCATGGCAGATGGTGAGGTCAAAAGATTGATTTTTTTGAGCTTGACATAATGTGTTCACGAAGCTGGAAGAAGAAATACGACTGTTTTTAACTAACAGAAGACTTTGGAAACAGGAAAGAGTGTGCAGTTGTTGAGTTTGGATAAACATCATGCATCAGCACACATGGCTGGTTTATATCTGAGACTCATCAGCATTGCCAAAGATAGCCACTTCTGAAAACATTTGGCGTCCCTTTATCTTCTTGACATTTTGGAAAGTTTTAAAGTTACATATTGAAAATTTACAGGTAATTTTTACATTAAAAATACAAAAGAAAAACAAAATATTTTAAAAACATTTAGAATAAGTACATTTTTAATTGTAATTGAAAACATTTTTCTTTTTAGCTTTAAGATTTGGATTTATGTTGTATTTTTTGTTTCTCCTTTATACAAATCATTCATTACTTATTTTGGAAGAAGAAACCTTAACTTTTTGTGGGAAATCAGATCTGATCCTCCCTGCCCCCCCCCCCCCCCCACATTGATTGCTTATCCTGTATTGGACTGTGTCTTAGTAATTTTATATGTATCATTTTATTTAATGAAGTATATATGCCCTTAATACTTGACAGAAACAGAAATTGAGGCACAGAAATATTGTAATATTATTATTTGTTCAATAAACATTTAGGCACCTTTGGCTCTATTTTAAACATTTATCATTTAGGCAACATTTAGAGATTCCAGTCTGTGCTGAACTCTGGTAAGAAGAAACAAAGAGAATACTAAATAGAATTTCACTTGGTTCTGTCAGGTTCATTGATGTGGCTAAAGAATATTTTTATTGGTAGCTTCTTACTGTAGTGTTCTGAAATAATTAGATTCTGTTAATTCCCTAATTTTTTAACTGCCCTTCTCCCCCGTGTGGTACTGGAGATCTAACCAAGGATTCTGGTAAGCATTCTAATTGTTGAGCTACCTCTCCAGCCTTCTGCTGTTTTTCTTTTTATTTGCTTGAATATCACAGTGCCATTCAGTAACCTAGTTTTTAGGAAATATGATACAGTATTTAATACTGAGTACAAAAATGAAGCAGATGTATAGAGACAAGAAGTTGTAGCCATTACAAACGTGATCTAGGTTCAGTGAGATAGAGAAAAAGGGATCC
This sequence comes from Cricetomys ansorgei, assembly GCA_026225945.1. Taxonomy (NCBI): domain Eukaryota; kingdom Metazoa; phylum Chordata; class Mammalia; order Rodentia; family Nesomyidae; genus Cricetomys; species Cricetomys ansorgei. The sequence continues at coordinate 14,521,125 of JAMJFZ010001100.1, forward strand.
CTTGTAGCCAAATCTGCTAGCTCACTTCATTAGTGTTTGCGTATGTCTTGTTGGCCAGCATTAAGTCTTATGTTATGTGGTCAGACCATCTGTGAGGAGGGAAAGGGGAGCATTTTAGTGAACATATTGCCTCCTTCAGCTTTTTAAGGAAGAGAAAAATAGGACTAGGGAATAATATGTCCCTTGGATTTGTACATAGAAAGCTTATAAAACTTAATGTGTTCAAATCACATCATTGTTTTCTGTCATAATTATATTTCAGTAGGTCATAAAATCTTAATTTTTGTTTTTATTTTTATTTTGTTTTTTTTTGTATTTGTATTTGTTTATAATGTTATTTATCTTTTAAGTATTTTAAAGTATTTTTAACTATTCTTTGAGAATTTCATACATGTGTACATTCAGGTGCCCTTTTTATTTCTTTATATCCCTCCGAGTTCAGTTCGTGCTGGCTGTATGTGCATAGGTATGGGAAAATTGTAAAAGTATTTTTATTATTAGTGTATGCAGTGTGTATGGGTGCATATGCCACAGCATGCATATGAAGGTCAAGGTACAACTTTGAGGAGTCAGTTTTCTCCTTTTACCTTTACTTTGGTTCCAGGGATCAAATTTAAGTCTCCAGGGTTGTTCAACAAACGCCTTCCCTCTCAGCCATCTCTCTGGCCCAGTTGTGTTTTGAGACAGGGTCTTATGTAGCTCAGGCTGCCCTGGAACTTGCTGTCATCCAAGGTTGGCCTTAATTATTGACCTTCCTACCTGTACATTATCAGGTGTGTGTCTTTTTTTCTGAGTGCCTTTTAACCCTGGTTCTTTAAAATCTATATTAAAATTTTAATACACTCCAACTCTGTTTTAAGATAATGTATTATTTATTTATGAGGCAGAATTTCGCTGTTTAGTTTAGGCTAGCTTGGATCTCACTGTGCTACTATGTAGCCTAAGCTGGCCTCACATTTGTAACTTCTTTTGCCTAAGCTCCTAAGTAATGATACTACAGACAAGAGCTACTAGGGCTGAGAAAGTAATTTTAAAACAAAAATAATATGAGACCCTCTCTTAAAAGACCAAATAAACACAGAAAAATGAGAAAAGCTACAGAGGTAAGGCAAGGAACCCCTGAATGCCTTTTCCTAGGTTCACCTGTTATAAACATTTTTATATATGCTTTATTATTTTCATTTCTTCTATATACTTCTCATTTGAAAAGTAGTTCTTGTTATGTCCCTCCCCTCCTAAAGTATTTTTTCCTACAATAAAAGATATTTCACTTATAGAAAGACCCTATAATTTATGGACTAATATCTGGAAACATAACAATGAAATCTGGGCCTGGTTGCTTATACCTGTAAGCCTAGCATTTAGAAGGCTGAAGCAAGAGGATAGCAATGAATTTGAGGCCAGTTGGCCTACATACTGAGATCCAGGTTAGCCGGGGCTCTGTAGCAAGGCCCTATCTTAAAAAAAGAAAAGGAAAAAAAAGGAAGTAAGAAAGAAAAAAGAAAGACGGAAGGGTGGGGGGGAAGGAAGAGAGAGAGAGAGAGAAAGAAAAAATGTAACACACATACTACACCCATTATCTGGAATGTGGATTTTTCCAGTTATCCTAAAATTGGTGTTCATAGGAATCTTGTTTTCTGATCTACTGTTTATTTTGAGATCACACACTGAAGTGAGTTTTCGTACATTTAGTTTTTCTATATATGGATGTTTCTTAGCTTCCTTTGCTTTTTTTTTTTTTTTGACACTCGAGGAATTTTAGCCATTATTTTGAAGAATATCTTTTTGTGTTTCTCTGATTTTTTTTTTTTAAGATTAGGTTTTATATGTTGGACAGTAATAGTTGAGAAATGATATTATATCCATCTCAGTGCAGTGACATATGACTTATCTAATGGTGGCCATTTGATAACATTGATCACTAAAGTAGATTGTGTGAGGTTTTTTTACTGGATAATTTGAATTAAGGTATTTTTAAAGGATATTTTTCAGTATTTTGTTAATATCTTGTTGCACATTTCTAGTAATTATTATTACCCTTTGTTGATAATTCTTCCTTTACTGGTTTATTATGATGGAGGTTTGACCAACTATAAAATTAATTATATTTATTAGTTGATATTCTATTGGTGCTTTTCCTCCATTATCTCTCCATGTTTTCATGATTGCGTTTATAATCTGTTACTATTATTAAAATGTTTCGGTATTCAGGTGCCTCAGTGTAGGCTCTTTAGGTTGGCGCTGTGTACTTTAGACATGTGTCTGTCAGTGTTTGAACATTTTGTCCTTTGGAACAATAAAATATTCGAGGTTTATCTTGTACCTTTCCTGCCTTGCTTTGGAATCAGCCTTTTCTCCATGAAGCTCTCATGCTTCTTGCAGTGCATTATCTTACGCAGCATAGTATTACTCTTGTGTCCCTTGAGAGCAGAGCTGACTTGTCAAATTACTTAACAGCTTTAAACCCCAGTTTTTATCTGGAATGGAGATAAAAATGATACATATGTTCATAGTGCTGTTCTAAGGATTAATTTATTTTAAAAAATATTTTGTTTATTCTTATGCACACTGGTGATTTGCATGCACATATATCTGTGTTAGGGTGTCAAACCCTCTGTAACAGGAGTTAGAGACAGCTGTGAACTGACATATGGGTACTGGGAATTGAACCCAGTTCCTCTGGAAAAACAAACAGCCAGTGCTCTTAACTGCATAGTTATTTCTCCAGCCCTACCTAGGGATTAATTTAGATAATTCACTCACAAGTAAATGTCTCAGTAAATGTGACATAAATATTGCCTATTATTACATTACCATTCCCTCTTTTTTCCCTTTAACAGGATATTTTAAAGAATTGTTGAAGACGAAGGTTTTTATTTTTTTATTGTTTTTAATGGCTTTACAGGATATTAAATAGAATACAGTTTGACATGACGGCAAAAAGTGTAAGTATTTGTAATTTTTTAAAAATAACTTTTAAAAGTGAGCTTATGCTGTTTTGCTATACATATTTTCTTACTATTCTGATTAATAAAATTCAAAATGTTGACTGGATTTATAATTGTTTTCGATTGTATGTGAGATAAACTTAATACTGTTGAATACAGTACTGTCATGGTCATTATAGGATTTTTGTAGATTGGTGCCAAGCTGTTCTTTTTCAACAGCTGCAAATTGCTATCTCTAGAAAGTTTCCAACTTGGCTCCATTTCTGAGGACTATTACAAATAAGTTTTGGTTGCTGGAGAGTTACTTGGACATATTGAGCACATCTCTGCTTTCTTTGGTTTATTTTTTCTTTTGTGTTTGCTCAGGGAAATGTTTGTGCTCTGATGATATTTGGAAGTAGGTTGCTAAGTAAGTAGGTGTTCCCCGAAGACCATCTAAATTTTAGATGTGCTGGAAAAGTTAAGTAGAATTTCCCCTCTGTTAAGCTATCATTTCTTTCTATATTTATTGTAAAGATCCAGGGATGTCCCAGGGATTCACAAGTAGGAATCTAGTAGGCTCCTAGAAAGATCTAGGCCCCAAAACTGGAGTCTGTCAGGAATTGGAACAGTATTTGTTTTCATAGCTCATCCCTTTCTGGATGTTACCCATCTGCTTCATTTCTTCCTCTTGTCCCCTGAAGATCATCTGGTCCATAGCCAGTCCATAGTCACTATCTGTTACCTGCGTGTTACCGGACTAGTCTATTCAGAGAGAGGAGTGCAGGAAGGGAAAGAAGCAGTCTGACAGATTCTTTTATTGTCACCTCTAATTACACACTCTTTGTGAAAGCATTTCTCTTATGAGAACAGAAACATTTGTGTGTGTGTGTGTGTGTGTCTGAGAAGTTACCTTTGCCTTCTGATCAGGAATGAAATTATGAAATGTTAAGGAACCAGTTATGGAAGTATATAGCTTGTAATCCCAGCTACTCAGGAGGCTGAGGCAGGAGGATGATGAGTTTGAAGTTAGACTAGGCAATATAGCAAGATCCTGTCTCAAAAACAAAAAATCAAAACTACTCATCACAGCAAAACCCAATTTGAGGCAAAGATCAAATGTATTGATTCATTTAACTGAAAAATCTAGAATGCTCTGGCTGAGCCTAGATCTTGATCTAGCCTGTTCTAGAATGCACTTGCCTGCTTCTTATTTCCTAGGGATTATAGGTGACCTTTCCCTCTTGACTTTGAACATTTTTGTTCTCTTTTGCTCATTTGTCAGATTATTTCCATCAGATGAAAATCTTAGAAAATTACTGAGTCATATTACTGAGAGTTTATGATTTTTTTTCAGAGATTATCTTTCTTCCTCCTTTTGAGTGTTGGTAGAGATTGAACATTGGACTGCATGCATGTGAGGGAAGCATTTTACTAGTGAGCTATATCCTCATCTCTAAGAGCTCTTGAATCATACTGCTAAATGGTGTTTTCTAAAGACCTGCATATTTATTTCCTTACCAGTAATGTATAAGTGACATTTCTCTTATGTATATGCTTATACACTCACATACACACACACACACACAATTATATACAGTCTTCTTTTCCTTTTTAAATAGAATGAAACATTTTGAGTACATTGCAAGGGGTAAGGAGCCCAACAGTATCAAGAGCGCTACTGTCTACAGAATTTTATTTTTAGTCTTTGCCACTCCAACCAGCAAAATGTCGTATGTGATTTATTTCTGATTAGGTTAAATTAATGTTTTATGTGTTTATTGGTTAGCTACGTTTCTGTCTGAAAATTGTATATGTTGAAGTGTTGGAAGCTGTTGGCATTTAAATAATAACTAAAACTTAATTATTAATTCACCATAAAAATATGTACAATTGTTTGATGTACATTTTATAGTGATGATTCCAAAATCATCTTTCCTGTGAAAGGTAGAGCGTGCCTTTAGCACAGATCATCTCATTTGAGTTGTCTTCTCAGTTATACCAGAAACATTAAATATTAATGCAGTTTATAATGTTCTTATTGAGGAATTCTTTAAAAAATAGGCTTAGACATTTTTATTTAGCATACATATAGTGATTGCTCATAGTTTGCAGTACAGCATTGAAATTCCCAGATTCTATATTTATTTATCTTATATCACATTCTATACTTTAAACCCATTAAATTTCTTTAAATAAAGAAAATTTATAATGAAATTCTCAGGTGGAAGACATTTCTTATAATCTGATTAGGCAAAAAGTGTAACATGAAATATGAGTTCTTTTTTTTACTCTTGCTCAATGAAAAATTTTTTTTCTTTTGTTTTGAAACAGGATCTCACTGTGTAGCTTAGGTTATCCTGGAATTCACTATGGACTCAAGGTTAGCCTTGATCTTGGGTTCCTCTCAGATCAACCTTTCAAATGGTGGGATCACAAGCATCTTTAGTTCTTTAGCCCACTTTAGTTCCTTTTTTATTTTAAATCATTAATTTTTAAGAGTTATTTTTATTGGTTTTACGTGTGTGTGTGTGTGTGTGTGTGTGTGTGTACACACGTCAGTAACATGTGCGCGCAGATGTCTAGGGAGACTAGAAGAGGGTGCTTTATCTTTATCCTCTTGAGTTGGAATTATAGGAAGTTGTGAGCACTACCATCTTGAATGTTAGGGACCAAATCAGACCACCTCCAAGAGTAGTGATCACTTTTGGTCATTCTCTCCAACCCCCATAATTCTTTCTTTGTTTTCTTGTTTGTTTGTTCATGTAAACAGAGTCTCACTATCCAGAATGGCCTTGAACTCAGAGATCTGCTTCTGAAATACTGGTAGTAAAAGCTAGCACCATTATACCCCGATCCTAATTCTTTTTTTAAATAGATAGAATAAGGAAAGAATACTTTTTTATTTTTACTTTAATTTTATGTGCATTGGTGATTTGCCTGCAAGTCTGTGTGAGGGTGTCAGATTCCCTGGAACTGGAGTTACAGACAGTTGTGAGCTGCCAAGTGGGTACTGGGAATTGAACATGGGTCCTCTGGAAGAGTAGCTAGTGTTTTTAACCAATGAGCCATCTCTCCAGCCCTGGAAAGAATAATTTTTGTTTGTTTTTTGAGAGAGGGGTCTCTGTAGAGCTCTGGCTGTCATGAAACTCACCTTTATACCAGGCTGGCCTTGAATTCACAGAGATTGACCTGCCTCTGCTGGGATTAAAGGTGTGTGCCACCAGGCTCTGCAGAGCACGCACGCCTACAGAGACCAGAAGCATGGGATTTCTTGAAGCTTGTGCTACTGACATGGATGGCGCATGGCATACACTCTTAACATTGAACCATCTTTCCAGCTTGGGAGAAAAATATTTTAAAATGCCTTTCCTAGCCAATTTTTGACTTTTAAGTAGTGTACTTTGAGTCTTTAAACTACAAGATATAAAAGCAGAATTTAATACTTATTTTAAGTTATTAAATAAGTTTTGGTAGTATTTTTATATACTTTAGATTAAAATGTCTTCTTCAAGATTGAAATTAGGCTGTAATATTGGTGTGCAGTTGACCATTATCTAATTTTTAACTGTACAATTAAGGTATAGGGTGTACAGCTGCTTAAAAAGTTTGTGGATTTGTTTGCTACTTTGCTCTGTTGAAACTGGCATGAAGAGCAGGTGTTTAAACCTAACAGTAACCCAGTAACTGATGTCTCTATTGTGAACATGTGGTTTTTGTTGAGGTTTGGGTTTTTTTTTACTGTTATTTTTATAAAATAATAAGAAAAATGTAAACCGACTCTCCTGAAATTGCTCTATGTATTAAAGGGTCCCATATGAATCACGGGATGAATATATTTAAAAACTGTCTTTGTCATTTTTGATTTCTTTTCAAAGTAGGGCAGACTAAAGTTTTGTCTTCTCTTTGTAGCAGAAATGCTTACAGTGTCAGGTGGGCACTTTAGCAACAGCGCACAGCTCAGCAGATGTTCAGTTGCTTGAATTTTTAACATTATATTTGTGAGTAATCCAGTAGAGCCATGATGTGGCTGTTTGTTGCAATTTTTTAAGAAATTCCTTTATGTATGTATATGACTGCTGTATGTGCATGTACACCTGTATGCCAGAAGAAGCCATCAGATCCCCGTTATAGATGGTTGTGAGCTACTGTGTGGTTGCTGGGATTGAACTTAGGACCTCAGGAAGAACAGCCAGTTTCTTATCCACTGAGCCATCTCTCTATCCCTCTTGTTGCAATTTAAGGCTAACTAAACTTAAATCTCAGTGTAAACTAGCTACACCATTACACAGAATATAGGAGCTAGTTATAGACATCTCAGTGTCAATTTCTGTCATAAAAATTTTTATTTTAGATGGCATTTATCTATTATATCAGAATTATGGCTGTGCTGAATGGTGTATAGAAATATTTTGGTGAAAGAAAACTGCACTTAGTAAAGGATTTTAACCACTGAATAATGAAATCATTAGCTCTTAAACTATTATATTGTAAAGTGCCAAGTGAATGCTTATGGAGGATATATAATGTAAAACATAAATAGTTTTTAAAAACACAGTGTGTGGGGCAGGAGAGATGGCTCAGCAGTTAAGAGAACTGGCTGTTCTTCTTGGATTTGTTTTATAGTACCCACATAGCAGCTTGCAACTGTTTGTAACAACAGTTCCGAAGGATCTGATGCCCCTTTCTGGCCTTTGTGGGCACCAGATCCACATGTGCACAGATATACGTGCAGGCAAAACATCCATACACATAAAATAATAATAAAAAAGTTTCTTTAAGGTCAAGTGCACAAGGTTTCAAAGCTTTGTGTTCTTTAAAATTCTTATAAGTTACTAAAGAGCTGATTTGCAGCATGGTGATGCTCATTGAAATATGTACTGTATACTTATAATTTGTTTTGAGGATAGTTTTTTGAGGGGAGGGGCAGTACTGGAAGTTAAATCCAGGGCTTGGGCATGCAAGGCAAAACCTGTTGAGCTATATACCAGCACAGATCACTATTAAATTAAATCTACTCAGTATACACAAGCACTCATGCACACATATAGCACACCATAGAAGTAAGAATTTGTTAGTTAGCTTGATTGTAGTGATCACAAAATAATGTAGACATGTATCAAACAGCAAGATAAGGATCAATAATTTGAGGCCATATAATGAGTTTTATTCCAATAAACCTGTTTTAAAAAAAGGATTGAGTGGTGGTGGCGCATGCCTTTAATCCCAGCACTCTGGAGGAGGCAGAGGCAGGCAAAACTCTGTGAGTTCCAGGCCAGCTTGGTCTACAGAATGAGTTCCAGGACAGCCAAAGTTAGAACAGAGAAATCCTGTCTTGAAAAAAGACAAAAAAGAATAAGAAAAAGAGAAGGTTTGAGGTATCAAGCTATAAATTTATAATGTTGAGACCATGCAGAATGTTGCAGATTTGTAACGTTGGAAGATTACATCTTTTTAGTGTATAAAACTATATTTATAGTAAAAATGGGTCTATTTATTATAACTTGCTTTGAGCTAAGGAGCTAAGGTTTTTTGTTTCTTTTTTTCTTTTTTCTTTTGTTTTGAGACAGGGTTTTTCCGTGTAGACCTGGCTGTCTTGGAACTCACTCTGTTGACCAGGCTGGCCTCAAACTCAGAGATCCTTCTGCTTCTGCCTCCCGAGTGCTGGAATTAAAGGTGTGCACCACCACTGTCTGGCAAGTTTTTTTTTTAATCTTAAAAAGATTAATTATTATGTGTGTATATGATATGGGGGACTATCTGCCTGCCACCGTGCACTTGTGGGGGTCAGAGGACAACTTTGTGGAATTGATTCTCTCTTTTACCTTTATGTTTTTGAGTTTTTGTTTGAGTTTTTGGTTTTTTTTGAGACAGGGTTTCTCTGTTGTAACTCTGGCTATCTTGGAACTCATTCTGTAGACCAGGCTAGGCTCAAACTCACAGAAATCCACCTGCTTCTGTCTCCTGAGTGCTGGGATTAAAGGTGTGTGCCACCACTGCTCAGCATGGATTTGAATTTTAACTTAGATCTTCTGGCTCGCTCATCAAGCACTTTACCTACTGAGCCATCCTGATAGCTCCTGTGCCAGGTTTTCAAAATTGAGGTTCCCTAGCCTCTGAAACAAATTTTTAAATTTTGATGAAAATCGGGTGTGGTCATGCATTCTTGGTAATTTTAGCACTCTTGAGATAGAAGCAGGAGGATCAGAATATTAATCCTCAGCTGTAATAGTTTGATGCCAGCCTGGGGTATATGAGGCCTGGTATCCAAAACAAAAAACAAACAGTTTTTTAAAGATACTGGCATTTTCATCTGTGATACCAGGAAGCCCTGTAGATATTACAAAACCATCTGAGGGCAGATTTATAAACATACTTGCTATAGAGAGTTGCTCATACATAGTAATAATGAATATTGACATAGATTAATGAGTGTGTGCCGTGTACTGTGCTGCATTACTTATCTCTTTAGGTCTTTATAACAACCAGAACTGGTAAATACTGGCAGCACATTCTAACTTGCAAATTTGTGACTTGAATGGCTTGACCAGGGCTTGACAACAGTGGGCTTAATGAGCCAGTATGACCCAGATATATGGACTTGAGACTGCTGTCATTATGCTTAGGGAATTCATGGTACTTATGTGGTAGTTCTTAAAAACATGTGGAAGTGATTGAGAACATTAGAAATTAAGGACAGCAGTGAGGATATAATTTCATACTCTTATTTTTAAAGTGCTAGAAATCGAGCCAGGGCATTGCACATGCTAGGCATGTGTTCTGCTGCTGAGCCAAGCCCCCAGCCCTAGGGATGGAATTGTGATTTATCTGTTGGCAGCTGCCATATTACTTGCCCTCAAAATATTTAGAAAATTTGTGGATTTTGATTTAACTCATAAGTAACATTCCATTAATTTTTAATCTAAAATTTTTAATTTTTGTATTCCAAGCAACACAGCAGCATTTTCTTTTTAGTAATTTATTCCTATGGATGATACAGTTAATTTATTTTGTAAGACTATATATAATACTTGATATAGACTTCTGGTTCAAGGTATGAAATAGATTATTAAGTAATTCTATACTACTTCAGATCCAAATATTAATTTTTTTATTCAGGTTGGTTTGACATCCACAAATGCAGAACTGAGGGGCTTTATAGATCAGAATTTCAGTCCAACAAAAGGTAAGGAGTATTTAATAAAATATTTCTGGATTTCATTTGGTTGCAGTTCTCATAAAATACGCAATTAAAGAATTCCTTTGTGTATAATAATTACATAATGTTAGGATGTTATCGCATACCAAATGAGTCATATGAATGTCAGCTGTCTCTAAGAGGTGGAAGGTCTTTGTGTAGAATTTGTCTTACCTCCTTCCTTAGAAGTCTCAAAGCCCCTTAACCAATGATCTTACTCCAATTGACACTATTAAGTATGCTTCTTTTGTGTATGAACTGCAGCACATGGCTATAGTTCTAATGCTCAGTGGGTTGAGCCAAGAAGATTGCTAGGAGTTTGAGACCAGTATGGGCTTTATATTGAGTTCCAAGCTAGTCTAGAGTGAGTTTTTGTCTCAAAAAGCAAAACGAAACAGAGTAGAGTTAAGAGGCTCAATGGACCCCACCTTTTTTATTATATGTAGTTATTATTGGCTGATAAAGGAAGGAAAGACATTTTCTTCAGTGATGTAGCCACTGGTAAGGTGTTTTTGCTCCTGAAATAACTTCAATGAAAGCTATTGGATCACCAAAATCCCCCCAAAAAACCAAACCAAACCATGAAAATAGAGGACTAGTTGGGAAGGGAAGGGGGTGAGTGGTGGCAGGAGGGAGACGAATGAGGGTAGCAGGGAGATAGATGTGATTGAAATACATTGTATAAATGTACAAGCTGTCACAGTGAAATCCATTATTACACGTGTAGCAGTACGCTACAATCTTTTACCCTCAATTTAGGGAAAGAAAAGGAAGGATAGAAAGAAATCTTCACCGCTTTTGCAAATGGCCTTGATACAGAATGAGAGAAAGGTGGAAATCTTCACAGCCTCTTTTAGGCTGCCCTAAGCTTGAAGAGGCCTAGCTGACACTGAGTCAGTCTAGCATCTCAGCTCACAGTCTGTAAACTCAGTCTCTCCAACCTTTGTTCTTTTAAAAATTAACACACTAACAACAACAACTCCACCAAGGAACCACCAACCAGTGCCCACCCTGACTCTCGGGACTTCAGACCTTTTATACCTTAGGCAAAAAGTTCCCATAAACCCATGCGACACACAATTCCCCCAGAACAAGCTATACATGCCAGAACAACTGCACCTAACCAAATTATAGCCACCTACATCAAACATTACAAATCCAACTCATAAACAACTGCCACACCTGGGCTGGAAACATAATCCAAATGCCATTTTACATTTTTAAAGAAACCAAAATAACAAAAGCTTCTTCCAAGTGTTCTACTACATGTGTGTAATTAATATATACTAATAAACATTTAAAAATTAAAAGCTGGTCTCCCATTTTCTACTTTCAAGTTGTTTTACTTATAAAAAATGTAGTAGAAAAATGTGATATATGTGTGTTTCTAATAGATAAATTCCCCTAAGTAATGACTTACTGGGGCATTCTTGATATCAGAAATCTGACTTACCAACATAAGAACTTCCATGAAAACTGGCAACATCTTTATATACATCCTTCTACGTATATTTTAGCATGTAGGCAAACATGATGAGATATTTATGGATGAAATAATAGGATATCTGCAGCTGGAGTCTTCTTTTGAGGAGGGTAGAATATATGGGCATAATAGATAAAGTAATATTCTTTATAAGGTGACTGAGTGGGTGACAGCTATGTGGTGTTTCATTTTTTTCCCCCTATTTTGTAAATGCTTGAGGTTTTTGTACAGGGTAGGAACAAAGTATTTGCTACTGTATTACAGTTTTGAGAAAACACCAGCTTCCTTAAAAGATTTTGTCTACTGTATGAGATGTGTCATGGAGGCTACTGAAGTCGGCACTTACTATAAAAATATCTATCTTAATAAATAATCGTCTATAGGAGTTATTCTGAGAGTTTATGGTTTATAAAACTATTGAGAAATACTTTAAGTCTTGGTGCTTTTCACTTTTTTTCCCTTACACAGAAAATGGTAATGTAACATTTATTGGGTGCAATAGGGCTAAACAAACGGACTATTAAAAAGGTCATAGGTATGATAGGAGCTGTGGCCACCCCAAGCCAATGGGGCTAAAAGAGATCAGTATCTTAGTCACTTAAAACTTACTCTGTGTGCTCTTTGGGAATCTCTTCTTTAGTAACATATACTGTTCAGGTCAGGGAAAATCCAGGAACCATAGCCTGGAAGAAATAGAAAACAATAGTGGTAGGGATGATGGAGTGATGTAAACATTTGAAAAATAAGGGAAACCACAGCAAATTGCATAAGGGAAGATGACTAAAAACATGCCTTCAAAAATCCCAAGTAGGGAGAAGATGTTTAAATGAGGATGTTGAAATGGGCATGTGAAGGCTAAGAACACTGGGTAAAAAGGTTTGCCCTGAATGTATAGAAATTCTAATATAGTTTAATTACAGAGCAGACAGAGCCTTCTTAGCTTGTTTAATTGATTACTTTAAAAGGAAAATTGTACTTTTTTTTTTAATTAGACATGGCCTCTCTGTGTAGCCCTGGTCGTCCTGGAACTTGCTATATAGACAGGAATGAACTCAGACTCACAGAGATTTGCCTACCTTTGCCTCCTGAGTGTTGGGACTGAAGGCTTGTGCCACCATGGTGTCGCCCCTCCTACCCCCCATGCGTGCACGTGCCTTTGTGTGTGTGTGTGTGTGTGTGTGTGTGTGTGTGTGTGTGTGTGTGTGTGTATGTTAGTGTGTGTATGTGTTCCTAAATATATAAACACAGCCTGGTCAGTCCCTATAATGTTACTTGTATGTATATGATTTCAGGGCTGACCACTTGCTATTGGATAACCAGTTGCAAGGCCTCTTCTCTAGGGAAGACTATTTTTTTTGCTCTCATTTGCCTGTAGTTCTTTGTCTGGGGTTTGGGCTCTATGAGAATTTCCCCTTCCTACATTAGTGTGTCTGTTAGTGTTGTCATTGTTCAGGTCTTTTTTAGGCAGCCATATTGTTGAGGTATCATGGGTGTAGTTTCCCTGACATTTCTGGAAGACACACTCCTATAGCAGACTTCCAGATCTTCTGGTTCTTATAATGGTCCTGTCCACTCTTCCATGATGTCCAGAGCCTTGGGTGTAGGAGTATGTTGAATATCCATTGATTCTGGGCACCACACACCTGTTTTCTGCACTTTGACCAGTTGTGGTTTTTCGTAATGGTCTCTGTCTGCTGCAAAGAGAAACTTGTTTGATGAGAGATAAGAGCTACTCTTTCTGTGGGTATAGGATAAGTATTTAGAATGTAGTTAGGAATTATGCTGGTTAGTAAAGTGGTAGTTGTAGTTCTCTTCTAAAGTCTATGATCTCATTAGCCCATGTAGTGGTCAGACTTGAAGACAAGCTGAGCCATGACTAGTCCCTAACAACTCAGATCTTAATTTCATATTTTTTTGGTTTTGTTTTATTTTGTTTTGAGGTAGGATCTTGTTAGAAAGTCCAATCTAGCCTGAAATGTGTTACAACACTGTATTAGTCACTGTTCTCTAATTCCTAAGTATAATCTATCACAATTATACATTCTGAGACTGGGGAAATAACCACAGGATGAGTTCAGGAATTCACTGGACATAATGTGAATTGGACTTCAGCCAAAATTCCATTAATCACTTGACCTCCAAAAGCCCCTACTTTAACTGGAGGCCCACAATGTTTCTTGGGATCTCCTGGAATCAGTGTCAATTCAGAACCAGTATCTAATAGACCCTGGGAAATCTGATTGTTTCTTTTCCACCAGTGGTACAGTTACCTTTGTAAAAGGCTGCAGGACCCTCTGGGAAAGGACTAGAGAAAGGCTAACAACAGTAAACTTTCAGATAAAACTATTTTATCAAGGTCCTTTCTCAGGGGACTCTGATTCCTTCATTCAAGGAATTTGGGGCCTATAAACCAGCTCAAGTCTGGAAGTTGATCACAGGCTGAGATTCTCTTTTGCCATGATCCAATGTAGCCTTTCTTTCATCTGTTTGAGAATTTTTTTCCTTATATAGATCAGACAAAAACTCAGTAGGCTTCTTACCTATTTTATGCCTGGAAACTCCATGATTGATTAGCCAGTACCAAAGGTCTGTGTGAGTCATGCTTCCATAAAATTCACTTTGCCTGTGCTGACCATTACAGGTCAGGCTGTAATGGACATTGTTTTGTCTATCCTGCCCAAACAAACTTTTGACCACCTTTTTAACTGTGTCAGCTTCCATATTAAACCTAGAATCTCTACTCAGAGGGCCCATATCAATAAACTCAGGCTGATCCAGTTTTATGTTCCTTCCACCATGATCCCATGCCCTTAAAACCCTTTCCCAGACTTCTGCTTGAATGAATTAACAAACTCATTAAACTCTTTAGTAGTGTAGCATACCTCCTCTACTTTCTACTTCCTCTCTAGGAACCTACTTTGCCCTAAGTCTGGTTGTATGTCTGGAGGCAACAGTTATGCCCCTATATCAGTATTGTCTTGCCTGGCATTTCCTTCAGAGAAAGTCACTGCTGGTTTAGCAGACAAGGAAAAATTAGTTTTCTTAGTCAAAAAGAGAAAAGGCAGTATTTCAGGGAATGGAGGTATAAGCACATTTTCTGCTGAGGGTGGAGAACTAGTTCCTCAGGTGAGATAACCCTCAAGAATCTGAGAGTTCAAAGCTCTCAGCTTCAATAGGTTCCTCCCACACATCTCCATCCCAATTTACTGGATCTTATTCTTTACCAATTAATGCCCTTACTTTAACCACTGACTCCCTTTGAAGCTGGGGCTTGAATTTTTGCTTTAATTCGGCCAACTGTATAATGAGGAATTCGGTTTGATTTTCTGCAACTTGAGCTCTGTGGCTGCTGGAGAGAAAATTCTTTTCCAGGGCACACTTAGAAAGCTTGGGCTGTTTATACACATCTAGAGCTCGTCAGTTTTATCATTAAGTTCATTGTTGTCTCTCACCATATTCTGAGATGCTAAAAGTTAGTTAATTTTATCACAGAATTCATACTTTTCCTTTGTCAGTTTATCCAGAAATGCTAGGAGCAACCTACCAACAGCTCTGAGGTCCCAGGAGAGGCTTCAGTAATTGCAGAGACTTCATTAATTGTAGGTATTTGCAAATTGGGAAGCCTATTTCAGATACTTAAATTATTCATCCTCATATTTCTGTTGCTCTAGAATCACTTCCAGTACAAAAATCTGTATTCTCTAGAGTAAGTAGACTTACAGAATGAATCTTTCTCTCTCTATATATATATAGAAAGGGAGTTTATTAGGATGACTTACAAGCTATAGTCCAGCTAATCCAAGAATGGCTGCTTATGAACAGAAGGTCCAAGAACCCAGTAGTTGTTCAGTCCATGGGGCTGCATGTCTCAGCTGGTCTTCAGAATATGCTAGAATTCCAAAAAAGTAGGATGTAATGCCAGTGGGGGAATGGACATGCTAGTGAGGGCAAGAACAGCAGGCAAAGAGCCAAGGCTTCCTTCTTCCATGTCCTTTATATAGACTTGCAGCAGAAGGTGTAGCCCAGTTTAGAAGTGAGTCTTCCCACCTCTAAGATTCAGATTAGAAGTGTGTCTTCTAATAGCCATCATAACCATCCGGGCTGGTTTTGATTTGACACTTTTCCTGTCGCTGCTTCCTAAGCGATGAGATTACAGGCATGTGTTATCATGTCTAGCTTCATTTAGTTTATAAATATTTTAATTTTATTTGGGCTAGTTAGAGTCTGCCTCATGTATGTGTGGTTTGGGTGTCAGTCAAAGAATGGGGAGCTTAGACACTTAAAGTTGATAAATTGGGTCTCTACTTCCATTTTTCACCAGACATATTTGTTTAAGCTTCTGTTTTCCAGTTCTTTGAGTTAGGGATACCATACTCATACTTTGACTGAAAGTTTAGCACATTGAAAAACATATAGATTGGTGCTTTTTTTTTTTTTTAATAGCTAAAAGCTATAAAATGTGATATTACCTGGTTGACCAAGTGTGGCCTTGTTGAACTGTATTAAAAGAGTCACAGCATTAGGAAGGTTGAGAATCACTGCTCTAGAGAACCCTGTCTAGAACAACCATGTTTTTCTCATCAGTAAATGTTGACTTACCATGTGATTCTGTAGTTTTCTATTTGTCACAGTATGTTTTGTATACTCGAAAATATTAAGAACAAATGTAATATGATTATAACCATATAAAATGACTACAGAAAAAATATTTGAAAAAAGTGTTTTATTTCTGTATATAGGAATTTTATATTTTAAAATTTGTCTTTATTTAAAACTTATTTATTTGGTGTATGTTCCTGGGTGTATTTGTTCCATAGACTGTTTGTGGAGAACAGAAGGGAGCCGGTTCTTTTTGTCTACCTTGTGGGTCCTGGGGATTGATATCAGAATGTCAGACTTGTCAGGAAGTACCTTTCTTTACCTGGCCAAGCCATCTGACTGACACCCCACCCCCAACCCCTTTCCTCCTTCTTATTTTCTGTTTTGATTTTTGAAACAGTCTTGCTTTGAAGCCTGCCTTTGCATACTGTTTGCTGGGATTATAGGTTTGAGCCACTATACTTGGATTTTTAAATTTTTGTTTTATTTCTGAGATAGAATCTCACTCACTATGTAGCCCAGGCTGGATTTGAACTTTGATCTTGCTTCAACCTCCAGAGCGTTGGGATTAGAGGTATGAGCGACTATACATGATTTTTGAAAAAAATAGCATTTGACCTATTTAGCAAGCTTTCTTTTTTAAAATAAACTCTTAATTTTAAAGCTGTTTTAGGTTTACAGGAGATTACCAATATAGTATGAGGGGCTGGCAGGATGGTTCAAGAGTATGCTGTGCAAGCTTGATGACCTGAGTTCAGTCCTCAGAACCCATGTATAGGTGGAAGCGGAGGAATTACTGCCTAGAGTATCCTTTGACCTCCACATACTCACTGTGGCATGCGTATGCCCTCACCCACACATAATACATACAAAAAAGTAATAATATTAAAAAAAAGTGTAGGGGTCTTTAAGATGGCTCAGTGGTTAAGAGCTCTTAGAACTCTTGCACAGAATCCTACTTCAGTTCCCAACACTACATGGCAGTTCACAATCATCCATAACTCCAGTTTGAGAGGATACAATGCCTTCTCCTGAGCTGTATGGGCACCAGGCATACATGTGCATGCAGGCAAAACATACATACTTATCTATATATTTAATTTTTTTTTCAATAAAATAAAAACGATAGTATATTAGGGTTACTATTGCTGTGATGAAACATCACAACCAAAGCAACTTGGGATGGAAAGGGTTTATTTTGCTTACTCTTCTACATTGCTGAAGAAAGTCAGGACAGGAACTGAAACAGAGCAGGAACCTGGAGGCAGGAGCTGATTCAGAGGCTCTGGAGGGGTGCTGCTTACTGGTTTACTCTTCATGGTTTGCTCAGCCTGCTTTCTTACAGAACCCAGGAACAACCAGCCCAGGGATGGCATGAACCACAATGGGCTGGGCCTTCCTCATTTAATGACTAATTAAGAAAATACCCTACAGGCTTACCTACAGCCCAGTCTTATGGAGGTATTTTCTTAATTGAGGTTCCCTCCTTTCAGACGACTTTAGCTTGTGTCAAAATGACATAAGACTATCCAGCACAGATAGTATAAAGAGTTCCCATATGCCTTTTACTCAGCTTCCCCGAAAATTAGTAGTCACATTAGTATGGCAATATAGTGATGCATTGTTACTAACTAACGTCTATACTTGATTAAAATTTCCTTAATTTTAGCTTATGGCATGTTTCTGTTCTAAGGAAGCATCTGTATCATTTCATGGTTATACAGTCTTAGTTTCCTTGATGCTGTGACAGTTTTTCAATTCTGAGATATTTGGTCAAATATTTTGTAGAATAGCCCTCAATTAGGATTTTTCTAATATTTTCCTTATAGAAATAGTAGTTTGAAAAAAAAGACCATGGAGATTAAGTATCATTTAATTACAGCATGTCAAAGGTACATACTGTCACAAGTGCTCTTAACCTCTGAGCTATCTCTCTATTCCCCTCTTGTCTCTAGTTTTATTTTGCTCTATTTCATTTGGGTATTATAATTGTATATATTTTTTCTCAAACAGAATTCTGAGCAAATTGTTCTATATTTTAATATAAACTTCCTTATTGTTCAAACTGCAGTTTAAAAGACTCTTTGTAGCTAAGCTTGGTGGCGCATGCCTTTAATCCCAGCACTTGGTAGGCAGAGGCGGGAGGATCTCTGAGTTGAGGTCAACCTGGTCTACATAGTGAGTTTCAGGACAGCCAGAACTTACACAAAGAGACCCTGTCTCATAAAGCAAGACACACACACACATATATGTATATTATATATATATTGTATACATATTACATATACATATAATATATGCATATATAATATATGCTATACATTAAATATATTATTTATATTTATATTCTTTGTGATATAGTTCCAGCTTACTTCTCTGATCTTATTTTAAACATACCTACTCTGCCACACTGAACTACTTTTTGTTCCCCATTTTTATTCCTTTCATCTAACCTTTCCATATTCTCTTTCTCTTACTCCTTATTGATACCATTCTTTTTTGTGTCATGCATGTGTATGTTTGTATTAGTTACTTCCCCTGTTGCTGTGATGAAATACCCAGGCAAGATCAACTTAGTGAAGAAAAGGTTATATTGGCTCATAGTTTGAGGGTATAGGCCAGCATGGAGGGAAAGTAATGGTGCCAGGAGCTTGAGGCATTTGGTGGAGGCAGAAAGAAATGGATGCTCAAGCTGGCTTTCTCCTTTTCATTCAGTACAGGGCCCCAGCATTGAATAGTATCACTTAGTGGGTAGATCTACCTACCTCCACCTAATGTATATAATCCCTCACTGGCATGCCTGGAAGCTTCTTTTATAGGCCTATTCTAGGCCCTACCAAGTTGACAGTAGTGATTAACATCATAGTGCATGTGCGTGAGTGCATATGTGCATGCACATGGATACATAGCGGGAGTTGCATGGACATGGAGTGTGTGTGTGTAGAGAGACCAGATATCAACCCCATGCCACCATCCTATGCTTTTTAAAAAAAAAAATTCTAGTGTGGATTCTAAAGGTTGAATTCAGGTCCTTGTGCTTGCAAGGCAAGGGCTTTACCAACTGAGTCTTCTCCCCAGCCTCTTTTTGTTTTTGTTTGTCTCTAAGTGGCCTCCTGTGCCTCCCTCCCCCCCCCCCCCCCCCCCCCCCCCCCCGTTCTCATACAATACATTCCAACTGGAGCCTCCCTTCCCTCCATTCCTCCCAGCTTCCCCCACCTTTCCTCCAGACTCACCGCAACCCACCCATGCTTCCCCTCAGAACAGAGCAGGCCTCCCAGGATTATCAAACAAGACTAGTACAAGCCCCCCCATCAAGGCTGAATGTGGGAACCTAGCAAGAGGAAAAGGATCTCAAGGGCAGGTAAAAGTTTCAGAGACCCCCCCCCTCCCTCCAACTTTTAGGCGTTCCAGAAGAACATCAAGCCAAATAAACCCTAAGATATTTGTAGGGTACCTAGCACAGACCTATGCAGGCTCCATGACTTGCACATCAGTCTCAGTGAGTCCCTATGAGTCCTGGTCAGTTGACTCTGTGGGCCGTGTTCTTTTGGTATCATTGACCCCTCTGATTCCCGCAATCCCTCCTTCATCTCTTCTGTAGGGTTTCCCAAGCTCCACCTAATGCTGGCCTTGGGCCTCTGTATCTGCTCCCATCAGTTGCCGCTTTCCGATGATGGTTGTACTAATCTGGGCTATCTAGTTTGCGGTTTCTGGCCATCCCTGCGGTGTCATGCATGGGTTCTTTCTCTCTTGGTGTCCCCCAGTCTCTTGACATCATTTTTCTTGACACACCTGATTCATATTCTCATATTCTCTCTCCCTCTCCCTCTCCCTCCCTCTCTCCCTCTCTCCCTCTCCCTTTCTCTTTCTCCCCACCCTTCAGTTCTTGTTATCTTTCCCATCTACATTTCAGTCTTGTTAGAGCTTCTATGCTGGTTAGCTTTATGTCAACTTGACACAGGTTAGAGACAGCGGAGAAGAGGGAATCTTAATTGAGAAAAACACCTCCATAAGATTGACTGTAGGTGAGTCTGTTGGGCATTTTTTAAATTAATAATTGATGTAGAAGGGCCCAGCCCATTGTGGATGGTGCCCATCCCTGGGCAGGTGGTCCTGGGGTGTATAAGAACGCAGCCTGAGCAAGCCAGTAAGCAACACTCCTCTGTTATCTATGCATCAGCTCCTGCCTCCAGGTTTCTGCTTTGAGTTTCTGCCCTGACTTCTTTTGATGATGTACCATTATGTGGAACTGTAAACTAAAACAAACCCTTTTCTCCTGAGTTGCTTTTGGTCATGGTGTTTTATCCCAATGCTAGAAACCCTAAGATAGCTTCTAATACTACACACTTCTCCCTGTCTTAATGTGAATGGTGTCTCTGCCCACATACATATTTTTAGATGAGGTCTTGCTATGTAGTGCATAGTGTAGTGCAGGCTGATCTTTCACCTCATGACCCTCCTGCCTCTACCTCAAATGCTCTCACTACCCCAAGGTGTATTTTAATTGAATAGTAATTCAAGTAAATGAAATTCAATAGTCTTCATCGATTGATTGCAAGTTCTAAGAAGTTGGAGACTTTCATCTTATTCATCATTGTCCTAGAGAACAGATATTTCAAAAGTCTGTCTTACAGAATCTTTCTCAAAGTAGAAACATTGAAAGAATTTGTCATCTACCTGTAGACACTTTGACCACCGGTCAGATTCCTATTTACTTTTAAAATCTAGCTGACCAGGAATTTCTCAGTCCCTCCTTGTTTCTGTGCATTGTGTATGCTACCTTTGCACCCTGTGCTCACTTTGTTACTTATCACATGATCATCATTCTCAATGTGATTCTCTTTTATTAGACCGACAGCTCCTTGAGGGCAGGGTCCTTTTCATATTTATACTTTCAGAGTCTCATTAAGTGTCTACCGTTAGTATATATTGAGCTATAAAAACTTGCTTGCTATAAACTACCCAGAATGTTTTTTCTTTATCAAATTATTTAACTTTTGAGAAGTGAGGGTGTCTTAAGCACTTACTTTTGAAACAAAATATTAATGTACTTAGTGAGAAGCATGTCTGAGCTCTTTGTTTTAAGACAAATATTTTAAGAATTGGAAGCTTAAAAATTGTATAGTTACCTAAAACAAGGGCAAGCCTGAAGCTAACTATATGCTACCCATGGTGAGCGGATAGCATATATAACACAACTACACTGAGGGAGAATTCACAGTCTTTGATGAGATGCAACAGGCTGGTATGAAATTTCCTCACGTGTTTCAGTATACCAATTTAAAGCTTAACAGATTATTACTTCTGGAATTGTAATACTTTTGAACCACAGTTGATTTCTGACTGCAGATAACTGAAAGCATGGAAAGTGATCTTAAAAGCCTGCCTTCTGTGAAAGCCATTATTTGTTCTAGTAGCTCTTCCGTAGATTCCTTAGCATTTTTTTTTAACTATATTGCCATGTCATCTGTGAGTAAAGACAGTTTTGCTTTATTTCCACTTTATTTTTCTTTTCTAATTTCATTGATACCGTCTATGAGAAAAGGTTGGATAACAAGAATACTTCCCTTCTTCCCTATATCAGGAGGAAAACTTTTTGTTTTATTAGTTAGATAGAATGTTAGTCATAGATTTTTTTTCACACTTGCCCCATTATCACCTCTGTCTGTGTGTGTGTGCGCGCACACACACATACATGTGGAAGCTGGGGTTCAGTGTTGGGTATCTTTCTCAGTTGCTCTCCACCTTAGATTTTGAGATAGGATCTCTCATTGAACCTGAAGCTCATTGGTTTGGCTAGGCTGGATCATGTGATGGAATATTTTTAGCTCATTAATATGGTAGATTAATTTGGTTGATTTTTATATTTCAAACCAATTTTGAATTTTCTAGATAAGCCCATTTAGTTAGCTGGATTAGATAGTAGCTTGGGGCTGTGATCCTAGCACTTAGGAGGCTGAGGTAAGAAAATTGCCATAGATGCAAGGTCAGTCTGAGCTGTTGACTGAGACCCTATAGTAAACATAACAAAACAATACCCACTCAATTATAAAAGAAATTTGTAACTCTCCATTGGGGTATTGTTGAGTAAAGTCTTTATCGCTGTTGTTGTTGTTTTTAACGCTTTATGATCTTAAGGGATGATTATAGGAGAATCACTGAATGCTACTTCAGGTATTCCTTGCTAGTTTTCTGGAGAGACCAAGATAATGCATTTCTCTCCAGGTAAAAATATGACTACTTGTTGAGAATGAAGTGAAGATTAGAGGAATTTGAAAAGTTTTAAGTAGGAAGTTATTGTTAGACAAATATTATTTCAGTGTTCAAAATCTTTTGTTTGTTTTTATGAGACAGGGTCTCTCTATAGCCCTGACTGTCCTGAGAATCGTTATATAGACCAGGGTGTTCTCAAACTCACAGAATTTGGGCTGCCTTTGTCTCCCAAGCACTCTGGGATAAAGGCTTGTACTTACCTGCCCAGCAGTGTTCAAAGTCTTAACAAATTTGGTGAGTTATATAGAGTTCCGTGGTCATTTCAACAGATTTCTAATTTGTGCCCATTTTTTTTTGTTTTTGAGAATGAGCTCGTGGTCTTGAATTTTCTGTGTAGCCAATACTGTTCTCCAATCTCTGATTCTCCTGTCTCCACTTCCCAAATTCTGGGATTATAAGCATGTACTATACCTAACTCCATATTGTTCTCTTCCATTTACTTGACAAACTCACACCCTGAGATTTTTAGATACTTAGTTTCTGTTTTATTTTGTACTATTTTGAGGAATAGGAAAATGGCATATGGCTGCTATTTCTAAAAAAGTTCCTTGGCAGATTTCTGAAGATGAGGTCATGTTAGGGTGAGTCTGGCTTCTCTTACTCGGCTGCACTTGATGGAGGTTGTATTTTAGTAGTAAATAGGTCTGGCTTAGTCCTTTAGTCTGTATTTGGTTTCAGGATATTTTAAAATATCTCAATGACCTGAACATAGATGACACTTGCAAACTATTCTGCACGTAGTTTTATTTATTAACCTATTCACTATAGTCTTTTTTTCCTGAATGATGTGATCTACCAAATAATTTTCTCTTGCTTGTATTTTTCATTATCTTCAAGATAAAATATATTTAAATAACAATAAATTTGTCATATTAAAAAGCTAGATAATAGAGTAAATGAAAGTTTGCTTTTACAAGTGAGAATTTAGAGAAAATCCAGGTGTAGTAGCGGGTGCTAATAATCTATCTTTACAATCAGGTGTCCAAGAGCAACCTGGGCTACAGAGTTACACTTCCATCTCAAAAAACAAACAAACACATATAACAAAAAAATGAAAGAAAAAAATCCAATTTCCAATTTAAAGCAAAAGATGAATGAAAAGACCAAAGTGAAAAGAGGCTGTGGTCACCTCATCCTTTTCTTCTATGTTAACTGCTTTCACAGCATCTATTGTGGGTGGATAGAACTACATAACATTGTTCTAGAGACATAAATAGTGGAGTCTTTTGTTTGTTTGTTCTTAGATTGATTTTATTTATTTTATGTGTAGGTGTTTTGCCTGCATGCACATATGTGTCTGTTTTCCTAGAACTGGAATTACAGATGGCTGCAAGCCACCATGTATGTGGGTGTGAGGATTGAACCTGGCTCCTCTGCAAGAGCAATAAGTGCTCTTAACTGCCTAGCCATTTCTACAGCCCTTTAGATAGTTTTGATAATGTAGCTTGTTAGGGCTGATCCACAATAAAATAACTGTCTGGCTGCCACTCCCCTCGAATTTATAGAGATACACCTTCCTCTGCCTCCTAAGTACTGGTATTAAAGGCTTGTGCCTATCTTTTGACTTTGCCTTTTTCTTTCCTTTCAAGACAGGGCTTATTATAGCCTGGTCTGGACTCAAACTCACTTTGTAGCTAAGGATGACCTTGAACTCCTGATCCTGTGGTAGAATTACAGACAGATACTGCGATGCTGGGCTCCAGTACTTTTTTGTGCTAGTAGCGTTCAATTCAACTGTGCACCTAATTTGTTTATCTACTCATGAGTTGTTGAACATTGGTCTTGTTTCCAAGAATTATGAGCTGTTATGAATAAAAACGCTGTGAGCATTCAAATAAAAGTTTTGTGTTGACACACATTTTCATTTTCCTAAGGTAAATACTTAGAAGTGGAATTGCTGGGTCATATGGTAAGTATGTATTTAACTTTTTAAGAAATCACAAAACATATTTCCTAAGTATCTTCCTAAGTTGGTATTACAACTAGCAGTGTTTTTAAGTGTCCTTTCCAGTACTTTGAATGGTCAGGCCTTGATTTTTGTTCATTCTGTTAAAGTGAATTTGTATGCCATCTCAAGATTTACTCAGCTATTTATTTATTTATTTTTTGGTTGGGGGAGCAGTGCTAGGGAGATGGTTTAGTAGCAGCTTAGAGTACAGGCTGCTCTTGAAGGAGGATCTGGGTTGAATTCCCAACATCTATATGCAGCTCACAACCATCTGTGACTCTAGATTCCAGGGAATCTGTTGCCTTCTTAGTCTCCACAGGCACTAGGCACACACATGGTACACAAACACATGCACAGGTAAAATATTCCTACACAGAAAAAATTTCAAAACTACTTAATTTGAGAAGGTAGGCATACTGGGTATATACACCACAGGTTTGTAGAAAACAGGACAACAGTTAATGGAGATCAGGAGTTGGTTTTCTCCTTTTACCATGTAAGTTCCCGGAATTTAACTAGATCAGGCTTGGCAATAAGTGTTTTTACTTTCAAAGCCATCTCACTGGCCCTGTCTCAGGATTTTAATTTGCACTTCACTAAGGTCTAATGAATGATTTTACTGAATGTTTTCATGTGCTTTCATGCTTTTCATGTACACCAGTGTATCTTCTTTGATTAGGTAGCTATTTAAATCATGTTTGAATCTCTCCCTATCCCATTCCTTTCTCTTTGAAATAAAGTCTCATATATCTCAGGCTAGTATTGAACTTACTATGTAGCTGAGGATGGCCTTGAATTTTTAACCCTTTGCTTCCACTTCTAGAATCCCACTTCTAGTGGTGGGATTACAGGTGGGTGTTACTGTGTTACAGTTAATGAAGATCAAAAGCAGAGCTTTGTGCATGTTATTAAAGCACTTTTATTAACTGAGCTACGTCTTCCGCTCTCTTTAGTTTATTTATTTTTTTATTGGATTGTCTTATTGTTTAATTTTGGATATGGGTCTTTTATCATATGTGTATGGCAAACATTTTCTCCTACCTTATAAGTTTTATTTTTTAACTGCTTTTTTGAAGAACAGTTATTTTTGCATATTAATGTGAAATTTACCAATTAAAAATATAGTTTGGAGATAGGCTTGTTTTACATGCCTGTAATTAGAGGCAGAAGCGGGAAGAACTAGATTTTAAGACCAGCTTAAGCTATATAATGAATTTTAGGCCAGTCTGTGATACATAGCCAGATTGTGTCTCAACACAAGGAAATATGGGCTTATTTTATTAAAACTTTTCCCTATGTTTTTATTTATTAGCTTCATAATTATAGCTTTTTAATTTAAGTCTGGTAAATGTTTCACTAATTTTGTATATGGAATGAGATGAGGTATAAAGTGCTATTTTTGAGTGTAAATATTTATGATTTCAGCATCATTGAAAATACCCTATTTTCTCATAGAATTATTTCTTATTTTTGGTACATCAGGTGATTATTTATGTTTTACTTATTTATTTATGAGTTGATTTATGTTTGTCTTCTACCAGTGCTACATCCAATGTAGCTCATTCATTGGTTCTCATTTAAGAGCAGCTTCATCTCCCAGGGGACTCTTGGCAATATCTAGAGACATTTTCAATTTTCATAACTGAAGGTAGAAAAGTTACCTGGTAGGTAGCGAGAGAGAGAGAGAGAGAGGCCAGGGATGCTACTAAACATCCTCTAATTGCACAAGAGCCTCAAAGAATTAGCAGTTCAAAATGTTAATAGTGCCAAGCTTAAAAAATTGCTATACTTGAATTAAACCCTAAAATCAGGAAGTTGTAAGTCCTTTAGTTTTAGTCCTTTAAAAAATTGTTTTAGTTATTCTGTCTTTTTGAGTTTTTAATTTAATTTTATTTTAGTTTTTGAGATAGGGTCCCATGTCCCAGGCTTGTCTTCAATTCACTGTGTAGCTGAGAATGACCTTGACTCTTGTTCCTCCTGCCTCCACCTTCCAAGTGGAATGCTAGGATCACAAGTGAACTCCATCATACCTGGTCTGTGTGGTGTTGGGAATTGAACCCATAGCTTCAAGACTGATCGACAAGCACTTTATCAAGTGAGCTATTCTCAGTCTGTCCATTGACATTTTAAAAAGACTTTAGAAGCACGTTTTTAGAGCAAGAGTGGTGTTGCACACCTATAATCTTGATACTTGGGTAGTGGATGCAGGGAAATCTATAGTTCAACATGATCCTTGGCTATAAAATGAATGAGTTTAAGGCCAGCCTGGACTGCATGTGACATTGCTAGGGACAGTGTGTGTTATGTTGAGGAAGTGGAAAGGAAAAGGAAAAAGGAAGAAAGAGCAAACCTATCCAATGTAGTGACTCCTGAGAAATTTTCTTTCTTTCTTTTTTTTAAAAATTATTTATTTTTATTTTATGTTCATCGGTATTTTGCCTGCATTTATGTTTGTGTGAGGGTGTTGTATCCCCTGGAACCAGGAGTTACAGACAATTGTGAGCTGCCATGTGGGTACTGGAAATTGAACCCAGGTCCTCTGGAAAAACAGTCAGTGCTCTTAACTGCTGAGCCATCTCTCCTGCCCCCTCGAGAAAATTTCACCGACCAAATTAAAGATCTCCAAGACAGAATAGCAGGGACAAGGTGTCATACTTGCAAATTTAAGAAAGTGGGGTTCTTCCTATTTAGCTACTTGTGTCTGCTCCCAGTGTTACAAAGTCTTCTCTATAGAAGTCAGAGCTCTTTTTCTCCTCCCAGTCTCTCCAATTACCTGTACTTACCTTGGTGACCACAGCTCACTATAGGCAATAGTGTATTTCCTTATGTAAAGAGATTATTAGTAGGAAGAAGCAGAGACAAAAATTAGTAAGCACAGTGTATTTTTTTCATGTTGCTGCAATAAGATACCTAAATACTTAATAAAATTAAGAGATGTATTTAGGTCACAGTTTTGGAGGCTATAAATGCAAGTTGGCCTTTCATTGAAGACCTCTCAGCTACGATCATAACATAGCAGATGATAACCTCTTGACAGGAAAGAGGAAAGTGTAAGAGAGAGTGAAAATGTGAACACAGGGCAAGATAGGAAGGGAGTTTTTTGTTTTGTTTTGTTTTCTTTTTTGAGACAGGTTTCCCTGTTGCAACTCTGCCTGGCTGGAACTCTTTAGACCAGACTGGCCTTGAACTCACAGAGGCCTGCCTCTGTCTCCCAAGTGCTAAGTTTAAAGGTATCATCTTTTTATAACAATCCACTCACACAGGAATTAAGACCTAACTATCCTTTGATACCAGCATTGATGTATTCATGAGATTCTGTCCAGTAAATCATCTCTGAAAGTTTCTATCTCTTAAATATCCTGGTACTTCTTCACAGTGCCATCCTAGGAACCATCCTTCAGCACGTGAGCATTTTGGAAACACAATCATATCTAAACCATGACAAAATCCTATATAATATAAATTTAAAAAGCTTTCTGCTGTAGTATTACAATGTAGATTTTGTTTGTTCCTCAGAGGTTCATCTTTTAGGGGCCTGTGAGATGCCTCAGTAGGTAAAAACACTTACTGCAAGGGCTTGATAGCAATGTTCAATCCCTATAGTAGAAGAAGAGAATTGAGTTCTAGAAGGTTGTCTTCTGGACCCCCACATCTATGTCATGACACACACATGCCTACACATACACATGCATGTACACACACACACACACACACACACACCACGCACATGGACACACAAAATAAAATTTAACAGGAAAGTCTTTGACATGAGTTCATTAAGAAAAAGGTATTGAGGGGCCTTGAAGAGATGGCTCAGAGTTAAGGTGTCCTTTTCTGTTCTCCATGGGTACTGAATACACATGCAAAGATACACTTATAGGCAAACACTCCTGCACATAAATAAAATGAATCTTAAAAAAAGAAAAGAAGATTCATGTGTTGGAATCTTAGTTCTAAGTATGGCAATGGCAGATCTTTAAGACTTGGAACTTAATGAGAGGTCCTTAGATCATTGGAGGTGCTTCCTTCAGAAGGTAATATGCTGTCATGAAGTGTGTTCTTATGAGAATGAATCTCTGGCTTTATGGCTTACTCTTTGACCCTTTGCTCTTGCACATGTTTCTGCCATTGCCAGGGGTAGTAGGGCATAAGCTGTTGAAAGTTTCATGCTACTGTATGCAGCAACCTAAGGAGTTCTTTTCTAAGACTAGGTAGGGAGATACTCTAATGAAAATAGAATAGCAAGGCATCAGAAAACAGCCAAATCTTAGCTTTATCTCAGAGTAGACTGGCAAATCACTTATCTTTTATATTTAAATGACTTGTCCATGTAGCTCAGCAATTGACTTTTGTGTCCAGTTACAGAATTCATAGAAGATTCTCCACCAATCTTTCTCATCTGCCTAGTTACTATATATTACCTGGTTATATTCTTCTGGTCACAGTAGATTGAACCAGTACCAAATCACTTTGACAACATTTCCTTGGCTAGGGATGAACATTTGACCCAAGTACAACCAGTGAAAATCTTCCTGGTATCTAAAGGCCTAGGATAAGGAAGAAAGTAGGATCTATTAGATATAAAATCAGTAGCAAATCATTAGCCACATTTCCATGTGGAGAATGCTGGTCTTTGTAGTAAGAGAGAGTAAGGCTGTCACGAGAGAAATTAGGAAAAAGCCTGATAGAGTCATAACAACCTTAGCATTCCAGAGACTCAACTATATCTCTGTCCTTGCTGATTTTCTAACCTTTCTTTGGAATGTGACCCACTTGATCTAAATAATCCCTCTCAAAGTCAGACTAGCTTGAGTTCAGTTTCTGTCTCTGTAAGTAAACTTGAATTTGGTTGTAGCGTTCTGACTCTAGTACTTATCCTTTCTCTATTGAACTGTATTCTTTTTATAGGGCTATATGCCTTATTTTCACAGGTTTATCTTTTCCTAACTTGTGGGTACTTTAGTGAATTTGTTCTGTACTTACAGTGTCCTTGGCTTCTTCCCCTTCCGTGGATCATTCTCCCATATTCCTGGCACAGACCTTCATCCTATGAAGTATTTAGTTTAATTTCGTGGACTTCAAGTCAGATGCAACTAAAGCATGTGTAGGGATATTGGTAAAGGATATGATGACAATATATGGGGTTAAGAAAATACTGTCTGCTCTTCTAGAGGATCTGGGGTTCAACTCCCAGCATACCCAGAGGATCAGATACCCTCTCTTAGCCTCTGCAGAAACCAGACATGTCAATGACACTTACAGAGACACACATACAGGTAAAACATGACATTTTTACATATTTTATTTATTTTATTTTTTGTTTGTTTGTATTTTGAGACAGGATTTCTCTGTTGTAACCCTGGCTGTCCTGGAACTCACTCTGTAGACCAGGCTGGCCTCAAATTCACAGAGATCTGCTGCCTCTGCTTCCTGAGTGCTGGGATTAAAGGTGAGAGCCACCACCGCCTGGCTGGTAAAACATAACATTAAATAAATAAAAGGTAGATTGGAGTCAGATTAAGGAAAATTTGGACAACTAACTTTAAATAGTTAAAGTTAAAAAACTATTACTGTTTATACCAGAATTTTTAATAGAATTTTCTTCAGTGAGGGAAATATTCTGTGTGTCTGCACTATCAATTAGCCACATTTTAAACCCCTGACACAAGAAAGTGAAGTTAAAAAATTATTGATATTTATGTATATGTGTGTGTGCCAAAGGGCATGTATGTGCACCATGTGATGCAAGGGCCCATAAAGGTCAGAAGAGTCATTAGAACTCCTGAAACTGAAGTTACAAATGGTCATGAGGTACCGTGTGGGTGCTGGGAAACAAATCTAGATCCTCTGCAAGAGCAGTCAGTGTTTTTACACCAAGCCATTTCTTCATCCCCTGAAAAAGTGAATTTTAACTTTTGCCCATTTAAGTGGCCAAGTATGACTGAGGCTACCATTTTTGGTACCATAGTTCTGGACATTAGGAAGAATGATATATATGGGAGAAAATACAAAAACAATATGAACACTTAGAGATAAGGATGAAATAAGAAAAGAACTACTATATATATTTATATTAAGACCAGGTTGATTTGAACCTCACTATATAGCCAAAGCTGAGGTAGGCAGTCTACCTACCTTAGCCTCCTGCGTGCTAGGATTACAGTTGTGTACCACCATGTTCATCTATAAGAAAAGCATCACTTTCCTCTTTTTTGCTGTTTTGTTTTGAGACAGGATCTTATGTAGCCCAGCTTGGCCTCAAATACATGATGTAGCCCAGGATGATCTTGAACTCCCAGTCTTCCTGCCTACCTTCCCAGTGCTGGGATTGCAGGTGTATACTACCATGTCTGGTTAAGAGAATCACTTTCTTTGCTGCATATTGATGCTTTTAATAAGACTGGGAAACAGAGAAGGATGTGCTGATTTGAGATGGACAACAAGAAATGAAATACTTGAGGAAGTTGAGTGGAGATGTGGGATATACAGTGCTGACCAATAAGAAGTTCTAAATTAGTGTTTAGAGAGGAATGGAAAAGCCCAGGATGACCATTAAGAATTTTAGTAGTCATCTATGTAGAGGTGATAAAAGCCCTACAAAAGGGAAGTGCGTATTTTTAAGAAAGTAGCATTCTGTTATCACTTTGTTATCATAACAAATATCTGGGGCAAATCAACTTAAAAAGAAAAGTTTATTTTGGCTCATCATTTTGGAGGTTTTAGTTCATAATTAATAGGCCCTATTCCTTTCAACCTATAGTGGTACAGTATATCATGGCATAAGCACTTAGCAGAGAAAGCTCATTTACCTCATGGTTGGGAACCCAACTTTCGTGGTTTGGCATTTTCAAAACCCATTTAAGGGCGCGTCTTGTTGGGCCCTATATCTAAAAGTTTCTGCTACCTCCCAACAGAATTATTAGCTGAGGACCAAGACTGATTACTACTACTACTACTATTACTACTGCTACTACTACTATTTTGAGACAGGGTCTCACTATGTAACTCTGGCTATCTTGGAACTCACTATGTAGATCAAGCTGGTCTCAAACTCAAAGAGATCTTACTGCCTCTGTCTCCCAAGTGTGGGGATTAAAGACATTCACCACTATGCCCAGTTAGGACCAAAGCTTTTAACACCTGGACCTTTGAGGAATAGTGTAGATCTAGACTGTAGCAAACATCAAGAGTAGAACCTTGGAAAATGTCTACCCTAAAAACAGGACATGGAGCAAACAAAGGTAAACTTGTTTATAATTACATGTTAAGAAATCATTTATTTGTGCAAGTGGTTTTAGGGACCTTTTGCTTTAGGTCTAATACTGGTTAAGATTAGATATTTTCTTTAATATGTGAGGAAGCACAGGTTCAAATTTATTAATTGCCACTCTTTAATGTGTCCAAGTAGTTGTCATTGTACTGTCATTATAATTTCTACCTATAAATTTGTAAGTTTGTCATTAAATATGAATATTTGGTCAGGTTGCTAATAGACATAGCAAATTTCAATGATAAGAAATCAATGTACAAATCTGAAAGAGAGAATGTTTAGCTTCGTCTGGTGTTTTCTAATTAATAGTTGTAATTAATAATCATAAACAGTTTTTTTTTTAAATTTTCTGTGTGTGAGTGTTTTGACTGTGCCTGTGTGCCACATGTATGCAGTGACCACGGAGGCCAGAAGGCAGCATCAGGCTCTGTAGAACTAGAGTTAGAGATGATTGTGAGCCACCTTGTGGGTGCTGGACACCAAACCTGGGTCCTCTGGAAGAACAGTCTGTGATCTTAACTGCCTAGCCACTCTCTAACCCCCTAAATAGAGTTTATGTAAAAAAGATTAAGAAGAAATCATTTAAGAGGATGCTTTTTAAAAATGTAAATACATTGTGTGTATGTGCTGGTAGATGATGGAGGACAGCTTGAATGTAGATCATTAGGCTTGATGACAGGTGCTTTTACCCATTGAGCCATCTTGCTGGCCCTCGGAAGATGCTTTTTGTTATGACAGTGGAAAATCTTATGCACTCCTTCACACTGCATCATACTCTTGTAAAGGAGCATAGACAGTAATGATTATTCTGCCTGCTAAGAGAAACAAGGGAGTGCCATAGATTAAAGGCCAAAGGTGAGATTAAGCAGTTGAGACTGAAGAATGCCAATAGGGAAGTAAACTAAGCAGTGAGAGGAAACATCAAGGAACAGAGGTGGGTTGAAGGTGCTGTATGTGGAGTAGACAGATGATGACAGGTCAGTTTGTTGTCTAGTTCAGTGATGATATGTAACAGGTACTCAGTATGCTGATTAGGAAGAAGGAAATGTGCTCCTGCAAGAACAGTGGGATCTTTGGTTTGCCTTAGGATCGCCTGACCTGTCTTTGGGCTGCTATTATGGGTATTGTTAAAATATATACAAGGTAAATTATATTTGAACTTGTAATTACTGTCCAGCTCTGGGTATGGAGAGGAACGATCAGTAGTTGAAAGGTATGGTGAGTAAATTTGAATTTAATTTCCTTTTGCTTTGAAGGAGTAAAGTGTAAAGTAGATATGACCTCATCCTCTTCCCAAATATCCCAGTCTCTATGACATGGGTTAGCCCTCTGGGTGATATGACAGGTTAGAGATATGTACTTACTTTCTCTTTCAGGTGTGACTGCCAAGTCAGTGCTGGGAGCTGAGCCCTGGTCCTCTAGAACAGCCAGTTCTTAACAGCTGAGCTATCTTTCCAGCCCAAATATTTTAATGTACAAAAATTGATTGGATTCTGTGTAGTTTCCAACTTTTCTTTTATTCAGAAATTTTTTTTGAAATCTGACTCGCCATAAAAGCTTAGCAAACAGAATTTTTTAATATTTTATTTATTTGTATGTGTGTGTGTGTGTGTGTTTCCGTGGAGACCAAAAGGAGGGTGTCAGTTACCCTGAGCTGAAGTTAACATGTAATTGTGAGCCATTCAACATGGCTGCTGGGAACTGAACTCGGGAACCAAACTTGGGTCCTTTGAAAGTGCAGCAAGTGCTCCTATTACTGAGCCATCTCTCCAGTCCCAGCTCATTGAATTCTAATAGATTGCTCAAATACAGTAGACTCACTATTGATACTTTAAGGAATTAGAATATGAAAAGATTCAAGGTTCTATAAGTTGTTATTTCAATTTTTGTTTACCATGTTTACAAACCAACTTAGTTTACACCCCATATTATATCATTTTGGCTTATGTCTGTGTGCTTGTTAATATAATATGCACTAGCAAAAAAAAATTGAGTAAGAAAAATCATCTGATCTGTTTCAGTTAATACTGATTGGCATGTCAGACAGGTACTATTTAAGATGCTGAGGATACAGTACTATAAGCAAAGCACAAAATTCTTGCCTTCCTGGAGCTGTTGTCAAGAAATACACTTAAAGATATATTTGGTGGCACATTCCTATCATCCCAGCACTTAGGAAGGCTGTGTCAGGATTTTCACATGTTCTAGGCCAGCCTGGGCTACAAAAGTGGAGCCTGTCTCAAGCAATATTTACAAGGTAAATTGTATTTGAACTGTAATTGCTGTCCAGCTTTGGGTAGTGTGAAGAAGCAAGCAATAAAGCAAACAAATCAAAGAAACCTTTTTTTCAAAGGGGAATTTCTCCAGTGTAGGTGATGTGTGCTCAGAGAAGGAAAAGCACCTTAGTTACTGTAGATAGTGGTACTCAACAGGGAACTGAGAGATGAGAAACAGTAGACTCTCTAGACAGGGATTTTTTTGTTTGTCTTTTGTCTGTTGGTTTCACTACTGCTGTATCTCCAGGCCCCAAAATAGCACTTGGCTTGTGATCAATATTCAGTAAATATATGTTGATGGAAATGCTCGTTGTTTTAAACTTATATAAGTCACAGATATATGCTTTAGGCAATTATTATTTTTTACATCTAACAAGTTGGAAATTTTATTTCCATCGCCTTATTTGTAATGTTATTGCAGCAGAAGCTTGTTAATATTAATAGCTAGTCTTATAGTTACCCAATATTGCAAAGAGTAGATTTTGAGATGAAAAGGTCATCTTTTGCTAAATTTCCTGCGTAGGAAAATGGAGTAAGATGATTAGGTATGTAATTTTAATCAATTTAAAATTAAATTAATTTAAAATTAAAATTAATTAATTTTAAAAACTAGGACAATATAATTGGGTATTCTCTTGAGAAAATGGGGAAAGGTACTTAAGCCTAGATATAAAAGGACCAACCCAAAAACTTTAAGACTTCTAACTGTGTAGGAAAGTGGGAGGGAAAATAGAGCACAACTAAGCTGCTCTTTGTTGATATCAGAAACGGCCTGTCATTCACTTTTGGCGTTGAAGCATGGCCTATCTCAGGGGGCAGGATGAAGACTTTTTTTCCCCTCCCACAAGGGCTGGACAGTTTCTACTGGCTCAGAAAGCTCCGAGCAGTTTTTAAAGAGTTTTTCCTCTTTTTTCTCTCCGAAATTCATAGTGCATTTGTTCTGCTTTCAAAATGTGTTAAGATCTGCTTTGTGACTGACTGCCTTGGAGCCAGCAAGTAGTCAGACATGTATAATTCGAATTATACAGGTCTTGTGAGTAAGTTAATTTTATTTTTAAACTACGTAAAATTTAAATGATATTTAGAAAAATAATAGCTTAGACTTAGGCATTTTATTACCTACCTTTAAGTGGATTTTTGCTTTGTTTTGTTTTAAATCTTTGTAATTTAGCAAGAGAGCAAAGCTTTGTGCAGAAGAACTCCTTTTCTCAACACCTGAGTTTTGAGGTTTTTTGGATGTGTCTTTGTTACTTGGGCAGTCACACAAATCTGTTCAAGCCACTTGACCAGTTTTCTTGAGCATCTTTTTAGTTTTATTGAGAAGTATTTTAAATTGAGCTTGTCTGAGCTCGATTGCTTACGTCTGACACAGTCTCAAGTTTCCACTGAATGGTAACAAAGACTGTGGAGTGTTGTTGGTACTGCAGTGAGAGGCATGCTTCCTTAGACCAGGTAAGAGAGGTCGGTTTGTTTCTCACAGCCCGGTGAGTTTTTAAGGTGTTTATATTTGTTAAATAGCTGCCATGCTAAATAGAAAAGTAGCCAGGAACATGCTGATTTCAAGACGTCCTTGCTGGTTACAGATAGAAAAACTACAGAGCATGGGGGTAGGGGTGGGGGGAGGGGTAGAGTTAGCCCAGTTTATTCTCAGCTATTTATATAAATTAATTTAAATGCAGAAATAATTTTGGAATTCAGTTTATTTCCATTTAGGAATTAAAGAAGCAGTTGAAGATATTAATAATTTTAAAGGCACTTCATTATTCCTCGTGGAAGCAGTTAGTGGTAGTTTTTACTTTCATTTTTTTTCCAGTAAATAAAATAAGTTTGCCCTTGTTAAATATTTTTTTCTGTTTTTAAAAACTTTTAAATTGTCAACATCAAAGTATGCTTCCTCAGAATCTTTAGAAATCAACCTGACACATGAAAAAAATTCAGTTTTTGTAAGTTACTTCATTCCCTTTTTTTCCTAGTACAATTTTCTTAAAAGTATTTGTGCTTTGAAAATGTCAGCTGTATTCTAATGAAGCCCCGGCATTGTCTGCTCATAAAGGAGCCGGTGCATTCCACTGCTTGATGGTTTATTATGAGGCACAGTGTGAGAGTGGGTGGCACCATTTGGTGTCTGCCTCTTGGGGTAGTGACTGCCATTATGTTAGCTTTGGATTGGCAAAGAAAATATAGCATGCAAGATGCTATACAGAATCTGGATACTGTGAAGAAAATCTTATCCCTAAAGAATTCTTAGTGAGCTAGGAATGTGTAACAGCTTGACTGAATTGATCATTTCATATATACCCTTGAAGTCTGAATTGTGGTTACAATTTATATTCTATGAGGCACTTATTTTGTTTTTATTTTCTAATGTCATTTTTTTCCAACTTTAATAAATAAATGTTTTTCGAAAGCTATAATTTATCAATGGATATGGCAGTGTTTTAAATAATAATCTCCTTCAAAAAAGTTTCAGAAAAAAAGTTTAAGGAACTCAGTGTGTGTGTGGGGGTGGGTGGGTGGAATTGGAGAGGGGCAGAGGGCCTTTCTTTCAGTTAGGAAAGCCCTGATGAAGAAAAAAAGCAACAGATGTTTCTTCTGTTACAATTGAAGTTGTTTCATTCAAAATTCAACAGTAGCCGGAGTGAGGAAAGGGGGTCATAAATCCAACCGAAATGGTGAATAAATAAAACAGCCATTTATCATTTATAATTTATTTAAAATTAATCCTTTATATTCAGGATTTGAGAATCAACATAACAAAAATTACTAAGATTTTGTTAAAGAGGCTTTTTAAAAGCAACCTCAAAAGTTGTGTAATGAAAATAGGAGAAAGTTAATTTAGTGTATTTTAGTTACAGGAAATAGACCATTAGATATAGCTTTTAAAACCCAAAGTCAAATAAAATATATAGGAAATGCTTAGTTGCAAATGTTTATAATTGTACAATAGATACAAAGGCTTAAAATGAAATAGGAAATATCAGTTGTCCACATTGATGGCTCATTTCTACAAGAAGCATGAGACTTATTCCAAAGACTTTCTGGATGAAAAATGTGGGAGAAATGTTTGGAGAGTAATTGAAATGATATGTTGCAGTTTATCTATGAAAAGAAAAACCATAAGCTTAGGTTGGTTGCTTATGGAAAAAGGGTGGTGTTTATTTGCTGGGAAGAGAATATGCACATAATGAAGTAATCATGTATTTTAAAAAAGTTTTATAGTCATCAAATTCATTATGAGTAAAGTAAAAACCTTTCCTTTTATAAGTAACACATGAGGAAGTTCTGTGCTCTTGTATAATTTGCTTTTATCTTGTATAAATTTGCATTTATACATGTTACAGCTATTTGGGAGAGTGGGAGGAGCTAGGGTCTTATTTGTAGCTCAGACTGTTAGAACTTTTTTTGTGGGGTATAGGGTCTCACTATGTAGCTCTGACTGACTTGGAACTCAGAGGTCCACCTCTCTCTGCCTCCTGAGTGCTGGTTTCAAAGACATGCCAGTTTAAAAAGTGCAAACCACTTTGCTGGGTGTGGCCTAGAACTTTTGATCCTCCTCACTCTGTCCCCAGAGTGCTAGGATGATAGACTTAGGCCACCACTCTCATCTGACTTTGTGGGAGTCTTTTGGTTTTGGTAGTATGGGCAATTGAGCCTACACAAGCATGCTACCATTGAGCTGTATCATCAGACTTTACACTTTTCTTAAACAATTTGTTATTATTAGTGTGATGGACCATGAATGCTGTAACACACAGATGGAGTCAGTGCTCATCCCTTTTCCATAGGATTCTGGATCCTGAAATTAAACTCAGGTCATCAAGCTTTTTAGGAAGAAACACTTTACCCACTGAGCCACTTGGACTCCTTTATGCTTTTCTTAAAGTTAGCCTTTTGTTTTGTTTTTGGATTTTGATTCTTTGAGACAGGGTTTCTCTACATGGTCCTGGCTGTCCTGGAACTCTGTTGACCAGGCTAGCCTTGAATTCATAGAGTTCTGCCTGC
The DNA here is from genome assembly GCA_026225945.1 of Cricetomys ansorgei. NCBI lineage: Eukaryota > Metazoa > Chordata > Mammalia > Rodentia > Nesomyidae > Cricetomys > Cricetomys ansorgei. The sequence continues at coordinate 14,559,101 of JAMJFZ010001100.1, forward strand.
CTCTTCCTCCAGAGTGCTGTGATTAAAGGTATGTGCCTCCAAACCAGGCACAATTAGCTTTTGAAAACTGGTGCTAAGCATCAAATCTTTTTAAACTTTTATATGTACAGGTGTTTTGCCTGAATGTATTTCTCTTCACCATTTGTGTGCCTGGTGCTTGTGAAGACCAGACAAGGGCAAGCACTTTTTTGTTTTTTTGTTTGTTTGTTTTCCTTTGTTTTTATTTTATTGATCTTTTCCCTGCATATATGTCTGTGTGAGAGTGTTAGATCCGCTAGAACTGGAGTTACAGACAGTTGTGAGCTGCCATGTGGGTACTGGGAATAGAACCTGGTCCTCTGGAAGAGCAGCCAGTGCTCTTAACCACTGAGCCATCTCTCCAGCCCCAGCACCAGATCTTTTATGTTATACATTTATTATTTTCCATATCTTACACTGTAAAGTTGGTAATATTAAATATAAAATTCCTTAGCTATATTTTAAATTTTGTGTATTGGTCAAATATTATGTGGTTTTTAAATATTTAATTGGTCTAAGAAGACTGGAAATGATTCCAACATTAAAGGAAAATATTGAATTTTTCTCTTGTTTTTAGTTAGGATCTGTAGACTTCCTTAAAAGTTTTCTTCAAATAAGTATGACAGAGATTAGGGATTTTGAAGTTTATCAGCTCATTGTTTTATGATTAAGATAAGATTCTAAAATTGATCTACATAGACTTTAAAGCAGCGGTTTTCAACCTTCCTAATGCTGTGACCCTTTAATACAGTTTCTCATGTTGTGACCCTCAACCATAGAATTATTTTCATTGCTATTTCATAACTGTAATTTTGCTACTGTTTGAATTATAATGTAAGTATCTGATTGGTAGATGGTCTTAGGTGACCATCTACCTGTGAAAGGGTCATTTGACCCTCAAAGAATTGCAACTCACAGGTTGAGAACCACTCCTTTAAAGAAATAACAACAACAACCTTAACCAAGTAATGTAAATTTCATTGGAACAAACAATCTTTAAAAAAATGTTTGGCCCCATGTAGAATATATAACATAGCATTGTAGATTGTAGGTATCAGAAATTGATATATTTACTATTGTAAATGTAGACAGGACACTATGTTATACAATGAAGAAGGCAACAGTAGCAGTACAGAAATCATTAAGATTGTAACACTTCAAATTAAGACTACCAAACTAAGAAATGCAAAGCAAATCTGTTAGATTATCTTAAGATGAACACCTGGTATCTCCATAAGAGTAAATTATGCAGTCATTATATGTTCAACATATAATTTGTTGTATGCATGAGCGTGCATGTGTGTGTATATGTGTAATATGTGGTTATATACATGCCACCATATATATGGTGTTCACAGAACTTTGTGGAGTAGTTTCTTTCCTTTTACTTTTATGTGGGTTCCTGGGATTGAACTTTTCAGGCTTGTGTGGCAAATATTTTTACATGCTCACATTTCTTTTTACATGGCTCACATTTATTTTTATTATGTTTATATTATATAGGATATCTGTATCTGTATGTGTACAGATATGTGTATGTGTACATCTCTACATTTGTATATAACACACACACACACACACACACACATACACACACACACGGTGTATCTATATATACCCTATATAAAAAACAATTTGTTATACTATAGAATTATGCTTTTTATTTACTTATAAGGCAGGCTTTTTTGTAGTTGAGACTAACTTCAAACTATATAGTTAAGTACAACCTTGAACATTTAATACTACCTTTTCCTCTTTAGTGTTGGGATTGCAGGGATGTACCACCACTCTCAGTTTTATGTGATTCTGGATATAGAACCCTGGACTTCAGGCATGCTAAACAAGCACTGTACATCAGTTTGTTTATTGAGACAAGGTGACTTTGAACTTACTCTGTACCCCAGAGATAATTTCTTTATATACATGCAGACACATGTATTCCTTAATTCATATTTATTCATATTCTTTCTCCCTCTTTCTCTATATCTAGTAGCTTAGATTGGCCTCAGACTTTCTATATACTTGAAGATGGCCTTGAACTCCTAATCATCATGTCTCTACCTCTCAGGTGCTGGGGTTACAGTTGAGGTCTACTACATTCAATTTATAAATAGAAGATTTTCCTTTTTTGAGGTAAAGTCTCAATATATAGCCTAGTTTGGTGTGTGTGTGTATGTGTATGTATATGTGTATGTATGTATATGGTCCAGGTAGTTTCTAACTTGCCACAGTCCTCTTGTATCAGCCTGCAGAGTACTGGAATTATAGACAGATACCATTATACCTTAATTTCCCAGAAGCTCTACCTCAGTTAGTATACTGTTCAAAGCACATGATGATAGAAGACTTTAGGTATAAGGTATACTTGTGGTTTTGTCTTCATTGTGAATTCTTCAATATAAAACTAAGATCTTAGGGAAGTCAATCTTATCTATTATTTCTCATCAAGTGAGTATACCCAGAGAGTAATTGGTGTAGTTCTTCTCACTGCCTTACATAGGCACATTCAACTTGGAATGATTGATGACTACCTATGAATTTCTCATCTCATGTGGGATGGGGGTAAGAGGGAAAATTTGCTTGCTGCTTACTTATATTTCTTATGGAAAGAAACCTTTTACAATGTTTAGGAACATGAATAATGCATCCATGGACACTGTGTGTGTGTGTGTGTGTGTGTGTGTGTGTGTGTGTGTGTGTGTGTACGTGTACACATACATACGTACATACAGTCTTTTTATGTATAGCCCATACTGGCCTTAAACTCCCTATAATCATTTTATTTCAGCTTCCCAAGGGCTGGGATTACAGGTATGTGCTGCCATGATGGTGAGGATCCAGAAGCTTATTGTGTAGTAACATTGTTCCCACCACATTTCAAGCAAAAGATAGCTCTAAACATGGAAATTAACAACATAAAACTTTGGTTTTGGAAAATTACTCATTTTTTTTTGAAAATATGGTAGATTTATGATGCTACAAAACCCACTGATTTAAAGTACTTATTGTGTGCCAGGAGGTCAAGAACTGCTTTGTCTACATGTACATCTGCACACCAGAAGAAGGCATTAGATCCCATTATAGATGGTTGTGAGCTTCCCTGTGAGTGCTGGCAACTGAACTCTTGATCTCTAGAAGGGCAGCCAGTGCTCTTAACCACTGAGCCATCTCTCCAGCCCTGGAGACAGAATTTTTAATGAAAGTATGCAACTCAGTTTGGCCTGGAACTTGGTTGGCTCAAATTCATCATCCTGCCTCAGGCCTTAGCCTTCTAAATGCTAAGATTCCAGATGGATTATGGGAATGTGACACCATGCCCAGAATGTCCTCTAATAGATATAGTGGGTTCTTCTCGCCCCCCAGCCCCATTTAGTATTTTAAATTGAATGTAGGGCCATATGTAACTAGTAAAGTACTCCAAACATTCAGATACATTCCTAGCCTTCTTTATACACACACACACACACACACACACACACACACACACACACACACACACAGAGTTTTGCTTTTGTGTTTTTGTTTTTTGTGCTGGGCATGATAGTACATGCCTTTATTCCCAGCACTTGGTAGGCAGATCTCTGTTGAGTTCGAAGCTGGTCTAATCCACATACTAAGTTCCAGTACAACCAGGACAGGACCCTGTCCCATACAAAACAAAGTATTTTTTAAACCTATTCATCTTGTATGTTTGTGTGTACATAAGCATACTACTGCACATGTGTGGAAGTCAGAAAAATATGATTCTCAGGAATAAAAATCAGGTTGACAGGCTTGGCAGCAGGCATTTCAATCAGTTGAACCATTTTGCTGGCCTCTCTTATTTTTTGAGGAAAGGTCTCATTAAGTTCTCAGACAGGCTTGGAAATTTCAATCCTTTAGACTCATCTTATGTAGTAGCTGGGATTTCAGGTCTTTCCCACCAGGCCTAGGTGTGAATATGTTTTTAGTATACAGTAAGTTTTTTGTTGATGTTGATATATAACCATAAGATTTTTTGCTTTTTATAGTCTTCTGAAAATACAGGCTGACAGAAAGATTCAGTGTTTCAAGGTGTTTGCCACAAATCTAATCACCTGAGTTTTGCTTTCCAGAACCTATGTGGTGGAAGGAGAGAAACAACTGCAAGTTGTCCTTTGGCTTCCATGCTTGTGCCATACCCATAAGTGAATGAATGTGTGTATGTAAAGAAATGTTAATGTAGGAAGCTTTGGTGATTTTTCTGGAATACATTTTTTCAAAAGAGAACATGAATAGCTTACAGCAGCTTTGAGTGACTTCTTAGTATGATGTTATGGAACACAGTGACCCTCCCTCTTCCTTTTATTTTCTAAGGAGAAGAACTTCCTTGGACTCTTAATTCATAGATGATCCTTGTTATATTTGTCTTAAAGTTGTAAAATCTTTAGAACCCAGCATTGTAATTTAAGATCAATTTGTAATCATTGTTGACTTTTATAAATAGTAGAAAAATATCTTACTTGAGTGTAAATTAAAAAATGATTTATTTGTAAATACATTCTGGATGTCATCTGAGAGGAATTCAGAAGCTTCATGAGAATAATTTCCAATTAAGTACTCTTGAGTATTTTTATAGTCATAAATTCTAATCCTGGTGGTCACACCCAGCCGCCTCCATCTTTAGCAGCCACTCAGTGGCTGTTCATCTGAGATAAAATATGCTGCTTTCTGCTTATTCTCTATGAGGACTATACACAGAGTTTACTTGCCATCTGGTGGGTGTGTCAGTGATGGTGACAGAATTAAAAATAGTGGTTAAAAATGGGCTAAACATTAGGAAATTAGAACACATACAAAGAAATTGTAGAAATGAGTTTAGTAAGCACTCTCTCTTTTATAAAGGTAAATTCAATGTTGTAGACATAGTTTATTCATAATAACAGTTATTTTCTTAATTTGAAATGGAACAGACAAGGAGGTGGGAGCGTAAAGTGGTTCTTCCCAGTCCTGCCTGATTACAAGAATCAGAGAAAGCACTTTTAAATACGTGAATTTCCACTTAGTTCCTGACTCATTAGGTGTCCAGTGGAACCCTGAAATGCATTTTGAATGAGAACCTCACCCCACCTCTCCCTAATCAGACACATTTGGGAAGGACAACTATAAAAGATTGGATGAACCAGGTTGCTTGAGGATATATAGTAAACTTACTAAATTATTTGTCAAGAAGTTTGTACCAAAAATAAGTATTAATTAGATTGAGTGATGAAGGAGACGTGAGAATGTTGAGAATTAAATAGAGAATGTTGAGAATTAAATATTTCTAAGACTGAGTAAGATAATAGAAAAAGAACAAAATCATGTTTTAACTAAATATAAAGAGTTGAGTAAAAAAAAAAAAAAACAGCTAAAGCAGACTGGTAGGTGAGTCAAGTGTTCTGACAGTGAGTGTATTTAAAATATTAGAAGAAAGGGCTAGGGATGTACCTTGTGGTTCTTAATACATCTTAGTACCTATAGTAATGATAATTTATAAGAATAGTATACAACTGGATATTCAACTTGTTAAAATAAGTAAAGTGTGTGTGTGTGTGTGTGTGTGTGTGTGTGTGTGTGTCCGTGTGTCCGTGTCCCTGCCCATCTGTTTACCTACATATAATGTGTATTCAGAGTGGGAACAAAAGTAAATCAACATTACTTTGACCTCCTTACTTTTCATATTAAAAATTGTAAGAGAAAAGATTTACAAAGTCAACTACCTTCAAAAACATATGGACATGTGGATGATTATATATGAAAACAAAATCTACCAGGTATAATGGCTCATACCTGTAATTCCAGTTCATGGGAAGCTGGGGCAGTTGGATTACTAGAAGCTAAAGCAAGATAGGTCTCAGAAAAGTCAGACCAGGTAGGTGGCTCATACTTTTCAATCCCATCACTCCGTGATTGAGGCAGGAGGGTTGCTAGGAGATTGAGGACAGCCTGGATTACATAGTTACAGAACAGACTAAACTACAAAAATGAGATCTTTTCTTAAAGAAAAACAAAACAAATAGCAAAAACCATCATATTGGAAAAAACATTCAATGCAAGCATAGCAGAATAGTTTTATACCTTCAGTATTTAAAGAGGTCCTGTCAATAAGTTGTATAGTTTGCACAAAAGCTGTACAGTTTGTAACTAATAATTAGTAGAAAGTTAGGAATAATTCTTAGGAAGAACAATTGCATAGCTTTTGTTGGTTGGTTTGAGGTCCCTATGTAGGTGAGGATGGCCTTGAACTCCTAATTTTTCTGCCTCCTGAGTGCTGAGATTACAGTCATGCACTATCAGGACCAGCTTTTTAATGACATGATTTTAATTTTTTGTAGCATTTATGTTATTGTGTGTGTGTGTGCGCGTGCGCGCGCACACACACACACACACACACACACACACACACACACACACACACACACACACCCCATGGTGCTGTACATGTAAAAGTTAGGAATAGAACTCAGCTGGTCAAGCTTGACTGCATGCACATTTACTTGTTAAGTCATCTTACTGGTTCATCTTTTGTATTGTCTTCTAACACTTATTTATTTATCTATCTATTTATTTATTTAGAGACCTGCCAGGCAGTGGTGGTACACACCTTAAATCTCAGCACTCTAATGGCAGAGGCAGGCGGATCTCCGTGAGTTCAAGCAAGGTCAGCCTGGCCTACAGAATGAGTTCCAGGACAGCCAGAGTTACAACAGAGAAACCCTATCTTTAAAAAAAATACACACACACACAAATCTCGCTTTGTAGCCCGTTTTGACCTAAAACTCACCATGTAGCAAATCAAATGCTGGTGTTGAAATTGTATCAGTCTTCCCACCTCAGCACTTTAGTGGTGCTGAAATTATAGGTCTGAACTTCTATGCCCAGCCTCCCCTGTATTCTTCCTTCTTTGTTGTTGTTGTTATAAATAAAAGAATTATTCTTATTTAAAGTAATAAGTTTATATGCATGTCTGTGTGCCACATGTATGTGAATACATGAGCCCAAAAAGGCCAGAAGACATCCAAGCCCCCGTAGAATAATTAGACTATAGAGAAATGTTAGTTACATAAGCAAATACATATAACTATGTTGCATATCATCATATATGCTATGTGAACAATGAAGCATAGTAATTTAGGAAGTGCTGATACAGGGTAGTTGGATATATTTGCTGCCTTGCCTCTGAACAGACTCTTGAAGCAGTGGGAATAAGTCCTGGAAGATGTTTGGGGGCCGAAATTTGAAAGTAAAAGGAGAAATTTGCAAGTAACAAGGTTAGGAAGGAGAATTGCAGATGATACAGGGCTTTGTATACCCTCATAAGAACATAAGCCATTTTAAATTGTGTGCACATATAAGTGCAGGTGCCCATTCAGACTTGGCATCAGATCCCCTGGAGCTGTACAGTTTTGAGCTATCATGAATGTTGGGAGCTGAACTTAGGTCATCTCCAAAAGCAGTGAGCACGCTTAATAACTGAGCCATATCTCCAGCACCTTTTTATTTTAACTTAAAAATTACGTTTGTTTGTTTATTATTTATTTATTTAGTGTGTGTGCACAAACTCACATGTGTAGAGGTCAAAGGGGAACTTGTGGGAGTTATTTCCCTCCTATCTATGGGTACCAGGGATCAAACTCACGTTGTTAGGCTTGTGCAGCAAGCACTTTATTGAGTCATCTTTCTGGCCCTAGTAGCCACGTTTGAAAAGAAAAAGGTAAAACTTAATCTTAGAATTCCATCCATGTATATAAATGTATTATGATCATATCTACCTCCATTTCTCCTCCTCAAGCCTCCCCTCCCCTGTGGTGTCTCCTCAACACATCCCCTCTCAACAACATCATGTCCTTGTATTTTAATACATCACTTTGCCCAGTTAGTACTGTATGTATGTACACAAGTATATGGTGATCAACTAGAGTATGGCCACCTAATGGTGGATGGCCATACCTGCATTAGCTGCAGTATCTTTTATGCCCATCTGTCCTAGAATTTTGACTGGCTTGATCGATATTGTGATGCTTTGTGTTTCTTTTTGATTATTCATTGACCCATTCATCATTCAGTATTGTGTTAATGTTAATGATTTTGTGTGCTTTCTGTAGTTTCTTTTACTACTTATCTAGCTTTATTCCATTGTAGTCAGATAGAATACAGGATGTTATTTCAGTTTTCTTATATTTGTTGAGGCTTGCTTTGTCTCTTAATATGTGATAATTGTGGATAAAATTCCATGTGATATTGAGAAAAAATGTGTTTAGTGTTTGAGTGGAATGTTCTGTAGATGTTTGTTAAATCTGTTTTATCATGTCATTTAACTCTAGAGTTTTCTGACACAGTGGGGTATTGAAATTGCCCTGTATTACTGTGCTGGGATTAATTTGTGGCTTTGTATCTAGAAGTATTGTCTCATGAAATTGATTGCACCTGTATTTGATACATATATGTTTAGAGTTTGATATATTCTTTTTAAAAATTAGACTTATTTTGTGTGAGTTTCTCTCTCTCTCTCTCTCTCTCTCTCTCTCTCTCTCTCTCTCTCTCTCTCTGTATGCAGATGCTTGTGTGCCATAGTACACATGTATCAGATTACAATTTTCAAGAATTGGTTCTCTTCTTCTACAGTGTGAGCCCTGAGGATTGAACTCATGTCTTCAGGCTTGGCTGGAGGTGCCTTTATCCACTGAACCATTTTTCTGGCCCTTTGATGTTTTATTTTATTTTAATTTAAAAATTTTTGTGTGTATGAATATTTTGCCTGCATGTATGTCTGTGCACCACATGTGTGCTTGGTACTTACAAAAGCCAAGAGAGGGTGTCAGATTCTTTGGAACTGGAATTGCACACAGATGTTTATAAGCCAACATTTGGATGCTAGGAACCAAACCTGGGTCCTCTGAAAGAGCAGCCAGTACTTTTAACTGCTAAGGCATCTTTTGAGCCCTGTGTAACATCCTTGGTTATAAAGTGAGCTTTGCTTCTTCTGACTAATTTTTGTTTAACATTTGTTTTGTCAGATACTAGAACCCACTACACCTGCTTGTTTCTTAATTCCATTTACTTGGAATATCTTTTTCCTTAAAATACTTTTTTTTTTTATTCTTTTATCCTAAGGTGGTATCTCTTTGATGATAAGATGTGTTTATTGGAATTAAATAAAGATGATTGTTTTCTAACCTAGTCTGCTCGTCTGTCTTTGTATTGTGGATCTGAGATCATAGATACTCAATTATTAAGATGTATATTACTTCCTGACATTTTGTTGAGTTTTCTTAGACATTTTGTTGAATGGCCCTTCTATTCTTAATTTCCTTGGCCTCTTCAATATGTTTATCCTTCTTCAGTCTGAACTACTTCTTCGAGTATTTATTCTCTTTAGGTCTGGTTTTGTGGTTATAAGTTACTTTAGTTTGTTTTCATCATGGAAAGTTTTTTTTTTTCTTAAATTGTAATAGATTGTTTTTGCTGACCATAATAGTCTGGACTGTCACTTGTGGTCTTTCAGAGCTTAGAACATATCTTTCCAGGTTCTTCTGACTTTAAATGTTTCTCTCAGATAATCAGCTATTATTCTGATGAGCCTGCTTTTATGACTTGACTGCTCTCTCTTGCAACTTTCAATACTCGTTCTTTAATCTGTTTTTAGCATAATGTATCATAGAGACTTTCTCTCTCTCTTTTTTGTTTGTTTTCTTTCTTTGTTTCCAGTCCTTTGTTTTTTTAATTTTTGAGATTGTAGTATAATTACATTTCTCTATTTCCTTTCCTCCCTCCAAACCCTCCTATGTACCCCTCCCCACTCTCCTTCAAATTCTGGCCTCCTTTTTGACTAATGGTTATTGCTTGTGTATTTGTATGTAGATATATATTACTAAATATAACATGTTCATCCATATAATGTACTTGTATATGTTTTTAGAAGTGGCAGTTTTGTACTGAACAAGCAGTTGGTGTGCTCCTCCCTAGGGAAGACTACCTCTCCTGCTCTCAGCTGTCTTCAGTTACCTATAGTTCTTTGTGTAGGGTTGAGACCCCATGAGTTTTTCCCATTCCACTTTAGCATATACATTAGTATTTCTTGTTCAGCTGACATTTGGGCAGTTAAGTTGGTGAGACTTTATGGGTGTAATTTCTGATATTACTAGGAAACATAATCTTACAGCAAGCTCCCTGATCTTAGAATCCTCTTCCCTACCCCCACCATAGTTGTTCTCTGATCCTTAGATGTAACATTGTTTTTTTAAATGTATCCATTGGGACTATGCTCCACAACTATGGGTTTTGATCGGCTGTGGTTTTCTGTAGTGTTTCCATCCATTGCAAAGAGAAGCTATCTTGATGATGGGTTAGAGTACACTTCTCTATGGGTATAATGAGGGCAAATGTTTATAAATTATTGTTAAGGATTATGCTGGTCTAGTAAATTAGTAGTTGTAGATTCTCCTTCAGTAACCATGACTCCACTAGCAATGAGTAGTTAGCTAGGTTTCTGGTACCAGGCATGATTTCTCTTTCATTGAGCAGATCTTAAGTCCAATTAGAGAGCTGTTGGTTACTGCCAAAGTATGTGTGCCACTACTGCATCCGTAGGTGTTATCATGATATGCTAGCTGTTGATGTGGTTAATAGGTGTCATGGCTGGGTAGGACTGTTAGTTGCCTTCCTTTTTTGGAAGTTTACATGGTGCCTTATGGTATCACTAAAGTCAAGGAGACTTCCTTTTCTGTTCCTTTTCCTTTTCTTGTATATTTAATATTTTGTAAGCTTCTTAGAACTAGATGGTCATCTCTTTTTCTAGGTTTAGGATTTTTTTCCTATGGTTGTACTGAAAATACTTTCTCTTACTTTGTTGTGGTATTTTTTCACTGCCTTTTGTACCCATAATTTGAAAATTTGTTTTTTTTCCCCCCATGGTGTCTCAAAGCCCTCTGGGTTGTTAATTTTTTTAGCCATTGACATTTCCTAAATGGTCCAATTCTTCTACCTTGTCTTCAAATCTTGATGCTCTGTTTTCCATAGGCTCTATTCTATTGCTGAGTCTTCTCACTGAGGTTTATATTTGACTTACATTATTTTTTTTCTAGCATGATTTCAGTTTGATCTTTCTTCAGCCATTCTCTTTATTGAATTCTATTTTCATAGCTTGACTTCCTTATTTCATTCAGCTCTTTTTTATTCTCTTGGAGTGAATTTGTGTCTTCTTTGAGTTATTTGCATATATTTATAATCTTTGGAATTCTTTGGAAGGTTTTCCAAATAGTTCTCATTGTGAACTATTACTATGGGAGTAGAAACTTTTATAGAAGACATGTTATCTTGGTTTTTGATATCGTTTTTGTTTCTACACTTAGACTTGAGTGTTTGGAATTGGCTTTTCTTTCTTTGTAAAAATTCAGATCACAATCTTTTGGTGGAAGAGATTACAATGTTCAGGAGAGGACTTAGTCATGTCAGGTTGAGGTAGTGTTTTGCTCTGTGTGACTGGTATTCAGGGCTGCAGGCGCTTTCCTTGGCCCTCCTCTGATGTTCAGCTTCTGTCTGATACCAGCTCCACCCTACTCCTGGGTCCTCAGCTTCCTCTGAAAGTTGTGAAGCTCTCTGTACCTGTGGACCTTTCCCTGAGTTTGTTCTGGCCCCCATCCTAGGCTAGAAGCATCCTGTGCCTATGGACCTTATCCTGGGTCAGCTCAAGTCCCTATCTGGGGTCTATAGCTTCAGCCTTGAATTGTCATATGAATTTTAAGGATAGATTTTTATTTTTGAGACAGGGTCGATCTATATAGCCCTGGCTGTCCTGGAACTCACTCTGAGACCAGGCTAGCTTTTAAGTCAAATCCTACTGCCTCTGCCTCCTAGTGCTAGAATAAAGGTATGAGCCACCATTCCTGGCTAAGGATAGATTCTTTTTTAAATTTACATTTATTTATTTGTTGTGTGTGATGTCACTACATATAGAAGTCAGAGGACAGCTTATAGGAATTGGCTTTCTCCTTCCACCATGTGGGTTCCACAAATTGAATGCAGGTTGCAGATTTGGGGCAAGTGCCTTTTCCACTAAGCCATCTCAGTAGCCCAGGATAGATTCTTTTTAACTCAAACATTTAGCCAACATAATATCAATTCATTTTTCTAAAGCATCATTCAAGCATGAAATTGACATAGATGTTATGCTATCTTTGCTGTATTGTTGTTTGTTATTAATATGCTAATATATTAATGTTATAGTTTTACATAGCTATAGTTTTTTTTTATTGTCTTCGAATTTTTAGGTGTATTTTACACCAAGAGCATATCTAAGTTTAGATGGCTAAATATTTAAAGTGAAATTAAATATAATACTGCACAGTAGTAAGTTTGTGTTTAATAAGAAAAGGCTTTATTTAGCTCTAGTTTTTGTCTTTTTGGTTTTTTGTTTGTTTGGTTGTTTTTTTTAGACAGGTCTTTATGTAGCTCTGACTGGCTTGCAACTTGCTATTTAGACTAATCTGGCCTTGAACCCACCAAGATCCTTCTGTCTCTGCCTCCCAAATTTTAGGGTATCTTTGTATTTTGAGACAGAGTCTCCTCTAGCCCAGGGTATCTGGAAACAGAGATTGACCTTGAATTCCTGATCTTTCTGCCTCCTCCTGGGTGCTGAACTTAGAAGTATATATCATCATGCCTAGCTTGGTATAGTTTTTAAACTTGAATTAAATTTAAGCTCAAGATTCATGTATTCAGTTGCACTAACCACATTTCCTACGTTTAGTAGTCACATGTGTTTGGTAACTTTCCTATTCAAATGGATTGTGTTGTAAGTTATGGAGTAGAAAAGCAAGAGATAAATCAGAAGTTATTATGAATTTGACAAGAGATGATGAGTTAGATCAGAGTAATAATAGTAGAAGGTATGAGAATAGTTATATTCAGATATATTTTAAATTTCTAGTTAATAGGATTTATTAATGGATTAAGTATGGGATATGGGAGAGAAATCAACAGTTTTCTTTTTTATCTGGACAGTTTGAAGAGTAGAAACCTATTAAAAAGGAAGATGGCAATTTATGGGTGGGATGGGAGTGTTTAGGAGTTAGCTTTTTAAATGTGTTAAGAGCACTGGATGCTCTTCCAGAGGACTGGGGTTCAATTATCATCATCCACATGGCAGCTCACAGCTGTCTGTAATTCCAGTTCCAGGGGATCTGACACCCTCATACAGACATGCATGCAGGCAAACCACTGATGCACATAAAATAAAAATAAACAAATCACTTAAATGTGTTAGCTTTTGGATACCTTTTAACATCAGAATGGAGCTTTAAGGAGACAGCTGGCTATGTGAATTATCCTAGTTTGTTTTCTATTGCTCTGATAAAGACCACGGTCAAAATCAACTTAGGGAGAAAAGAGTTTATTTCAACTTACATGACCAGGTCACAGTTTATCACGATGGGAAATTAGGACAGGACAGGAACTCAAGGCAGGAACCTAGAGACAGGAACTAAAGCAGAGACTATGGAGGAATACTATTTACTGGCTTGCTTTACTTGGCTTTCTCAGTCTGTTTTCTTATTCAACCCAGGCCCCCAACTGGACTTGGCCCTTCAGCATTTGTATTAATCAAGAAAGTTCTCTAGATCTAGAGGCTTGCTTTGGCCAAATTTATGGAGGCATTTTCTCAATTGAGATTCCTCTTCCCAAATGACTCAAAATTGTGTCAAGTTGACAAACTAATCAGGACATGAATATAAATTCAGCAGTTTAATCCAGAGAAACGTTAGACTCTTTAATGTATTTAAAGGCATGAAGCTGAGATCAGTTTATCTAGTAAGGTAAGGTTAATAAATGAGATTAGAGAATTAAAGCTGAAGGCTCCAGAACAGTTCAGAAAGGAGCCAATCATCATGAACTAGAGCAGTTAGTTGGTTGGGAGAAGACCAAGAGAGGAATGACTCAGATGCCAAATGAAAAGCAGTATTTCACAGGAGTGTAGTCAAAACATATAAGATGTGACTGATAGGTTAACTTGAGTTGAAAGTTGAGACTTGACCTTGGATTCAGCAACATGAAAGGTGGCATGTGCCACCACATCTGGCCATTTTAAACTATTAATGAGGGATGTGGATTGGTTTAGACTGTGAAACTGGAACCTCTGCATGTAGGATGCACCACTGCTTTTTTTTTTTTTTTTTTTTTTTTTTTTAATTATTTGTAGGTATAGATTCAGGGCAAAAGGTGATTTGTTCTTTGGCTAATTCAATCCTGGGTCCTTAGAGGTTTTCAGCCTCCATACAATCTAATCTTCAAGATACTAGCCCAGACCTAGAAGGCTTCAGCCTTTGTGACTTAACTGCTGACTGAGTTTACTCTGACTAGCTGTCTTCTGAACTCAGAGCTGTACTGAACTCAAGTGACCCTTCTGGTTGACTGATTCAACTCTCTCGCTGTTCTGGCTCAAACTCTTCTCCAAGCTGACTAGTTCAAACTAACCTGAGTCAGCTGGCTGTTTCTGACTGACTCTGACTCTGGCTGACTCCTGCGATTTCTCTGACTGAATTGCTCTGCTTGACTTCAAACTGACTCGGTTAGCTGACTTTTTCTCCCAAACTCAATCTTGCCGTCTAGCACTGACTCCTGCTGAACTGCCTGTGTCTTATCTGATTGGTTCCCTAACTGACTGCCTGTCTCTCTGAGCTGAGATCCTGCTTTATATCCTGAGGGTTGGGCATGTCTTCACTCTAACTCATCCTGCTAACTCTTCTTTGGATTTGTCACTTTGCTCTTCATTCTGATTCATCTTAGACTTCACTCTGCCAAGTCTTTACTCTGATTCACCTGGAAAGTACTCACTCTGCACTTCACTCTGCCTCTGCCTCTCTGCTTCTCAATTGACTAGCATGTTCTGACTCAGTCTCCTTCCATTTCTCAATCTCTGCTGCTTCTCTCATAACTCTGAACTGACTGTGAACCATGAACTGAGAACTGTGAACTGTTTCTGAATTGATTGCTTCCTTTTACATCCCAAGAGCTGGGATTAAAGGCATGTGCCACCACTTCATTCTGAGCTGAGATTAAAGATGTGTACTATGTTGCCTTAACCACAGAAATCCTTTTACCTAGCATTAGCACAAAGGACAGGATTAGTCTAACATTCTTTCTGTATTCCAGCCAGATCACACAGGCCTTGAAAGTGATCCTTTACCAGAGCAGCTATATTGCTGGATTAAAAGATTAAATATTCCTCTCCATTTATTACATTTATTTATGTGTGTGTACACGTTTGTATGTACATGTGTGCAGTCACTTTCCTTTTACCATGTCAATCCCAGGGATTGAGTTTAGGTTCTGAGGTTTAGTACCTTAATCCATTGAGTTTATCTTGCCTCAAACTGAAGAGCCTTCTGCTTCAATCTCCTGTACTAGGATTACAGGTGTACACTGCCATGAATCATGAATTTTGAGAAAAGAAAGATATAATTTAGGCTGTTTCACAAGAAGTTAGGCATCCAGTTGGAAAAGTTAGGAAATCCAGTCTGTGCTGATCAGTTTTTAGAATTTTGTGTAAGAGACAAAGCTAGGTACTGAGATACAGTCAAAGCAGCCTAGTTCATTTACTGTAAAACTACAAGTAAGTAACAACAGGTTTTTTTCTTTTGTTTTGATTTGTTTTGTTTTCAAGTTAGGGTTTCTCTATCGTAACTCTGGTTGTCCTGGAACTCACTCTGTAGACCAGGGTGGCCTTGAACTCACAGAAATCCACCTGCATCTGCCTCCCAAGTGCTGGAATTAAAGGCATGCACCACCACAGCCTGGCTTAATAATAGGTTTTATGAGAAGCCCAGAGGCATATCTAGAACCTAAAGCACAGAAGCTGGAACAATTTTTTTTAGGATAAGGTGACACATAGAGTAGAGGCTTCTAGATGGAGCTATGCCTTTTACTGGCTAGAGGATAATGTACAAATTACTAGCTTAATTGAACTAACATTTCTTCATGTATAAAAGCTATTTTACACTACTACGTTAAGCCTTGAGATTCCTGAGGAAAATGCATGTAGCAGAGATGAAAGAAGTCATCATATAAGAATTGTGGGCAGTGGAGAGGTGACTCAGTGGTTAAGAGCTGGCTGCTTTTCAGCACCCAGATTCTATTCCCAGTTCCAACATTTGATTCCCAGCATCCACATAATGATTCACAACTATTTGTAACTCAAGTTCTAGGGAATCTTACACCCTCTGCTGACTTCTAAAGACACCAAACATGTACATGATACACAGGCGCACATGCTGAGAAAATACCCATACACATAAAATACTGAATTTTTATAAAAGAATGGGGAATGTTGCTGTTCAGAGTGAAGTAACTAAGAATGAGTAAAAGTACAAATAAGTTTACAAAGGAGAATGTAAGATTTTGCATAGTCTGATTTCCTTACTGGACTGGATGTTGAGTGTCTGCTGAGGTCTGAGAAGTAAGAGGTGAGATTAAGGAGTGTGATCAGGCTTTTTACTGGCTTTGATTTTTGAGACAGGGTTTCACAATGTTGCCTTGGAGCTATATAGACCGGGATGGCCTTGAACTCACAAAGATTCACCTGTCTCTGCCTCCTGTGCTGGGATGAAAGGTTTGTGCACACCATGCCTGGCTGTGATCAGGCTTTGGAAGTTTGAGGATGTAGGTTATCTAAAGAAGGAAACTAAGGGAGATGGCTTTCTAGTCGGTTCTTAAATGTTGGTTTCTGGTTTTCCCCAAAGTATCATTTTAGTACTGGCCTTCTTTTTACATCTTTCCTGGGTAATGATATCCTTCTGATTATATTAATATCTTCTAAGTGAAATTTTGAGAAGCTGTTAGTTAGTCCAGGAAAGTTGAGTAATAGTTGTAATTTAGAATATAATCGACTGTTTTTGTTTGGGGCAAGTGTTTTCATTTGTATTTTGGAACTATTTTGTTAAATTAGTTTGTAATTTTAAAGTGTTAAAGTCTCTTGAAAACACTGCATTAATCTCCCTGCTTCTACCATCAATCAGTGTGGCTGGGGATGGAGTTCAGTAGTGGGGCACTGGCTTAGAATATGTGGTGCTTAGCTGGGCAATGGTGGCACACACCTTTAATCCCAGCACTCAGGAGGCAGAAGCCAGTGTATCTCTGTGAGTTCCAGACCTGCCTGGCCTACAGAGTGAGTTCCAAGACAGCCAGAGTTACAACAGGGAAAACCTGTCTTGAAAAAAAAAAAAAAAAGAATATGTGATGTTTGTTTTGATCACATCATCTCAAAACAACAAACAAACAAACAAAAAACCTCACTAGTTAGATATTTTTCCTTTAATATTAAAAGGACCCCAAATCTGTCCATTTGGCATCCTAAAAACATGAGCTTTAGCTGCTTCAGCTTTGATCAGAAAAGCTTCTTTTTGAAGCAGGCAGCTGTAACTGCAGGCACTCATAATTTGTCAATATACTGAGAACAAGTAGCATTTAATGTTCATCTATAAATGTTGCATTTATCTCACTCCTTCCAAGACTGGGGACATTGTAGAAGAGTGGGTAGAAATAAATAATACCTAAAGATTGAAGCAGAGTATTGAGAAATGTTGTCTTATGGGTATGACACTCTTGAACTCACAGCAGCTATGGTTATCCCTAAGACCTACAAAAGAGCGGGCCCATCAGCATCTATCATAGAGCCCCACAACCCCTGCCCGAGGGTCTATATATCATTAATGGCTATTGGAGGAGGAAGAGATGTTTTCCTCTGTGGCATAACTACTGGTAAGATGACTATGCTCCTATAAATAGTCTCTCTCCTATAATGAAACTCATTAGATCACCCCCACAAAAAAAACAAAACCAAACAAACATGAAATGAAGTAGAGGGTCAGTAGGAGTGGAGAGAAAGCTAGAGAGGGTGATGAAGACCAGGTAAAAATGATCAAATATTATATGAATATAAGAATGTCATAATGAAACTAATTATGTATACTTAATATGTTAATAAAACTATAGGTTTTATTATGAATATACTATAAATTTGAAAACTTACTTTATGTTCAAATTATATTTTATACATGTTTATATTCTGTACATGTAATAAAGGTCTATTTGGTTTTGTTTACTGTAATTTTTCATTGGAAAACAAATACACAACTTGGAATGGATTTGAGGCACACTGGACATAAACAGATTTTTGTTTGTTTGTTTGTTGTGACAGAGTTTCTCTGTGTAGTCCTGGCTGTCTGGAATTCGCTCTGTAGACCAGGTTGGCCTCCAACTCAGAGAGATCCACCTGCCTCAGGCCTTTCTGTGCGCTGGAATTAAAGGTGTATACTACCACCACCTGGCAACAGATTTTTCTTTTTTAAGTGGTTAAATTTAAAAAGCAAGGAACAAAAGAAAATGTTCTGGTACAGTTGTAGTATCACAAAAAATAAATGCAAAATACCTGGATAAAACATCCATTTCATAGTATTGGAACTTTGTTGTTATCATTGTTGTTGAGTAGACAAACTATTTTATAAATTTCCTATAATATACAAATAAGTTTATTCAGCAAAACTGATTATATTCACTTCCACAAAGAGGTTAATATGCATTTTCAGTTAGGACTCCATGTTTAAATGGTTCCCTTTTTTGTTTTGTTTGTTGTGTTTTTGTTGTTTTGTTTTGAGGCAGGGTCTCTTTGGCCCTGGTTGTCCTGGAACTTATTATGTAGGTTAAGTTGGCTTCAAAGCTGGGATTAAATGCATGCACCACTACCCCAAGTACAGTGTGTCTCTAAATGTAAATTAGCAGAATGGGATAGGACCTTGGATGTGTATACACGAAAGTCTACTTGGTGCTGCAGAACACTGACTTCATGTTTTCCTGTCCTTTCAGGTAACATTTCACTTGTTGCATTTCCAGTTTCCAGCACCAACTCACCAACAAAGATTTTACCGAAAACTTTAGGTCCAATAAATGTGAATGTTGGACCCCAAATGGTAAGAAAATTATCAGATCTTAGAATTGATACTTTGCTTAGGCGAGATGAATTTACAGAATAATTGTGCTGAAGATGTTTGGTCAAATATTCCACTTAATTTTAGTTACTCTAAAAGTTTTATTTTTGTCTGAGTGTAACTGATTAAGTATTAATAAGTTTTTGTGCTCTTAACAACAACAACAAAAAAGCCATGTGATGATACTGCATGCCTTTAATCCCAGCATTTGGAAAGGCGGAATCAGAAGGATCTCTGTGAGTTCAAGGCCAGCCTGGTCTACAGAGTATATTCCAAGACAGCCAGGGCTACACAGAGAAACCCTGTCTCAAAAAACAGGCAAACAAAAGTTTTGTGCTTTTTTCTTTTTTAATTTACTTAGTTTACCTGAGTGCTTTATCTGCATATACATCTTCATACCAGAAGAGGACATCTGATCTCATTATAGGTGGTTGTGAGCCACCATGTGGGTGCTGGGATCAGTCGGTGCTCTTAACCGCTGAGCCATCTCTCTAGCCCCCAAATTTTGTGCTCTTAATGTTTTTAACATATTTCAACTGTGGGTTCTAAATGTGTAATATTAAAGTTTTTGCTCCCTTAATGAGGCCTCTTTGACTTTTGTTGTTTAACCTGAAATCTATTGTATCTCCTGTTTTCTTATAAAATAACCTTTGTGGAAACCATGTGTTTTCATATAAATTGAATGTGTAACTGAACAGTCAGATTTATAGCTGGAGCTATAGATTTAGATTTTTTTCCATTAAAAGTTTATTATAGGTAGGCTTGTACTTGAACTCTGGGTTGCAGAAGCAGGAAGATTACCACAAGTTCCAGGATAACCTGTCTATCTAATGAGTTTCAAGCAATCCAGGGAACTAAGTAGTAAATCCTTGTGTGGAGTGAAAGAGGCACAGGGCAGAGATAGGGAAGAGAGCGTGTACAGAGGGGGTGGGTGAATAATGGGGATAAACAATATGCTGTTTTAATTTTCAACCCTAAAAATATTGGATAAAAATAAATATGTGTATTTCTTTAAAGGGATTCATTAATTCTGCTCAAGCTTGAAATATATAACACTCTCAGAAAACCTTGTTTATAATCACAGTTGCATTAAATTACTCTGGCCAGGTTTGGTGGTTCCTGTCAACAAGCTGCCCTCAAGATGTTGAGACAAGAAAATATAAGCATATTTGAAGCCAGGAAGACTGTCTCAAAAAACCTACTATAGGGAGCTGGAGATAGCTCAGCAGTTAAGAGCACTGCTGCTCTTGCAGAAGGAGTCCCTACACCTACATGGGGTTCCCAACTGTCTTATAATAGTTTCAGGGGATCCCACACCCTCTTCTGGCCTTCATGGCAACAGGCATATAAGTGGTTCACAAACATACATGCAGACAAAATACCCACACATATAAAATACCTACTGCTAAATCTTATACATAATTTATAATCTTAAACATTTTTATTTTAAATTGTTTACTTACTGTGTGTGTATACATGCATGTACTCACTTAAACACATGCTACCACACCGAGCATGTTTGGAGGTCAGAGGATAGCTTGCAGGAATAGGTTCCCTTTCCACTATGTAATTTCTGGGGATCAGAACTCAAGTTTTCAGGCATGGTGACAAATTCCTTTACTCACGGAGTCTTCTCAAAGAGACTGTCTTAAATATTAAAGAATAATTCTTCATTGTCAGTGCTTATATCTTTTCAATTTTAGAACAGTACCAATATATTTTGTCTGTAACAGCATTCTGTAGATTATGTTGAATTCAAAGTTTAGAGAGGACTATCATTTAACATTCTTTCTGGTTTCAAGAAGTCTTTAAGGTGTAATAACATTTATTTTGGTCAGTTGAAGACTGTTAATCACCTGCAAAGTTCAAGTTAAGCACAACTTACTGTAAGTATGTGAAGAATGTAATCTAGCCCCAAACCTTTGAAAGTAGCTCAGGAGAGATTTTCAAACAGTTGCTAAGCATTTGCTCCTCTCAGCCACTACGGTAGATGCAAATGAGTTAAGACACTTAGCCAAAGTCTGTAACTATGGAAGTACTAAAATTAAACAAATTTTTATGCATATTGTGCCCTTAGAGTATGCTTATATTTGGAGAGAACTTTTCTTTCTTAGATAAGATGACTTTGAACTCCTGATTATCCTGCTTCAGCCTCCTGGGTGCTTGGTGGAAAAACATTCTGATAAGGCTACTGTTTCGAAACGTATTACTGGAAAGTGGAAGAAAAGCCGTCCTGTTTCAGAGTGTCAAATAGCTTATCTAAAGTGTTTATAGCCTGGTGTTTTGTAGAAGAAAGAACTTATGAACAGTGAAATAAGGTATAATGTACTGAGGGTGGTGTATTACTTCTCTTTACTGATTATAATATTAGAGAAGAAAATTATATATTGAATTTATAATCAGAGGGAAACACAATTTTAAGGAATTGGAAAATTCTCAGCCTCACTTTGGCTCATTTTCTGTGGATTTTGTGCTTTGTTGGTTAAGTTGGAGGTGGTTTCTGTGTAGTCCTGGTCAGCCAACTGCTTCAGCCTTCAGAGTGCTGCAATTATAGATATGCAACATCACCCTACTGGCCATATTTTAAAACTGAATAATTAAAAAGCTCTTCTGAACAGAGTTCAAGATATGGAGGGGTGAAAACCTGGTGCTGTTTATTAAGGCAATAGGATAATGAACCTGAAGGCATTCCAGTGATTTTATGTTCTGTCTCTCCCCTTGCATGTCGCAGGGCTATAGGGAAAAGCAGGATGAGAAGAGAGGGAGGGCATATGTTTCGGGATCTTGGCAATCTGTGCCTGGCACTGCCTTAAATTCTGGGATGGTATTCCTTAATCTTTGTGCCTTTGTACCTTTGTACAATGCAGGATAGCCACTCCTTCAGAGGGTACAGATGGCAACACCTTGGACACTTGGCAGCAGTGTCCATGTGTCCATTTCCACTAGGCTACAGAATGCTGATGTCACTTAGATTTTAAAGAACCTCTCAGGGAACCTCGGGGACTAGGTAGCAAACTATTACAGGGTTATGGCCACTATAGAAATCCCTCATAAGAATGATTAGGCGGAGCTATGAGAATGGGACACCCACAAACTGGTAAAGAGGCTGCCAACAATAGGGCACCACCCTCAGTAACCTGAGTAGTTCCCCTGGAGTTTTAGGGACCTTACTCAGCCTAAATCTGAATTTGTGGCTTTCAGACTGAAAAGAATTTCAGGACTAACTAGTTTGTGAAGCAGAATTGGAAATTTTATTAAAGATACTGTATTTTAATTTAATATTATGTAAATGGATGTTTCCCCTGCATGTATGCCTTTGCACCACATTGGAACAGTGCCTGTGGAGGTCAAAACAGCACATCAGGTCTCCATAAAGTATGTTAACAGGCTGTTGTGAATAACCATGTGGGTGCTGGGAATCAGACCCAAGTCCTAGAAGAGCAGGGAGTGTGCTATTATCAAAGAGTCTTCTCTCCAGCCCTGTTACTAAATATACTTTAAGATAGGGTTAAGCATCAGGGTTAGGAGAGAGATATTGGAGAGTATGAAGTTAAAGGCACGTTTCATATACCTGGCTGGTTATTGTCATTTTTTTAAAAAAATTATGTGTGTGTGTGCACGCACATGTGCATATGTGCGCACACTCAAGTGCACATGTGGAGGTGAGTTTTCTCCTCCTACCATGTATTGAACTCTGGTTGTCAGACTGGGCAGCAAGCACCTTTACCTACTGAACTATTTATCAGGTTTTCTTGTCATTTTTAATCATCTAGTCTAGAGGGGGTGTAGATCAGTGATAGAATACTTGCTTCAAATACACTAGTCTTGGGCTCAGGAACTGAAAGAAAGGAAGGAAGCAGGGAAGGAAGGAGGGAAGAAAGGAGAGAAAGCATTGTTTTTCATCTCTGTTCCTGGAAAGTTTTTATTTGGTCAGAGAATTCTTGGATAGACTATTACTTACCACCTTTTTCTCCTTTATTTTTATTATTTATTTATTTACTTTTGGCTTTTTTGAGGCAGAGTTTCTCTGTTGTTAACTCTGGCTGTTCTGGAACTCACTCTGCAGACCAGGCTGGCCTAGAACTCACAGAGATCTGCCTGCCTCTGCCTCCCGAGTGCTGGGTTTAAAGACGTATGCCACTACTGCCCAGATCTTTTTTTAATCCTTATTTTTTTTCTTTTATTGAAAATAGATTTTTTCCTCACATTATATATTCTGATTATTGTTTCCTCTCTCTACTCCTCCCATACTCATCAGCTTTTAAAAGTCTTGTTTCTGTTCTCCTTTGAGCTCTTGGGAGCCAAATCTTAACTGAAGGAGAAATTTCAAACAAGGGACTAGCAAGATTGCTCAGAAAGTAGAGGTACTTGCTGCCAAGTCTGTGATCTAATATACATCCCTGGAATTTACATAGTGGAAAGCAGAGAACCAACTCCTGAAAGTTGACTTCTCCCCTACACATATGTGCTATTATATGCAGGCACAGTCTGTCTCCCCCACAAATATAAAAGGCCTTATGAAAAGAATTTTCACTGGTTATTAAAGCTAGTTTATGTAAAAGTATTTTTCAGTCTCCTGCTTCCCACTGTTTTGCTTCTCACTCAGCTTCTACCTTGCTTTTCTCTCCTTGCTTCCTCTCTGCTTCCACTCTGCCTTTACTTCCTTTTCCACTTACTGCTTCTCCTCTTCCCTCCACTGACTGTTTCCTTTTGTATCCCAAGTGTTAGGATTAAAGATGTTTGCCACCATTGCCTTCTGAGTTGGTTTGCTTAAAGGCATGTGCTAAGTTGCCTTCAGATACAAAGTCTTCTTTTGCCTTAATGAAGAGAATCCTATAATTTACTTCCCAAACATCAGGCTAGTCAACCTTGCTGCCACTAGGCAAAGGTCAGACTGAGAAACACGGGATATTCTTCATATTTCCATGTTAGTTGCTGGAGAGAAACCACAGAATTCCCTTTCATTTAGCATTAGCACAAACAGAAGACAGGATTAGCTCCACTAACATTTTGCCCAAGAGTGGCCATGCTGCCGTATCAGAGATCAAATGTCTATCACACAGGCTCTTGAAAGTGATCCTTTCCAAGAACAGCCAAGCTGCCGGATCAAGGATCAAGTGTTCCTCTACAAGTTTAGATTTATTTTTGTCTATGTATATATGTATGTGTCTGTGCCTCACATGTGAGAGTACTGTTGGAGGCTAGAGGAGAACACTGGACCATTGGATGGAATTACAGATGTTTTTGGCCACCTGACATGGGTGCTGAGAACTTAACTCAGGCCTTCTGGAAGAACAGCAAGTAACTACTGCTAAAGCCATCCCTCCAGCCTGGGAAGCTAGCTTAGCAGTACTTGCTTTAGTTAGGAGGCTTGACTTTTTCCTCACAAGTTATTATGTAAACAATATATATCTGGCTGGGCAGAGGTAGCACACGCCTTTAATCCCAGCACTCAGGAGGCAGAGCAGGTAGATCTCTGTGAGTTTAAGGCGAGCCTGATCTACAGAATGAGTTCCAGGACAGCCAGAGTTACAATAGAGAAACTCTGTCTTGGGGGAAAGAAGGTGGAGGCGGGGAGCGAATATATATCTTATGAACATTCCTGTTTATATTATGATGGTCTAATGGCTATTTTATTTCAAAAGGATAGAAACTACACACTTAGTAAGAAAAATGTCATTAAGTAAATATAATACTTGAAAATTTTGAAATTTCTTTTTCAGAATAAATATGCTCTCAGCTTTTCCAACTGTAGATGGCAGTAGTACTTCAGATATCTTGATGAGGGCAAGCTAGTTTTCTTTTTGTAAGGATGTTTGTTGATTTTCCTAGCCTAACTAATCAGTTGTTCTAGAAATGACAAGACTAAATTAAAGATAGTTGAGGTTTGAGTTTTGAGCAACAGTTGGCTCAAAAAGTTTAAAATGCCTTTTCCTTCTCTTAGTTAAATGTTAGAAATATGTTTATACTTATTTATTAATTTTTTTTCATTTATTTTTTTGTTTTGTTTTTGAAACGGGGTTTCTGTGTTGTAACTCTAGCTGTCCTGGAACTCACTCTGTATACCAAGCTGGCCTCAAACTCACAGAAATCCGCCTGCCTCTGCCTCCTGAATGCTGGAATTAAAGGTGTGCACCACCATCACCTGGCATTTATTAATTTATTTTCACATGTATACATGTCTGTCCACATGTGTCACAGTGCACATATATCCGAGAACTCCAGGACTCATTTCTCTCCTTCCACCATGTGGGTTCCAGGGATCAAACTTAGGTCATTAGGCTTGGTGGCAATCACCTTTACCCAGTGAGGACTCCTTGCCCACCCAGAGATATATTTTTAACTCTTACTTAAATTTGGAATTTTCAAAATTTAAGGTTCAAGGGATAAAATATGTTTTGTCATCATCCATGTAACTTATTTTTCTACATTCAGTGGTAGATTGAGTTTTACTTCATTTTTGGTTTTGTTGTTGTTTAAGTTTTGTGTTGTTTTTCATTGCTTCAAGATAGGGTATTGCTCGGAACTCCTGAGCTCAAGCAGTTCTTCTGCCTCCGTCTCCTGTGCACCTAGTACTGCAGGTGTTGTACATCCATGTCTGTCTGTTTTGATTTGGTTTGGTTTTGAGACAAGTTCTCACAGTATAGATGAGGCTAGCTTTGAATGCACAAAGATTAGCCTGCCTCTGCCTCTAATGTTGGGATTGAATGTGTGTGCCAACATACCCAGCATGTGTTTTGTTTCTTAATGATTACTGTTATCCTAGTTTAAAAGAATGTGCATTTGAATTTGCATTACAAATTCAATTCTATCACCTCTCCAGTTTGTCTACTCAGAAAATGTTAAGATACCAGCCAGCACTGTGGACAGGGGCAGGCAGATCTCTGCGAGTTTGAGATTAGCCTAGTCTACATAGCAAATTCCAAGCCAGTCAGGGCTATATAGAGAGAGACCTTGTCTCAAAAAAAAGAAAAAGAAAAAGAAAATGTTAAGAAACTGCTGTCTAGAATGTTATAGTTTGACGTTTAAAAAAAGAAAAAAAGAAAAAAGTTAACTAAAACATAGTAATTTCTTTCCAGAGTTATTCTCAATAAACTTTTTCTTATGTCTTCTTTTTCATCCACTTCCAAAGTTCTTTAAATCAGTAGAACTAAGCTCTAGGCTACCAGTAATAGAAAAAGATAATTATTTATTTTCAGGTTTTTCAGGGTTTCTCTGTAGCCCTCGCTGTCCCGGAACTCACTGTGTAGACCAGGCTGGCCTCAAACGCAGAGATCTACCTGCCTCTGTCTCCTAGTGCTGGCATTAAAGGCATGCTGCACTACCATGCCCAGCATGCCACAGTAGATACTGTGAGACATTGAGTTAGAGTGCTTAGATAGTTTTGGAGACTCCTGATGTAGGAATATAGTAGATTAGGTAGACTGAGGAAATATTCCAATTTCCTTCTGCTAGTATTTGATTCCCCCTCCCCCATCTCACTACTCCATTGTTTCTTTTAGACAAGGTTTCCTGTAGTCCAGGCTAACCTGGAAAGCTTGATCCTCCTGCCTCTGCCTTATAGGTGTGAGCCACCGTACTTTTATCCAGCTCTTAATACTTTGATAAAATTTTAATTTTGCAGATAGAATTTTTCAGACATCTACCAGATTATGGTCTCATTTTTATTTTTAATTATAGAATCGACTTACTAAAATTACTTGTCAAACAACTGTACTTAATAACATTTCCCTAAACTCAAGTTAGTGCAATGCTAGATGCAAGCAAATGATAACCAAGATTCTTAATAATTTAGTAATTGAGGGGCCAGTAAGATGGATCAGTGTGAAAGTGCTTGCTTTGTAAGCCTGAATCTGATCTCCAGAATAGTAGAAGGAGAGAACCCACTCCCAAAAGTTGTCACCTGAATTCTATTTGCATGATGTGGATCTTCAAGAATGACACCTTCATACACAATAATAAAACTAAAAATTAGTAAATCAACATTGACCATACTTAATGAATGAATCTGAATTGGTTTTTTAGTTGAGTCTATTGTTTGAACCTTTTCTACAGTTGCAGGTAAAGAGCTTGAAGTGCTTTTGAATTTTCCACCTCCCCTCTCTTTTTTTCTTCGAGACTGGGTTTCTCTGTTATAACTCTGGCTGTTCTGGAACTCACTCTGTAGACCAGGCTGGCTTCAAACTCAGAGAAATCCACTTGCCTCTGCCTCCCAAGTGCTGGGCCTAAAGATGTGGGCCACCACCGCCTGGCTAGAGAGGATTCTTGAATGCTCAGTAACTGCTGCATCAGTTATCCAGAGAGGGGCCAGTCTTCCATTTAAACTCCCACTCACTGAACATGCTTTCTCGAGACAAGGTCTCACTGTGTAGCTATTGCTAGTTTGAAACTTGCTGCTTACATAGATGAATGTTGGCCTTGAACATATGGAGGATTCTCCTGACTTAGTGGTGAGATTACAAGTGTGCACCATAACACCTGGCTTTCTTTTTCCTTCCTTTTTTTTTTTTTAATTATTAAACAATTCTTTCAAGTTTCATGAGATGACTCAGCATCTGTCACCAACCTGATGGTCTGAATTCAATGCCTGGACCTACATGGTAGAGGGAAAGAACTGACTTCCACAAGTGATCAAACCTCCACATATGCACCATACACTAATTTTTTTAAAAAAAAAAGTTTCTGTTAGTTATATTTCTATGTTGTGCTATAATAGCACGATCAAGGCAGCTTATGAAGAGTTTATTTAGACTGTGGTTCTAAAGGAATAAGAGTGCATCATGGTGGGGAAGAGCTGGCAGCTGAGTGGCAAGTTGAGAGCTCACTCTGTGAGCCACAACATGAAGTAGAGAGCGAACTGAACTGGGAGTGGCTATACGTAATCTTTAAACTCTCAAAGCCCACCCCTACTGACATACTTATTCCAATAAGGCCACATCTTCTAACCCTCCCTCCCAGACAGCACCA
The DNA here is from genome assembly GCA_026225945.1 of Cricetomys ansorgei. NCBI lineage: Eukaryota > Metazoa > Chordata > Mammalia > Rodentia > Nesomyidae > Cricetomys > Cricetomys ansorgei. The sequence goes on from JAMJFZ010001100.1 coordinate 14,587,063, forward strand.
CCAGCTGAGGACCAAGTATTCAAATGCCCAAGGCTAGGGTGGGCAATTCATTAAAACCAACACATATGTTTAAAAAAAAAAAAAAGAAGCCTTTTAAAGACATTACCTAGTAACAGATGTTTTGTATTATTTCGTCTTTTGCTAAAAATACTTTTTTTTTTTAACCAGTTAAAATGATAAGCCCTAGAAAGCAATTTTAGTTACATGTGTTGACACAAAATACAGCTGTTACCTGAAAGAAAATAAAAGCTTATTTTGAGGATAAATGACTATGGTGCAGGAACATGATTCATATTATCTCCTGAATAACATGTTCCATCATGGAAGAAGTTTATGAACTTTTATAGTCACTAGATACATTGATAGGAACATCAGCAAGGAGGGGGAATTCTACTATAGGTTTTAGGTCCTTTCTTGTGGCATTCTTCGTTTGGGGGTTGGTGGATGCTAGTGAGATACGAAATTAATACATTCCAAGGTTTTAACTTAATAGTTGAATTCAGGTCAGATAGAAGTGAACAGTAAATATCCCACCTGTATTTGGTGTAGGTAGCAGCAGGAAGGTCAGGAGTTGAAGATTATCCCCCAGCTACATAGTGAATTCAAGGCCAGCTGGAACTATATGATACCCTGCCTCAGAAAACAAACAAAAAAGCAAAAGGAAAAAGAAAATAAGGCCAAGATCATTGTGCAGAAATGGCTAATTTTATTTATAATTGAATAATTATAACTGAAAACGCATATACATCTAATAATTAAGGGTATTAAATCCACACAGAACAATGTTTTATGTATTTTAAGATCTCATGTTGCCTGTGCTGTCCTTAAGCTTACTTTGTAGACAAGAATGATCTTGAATATCTGCTACCTTCCAAATGCTAGGATTATAGGCACGGACCATTGCATCCAGCTTATTTGGAGCTGAGATCAGTAGGGATCAAACTCAGAACTTCACGCATGCTGGGCAAGCACTCTACCTAAATTGAACTATATCCCTGGCCCCATTTTATGTATGAATTTAGTTTTTTGATAGAGTCTCACTGTGTAGCTAGAGTAAGCTTGACTTGCTATGTAGATAGACCAGGCTGACCTTGAACTTGTGGTAATCCTCTTGTATCTGCCTTTCAAGTGCCAGGATTATAGGACTGTGTCACTGTACTTGACCAGAACACTTTACTTAATAATATGAAGTAAAGTTGGGTAAGGGAAAAATGAAGATAGAATTACATTTGTCCATGCAAAACACAACTCTTATTCCAAAGGAAATGAGGTAAGAGTGGCCCATGGCCTAGGAACACAGATTCAGGTTGTTCCAATTGACACATTCTCCTGTGGAAATAGTTGCATGGATTTTTGTAGTTACAGAACAAAGATGGTCATAGTCAATACATTTATTCCCGAGAACATCAGATACACAGGTTACAACTAAGTGAAAAACTGCCGAGAGTCTCAGATGCTGTCTGGTGATATTCTTCGCCTTTGGTTTAGTGAAAGCTAGGGGTATTCAGCCAGATGCAGAGGTTAATGGTAAATGACTGTTAGAGGAACTAAAGATAATTCTACTATCATTTGATTCTCCATCTGCAACACTCTAACTTTCCACTATCATGAGATTCTGAAGTTCAAATCAGTCTACAGAATGTAAGTGTGACTTTTTCAGGAAATTTAGTCTGTGTATCCTGTAACAATCCAGGTTGTATAGTGTTTTTGCATGTATATTGGGTTCTGAAGATCTAACACACCTGGGTCACATAAATCAGGTTCTACTAGAAATTTCAAAGAAAGCTTTTGTTTCCCTTTTTCTCAGGGGTAGTGTTTGGGGGGAGGTTGGGAGGTTGTTTGCTTGCTTGCTTGCTTGCAAAACAACGTCTCATTGGTAGCCATTGTTGGCCTCAAATTTGCTAAGATCCTCCTGTCTTTGCCCTCAAGGGCTAGGATTAAAGATTTGTGTGTGAGTATGTTGCACACATGTGGACTTGAAGGCCAGAAATGTGCATTAGAGGCAGGATCTCTCCCTGAGCTTGGGGCTTGCATATTTTTGGCTAGACTGGAAGCTATTAAGCCCTAACAATCTTTCCATCCCTAATTCCTCAGAGCTGGGGTTGCAGGTATGTGTGTCATGCCAGGCTTGATATATTGATGAGATTTGAACTTTAATCCTTACAGTTGCACAGCTAGCACTGTTAAGCAAGGAGCCATCTCTCCAGCTCCAAAGTGCTAGGATTTTAGGTTTTCCACATATGACAAGCTTTTCATTTTTCTGATGGTAAGACACTATCAGTTGCCAGTTTAATCCTTCCAAATTGCTGTTCACTTACTTGAATCTACATTGTGACATCATGTTAGGAATCAGGATACTGGTGTTTAAGATGCTATGATATAAATAAATCAAAGATACTACTGATAGTTTAGATGACCCTCATATGTTAGTCAGCAACATCTTTCTTTTTTTCTTATTTATTTAAGGTATTTATTTCTTATTTATTTATTAAGGTATTATTTTCTTATTTATTTAAGGGTCTTATCTACATGTGTGTCTATGCACCATGTGGATATCTGATGCCTGAAGACGCCAGAAGAGGGCATTGGATCCCCTGGAACCAGAATTACAGATGGTTGTGAGCCACCATATAGGTGCTGGGATTCAAACCCAGGTCCTCTGGAAGAACAGCTGGTGCTCTTAAATACTTGAGAAAAAGTTATAATTTAAACATTATGTTTAAAAAATTCTTACTTATTTGAGACAAAGTCCAGGCTCTGGCTGGGTTGGAACTTGCTATGTAGATCAGTCTAGCCTCAAGCTCACAGAGATCTGTCTGCCTCTGTCTCCCTAGTGCTGGGATTAAAGGCATGAATACTTAATATTATTTTCTTGTTACCGCCTCTACAGATTATAAGCACACCACAGAGAATTACCAATTCAGGAAGTGTTCTGATTGGGAGTCCATATACCCCTGCACCAGCAATGGTCACTCAGACACACATAACTGAGGCTACTGGCTGGGTTCCCAGGTAAGAATGTCAAAAATAACTGTTTCTAAGTCTCCCACTCCCTTACTGTCTTGCTGTTTTGTTGTCATCTTCCTACCTCCCTTTTTTGACATTTTACATTTATTTATTTTGTAAATGTACGTACACATATGCCATGTAGCATGTATGGAAGTTAGGAGAGGACCTTGGGAGTCGGTTCTCTTTCTGCTGTATGAGTCCTAAAGATCAAACTCAGTTTGTCAAGCTTATCAGCAGGTGCCTCTATCCCACTAAGTCATCTCGCCAGCCTGAAGATTTTATTTTTAATTATGTATATTTGGGTATGTAAGGGGTTGGGGGATGTGACTGTGAATTATGTGCCTGTTGAGTCCAGAAAAGAGCATTGTCTCCTTGGAGTTGGAGTTACAGGCAGTTGTGATCCATCCAAGGTAGATGCAGTAAACCAAAGAACTCTGGTCCCCTGAAAGAGCAATATGTGCTCTTAACTGCAGAGTTGTCTCTCCAGAGCTTCTTTTTTTCAAAGTTTTGTGTCTGTGTGCATGTGATATATATGTTCATGTTTGTGTGGGCAACTATACTTGTGAGTGCATATGTGTATGCATGTGTACATATGGAGGCCAGGTGTTAACATTGGCCTTGATAACTCTCCCATGTTAATTACTGAGGGGAGGTCTCTTGTTGAAGCCAGACCGTGTTGATTTGGCTAGTCTAGCTAGCCAGTTTACCCCAATAATCCCCTAATTTGGCTACCTGAGTGAATGCTGGGATTACAGGCAGGTCACCCCACAGCCCTAGCTTTTATATGTGTGCTGGGGTCTGGTCCTTGGGCTTGTATGGTAAGTGTTTTATACTCTGATCCATCTCCCCAACCCTTATATTCTCTTTTTGTTTTGTGAATCTAGTTCTTTTGGTTGTGTTTTGGGAGGTTTCGAGATGGGGTCTCATGTAGTTTAGGCTGGCCTCCAGCTCATTAAATCAGCTAAGTTATCATCTTGAACTCCTGATCCGACTGCTGGGATTACAGGTTGCTGTAAGTTTTATGATTTTTATTGTTGTTTGAGGCAGAGTTTCGGGGTATAACCTTGGCTAACCTGGTTGATAAATAGTCCTGACTGGCCTTGAACTCGTAGTGATCCTTCCGCCTCAGCCTCTTGAATTCTGGAATTACAGTTATTTGCTACCACACCCAATTAGTTTAGATCTTTAAAAACTAATGTATTGTTCTAAAATCATCAATTATGATTGGGCTTTGTATGTAGCCCTGGCTGCCTCCAACTCACAGTTGTCCTGCCTCAGCTTCCTTTGTTCTGGATTTGTAGGCAGCTACTACCATGTCCAGAGAATATAACTTTATTTAAGCTGAGAAAAACAAATTAATAACTTAAAGCTACATATTCTAACTTTTAAAAAACTCTGAATAGGACTACTTTGTATGATTATAATACTTAGCTGCTGGGCTGGAGAGATGGCTCAGTGATTAAGAATACTTGCTGTTCTTCCAAGGGATCTGGGGTCAATTCCCAGTACCAGCCCCTGACTTCTGGCTTCCTAGGGTATACACTAGAGTATACGTACCTCCACACACATAACACACTATACACATAATTAAAAAGTAATAAAAGTAAATCTTTAAGAAAATACTTAGTAGCTACTTTGAAGATATAAAAACTGATTTTATATTGTCTTAACACATATGAAAGAAATTTTGTTAAGTGTTGATTTTACTATGATTTTTCCCTTCGAGTTTCTTAAAAATCAGAAAAGAAACTAGGACAAAAATATTAACATTTTCATTCTTTTTGCCACCATTAATCAAACCCTTTATGTTTCATCTTTATCTATAAAATGTTTTTTCTAGCCTATCTTCTCTGTTAATTTAGCATCCCATCCTCTGTATAGGTAATAAAGCCAGGAGTGGTGGTGCATTACTGATAATCCCAATATTTGAGAGGCTGAGGCAGAATGAACACTGAGAAAATCCAAGGCCAGACTGGGTGACATAGCAAAACCTTGTCTCATGGGAGAGGGGGAGCATACAAGAAAGACACAGAGGGGCTGGAGACAAGGCTCAGTGGTTAAGAATACTTATTCTTACAAAGAAACAGTTTGGTTCCCAGCACCCACATTTGCGTGGCTCACAACCACCTGTTAACTGCAGTTCCAAGACATCTGACACCTTCTTCTGGCCTCTATGGGCACCAACATACATGTGGCATATGCACACATTGACCCACCCGCATATCTACATATATAAAAATTAAAAGAAAGGAAAATGTTAAAATAATACTCCAAGCAGTATTTTATCACTTGTAAAGTTTTATTACTTGAGTTATATACCTGGTGACATATTGCTTGGGTTCTAGCCTAAGTGAGTTTGAGCAAACAAACAGTAAATCATTATTAAGAATGACCTTACAGGCTGGAGAGATGACTGAGCTGTTAAAGGTTAGGCTCACAACCAAAATTATAAGAATGATCTTTCTTCAAAGATAAATAAGTTAATGAAGTAACAGTCTTGTCAAGTGCTTTATGGCATATACAAATTGGTAGACATACATTCATATACCATAAATAAAAAAGTTTTGTAAAAATTCATTTGTTAATCTGTACTGTTTTCCTCTCCAAGTATTCATTGAGCTTATTCCAATTTAAGGATTATTATATTATAATGTCTTTATCCCATAGTAAAATTGATTTTTATTTTGTATATATTCAGTGTAGAGTAAGCAAATTATAATAAATTCTTTTTAAAAAACAGAGTTGTGTTTATGTGTTGTCTTAAGCTATCTTTTTGTCTTTTAGTGATAGAAAACGAGCTAGAGAATTTATAGACTCTGATTTTTCGGAAAGGTGAGTATATTTTGTTTCAGATTCCACTATGGAATGAAGAGGGGGGGTCCTTTGTACAACCTTAACTTTATTCAGTTTCTACCATTATTTTATTCTCCATTGAGGTTTCCAATTCACCTATTTGCACACTTTCAATAGCTATCTGTCATTTAGACCCCTTCCTCCTTTGGGGAAAGAAAATGTTCTTCCAAAGTGAGTACCCCATAGTAACCTAACATACCCAAACTTTTAAACAAGTTTTGTTTTTCCTTTATAAATAGTTCTAGATCATAGTAAGTGCTTGTTTCTCTAGACACTTTTTGGCTTGAGAGATCATCTTTTTCTTTTTAGAATATTAGTACAATGGTTCTCCTTTCTGATTGTATATCAGATTGTATATTATATATTGATTGTATATCACTGTGGTCTCTCTTAAACAAGTATAAGTTCATCTTAAGTCATATACCTCTGGCATTAAGTTTGGAAGCTAGGAATATCTCAGTGGTAGAGCACTTGTGTAACATTCATTAGTCCTAGGTTCCATTCCCAACACTAAGGGAATAAAAGGAAAGAACTATTGACTTGGGGCCATTATATGAGCCTAAGTTCAAAATATCATGCAAGTCACTATACTAGGCACCATATTAGTATTACACTATACTAAAATGAGAGTTGTCATCTCAGAATCCATTGACCTTTATAAGATGATTGTTCTGTTAATAAGCCTTGCCAGTGGTTTTTACAACATCTTCAGCTACATAGGAAATTGTAAGCCAACTTGAGCTAATGTGAGATCCTGTCCTCAACTGAAAAAAACAAAATAATAGAATCTCTTATCCCATCAACAAATAGGAATGGTTAATAAAGTTACTTAAAAGCACTCATCAGCATTAGTCATTTAAAAAAAAAAACTAAAGGGCTGGAGAGAGGGCTCAGTGGTTAAGAGCACTGACTGCTCTTCTAGAGGACTACAGGCATCTCATAACTGCCTGTAACTCCAGTTTCAGAAATCTGACACCTTCACACAGACATGCATACAGGCAAAACACCAATGAACATGAAATAAAAATAAATCGCTTTTAAAAAATTAAATTTAAAAACCACAATGCAGTACTGCTCTATGTCTACCAAATAGCCACCAGGAAAAAAGACACTACTGACTTTTTGCAAGGATATGAAGCACCTAGAATGCTCCTGTGTTACTGATGGCCAGTATAAATTATCACAATAATTTTTGGAAGTTGGCATTATCTGTAAAGCTAACCATAGATAAACCATATGATTTACCAATGTTCTAAGTATGTGCTGAGCAGGAATTCATACACATGCCCACAAAAAACTTTTTAAAAGTCTTTTTAGATTTATTTTTATATGTATAAGTGTCTTGCCTGCATGTATATACCACATGTGTTCAGTGCCCAAGGAAGGGAAAAGACATCAAATCTCCTGATGCTGGAGTTAACAGATGGCTGTGATCTACCATGTGGATGATGGAAACCAAACCAGGTCTTCTCCAAGAGCAACAAAGGCTCTTATCTATGAAGCCATCTCTCTAGCCCCATACTCACAAAAAAAAAAAAATCCTAACTGATGAAATTAGGGTGCTCGAATTACAGTTATGCATCACCATGCTTGGCAGGCAAAAAGGTTGTTTTTTTTTTTTTTTAAGATTGTGTGTGTGTGTGTGTGTGAGAGAGAGAGAGAGGGAGAGAGAGAGAGAGAGACAGACAGACAGAGAGAGGGAGAGACAGACAGACAATGAAAATACCCTCATAGGCCAAGAGAGAGCATTGGTCCTTCTGGAGCTAGAATTACAGGTGGTTGTGAGCTGCCTGATGTGGATGCTAGCTAGAAACCAAATTCTGGTCCTCTGTAAGAGTAGTCCCCTAACATTTTAAAAATTACATTTATTTATTTGTTGTATATTTGTCAGTGTTGGTGCACATGTGCCTCTGAACACATATGGAGGTCAGGGGACAATTTAATCAGTTCTTTTCGTCCTTTGTGTGTGGGTTCCAAGTGTAACTTGGGTCATTAGACTTCAAGGCAAGCACCTTTGAGTATACCTACTACTATGTAAACACTCAATTCAGACTGTGTTCCCTTCTTTCTATATCAGTCAGATGCTTAGTTCTGCTACTTTTTGCCTTTCAATTGTTGCAATTCTGTCTTTTTCTCTTTACTACCACTGACCCAGTTTCAGGTAGTCACCTCACCTGTTGAAATAGCTTATTAGTTGACTTTTCTTTCACCTCCTTTACCCCATAGATTCACCTTCCACTTTAACACAAGAATTTCTGCCTACGTCAGTATCTATCTGAAATCAGTTAGTAGCCTGTGAGATACAGTGTCTGTACTCTGGGCATGCATTTATGATTCTTTCCAAATTGTATTAGTCAGAGTTCTTTAAAGGAACAGAACTAATAGACTGAATACACACACACACACACACACACACACACACACACACACACACACACACATGCATACATATTAAAAGGCAATTCAGACTGGTTTATAGGGTATGGTCCGGGTAATTCAGCAATAGCTGTTTTACAGTGGAAAAAACCAAGCATCTGATATCAGTCCATTGAGGCTGGATGTCTCAGTGTTGCCAGTCTGGTGCTGGAGTCCTAGAGGATTCCTTGAGAGTGACTCGTCTTTGGTGTGTGTTGAAATTCTGAAGGAGTTGGATTCTAATACTTTTTAAGGAATGCCTCAGCAACAGGATAGATGAGCTTGCCAGTGAGTGCAAGGACAAGCAGGCAAAAAACAAAGTTTCCTTCTTCATGTCTTTTTATCTGGGCTGCCACCAGAAGATGTGGCTAAGGTTTGAGGTGGATATTCTTGCTTCAAATAATCTGATTAAGAAAATCTGAAGGCAGATGAAGCTGGATTGCCTTGAGTTTAAGGCTAGCATTGTCTATGTAGTAAGTTCCAGGCTAGCCAAAAATACATAGTGAGACCCTGTCTCAAGAAATAAAAATTAAAGAATCCTAGCAGCTTGAGTTTTAGTTGATTCTAAATGTAGTCAAGTTGACAGCCAAGTTTAGTCATCACAGGAATGTAGGGAAAACAAAGTAGTTACATTTTTGTATCTCATTCTTTTTAAAGGAGCATGTTTAGTGCTTTTTTTGTACATTATATAGAACATGCAAATAATTTCTTATTAAGTCCAATTATGCTGATAAACATGATGAGATTAAGTCCAGATTTGTTTGCCTTGTATTTAAGGCACAGCCTAGTCTTCACCACATTTGTCATTGCTCGTCTTGTATTCTATATTGGGTGACCCCACCCTACTTGTTCTTAGTCTCTCATATAATTATGTTTTCTCCATCCTGTATTTCCTGCTGCTTCTCCTGACTAAAGCTCTCCTCACTTCCTTTCTTTGACCTTTACTCATGTTTATGACTCTCCCCACAAGTCATCTTTCTATAGGTTAGAATAGCTGTCCATCTTCCCACTTCCCACAGAACATTGTGAGTGAGTGTGGCCTTCTGCTTTTACCTTTGGAATTATCTGCCATTATGTATTTGTTTCATCACCATGCTCTAAGACTCATTGAGGGAAATAATTTCACCTGAATTTTTATACTTCTGGTCCCTAAACAGTTCTTACATATATTTAATGTTTACTACAGACTATTAGAACTGAACTGACCCCTACGAACTGAGATAGTGATTGTTTTAATGTCAAGGAAAAGATAGCTATTAAGACATAATCTCTAGAAGGTAGAGTTAAACAGATTTTCACAAATTTATTCCCAGTGTCTAATAGTGACTGGCATTTAACAGTCATTTGTCAATACTTGCTTACTAAATGAATGACATTATAAAAAAAGCGCTATGTACAATATATATTGTTAAGTACTTAAGGTTAAAATTTAAATTTGAAAGCATTTCTGCTATTCAACTTAAATTTTCTTCGTTTGAAACAAAAACTAAAAGATTGTCTTCTGATTTTAGTTTTTACATTGCTTTGTAGGGGAAGGAAGTCTCTTAAGTATAACAGAATATGAAATTTTCATAAATCTTTTTTCTCTTCTAGTAAACGAAGCAAAAAAGGAGATAAAAATGGGAAAGGCTTGAGACATTTTTCAATGAAAGTGTGTGAGAAAGTTCAGCGAAAAGGCACAACATCATACAATGAAGTAGCTGATGAGCTGGTGTCTGAGTTTACCAATTCAGGTAACCATCTGGCAGCTGATTCGGTAGGTGGATCATGAATTTCACATGGACTATGATATGTAATGATTCAGTTTGCCTATTAGTCTGTGTTGTAGAGGAATCAGGGAATCCTTTGAGAGTTTCCTATTTCATGTTAAGGAAATTTTTGTTGTAAATATTTGGTTTGTTTTGGAAAGATTCTTTTTTATTTGAACAGATACGTATTTTGAAATTTTTATTTATTTATATGTTTGTGTGTAATGTTTATGGGTACATGACATGACATGCATGCAGAGGTCAGAGGGCAATGTTGTAGGGACAGTTCCCTCCTTCCACCTTTACCTGAGTGTAGAGGAATAGACTGTGTGAAAGCTAGGAAGCGTCTATATTCCAGAGGTCTGTATGTTCAGAGGTCTGTGTGGACTGGATGGAATGTAAATATACCTTTAATCCCAGTATTTAGAAGACAGTTGTGGTCCATGCCTTTAATCTCTAAGACAGAAACAGTGCAGAAGCAAACAGGAAGCAGAACTCAGAAGGAGTCAGTGTCACATAGGAAGTGACATTTGAGTTGAGTTAGAGTGAAGGATAGGCACAGTGACAAATCAGAAGAAGAGATGGCAGAGTGTGTCAGAGTAAGGACTCACCCAACTCTCACAATAGAAAAGGTGGGCTCTCAGCTCAGTTTAGAGTTCAATATAGAGGTGGTCAGTTACAGAGGAGTCAGTTACACAGGCAGTATGAGGCAAGCAGTCTGAAGCAGGCAGGCTGGGGGACAAGACAATGAAGTGGTCTAACTGAGGAGCAGAGAGGCTGACTGAGGCAGTATGGAGCTCTCATTAGAGCTCAGGGAGAGACACAGAGACACAGAGGCAGCTCAGCAGTATCAGATGGGAAGAGTGAATCAGTTTGAAGCCAAGCAGAGCAGTTCAATCAAGAGAAGTTGTGGGAGTCAGCCCATAACAAGAGTGAGTTGGACTGGAAGAATCAGAGTTAAGAAGGAGCTTGTCAGAGTGGCTCAGTAAGCAGTAACTCTCAGAGTTTTATTAGATTGTACTGGGGCTGAGGCTGAGGCCTTAAAAGTAGAATGTATGGAGGCTGAAACATTCCAGAGCTCCAGGCTAGAACCAGTGACTTAATTATAGAAAGAGTAAAAGCCTTCGCCCTGAATCAACTCCTTCATCTGTCACAACCTAAGCCTACACCTGGGTTCTGGAGATTGAACTCAGGTAACCAGACTCATGTGGGAAACGAAGTCAGCTAGCAGTGTATAGAGAGTACAAGACTAACCTGACCTACATAGTGATACCCTGTGTCAAATAAACAAAAATAGAAATGTTCAGAATAGTAAGATTTCACCCAGAAATTGATGTTAGATGTAGTCTACAATGTCAAGAATACAATATTTACATTCAGTGCCATAATTTAAATTTTCTATTGATTTAGATTTCTTTTTGTTTAGATGGATTTAGTGTTCATCACTATCCTACATTATCATGGCATTTAATTGATTTGATTTTGTCTTTAAGAACTTCCTGTCTACAATAAGATAAGAATCTCATATATAAATTAATTCATCAAGTAAGAGTTGTATTACTGAAAGAAAGGAGGAGATTAGCTGAACCAATCATGCTGAGAGAGTACAGAAATATTTGGGAGAAGTTCCTGTTTCAGCAGTTGAGAGATACTATTATTAACATCAACATTGTGTGAAAGATAACACTTAAAATTTATCACTTAATAAAAATATTTTTAGCAGGCTTATGATCAGAAGAACATTAGACGAAGAGTTTATGATGCTTTAAATGTGCTAATGGCAATGAACATAATTTCAAAGGAAAAAAAAGAAATCAAATGGATTGGTCTGCCAACTAATTCTGCTCAGGAATGTCAAAACCTGGAGGTTAGTACGAAATGCTGTTGAATAGTAGTTTTTGTTTGTTTGTTTTTACATGCAAGACATTTTTATTTAGAAGTATAATCCTATAATATTAAAATATTCATAGTTGTTCATGTGTGCTATCATTAAGACTCTGGAGAACTTTGAATTGGAAGAGTTTTGGAGGTACAGTTTGCAGTTTATTTTACAAATCATAAAACTGAGGAATCTGGACATAATGGTGATGATGGTGCACACCTTTAATCCCAGCACTTAGGAAGTAGGAGGAGGATTTAGGGTTCAAGGTCATCTCCATTACTTACAGTTCAAGGCTAGCCTGAGTACATTCTATCGAAAAAGACTAACAACAAAAAAACCTGACACAAAACAACAAAAAAGTTAAATGAGTAGATTTCATTTTTGTTGTTTCTTAGAAAGGATCTTTATTTTATTCTAATTTAATTCTTAAGTACTCAACAGTAAATTTTTGGTAGGTCATCTAATAGATCTAATCCTACTTGATTAAATATTTTGGTGCTAAATAAATCAGTATCCATCCAAACAAATAGCGTAAGCTAGTGATTTGTTTCCTGTGTTGCTTCTCCAGTATCCTAAATATAACTATGAAAGTTCAGTTTATCTTTGACTCTACAGTGAGTGACAGGATAGCATTTCGTATGTGGCCTTCACTAATTTTGGAACAATGTTAAAAAGCATTTTTTAGCTTGGCTGACTTTAAGCATTGTAGAAAAATTCCTAAATGAGTGTGTTTCCTGACATATTGTTTCTAAAGGTTTGTTGTAATTTTGCTGTTATGACCATGAATAATGTGAACTGAGATTAACAGTGGCTCTTGGAGATAATTATAGTTAATTTCAAATTTTACTCAGTACCTTTACACACTATCCCCACCTAGAAATTAAAAAAAATTTTTTTTACTATTAATTATTCTTGTGAATGACAAAAAAAAAAACACATTCATCAAAGGCTACATGAATAAAAGAAGTGTTTTTGTGTGCTACAGTAGAAATATCTCCTCATTCTCTTTTTCTTCTTCCTGAATAGAATTTGAACATCATTTTAATTATATGATCAATAATATTAAGCTGATGCCAAAGATTCATAAGCAAAAATCTACTAACATTATCATGTCCTTTACCACAGAGCAAGACAAAGTTTAACACTAAACTCAAGACCCCAAGAAACTGTTGCTTTAATAAAGGAGACAAAAAATAGAAGAGTCGTCAAAAATATGGGCTCAAGATACACCTCAGTAGTAGAGCGCTTCCCAAGTATGAATGAGACCCTAGGTTCTGTCTCAGGAATGAGAAAGGAAGGAGAAATAAAGTAGACTCTTACCAAGAAAATAATCAATGAGTCCAGTCTTGAGAGAGGAACAGAAGTTTGTCAAATGTTTAAGGGTGGGTAGAGTATCCCATGGGCTAAGTAAGGAACAAGAAAGTATGCTTATAGTTTGAGAGTGCCCAAGATAACATGGCTATAGGTAAGTGACACAGGAAATTTCTGAATGCTAGGCAGTGCAGACCTGACCGAGAAGCAATAGGAAACTATTTTTTAAATGATGGGTCCAATGGTGTGCACCTGTAATCCCAGCACTTGGAAGGTAGGTGCTGGAAGATCACAAGATCCTGTCTTGTCTGGGTAACATAACAATTCTGTGTTTCAAAAAGTGTTTTTAAAAATAATTAACACCTGGTATAAGGGGAAGAAAATGGGACAGACAAGGAAAGATTGGGTATGGTCTAGGTTAAGTAGTGACAGTGAGGTCAGAGAGGCATATTAGAGAAAGAATCAGGTGCAGCTTAGCCTGGCTGATGTGAGTATAACTGGTAGGTAGGGGCTTAGGCTTTATTCTTAACAGCAGTGTCACACAGATGTTTGTGTGATTCTTAAGTAATACAAAGGGTGGTACTGGTTAGTAGAACTATGAAAAGTAACTCCTAGTGTAGACCAGAGTAGATGGGGAACAACAGGAAATAATTTGTTGGAGCAGACAAGAAAAGTGTTTTACTTGATGTGTCCATGAAGAAAGCAAACTGGATGTGATGTCACATACCACTATACCCAGCACTTGGGAGGTAGAGGAAGAGGATATTAGGTTTGAGGTTAGCTGGGCTATGTAGAGACCCTGTCTCAAAATACAACAACAAAGGATAAAAAGTATAACTTTATTTTAAATAAAGATCTGTTTGGGGTCCGGAGAGCTAAGAGCACTTGGCTGCTCTTGTGGAGGACCAGGATTCAGTTCCTGACACCCACATGGTGGCTCAGAACCATCTGTAACTCTAGGGGATCCAGTGCCCTCTTTGGGCCTTCAAAGGACACCAAACACTAATCACACGTGTAGTGCACAAACATATGGAGGTAAAACATTCATAAAATAAAAATAAACCTTTAAAAATGATTTAAAGATTTGTTTGTTTTTTTATAACTTATGTTTTGAAGATAGAGAAACAGAGGCGGATAGAACGGATAAAGCAGAAACGGGCTCAGCTACAAGAACTTCTCCTTCAGGTAAAGATCTGGCATATTTTTCACTACCTTCCTTGCCCATATGGTGTCTCTCTCCTTGTTTGCTTCTACAGCCAATGCATTTTATAGTTGTGGTGCCATCAGGTAGTTTCTGGAAGATTACCCACTCAGCCCCACCCATCATAGCTCCTTGACCTTGAATGCTTACTCTTTCAGGTAGTCCAACCGTCACATTTACCCTCAACTCCTAACTCCCGGGTTCCCACCTTGAGTATGGCAGCTCCCTTTGAGTGCTCATCCCTACCCAGAAGTTGAACTATTAAGGAGTCTTGCTGTTTGTTTTGTCCCCAAGGTGGGATCTTTTAGATATATTAGAACTGGTGAAGCAGTTGTGACCTTACCTGTAGTCTCCTCATATAGTAAAAGGTCTATATTGTCTTCCACCAGGGGCAATCATAGATTCCCAGTCAGAGATAGGACAAGTCCCACTTTGTGCTGAGAGAGAATATTTCTGCCCCAAGGGGAGATAAAATGAGGAATGAATGTTGGAAAAGAAAATCTCCCCATTGATAGGCAAGAGGGTATGTAATACATCTCAGGAGCTGGCCCAATTCGTCCCTGAAAGTATCTGTTTTTTGGGGACCAGGAACCTGGAGAAAAGGGCAATATGAAATATCAGGCTTCTGCATCCACTAGGATACAGAATGTGTATCCACAATTTGAACTTAATGTGTGCCATCTTATAACGTTACCTGAGGCTCCTCAAGTTGGACTGGTATTAGGAATCCTAGAGAGGGAAATTCCAGGACCTATCCAATGTTTGGATAGGAGAACTGGTTTCAAGTTCTTTTAACTCAAGAACCATTTTGTCTTCCAATTATTGCCTTGGCTGTTGGGGAAAGGTTCCAGTAGGAAAGAGACAAAATTCTCATCATTCTATCCTTGGGGCATATAGAAGAAGCATGTCCTAGAGGGACACATCAGGATGGCCCTTGCTTGGT
The DNA here is from genome assembly GCA_026225945.1 of Cricetomys ansorgei. NCBI lineage: Eukaryota > Metazoa > Chordata > Mammalia > Rodentia > Nesomyidae > Cricetomys > Cricetomys ansorgei. Next base: position 14,602,425 of record JAMJFZ010001100.1, read on the forward strand.
AGCACTCATAACAGCCAGTTATTGTGTCATTTGTCCTTTTACCTTTCCCTTTCTAGGATCTTTTTGTAATACACTGAGGTAGTGATCTAGACAGATTGGTCCGGGCTCTTAACTTGGCTTTTGCAATTTTCTTATCTGGGGCTGATTGGGTAAAGAATTTGTCTTTTGACAAATTTGACCTTATCCTTCACAGACTCTGATGTTACATTCGTATGTTTTCTGATAGTTTGCTTTACTCTCTGGAGAAAAATAATAGGTTTACTTTCTCTCTGGCAAATGGCCTTCAGCTAATACTAATTGAGAGGTTTGATCTCCAGTTGCCTTAAATCCTCAGAAATGTGATAAAGTGCTTTCTCTTCCAATGCCCATGGGAGTCTCTGGATGGATTGGATGAATTACTCAAAGGGACCACTTAGACTCCTGTGGGAACAGGGACCTGTGAGTCTTGGCTCTGGGCCATGTGGTAGTCATTACCAGCCACTATTGCCCTTCACTTTTTTTCTTCAAGGTCAAGGTCTGATCTAAAATGAGCATGAGATCTCTCCAGGCCATGCTATAAAGGCTGTTTAGATGCTGGAAGGACTGTATATACTGGTCATATTCTCGGTTTACCTACCTAATTCCTTTTTGATATCTAACAAAGAGGCTCTGTAAACATAGGTTGGTCTGAATTCTTCCCTCATCTTCTGTAAGGGAACCATGAAGGGGCCTTGAAGTGGTCAGGAAGCCTCAGGTTGAACTTCTTGAGTTCTTCTCGGGTCTGATGGCCAGGGTTTGGGGGAACTGGGCCAGCCAAGTTGGGATGTAGGTTTTGAAGGAAAGAGGACAGGTGGTAGGGTGATAGGACTAGATAGGGGGTCTCCTGATTTCAGGGGTGCAGAGCTGAACCACAGAGATTGTCAAAGGAGCAGGATCTAGCTGGCAATTGTGGGCTAATTGAAATAGTCTTGAAGATAAAACAAAGTTGAACACAAGGAATATTAGATCATTTCCCCACTCTTGAAGTATTAAGCCAGGTGAAGGATAGCATTATAATTGAGGATCCCCTGGGGCATAATTTTCCTTTCCTTTTTCCTTTCTCCTTTTCCTTTCCTCTCCTTCCTCCCTCCTTCCCTCTCCCCCCCCCCTCACTCCCCTTTCCTTTCCCTTTCCCTTTCCTTTTCCCTTTCCTTTTTCTTCCCTTTCCTCCCTTCCCTTCCCTTTCCTTTTTCCTTTTCTCTTTGGAAACATGGTCTCTCTACATAGTCTTTGCTGTCCTAGAATTCACTGTGTAGACCAGGTATGCCTCAGACTCAGAGATCTACCTACTTCTCCCTCCTGAGTGCTGAGGTTAAAAGAATATGCCACTATGCCCAGCATCTATTTTTCACTGGTTCCCAGTAATTACCTCGATCATGCCTCCTAACAAAATCAGGATTTTTTTTTTTTTTTTTTTTTTTTGTCTTAGTGTCTGAGGATCTAATTCTGCCCATTGTTGAAGGGAGTCTTTCTTTCTGTAGCAACTTCCAGAGGAATCTTGGAACCATTTTATCACATCTGCATTGTGAAGAAGGAGAAAAGATAGAGAAGTCTTGAGTTGTGGTTTCCCTTTCGCTACCTGAATTCCCTAGTCTACCTGGAGGGGCATCTCCAGCCTGTTAACAAAGGACAGTTAGTACTGTCTAATCTGTCCTAGGAAGAGGCTAGATCAAGTAGTGAGATTTCTGCACCTACCTATGGCTCAACCCTGCTATTTCCAAGTTTTCTCCTAAAGGTCCTATTGTGTAGAGACATATCTCTTTCTTGTCCCAGGTCCCCTATTTTTGATGCCACCATCCCTCAAAATTTGCTTTGCCATCTATCTGATTTCTTGCAAGAAGAGTATCAGTCACAGAGAGGGTGGATCCTCAACAAGGAGTGGCCTAAAGCCATCTCTGGTAAGGCAGAAGGTATCTATTTTGAAGGAAAGTGGCTATAGTCCCAAAGATCATCAGGGTAGAAGGGTCCACAGTGCAGCCAGTGGACATGTATCTACTAAGGCACTTTGGCTATTAGGATATTACTTTTAGGAACATGGCTAAAATTATGTGTGTGTTAGAAAGAGTGGTGCTACTGGACAGGAATGTCCTCATAAAATAGGACCATCAGACTGGGGTGTAGTTAGTAGACTGCTTGCCTAGCTTTTGCCCTGCACAGAGCTCTGGGTTTGATCCCAGCATTACATAAATCAATGTTGTAGTACATACCTATAATTCCAGCACTTGGGAAGTAGAGACAGGGAAATCAGAAGTTCAAAGTCATATTCATACACAGCAGGTTCAAGGCCATAAGATCTTATCTGAATCAATAATAAAATAAAATAAGGCTTTTGAAAGTTTAAGTGCCCAGCACAAAAAACAAAGCTTAATATTTTCCTTTGCTTAGCCTTATATCAAAAACATGGCCTTATATTTTTTTCTCTTCTACTTTATCTCAAGACAAACATTTAAAAAAAAAAAAATTTTTTTTTTTTTTTTACCTGAGGGCAGCCTGGCAATATTTATAGAATCAGGTGGCTCCAAACTGTAAATGAAACTGAAATTATTACCAAAAACAGTAACTTCAAGTTTTCTGTAGACATACAACTTAATTCCTCTTAATGTTCATTTTTATCCCTTTTATCAAAAGAGAATAAAAGTAGTCATAGAAAATAAATTATGTCAGTTGTCCCTGTACATTAATTGTTTGTTGTGGCTAAACTGGTTTGATTTTTCTTAGTATGCTAGAACTCACTGTTCACATGACACAGGTTAACTAATACCTACATGCCACCACCTCCCTTTTTAAAAAATATTTTATTTACTTTTACTTTATGTACATTGGTGTTTTGCTTGCATGTATGCTGTGTGAGGATGTTGGATCCCCTGAAATAAGAGTTACAGACAGTTGTGAGCTGTCATGTGGGTGCTGAGAATTGAACCCGGGTCCTCTGGAAGAACAGCCAGTACTCTCAATCATTGAACCATCTCTCCAGCCCCTTGCCACTACCTCCCTTTTATCTTTATATATTACTTACTTTTTTAGGTGTAATTATCAACTTGACATAGCTTACAGTCTTCTGAGAAGGGAGTCTCAATTGAAGGATTGCCTATATCAGAAGATATGTGGGCATGTCTGTTACCGATTATCTTGATTGTTAATTGATGTAGGAGAGCCCAGCTCACTGTGGATGACATCATTCTCTGGATGGTGGTGTAAGGCTAGAAAGGCTATAAAGCTAAGTATGGATCTGGAAGCAAGCTAACAAATAGTCCTTCATGGTTTCTGCTTTAAGTTCCTGTTAAGTTCACTCAGTGATAGACTGCAACTTGAAATAAACTCCTTCCTTCCCTGAGTTGTTTATGCTCAGAGTATTTTACCACAACAACGGAGAGCACCTAGAAAACCACTTCATTTAATATTATCATCAGGACAGTCCCACAAGTATGCCCCGAAGCCCATCTTTCAGGTAATTCTCATCAAGCTGACAATTGAGATAAGTAGTTTGACTACATTATACCTATAGATAACTCATACGTTACTTTTATGTACATAATTGTCCTTTCCTGCCTTTAAACCTTTTCCATAAGGAACACACTTAAAGCTGTTCAGCCTCTGGGACAGATGATATTGATTCTGAAAAGAACAAAAAGCCAAAGGGAGTCAATAAAAGGGCAACAAATAAGGAAATCAGTCCACAGTACATGGGAGGTAATTTTATTTTTACTATTAAAATAACAATATTAGGTTAGGGATGTAACTCAGTGGTAGAGTACTTGCTTGGTGAGAACAAGGCCTTTGGTTCAATCTCCAGCACTGCAAAAACAAACAAGACCAAAATAACAGTATGTTTTATCTTTCATCATCTACAACAATTTCAGTACTATTAAACAGTGAGTTGTAAGTATATAAGGGCTCTTCCTTATCGCTGTTTATATTTATCCATATGTTGAGGCTCTCCCACAGCATTAGGGCCACTAAGTTACTAGAATGTCAGAACAGCTCCCAAGATAATAATGTGGTCTAGTTCAGGTCTTTCCACTTAACAACCCCTTTTAGCCTGAAGAATCTGTATATGGCATGAGTATATAGGTATACAAATCAAACACTTGTTGATAATAAGCCATAAAGAAATTTATTTCAAAATAATTCTGTTAGAAAATAATCTTACCATGTATTAAAGACAAAAGCAAATTTGCATATTAATGGTGAATGTGGCTCCATATTTCTACATAAAATTTGAGGCCAGCATGATAGGTAGCAGGTAAAGACTCTTTGAATGTAAATCTGGTGAATTGAGATAAGTCCCTAGAATACCACATAAGGTGGAAAGAGAGAACCAAAGTTTCCCTATGACCTTCACACACATGCAATAATAATAATAAATTTTAAAATTTTTTTAAAGAGGTAGTTTGGCCAAATATTTGATACTACAGGTCAGAAAGTATCTTCAACATCTTTCAGAGTTGGTTGTTATTTTGATTTTATAATTGTCAGTGCTGAGAATATCATTTTGTATAAATATGTCATACAAGATGGCAAAAGTATGTTTAGGGACATTACAAAAATTGTTAAAATTCTGTCCTAATCTCAAGAAACTTGTTGTTCTTTCTGAGACAGGGTCTCTCTACATAGTCTCCGGCTGTCCTGGAACTCACTAGTTTTAAACTAACCTTAAATTCACAGGGATCTACCTGCCTCTGCCTACCAAGTGCTAAGATTTAAGATGTGCACCACTATGTTCAGCTCACTCAGGCAACAATTTTTAAAATCAAGCATTCTAACACAATTTATTCCAAAGGTAAACTAATTTTATATTTACATGCTGAGAAATGATGATAGAAAAATATTACAAGTCTTTGTTTTCCATAATTGATGGTGTTTTCTACAAGAGTAGAAACACTTCAATTCATTAATATACAATTGCCTCAAACCTTAAATGAGGTGTTTCAGGTAATGATTGTTCATTGTTGCATGGTGCAAGGGGATGAATAGTACAGTCAGTGTTCATGTTGTATGTTATAAACCGAAGCTTCAGTAAAATTATGTGATATAACATAGGCACGTACTGTTTGAAACACCACAGATTGATGGTATGGTAGATTTTGAGTTTTTGACATTATCATTTAGAAACTTTTACTGTGGCTTTTTTTTTTTTCTTTTTGTAACTTGCACATTTATTTACATAAACTCATATGGGATATCAACTCAACCCACAGTCTTTTATTTTTTTTTTTTGTTTGGTTTTTAGTTCTTTTTTGGGGGGGTAGTTATTTCTAGATAGGGTTTCTCTGTTGTAACTCTGGCTGTCATGGAACTCTGTAGATCAGGCTGCCCTCAAACGCACAGAGATCTGCCTGCCTCTGCCTCCCGAGTGCTGGGATTAAAGGCGTGCGCAACCACTGGCTGGCTTCAACCCACAATCTTAAACTGTGTTCTCACAGGACATTATGGCAGGTCTGTACTCCCAGCACTTGGGAGGTAGAAGCAGAAGGATCAGGAGGTGAAGATCATACTTAGCTATACAGCAAGTTAGAGATCAACCTGGATACCTCATCTATAAATTGATCATTCAGTCAATTAATCAAATCTTTCAATCAGTCAATCAAAGCCTTGATCTAGATTACAGTGGTTCTCACCCTTCCTAATGCCGTGACCCCTTAATACAGTTCCTTGTGTTATGGTGACTCCGATCATAAAATTATTTTCATTGTTACATCATAACTGCAATTTTGCTACTGTTATGAATTGTAATGTAAATATCTGATACGCAGATATTTATATCTTAGGCAATCCCTGGGAAAGGGTTGTTAGACCCTCAAGGAAGTTTTAAGCCACAGGTTGGAACCACAGGTCTAAAAGAAAGCAAGAGAAGTTATAGATATGTTTGAACACTTCATTCTTTTTCTCACTTCCAGTTTCGGCACATTTTTCTCTGGATGTACAAGAGTTGAGCATTGACTATAAACTAACTACATTTGTTTGGGAGGAACAGAAAATAACAAAGAAATATAGCTTAAGTTTGATAATCATAGTGATAGCTTTAATAGGGGTTGACATTGGTAAATGGACAGTTAGTACTAGAATAAATTGGTATTTCTTCTGAATAATGAATTTTAAGAGACAGTGTTTATTTTCTAGGGAGATAGCACTCAACCATTTTAAGATAATTTTGTAAATCAAACTTTAGTTAAGGCTCTAAACCTGGGATGAAACAGTTCTGAACATAGATTACTAAGTTGTTTTTTGTTTTTAAGTTAGTTGAATTCAGGAGTCTTGAAAAACACTGCTTTGTGACCAGATGAAAGAAAGGCAGCCTAACTTTTTTCTAAACTAGTCATCTTAACCTAATGAGTAATAGGGTCACTTTCTTTATCTTTTAGTAATAATTATAATGAACAGTGATAAAAACAGATCTTGGTATATTTTGTACTTTGTATTAAGCCTCAGTTTCCTCCTCAGGAACAGGTCATGCTGGGAGGCGTGGGCCAGATTCCAAAGGTACCCCAAGGGAAGGTTCTGAGCTATGCCTTAGGAACCCTGTGGCAGGGATTCGGGGCACAGTTGGCAGGCTGGGAACCCCATCTCCCTGCAGCCAGCAGAGCAGTGCTGCTTCCATCTGCTTTCTATTATAAGTGTCCCAGATGGCATTCTAAGACAGAGTCTATAGTTTTAAGAAATTGGCATGTCTCTGGACTAGATATAAAAAGTGAGATTATTCACCATAAACTCTGAGGATGTTAACCTAAGCTTAGTTGGGGTTCACTCTGAGGAGAACTATTGCCTGTGCTGCTAAGCTCTCCCATACCTCTGAGAGGCAGTTTCTCTGGGAGATGGAAAACCACAGCCCCAATATTCACCTTAGTTAGACATCATCAAAATATATCTGTTTTACCCTAGAAATGTGTTTATTTGAATTTAATCATTGTAATCTTTTATCATGTTTAACTTTTTTATTTGCAAGTACAGATGGGCTGTTAAATACTCTAATATTAAAATATATATTTAAAATGTATTATGTTCATTTATTTAAATTCCAAGTCACTTTTTCATATTAAATGATCACTTTTTGTTTATTAAATATTACAGCAAATTGCTTTTAAAAACCTGGTACAGAGAAATCGGCAAAATGAACAACAAAACCAGGGCCCTCCGGCTGTGAATTCCACCATTCAGCTGCCATTTATAATCATTAATACAAGCAGAAAAACAGTCATAGATTGCAGCATCTCCATTGACAAGTGAGTGGGGAACGAGGGGAGGGTACAAGGCTGTCCTGCTGTTAATGTTCTCTACTCTCTGCAGCCTGTCAAGACTGGCTTTCATGGGTTATTTGAAATGTGTCCTCACACATGGGTGATTTCAGCTAGAGAGAGCTTCATCATTTATCTTTCATAGTCCCTTATCCCATGTCCCTTGCTTGTGACATGTGTGGCGGTATATGTAACACTTGTGTGTTAACTGAACAAGTAACTGTAATATGTTAGACCATCACTGAGAGCCCAGAAGGAAGTTGGTTCGTTGGTGAGTCACTGTTACAGCTTATTATGAAAATATGTCAGACCAGTATGTGGCATTAAAGCAATTGTTCCATTTTAGTGTATCATAGTGTATTAAGTATGCTTCTATTTGTTATTTATTTGTTGTTGTTTTTAAAGGGATCTCATTGTAGTCTAGGCTGTCCTCTGACTTACTCTGTAGCTAAAGATGGCATTGAATTCATCTTCCTGCTACCACCTCCCACATGCTGAGATTAAACAGTGTATGTTATAACACCTGCTGTTTTTGTTTACTGATGCATCAGAAAACATTAAAATCATGGGTACAAGACTGGGGAGATAGTGAGTAGACTGCTTGCTGTGCAAGCATGGGGTCCTAAGTTTGTACACCCCCCTCACACACACACACACACACTCTCTCTCTCTGTCTCTCTCTCTCTCTCTTTCTCACACACACACACCCCACATCTATATAAAAGCTGATTGTGCCATCCTTATCTATAACCCTAACTCTGGGGCAGAGTTGGGGAAGGTAATGAGAACAAAGACAGGAGTTTACTAGGGCTAGCTCAAACAGTGAGCTTCAGGTTCAGAGAAGAACCTGTCTCAGAATAATAAGTTGGAAGGTGATAGAGAAGGCTTCCCAGTGCCTTCATCTAGCCTCCACACATGTGAACACATAAATCAATAAATCTTTTAAAAATAGTTTAAACAATTTAAAGTTGACACCATTCACTTCAGCACATAAGAAGTAGCACTTTTCAAAGGAGAGTTGTATCTTACCCTTCCTTCATGAGGAAGTTAGAGGTGCATAGAGGAAGAGACAGGTTCTTTATGGATTGGAGCTCCTCCACCTGCCTGCTCCGTAGACTCTGTTTACTCAGAACAAGTTGGAGAGGTGCCAGCACTCACTTCCTAGCCTCAAGAGGGTAAATGTGGTAATACTTTCAAATGATCTGGTTCATCACAGTATTTTATAAGTACTAGCTGCTGTTCTTACAGATCAGCAGTTTTCATTCTTTAAATTTCTTGGCTCTATGAGATATCATTCCTTTCTCCACAAAAAATAAAAATTAGGGTCAGCAAGATGGCTCAGTAGATAAAGGTTCTTGCTGCCAAAACTGATGACCTGAGTCATATTCTCAAAACCCACAAGTAGAAGACAACTAACTCTAAATAATTGTTCATTAGCCACTATATATGTTCCAGGGTACATACACACTAAAATAATATGTAAGAATTCAAGAACTAAAAAATTAAAATCAGTTATTTACTTTTCAGTTTATAAAAGCTATGTAGATAAATTCACACACTATCTAGCCCAATAAAATGTTTCATGTCAGAATTATTTACAGCCACAAACTCTCTACAGAAACCTATGTGTAATTGGACTATTAACATTATCATAACACCAAGAAGTCTTCGAAATGGTTAACATCTTCGGGAGTGACCTGTAAGTGTCATACTATAACATGTCATGCTGTGATTACTCTCTAAAGTTATGAGAGACTATAAAATTATCTTCTTAGGTTAAAGGGCCTCAGCAGCTGAGTATGTGGGACATAGCCTATAAACCCAGTACTCGAGAGGTTGAAGGATTGCTGTGAGTTGACCAGCATTGGCCAGTTAGAACTGCATAAAAGAGACCTGTCTTTAATTAATTAATTGATTGATTAATTAAAAAATAAAGAGTGTCAGGGAAATTGGGAACCATTGACCTTACCAGATTATGGATACTGTTCACCCAGGCTGGGATCTGTTTTGGTTCTATACCTTGGGTGGTCATTGACTCATGCCTTGCCTGGCATTTTTTCATGGAACAACTTGTACATGCTTGTTGTTTGAGGTAGGTCAGTAATCTTGTCTCTTAGTTACTGTGGTGAAGAAATCTTCCCCTTAATTAGCCAGGAGGCTTTCCCACAATGAAACTAAGTTTACAAAGCCATCTGCATGTAGGAGAAGCCTGAAATCATCCCTCTGGCAAGTACCCTCTTCAGGTTAATTTTAAGCTTGTTAATATATTTTATTCAGACTCTTGCACTTCATCTTGCTTTAAGTTGTTAAGTTTTGCCCTGGTTTAAGATGTAGTAAAAGCCTCAAACTCACATGATTTTAACAGAGAATTCCATAACAAGGTAAAACCCACTGTTTTTCAGAACTTGCACTAGAACAATTCTGTCCCTACAGAACTGAGATCTGTAGAGTAGATAGAGGTCTCAAGGCCTGACATAGAAGGAATCAGTTCTGCCCTTCCACAAAATATTCCTAGAGATCTTTCTGGTCCTATCTTTACTTTGTGATTGTTAATGCTGTGCAGCTAGACACCTAGACTGACTACTTTTCAACAACATTCTGATAGGTATTGTGTACTTTGTATGTGGTACGTTGTTTGTTTGTTTGTTTGTTTGTTTGCAACAGATTCTCATCCTGTAGCCTAGGCTGGACTAGAACTCTAGAAACCTAAGATGGCTTAAAACTAACAGGAATCATCCTGCCTTAGCCTTCCAAGTCATGGTATTACAGACGTGAACCGCCATACTCAGCTCAGTGATACTTGATTAAGATTATTTCATTCTTAAGCTCCTCAAGACAGGATTCAGGATGGGTTTGGTTTGTTAAAAATGTCTTTTAAAAAAAGTCTTCCATCTAATTCAAGCATATTCAAAGTGCTTGAAGATCCAAATACCTGAGAAGGATCCCTTGAATCCAGTAGTTCAAGACCACACTGAAGCGTAGCACAGCCTCACCTCAAAACAAAGGGAAAAGTCCTGTGGTTGACTGAAGTATCTTGTGGCTAGCAGTTGTCTCAGGAAAGTGAATCAAGTATTCAAAATGTTTCCTCAAGGCCGATGCCAATCTACTAGAGATAAATATCAAGTTAGAAAGGCTTTTCTCTATTGTAGAGCTGTAGACAACTTTGAAAAGTATTGGGTTTAGGACAAACTTTCTCTCTCCTGTTTGTAACATCACTAGATCTAAAGTTTATGGACTTCTGCTAGCCTCAAAAAGTTGAAAGTAATTTGCTTGTGATAAGCCCTAGAAAACACAGAATGGCTCACTGCTCTTTTGTTGTTCTTTTAACTCAATGCTTTTATTGGTGGCTGCGCTTAGGCCCTTATTCCATTCTTTAAAGTACAGGAAAGGGCTGGGGTATAGCTTAGAATGCTGTTTTCAAGCATTCACAAGGTTCCTCCCTAGAACCACAATAAGTAAATAAAACAAACAAAACACAAGGTATAAAAACCCCTAAGAGTTCCTCTGTAGCACCAAAACCCTCATACTTCCTTTATTTCTTTAAAAATTTTTAATTAATGTATTTAGGTGTGGGTGTAGGTGTGTGTGTGTAAGAGAGAGAGAGGGAGATCTAGGGAACTGATAACAGGTTGTCAGGCTTGGTGTCTGGTACCCTGACCTGCTGAGCCATCTCATTCACCCCTCCCATTCTTGCTGTATTTTGCAGGTTTGAATACCTTTTTAATTTTGATAACACCTTTGAGATCCATGATGACATAGAAGTACTGAAGCGGATGGGAATGTCCTTTGGTCTGGAGTCAGGCAAATGCTCTCTTGAAGACCTGAAAATTGCAAAATCACTGGTTCCGAAAGCTTTAGAAGGCTATATCACAGGTATGCTGGCGATACTAACGCATCCCTGATTGAAAGTCCAACTCCCACGTGTTAAACCTCCTCACTGAATGCTGCCGTTTAGAGAATCTGTGCTAGCTTCCCCAGGTGGCGTTCTTTAGTACTTTATATAATAAATTTGCGACTTTTTTTTTTCAAAAACAACCATTTTTAAAGGATTACAAACTTATATCTATACATTATATATTGTACCAAAAGAATTGGTTGACTCACCACTAAGCTTAGGTCTCCAGAAATATATTTTCTCTGTAATTCTGAGAGTTTAAGTAGAGTCTTATAAAGCTTTTAGTCAAAAGCTTGGTGGAAGTTGGTTTTTGTTTTTAATTCTCTCTCCTAGGGGAACTTAGAATACAAAAAAAAAAAAAAGATATACGTTACCTCTCACCTCTCTAATGGAATGCTTCACTGTATTTATGTATTCAGTGGAACTGAATTCAGAGAGCAGAAGTGTCTCAGTTACTTTTCTATTGCTATGATAAAACACCATGACCAAGGCAACTTATAAAAGGAAGGGTTTATTTTGGGCTCACAGTTACAGAGGGATAAGAGTCTATCATGCAGGACATCATGGCAGCAAGCTCCAGTGCTAACTGGAAATGACTTGAGTCTTACAAAACCTCAAAGCCCACCCCTGGCAAGGCCACACCTCCTAATACTCCCCAGACAGCCACCAACTGGGGACCGTATATTGAGATACCCAAGACTTCTGGGGACATTTCATGCAAAGTACCATAAGAAATACAGTAAAAGCTTTAAGTATCAGGGGAAAAAAGCCCAGAAAACATGGGTTCATGCTTATGTTCATTATTGCTCTTTACAGTAAAATTTCTAAATGGACTGTATTTACTCTTCCTTATTCCTCTCTTCCAAACTAGTGAGTACATAAGAGTATCTCTACATGTAGAGACTTTAAAGCCCTACTTGAGTGTCTCACAACTTAGGAAAAACTGTTCCTGTGAAGTCCTTGCATGGCTGCCCTCCTATCTGTGTCTTTCCCACGCCCTTAGATATAACCAGTTCCTTGAATGTCTTTCTTTAAGACAAGATTTTGCTATTTTAGTCCAGCCTCGCCTCTAATCTTGACTTTTTTACCTCAGCTTCTCAAGTGCTAGAATTCATAGGTGTTTATCACACCTTGGACTTTTCACAAGTTTCTTGACTGAGATTTGATTTCTGCTGTACTTAATATATGAACTTGGTACCATCTGCCTTCTACAAGTGTGACGCCTGATCCCTCTTGCATTTCAGCTGATCTGTCCCATATATGCACCATTCCCTGCTCTCTTTGCTCCATGTTCTCTGGCACAGATCCTGCTGTTTCATTAGTAGCCTAGTTGGACTGAAGTCCAGCAGTGTCTGAATAAAGAGCTTACTCAATAAATCACCAGAACTTTATTTTCACTTATTTCTATTGGAAAGGCTCAGGGTGATTAGCAGGCTTGATCTCTTCATGACCTCATTTGCAGACTGAGCTACAGATTTTCTTGTCAGTTCAAAGGGACATGTGCCTTTAGTATGGAAAGGGAAGGAATAGCCCTTGGACAAGAGTGTGAGAACCTCTGTGCAGCGCCTGTAATAATATGAAAGAAATGTGGGCTTTTCAAATCCACTGTAAACAGGAAATATAATCTGTAATGCTCACAATGGAATAGCTGTGACCCACCAGAAAGTTTTCATAGTTCTGTATACTAATTCATATTCAGCACAGGATTTCCAGCTTTAATTTCATCTTCTTGTTCAGACTCGTTTTATTAAATGTATTTATAATCTTCTGTACTTAGAATTAAAGGTTTTTTTTTTTTTTTTTTTTTTTTTTTTTTTTTTGCAGTTGCCTTAGGCTATGAAGAAAAGGCTCAGCAGGCCCGTCTAAAATTAATGTAGTCTTTTAGTTTCCTCATTCTTACATAGGAAAAGTCTCTCAGTTGGCTAGACAGAATTAAACCTTAGTGCACATACCTCCATATTTTTTGCACAGTAATTACAAAAATAGTACAATAAAGTGAATGGGGAGATGTCTCAGTGGGTCAGAGCACTATGTACACAAGCCTGACAACCTGAGTGTGGGTTTGATATCCAAAACCCATAAAAAAGCCGTATGTGGTAGTGTGCATCTTTTAACTCAGAATTCCTGCAGGGAAATGAGGAAGCGGAGACAGGAGAATTGGCCAGAAGCTCGCAGAGCCACTAGCCTGGAGTATGCAGTGCAGCAACAGAGACAAGAGCCAAGTAGAAGGCGAGAACCAACTCCCGAAAGTCCACTGACTTCCATAAGCACTTCATGACCCACGCTCACACAGGCACATGGCACACACCCTCAAGGGCTGGCAGGATGGTTTGATGGTTAAAATGCTTAAAGTTGTCCTCTGACTTCCACACTCATACCACGGCCTGTGCACAGCCACACACATATACAGAAATAAAAATAATGAAGGAAATAATGTAAATTTAAAAGAACAATAAAAGCTTGTTTGAGCAAAGTATATTTTCTGAGCATACATTAAATTTTGCCTTATAATGTGAGGGGGTTTTTGTGTTTTAATTTTGTTTTGTTTTGCTTTTGGAGACAGGTTTTCTTTGTATAGCCCTGACTCTCTTGGAACTAGCTCTGTAACTCTGTAGCTCTGTAGACCAGGCTAGCTTCAAATTTAGAGATCCGCCTGCTTCTGCCTTCCGAGTGCTGGGATTAAAAGTGTGCACCACCAGTGATGTGAGATCTTTTTTTGGACTGTGTTTCTAAAGCTTTTACTGTCTATTAAAACCACTGTTGGAAGAGACTATATACATTCATTCAGTAATGCTGAGGTCTCTAGACATCCTGGTTCCAGTTTTCTCATAGCTAACTTTCTAGATAGGAAAGTATCATACAAGTAACAGTACAGTAAGAATTAATCTATTGTGATGGGAGAAGCAAGGGAAAAGCAAAAGGCTAGGGCATGCCCTTATGTCACCTGAAACTCCTCATACTTGTCTCACAGACCTGGAGAGAGGAATTGTGGTTAAGAGAGCATGAGGTGCTTTTCCAGAGGACCCAGGTTCAATTTCCAGCACCCACATAGTGGCTTGCAACCACCTGTAACGTGAGTTCCAGGGAATCTGATGCCCTCTTTTGGTCTCCATGGCACCAGGCATATATACATGAAGGCAAAACACCCATACACATAAAATAAAATAAAAATACATTAAAAAATGATTGCATTATAATAATACCCTCATTCAAAGCATGACCTTTTAAAACAAGGACTATTTTGAATGAGAAAGTAAATAAAATAGAGGGGGCTTGGGAAGTAGTTAGAAAAAAGCATAGATCATTGATAGGCAATGATACTGAGTTCACCTGCAAACATTTAAAAAGACAGTACTGGAGGATGAGAAGGTGGTTTAGTTGGTAATGTGCTTGCTATGCAAGCATGAGACCAACTGTAGTTTGATCCCCAGCACCCATGGGAAAAGCCAGATGTGATGTATGCTTGTATCCAGTGCTAGGGAGATAGATGGGTTAGAGGATCCCTGGAGCTGGCCTAGCCTAATTAACAAGCCCCAAGTCTCAGTGAAAGACTGTGTCTCAGAAGCATATCTGCTTGCATGTGCACACACACACACAGTACATGCATGCAAAGTGAGAGGTTGGGGGATAGTGACAAGAGTGTGTCTGTCTGCCCGATCCATATGCTATGCATTCTTCCTTCCTAAGCTCTTTCTGAATTTTCATGTCTCTTTACCCAATCCTGGCTTTGGCTGTTAACATCATAGCACTGACCTTTCATGGTGAGTACACCAGATGTCCAGGATAGTGCACATTCTGACCACTATACCCAGTAAGCTACCTTGTCAGGTCTTACATTAAAGAAAAAAAGGAAAGGAGGAAAGCTAGAGAGTAGTTAAGAGCTAAGTGGTTAAAAGTGCATACTGCTCTTGAAGAAGACTAAAGTTCAGTTCCATTGGGCAGCTCACAACTGTGGCTGCAGGGAAATCCAATACCGCCTTCCTCCGTGGGCACCTGCTTTCATGTACACACACCCCCACTCAGGCTTTCACACATACACATGACTAAAAAAAATAAGTCTTGAAAAGAAAAGAGCCAATAATGGCTTTACTTTGAATTTTCTCCCTGAAGTCTGCCTTCCTATATTTTTTTCCATTCTTATTTGAAAATTTGTGCACCCCTCCCAAAAAAAAGATTAAGAACACCAAGTTCTTCATAGGGCAGGATAATTTTCCAGCTGTCACCAAAACATACAAAACCCATGCTTGCTTCAGACCACAGCCACCGAGTTGAGAGGCTACTTTTTTTTTTTTTTTATCTTGCAGATATCTCTACAGGACCTTCTTGGTTAAATCAGGGACTGCTTTTGAACTCTACCCAATCAGTTTCAAATTTAGACATGACCACTGGTGCCACTGTACCCCAATCAAGGTATGTAATTTTTTCAAGGTGAGAAAAGCAAGCCACAGAGACCTGACCTGCTGTGGAGAGCCAGGGCTGTGTTGCAGCTCCACTGGCTGGGTCAGGTTCATGGCAGGTCTCCCCAGTGACACCTCCTTCCTGTCTTTATTCCTGTCCTGTGCAAAAAGAAAAGGAAAAAAAATGTGTACCTTGCATTAATGGACCTGTGTGTTTTGAACTTACTTGCTAGTGTAAACCAAGGGCTGTGCTTGGATGCTGAAGTGGCCTTAGCAACTGGGCAGTTCCTCGCCCCAAACAGTCACCAGTCCAGCAGTGCGGCCTCTCACTGCTCTGAGTCCCGAGGCGAGACCCCCTGCTCATTCAACGATGAAGATGAGGAAGATGAGGAGGAGGATGACTCCTCCCCAGAATAAAGACAGGAGAAAACTCATGTTTTAATATTTGATGCTCATGTGTGTCTTTAGTGTGAGCTCTTGTGTTTTAAATGATTGCTTCAGTCTTTGCCTTTGTTTGCATTTGTGTTCAGTGAAAACTGGAGAAACACAATAAGCAAATTACATGAAGGCTGAGATGATTGAAATGAAAGTTAACATAGCATGAGTGAGCACTCTGAGCAGCAGAGCAGCAGGCCATATCGCCAACAAAGCATGCTTTCTGAAGACAAGGGAATAATCCGTGAAGAATGGCAGCGATTGAAGTCCATTTGTTTTCAGGGAGCTGGGATTTGAAGACCCCACAATGTGTGAGCATTTAGACTTGAGATTGCTGCAAGGAACAGTATGTGGTAAAGATGCTTTTCTCCCTTGTTGGATGTCTTTTATAGGCAGCTTGAAAGTCCCGGTGGGTGTACAGTGAGGGATGTAGATTGCAATCCTTGTGGCCTGAAGAACACAGATTAACTGCTGAGCTAGTTGGAAGTCTAGCTGAGGTGCTTTATGCATCTGCTGCCTTAGCTTCTAAAAGGGAGCAAGCGCTAACTTTTAAGTACCTAGGGTGACATTTAGAATAATTTACTGAAGTGACCATTTGCCAATGCATTGATGCATAGGAGTTACTAGGGCTACTTCTGGAAGCCAAAATAGAATAGCATTTCCATGTGCATTAAAAATGTCGCCAGCACTGCCTTTTGCCAGCATTCTAAATTTGGAGTTTTACTAAGAAGGAAACTGTTTATAGTTTTAATCAAAGCTATGCATTTCATACAGCTTTTTAATTTACAGTGAAACAAAGAAGCAAATTCCTTTGACCAAATTGCTTGTCGATAGCTGTCTACAGTACTGTATGATTTTACCCATGTGCAATTTGTGAAAATGAACCAAATGTCATTACCTTTGTCTTTATTTCAAGAATATGAACATCATTGTTCTCTTATACATGTTATCTTTTTCATATTTTAATTATCAAAATGACCTTCTCAGATTTATTCCTGGGTAAATTGCATTTCTAACTAATTCAATATTCAGTGTTTTTGTTAGAACCCTGAACACTCCAGTTGACTGCATCCATGCCTGCGCGGTGTGTCATAAGTGATTTCAAAGCCAAAGAGGCCATGAGAATACTGCAGTGTGTCCGTGACTTCTGCTCTCCTGTAGGGGAGCATGGGACATCCACTGCCAAGCCAAAACCAACTTAGTAACACATAAAGGGAGCAGAGAACAGTAGAATCAATTCTGAAACCAGCTCAAGTCACAGGTGTTTGTCCCGAGCCTATGATTCTGGCTTCTGTGGGACCTGCACCAAGCTTAGTTCAGTATGCTGCTCTTTTCAGTCCTATGAGAGAAGTGCAGGTTCTACTCCATGATGCCTTTCTGAAGCCTGAGCACTGTGAGCTGGAGGTCAAAGCTTTGGCTGTCTCAAATACAATATTGAGGCCATGAACACTGATAAATATGAATGTACAGATGTGGCTTAGGTCCTTCGAGAGGACCTAAGTTGCCTTTGAGAGGAAACTCATTCAATCAGAAGGAAGCTGTAGTGCAAGCCCAGAGTGTTCAAGGGGCATAAAGGTCCATGAGTTCTGGAACACACATCTCAGGCTGTCAGAGCAAAGCGATCCAGAATGCAACAGGGGCTACCTCCTGCTAGCACTACCATTTCTGTCTCTATATTGAAGAGACTTTAGCAGACATCAAGGGCCACAGATGCTTTTTAGTCTTTAAAATACTGAGCTTCTGGTCCCAAGATGTTTCAGAGCTTAAAGCAAATGCATACATTATACCCATCCCTTTTACCAGATGGCAAAATCCTTGCAAAGAGTTATCAAGCAAATGCTCTTCTTTATCCGCATCCCTGCTGCTATAGTGCTTTACATTGATGAAACATGGGCTTTGTAAAAGCAATCACGTTGGGCGTGTTGTATGCCTCTAACCCCAGCATTTGAAAAATGGAGGCAGGAAGATTAGGACATAAAAGTCAACCTTGGCTTCATAGTTAGTTCAAGGCCAGCTTGGGCTACTTGAGACTCTGGGAGTGGGGAGGGGGGGCATAGCCAACAAAAGATTCTTTGTGTGCCCCACCACTAGCCATCCTAGCTACCACTGTGTCATGCTGTCAAGAATAGCCCTGTTCCTCTGTGATGTACTGCCAAGGACATCTCAGAGCATATCACTGCGGTCATCAGGTGCTGCTGGTGTAAGACTTTACCTGCATCAAAAACTAGACTGAGCCAGGCATGGTGACACCTACTTGTAATCCTAGATAGACAAAAGGGTCACTAGAGGTCTGAAACCAGCAAGGACTACATAGTAAGATCATACCAAAAACGACAAAAAGGAAGGAGCCTAAATTGAGATATTGAAAAAAGGGTGAACTCTGGTCTTCTTTATCTCCCCTAACATATCTCTTGGTCCAACAATGCAAAATCATAATTTAATGCAGGAATCAAAACGGAAGAGGAAAAAGGTTCAATTGTGGTCACAGCACCTGGTCTCTTTGTAGAGGGGGACATGGGTTCCTTGCACACTGCTGTCACCTACCCAGAGGTGCTGGTCACACTGCTTCCCCTCTTGAAGGTCAGTTTGTTATTTCTCAAGTGTAAGCATCACTGTCAGTCAGTTCTCATCCCCTGACCCCGTGTGCAGCTGGCTCTGGGCCTACACACTCCATGTAAAGAACACTTCCTCCAGGCTACACAGAGATGTTCAGGCCCTCAGCGCTTAGCAGACTCCCCTTCACCTGTCACCACTGGAAACTGTTCAGTGTTTGCATTTATTGTGCCTTATATAGGAAGGGACTCCATAGAATACCTCCTTCCTCTAAATAGTCCCCCAGAAAACAGGCTAATGACCACGTGTTCTGAATCTTATTTGATTCTTTTAAAGAAGTGGTGGGAATAAGAATGTCATTTCTGCCCATTTTGCCAGAATGGGTAAGGATAACTCCTCCTGTTAGCAACATTTATAATCAAAGCAGTAGCCGTACTCTACCATTCTTGGAAGTTAACTCCCTGAGCCATCCTCAGAAGGTACCCTACTAGATGCAGGCGCAGCCTTGCCGTGTCCCTGCATAGATTCCCAGCTCTGCTGTTTCTAAATCTAAACCCACTTTTTAGGTCAGACGAAGCAAAGCTGTTATTTATGCTCTAAGACAGTCTGGAGAGAGAGAGAGATTGAGAGAGGGGGAGGGAGGGAGGGAGGGAGAGAGAGATGGAGAGGGAGAATATGGCCTCAGTTGTTTGTGGTGTACCCACACCCAGAGCAAGAAGCCTGCTCAGTTTTATAAGGTAACTTCCCAACCAAAATTGGTTTTCCTTATTCAATCAATCTGTAACATAAGCCCTTCAAATATTGTTCCTTTAGTGGTAAGCATGGGGCAGGGTTTGTTTGGGGCGGGGGTGTTAAAATAATAAGCTTGGCTAGTTGTAGTACTTATAAGTGAGGGCTGTCGCAAACCCATGACGCTCTCGGTCAGTCTCATTACCTTGAACTTTACCTACACTGCAGGCAGTGATCTGAGGAGGAGAATTCACATGTGTTCTTTAAGTTGCTGATACATAAGATCTAGTTTGTGATTGGACATGTGGAAGATGATCCTCATGCTACATATGGCTTTGGTGAAATGCAGTCTAGCTACCCAAGAACCAGCTTCCCAATGGGGCTTCCTATTTTTATACACCTGGAGCAATTGCCTCCAAGCACTAATGCTCATTAACACATAGTCTTTGAAGACGCCATGCATGGAACCTGGAGCCAGCAGCATACCATCTAAATAATCCTCAGAAATGTGCCTTCCAGCTCACTAATTCAGTTCACATATATCTGTTACCCTGTTCTTAAGCCAAACACTAGTACTCAAAAGGGGGAAAGCCTAATGTTAAGATTCTTTAATTTTTTTATTGCTAAAAGGCCTTTATAAATTATAACAAGTTTCAGGAAGTAGCCTCGTACATATTAGCAAAATACCTGAAAAGTTATGGTTACATCTATGTCCACAATATGCTAAGGGGGAAAAAATTAAGACAGAAAACTTTGGCATTTCTTTTGCTTCCTGGGAGTCTGTCAGGTGTAAACACTGACCTGGTAGGTGGTCATCCCTTATGGTGTGGAGTCGGGAGGAAAGCTAGTCCTTTATACCGTCTGTTCTGTACAGTTCTTTCAGACAAGGCAATTGGATTATTTTTGTATATAGAAAAGCGCTGTAGAACCAGTGCCTTGGCCCTTTGGCATCCTAGCAGAGTCCTCCCTGCTTAGCTGCTTCAGAAGCCATTGTAGCCACAGTGGAGAGTTAGGGTTGTGTCTTCTCTACTAGGGTCTCAGAAGGGGAGAGAACGTCTCTTGGGGCCACTCACTTAGAGATGAGAAGTATACAGAGCCCAGCGCCCCTTTGCCTCTGTAGCAGTCATTGCCTACTGTAAAGCATACCTTCACCAGGCTTTAGCCAACAAGTGCCAACAATTTGAAGAGGGATCTCCCAAGCCTCAGGATGTAGTGGGGACCTCTCAGGCCTCCGAGTCTAGATGGTCACAGTCACAAGAAACCCTCCCCAGCCAAGGGCCCATTCATTCCGGACATTGGTAGGACTTGACAGGTGGAGTTGCCACCTGAGCCATCTGGGCCATAGTAGCTGGTTTCCAACCAAATTACTTGTACTACAGAACTATCACTTTGCCATTCTTGACTTCAAACTCTGCCCCACCTCTGACATTCTGAATACAGAAGTCCTCCCAGTTTGTATGTTCAGACTCCTCAGGTTTTGTTTCATGCTGAAGTATCTCCAGTGATTCAGCTACTTCTCTGAAAAAGTGGCTTCTCTGCAGGTTGCCATTCTGTTTTTCCCAGTAGTCCTAGGACAGCATCCTGAGAAAGGGGACCAGCTTTCACCTGCTGTGGCTGCTCAGAGGCCTGAGTTCTGGGGACCCCCATCAGTGCTCTGAAGCCCTTGGGGGTCCTGTTCACCCTGCCACACTTTACCTTCAGACGGAAGGGAGGAGGCTGCTGGCCTAAATCACCAGGTGGCCCACTTTCTATTTGGAGATGCTTTGCTCTGCTCATGTGCTGCTAGCTGGTGTCTCCAGAAAAGTGTTAGTTCACTCTTTTTCTGCGTGAAGCATGCATATGTCACATACTAAGTAGTTTATGAACAGGGTAAGAGAGCAATGCAGACCACATCTCACCTGCCTCTTAGAGATGTTCCTTTCTAGATTGAAGTGCATAGGCTAATATATTATTTTGTAGTACCTCAAACTTTGCATAAATACTATTATTTTTGTATGGAAATTTTTATAGGAGAGCTATTTCTGTATACTTAATTATTTCTTTGTTTTCTGAAATGCCTTCCAGTAGGTAACCAACAAGTCTTAAGCAGTGTTCCACCAAGGGCGGCCCAGGGACCACTCTACCCAGAATAGACAGGATTTAAAGTTTCCCACTCCCTGCCTGCACCCACTCCAGACAGATGCTCAGGGTGTGCCTAGGAAGTTTTGGTTTTAATAATCTCTGAGTGACTTTTTTTTTTTTTTATCAATCCACACATCTTTGTCCATACTGTAAAAAAAAAAAAAAAACCATCTGAAATGACTATGTTGAGCTTGAGGAAAAATTGTATCATACTATTCTGTGATTTGAGATACAGAAAAAAATAAATGATTTAAAATAGTGTTGGTGTCCTCATTAAACGGCTCCTGGGACAGATGTTATGGCGCTCTCCCGCCCCACAGTGTTTAGGGCTGAGGCCCTCATTCAGTCAGTGAGGAGGCAGAAGGCCCACCCTCCTTTCCCCCAGTTCTGGGTCTCTGAAGGGCTACTCAGCATCCACTCCCCTGCTTCCCAGGGACTTCCCAGGGTACCCCACAGTGTTGTAGCACCTGTGCCACCTGGGAAGAGTTCGAAAGATAAGTTCTAAGTTAGATTCATGAATCTAAAAGCTGCTTTGAAGGCAGCATAAAGAATAGTCCCTTTAAGATCCTAGGAACGATGCCCTGAGTACAGTGTTCAGGGATGATACTTCCTCAGTTTCCCTTATACTGCCAGTATTAGAAAAGCAACAGTAAAACAGCTAAATCCCCAAGCCTCAGTGCAATATCATCTGGCCTTAGGAACCTCAGCATCTCTTCTAAGCAGTGCCTACCTTTCATGAGAGGCGATGACCAGGTGACTTGTGGGCTAACAGGTTGCACACAGGGACAGGAGGTGGGGCAATTAAAAGCCCCGCAGCCTGCCATCAGATCTTAAAGAACTAAGAGGCCAGAGGGACTACTCGGGGGTTAGGAGCACAGGCTGCTCTTCTAGAGGACCCAGGCTTGAGTCCCAGCACCCACATGGCAGTTTGCTATCTACTCCAGTCCCAGGGGATATGGTCCTCTCTTCTGGCCTCTTCAGGTCACAGGCATGCATGTGGTACAGACATATGTGCAGGCAATCATATACATTAGAAAATTAAAAAAAATTAAAAGGGCAAAGTATGGTCACATAATCCCAGGAGTGGAGGCTGCTTTGAGCTCAGCCCTTACATGTTGATTAGACCAAATGCAGGAGAGGGACACCAGTGCCCATCCTCTTACCCCATGGGCTCCCTGCAGGGCTAGCCCAGGCTGGTGTATGTCTGCTCCATCTGCTAGTAACCACTTAGTGCCACTTGATTAATGTATCCAAGGACTTATAGCCATGACCACTGGGTTACTTACAGCAGGGTAACTGGTGGCCATCAATAGCCATTGGACATGCTACTGACAGGCAAGATGTCTGTCTGCAGAGCCCAAGGAGTTGAACACTGCCCAAATTTTGATCTGAGCCCATCTGCTGGAGTTGTTTGTTCTGCTGCTGCTTCCAGGGCTGTTTTGTCTGTGCCTGCTAGAAGGTCAGCTGCTGCCATGTCCCTCTCCTGCCTCCTTCCATTCAGGTGCCTCTCCACAAGCCTGCAGGAAGTCACCTGGCCCTCAGCAAGCTGTTAAAGATTGCCTAGAGCCTGGGAGCATCCAAGTACTGTCACTACTTAGCCCATGCTCTGAAGTCCTTTCCAGCCTCTTGCTTAAGCCTGCTTGCAGGAAACACTAGAGTATAAAATGCAGTGTAAAGGAAGCTTCTGTAGTCAGTTTAAGGCAGGGTTTCATATAGCCCAGACTGGACTTAAACTCACTGTAGTGGAGGGTGACCTTGAATTTCTGAACCTCCTGCCCCCACCTCTCAGTCTGGAATTACAGGTATGTGCCACCATGCCTGGTTGTATTTGGTGCTATGGATCAAACCCAGGACTCTGTACCTGCTAGACAACAGTTCACCTGAGCTACATCTTCAGCCTGATACGGACATGTTTGCCACTAGGATATAAGGACTCCCAGTGACTTGCTCAGCTGGATTTTTTTTATACAACCCTGGCCCAACTGCCCATGGGTGGCACTGCCCATAGTGGCCTGGGTCCTCTTACATTAGTCATTAATCAGGAAAATGCAGCTAATGGTGCATTTTCAGAGACTAGGGCAGGTAGATCCTTGTGAGGTTGAAGCCATCCTGGTCTGCAGAGTTCCAAAGAACCAAGCTACACAGAGAAACCTTCCCTCTTGAAATGCAAGAGAAAACAGTGCCCCACAGGCTCGTCTACAGGCTGATGTAGTGGATGTGTTTCTCAGTTAAGATTCCCTTTTCTCAGATTACCCAATCGTATGTCGAGTTGACAAAAATAAAAAGAAACACATTTCTTTTTGCTTTGAAGGGCCATTCTACATAGAGGGTATCAGCCATGGGAATGAGAATGACAGATTCTTAGTTCAATACATGCTTTTAAAGATTATTTTAAGAACAAAAACCAAACTGGGCATTGTGATACATTCTTGTATTCTTGGGACTCAAAACTAAGGAGGGAGAATCTTGAATTGAAGGTCAGCCTGGGTTACATAAAAGACCTTTCAAAAAGGAAGGGGGAGGACAAACCAAAGCCTTTCTGGAAGAGTAAAGGCATATAAAGAGATGCACATCATGAGGTTCTATTTCCCAGCTGGTGGTAAGTATCTACCCATCCTCTTCCTAGCCCAGATAGGCAGGTACATGCTCACCTGCAGCTCTCGGTACAGCTGTTCACTCAGACTTTGGCAGCAGAGCAGACCAGGTGAACAGCTGAAACATTCAGGATCCTGGCGCCATCCTTCCCGAGTCACACATGGAGACGCTCAGAGGGGAGTCTGTCTTTGAAGAATTTGCCAGTGGACAGCACAAGCTCCAGGGCTTCGTGGCAGTTTCTCAGGAGGCATTTCTGAAAATTTTCACTTGAAGGTCACTCGCATGAGACCAGCCATTACCTCCCTGCTGGGCTCGTGCCAGGGAACCTGTCTATGCATTCATTGTGCAGGCAGAAGACAAGCCTGGCCAGAGAAATAAGCTTGCCTAGGCAGAAGGCTTCCCCTTATTTTCTTCTTACCCCAAATCCTTCCTGAGAGGTTTCTCAGAAGCTAGAGGGCAAAAGCATAAGCAAACCAGGTCTGGGCTTTGGCCAGGGAGGCAGGCGCCTGCTGGCTGGGGCAAGGTGTGACCACCCCTAGTCATCCAGACAAAAGACAGACAAGGAGCAGATCAGGAGAGCCGTGGGATATTGCTATGGACAAATGCAGGACAAAGTCACAGCGACCGTTAGACCATTGGCCATATAGGCCTGGGGGTGGGGGCAGCAGCTCACCGTTTTGAAGCCAGCTCTGCTGTGCTTCAGGTCCTGAGGGAAGGCTGGCTCTTCATCAAGATGAACTCCAGCCTCAGTGGCAGGAACAAGTCTCTTTTCTGTTTATCAGGTCTCATTTGCAAGACTCAACAAACACCTACTGCTGCTGTGAGTTTCCAGTTACTTGGTTGTTAGAGCACTGTTGGCTAAGCCAGTAGATTAGCAAAACAGGTCATCAATCTATGTGTGTTCCAATTCCCATCCATAATCTTATTTTTTCAACTGGACATGGTGGGGCACTGGGTTGGCTGAAGAAGCTGAACAAGGGCACTCAGTTTTAAGTCTGTTAGATGCAGAGCAAGCAGTTCCAGGCCAGGTAAAAAAAAAAAAGTGAGTCCCTGTTTGACCCCTGCCCAATTCATTCTTTTTCTGTAGCTTGTCATGTCTATAACAGAATTAGGTATTTGTTAACTCCCTTGGCAGTATGTATCTGTGTGTCTGTGTGTTAAGAGGAATGCTGTGCATGGAACCAGGTTCTCGAATATGCTAGGTAAGTGCCCTGCCAATGAGCCACAGTCCTGGCCCACTCTTTGTATGTGTGTGTATGTAGTATCTACATGTATGTGTGTGCAGTATGCCTGTGCATGTGGAGGCCAAAGGTTGATGTCAGCTTCTATTGCTCTTCACTTTTTTAAGATTCTGTTTTCATTTGTGTGTGGGTGTATGATGTGAGCATGCGTGTTCAGGTGCTGATGGAGACCGGAAGCTGAAATTAACAGGTGATTATGAGTGGTGCTCCTGATGTGGGTACTGTACCTAAAACTCTGGCCCTGTCCAAGAGCAAATGCTTCTAACAGCTGAGCTCTCTCTAGCCCACCTCTGTGTGTGTGTGTGTGTGTGTGAGAGAGAGAGAGAGAGAGAGAGAAAGAAAGAAATGTGGGCACTTGAGCACTAGTACATGTGCGGAGGGCAGTAGGCCAGAGGACAATTTCGTGAAGTCAGCCTTCTCTTTTTTCTTATTCTTTTTAAGGATAATTTAAGTTTATTTTATGTGCATTGGTGTGAAGGCGTCAGATCCCCTGGAACTGGAGTTACAGACAGTTGTGAGCTGCTGTGTGGGTGTGGGAATTGAATCCAGGTCCTCTGGAAGAGCAGCTAGTGCTCTTAACCGCTGAGCCATCTCCCCAGCCCCCATCTTTCTCTTTCTGCCTTCACACAGATGCTGGGTATTGAACTCAGGTCTCTGGGCTGGAGTGACAAGTGCCTTTACCTGGGCGGCGTCCCACCAGCCCTCAAAATTAATTTTTGAGTTGGTTGGTCAGCGAGCTCTTGGGCTCCTCCTGTCTCCCGCCATCTCCTCTGCCCACCATTGGGTAACAGATATATGCCACCACACCTGCCACCACACCAGTCTGGGCTTTTTTCCCCCTTTATTTAAAACATTAATTAATTAATTTAGGTTTTTAGAGACAGGGTTTCTCTGATGTAACTCTGGCTGTCCTGGAACTCACTCTAGACCAGGCTGGCCTTGAACTCACTGATCTGTCTGCTTCTGCCTCCCAAGTGCTGGGATCAAAAGTGTGCGCCACTATCACCCAGCTAAGATTTTTTTTTTTAATGTATGAGTTTTGGCTTACATGTATGTAAAAGTACTACATGTGTGCCTAGTGCACATGGAAGTCAGAAAGAGGGTGTGGGGTCCCCCGGAACTGTAGTTGTGGATGGATGGTTGTGAGCCACCATGAGGGCTCTGGGAATCAAACCGGGGCCTCTGCAGGAGCCACAGTGCTCTGTCTTAACCCCTGTGCCATCTCTCCAGCCCCAAAATCTTAAGAGGGAATTACATTCCTAGAGGAAAAGGTGGACGTGAGTTTTGCACACCCTTGTTGGAGTCCTGTCTTGTCAGTTACCTTGTTCTGGTCGGGTATTTTCTGGAGAGCTTGCTCTCTGGCTGGAGCATCTGGAAGAAGGAAATCCTGGCTGCTTGCCAAGCGCAGTCTCCTCCTGTACTCAAGCCAGTACTCACCCTGCTCAGTCCCCCCGCCCCCCAGCTTATTCAAGGTGAGGGAAGCAGGCAAGAATCTTCATTTGTTGGGCATTAAATGTCCAAGGTGTGGGAAAGTATACGAAGTTGTAAGAGTTGGCATTTGCCTGGCTCCAGGAGTGACTGGCTCAGAGTAGCAGTAAGATGAGCAGATGCACGGACAGGCAGGAAGTGAGCGCCTGGGAAGGAGAGGGCCAGTCTACTGTCTGAGGTGCAAACCCAGCACCCAGTGCTTTTCCAGCCTCCTGGTCCCTCTGCAAACTTTCTGCACCCTTCTTCTTCCCACTAGAATGGTTGTGTTTATAACCATAAAGCCCTTGAAAATATGAGAGTGTCTATCCATGTCTAAAATACCAAACAAGTGTTTCATCCTACCCCATGACCAACTCAGTACCAGCCAGTTCCATCCAGAAGCCACAGTCATCTTCCATACCTGAGTTCAGGCAGCTGTTAACAAGACAATACTTGCCAACGAGTATGGTAAGAAAAAAATGTTTAACTTAACCTGTTAACAGAAATCTAGATGATTCTGCTCCAGACAGGTAAAGATGAAATTAGTAAGTGCTCTTTGTGAAGTTTCCTTCTCCAGCACCCTCCAGAGACCTGAACTGGAAAGGGGACAAAGACGGGGAGACTATCCCAGGGTCCCACAGAGGTCCAGTCTCTTGCAAGGAGAGGCTTTGTACTCAGGGTCCAGAAGTGACCAGTGAGCTGGCCAGGGCCTTTTGCTCTACCCAGGTAGAGAACTTGAGATCTGAGTTCCTGTGTTCAGTACCTTCAGTGCCAAAGTCTCAGAAGTCTCGCTCCGAGTTTGAGACAAGTGTTAGACGAGAGATTTACGGGTCCAGGTGCCCGAGTGAAAGGCTGATGACTGTGGGCTGACCCCGGTGGCCTGGCGCTCGGCAGCCGTGAACTCCGTGGCTCCAAGCAGCAACTAGGCACAGCAGCAGAGCACCAGGCAGCACTGCAGCTTCCAAGCCTCTGCTTAGAGGCCTGGCAGCTCCCAGGAACTCCTCCAGGCCTGCAGCCTCTCGCAGTCACCTTTGGCAGTCCCCAGCCGTATCGTTTTCTCCCATTCTTCACTGCTACCTCTGCTCTGTCCTGCTCCTACCCCAGCCACCGAGGGACACTGCAGCTGTCCCCAGGCGATGACTGCCTTTTCTGCTGCCCCTCTCCTGTGGCCAGAGCAGCCTGCTTTCCTTACTATAAAAGCCACAGGAGGTAAGTGTGGGCATCTGAATGAGATGGTCTCCAGCGGGTGATGCTGTTTGGGAGGCTTGGGTGTGGCTTAGGGAGGAAGTAGTCACTGGAGGCGGGCTCTCCGTTCCTAGTTCTGCTTCATGCTCAAGTTCAAGATGTGAGCTCCAGCTGCCAGGCCTGCCACCTTCTGCTGTGATGGACTCTAATCCCTCTGGACAACCGTAAGTCCAAATAAACTCTTCCTTCTGTACACTGCCTTAGTCATGATGTTTTATCACAGCAACAGAAATTTGCCCAGGATTTCTAAGCAACCGAATGTAAACAGAATTCAAAGCCAATTTTCTATCCTTGTTCAAAAATGGAAGCTGACACATGACATTTGAATTCTAACCTGAACCTGAGATGGCCTCCTCAGAGACTTCACCCCCAACGCCAGGCAGTCCTGCTATGCTCGGATCTTGCAGGAGGCAAACTAGTCAATCTCATCTTGCCTACAAACACTTGAAGGAAACTACCATAAATTCTAGTAGAGCCCTCTGGATAGGAGGAAGCACACAGGTGCCAGTCTGCAGAAAACCGCTCCAAGACAGAGGCAAGCCTGGAAGCCCATGTATCCAAAGGGGGGCAGAAGCCACAGTAATTTTGCAGCCAAAATAAAACCTTAACTCCCTGTCCCAAATAGGAAACAGTTTGGAATTCTTTTTAAAAAGTACCCCCACATTTTCCTTTTGTTAAGAATATTGCAACTGTCACACTTTCAGAATCTACTATACAAGTCAGGCGAAGTGCTAGACTCAATCACCAACGTGCAAAGCTGACTATTTCATCCCTCTGGTCCAGTTACTCAAGCTGTGGTCTGAGTGAGCAGCCAGACCACAGAGGAGGCTGATGATACACAGAAAAAACAGCACCAAGGTGGTGGAACGCACAGACAACTGTGTGCATATTGAGTTCTGAGGAGAACCTGGAGCAGATGTCAACTGATCCATCGCTCCCTCTGTTCCTCACCCACCTCACCACCCACAGGACAGACCCAGCTTCTATTTGCTCTGCCTCTCAACGAAACACGGTTTCCACGAAAGGTTCAGAGGGACATTTGGAATGATCCAGTCCTAAGTGCCACCCTTAGGGCCCCTTGCGGAGCACTGCCCTCGCTGTAACCACCCCAACTCCTAAACTCTAACAGGCTGTGTCCTTCCGCTCAGTATAAGTTGAGCACCTTTAGCAGATGAAGAAAACACAGAACAAGAAGAATCAAGCTGAGGTCACATGTCAGGGCTGGGCTAAGTCCGAAACCTGAAACAGGTAAGGAACCAGTAGAATTGAGGGACTTAGATCTACGTTGTCGTCTTCAAAATCCACCTCATTTGGGATGCCATCCCTCTTGCTATGGGTTACTAATCTATTGTTTTAAACATTCAAAAGCAAAAAAAAAAAAAAAAAAAAAAAAACTGTGTATAGATGTTTTGCCTCAATGTATGCTATGCACTGTGAGTGCCTGAGGACAGAAGAGAGCAATGGATCCCCCGAAACATGAGTTAACAGTTGCGAACCATCTTGTGGGTAGTGTGGGTAGTGGGTAGAATCAAACCCCAGAGCTCTAGAAGAGCAGCCAGTGCTTTTCACTACCGACCCCTCTCTTCTATTCTCCTTTATCTGTGCTTACTAGCACAGAAATTCTAACCACGCTACACTTCCTTGGGTGTGTGGCACTGGGGAATCAAGGGCTTCATACATACTAGGCAATCACTGACCTATATCCCAGACCTTTTATAAGTCCACAGTTATATAAATTTAACCAAATACTTAATAGAAATGGTACATGAGCCAAAGCTGAGCGCTCTCAGCCTCAGACCGCAGACCTGCCCTTTCTCTTGCTCTGCTGCAATCCTTTTTTGTTTTGTTTTGAGGCTACATAGGCCAAGATGGCCTGGAACTCATTCAGCTTCCCAAGAGGATTACACATGTGTACCACGCTATATACAGAGCTGTAATCTTCCACTCTTACATGAACACAAGCTGGCAGTAAGTTCAGGCAGGACTGGTGGTTTGCCCCCATAGGCTCATATATTTGAATGCCCAGGCACCAGGGGGTGACAGTTTGAGAATTAAAAATTAAAAGGTGTGGCCTAAACCCGGCAGTGGTGGCATGCCTTTAATCCTGGCACTTTCAGAGGCAGAGGCAAGCGGATCTCTGTGGGTTCAAGGCCAGCTTGATCTACAGAGTGAGTTCCAGGACAGCCAGATTTACAACAGAGAAACCCTGTCTTGAAAAACAAAACAAAAGGTGAGGCCTTGTTAGAGGAAGTGTGTCACTGGGAGTGGGCTTTGATGGTCCAAACGTCCATACCAAACCCAGTGTCTGTCTCTCTCTCTGCTGGGTGATCAGGACGTAGCTCTCAACCACTGCTCCAGCACCTGTCTGCATGCCTTGCTCCCCACCATAATGGACTAAACCGTTTAAACTGTAAGCAAGCCCCCAATTAACCCCCAATGGTATCTCTTCACATCAACTGAACAGTGGCTAAGACAGTGACTCAGTTCATGGCGATCTGAGGCCACATAGCAAGATCAGAAGACATAAGCACAAAAAAGAAAAAAGAAAAAAAAACAAAACAAAAAAACCCAAAACCCAAGACCAGAAAAGGTTTGCTTTGAGTCTAACCAGAATCACTGAGTTCTGTTGCAATGAAAGGGAGGTAGGTCACTGCCATCACTGACAATAATGAGCGGAGTTTCTTCCCAGGACAGCGTGGACACCTCCAAAGCACAGGCACCTTGTCTGGCTTACAAGTTCACCCAATTCCTTCAGCTTCTCCCAAGCCCGAACCTTCTCCTACTCCTGACCCAGCTGGGTTCTGTCCCACCAGGCCTGGCTTGCAGACCACAGAAAATCTCAGAATGTGGCTCTGCACTAACCATGATTAAACAGCTATTATAAAATAAACAAATGAGAGGCTCAGTGGTTAAGAGCACAGGCTGTTTCCCCAGAGGACCTAGGATCCGTTCCCAGCACCCTCACGGCTGCTCACAACCATCTCTTAAGTCCAGTTCCAGGGGATCCAACACTCTCTTTTGGCCTCCTCATTCCCCAGGCACCTCAGGTGGTGCACATATATGCATGCTATCAGACAAACACATAAAAAATAATAAACTTTTAAAAAATAAGGAAACCCACAGGTCAAATGGGGGACACTTTTCTTAGGACAGACAGAAGGAGGCTCCAGTTATGAAAGTCCCAGTAAGAGTTCTCCTAAGACAGCAGGGACAGTCCAGGGCACCAGCCAAGATCTCAAAGAAGACTCCATTATGTGTTCCGAGTTTTGAGTCAGTTTGAAGTTTTTGTATTTCACAATATAATTTTTATTAGGGTCCACAGTCTGCTAAGTAAAAGCAGTAAGAAGACATTTTAAAAAACTATACAATTTATGTCTTGGGGATTTAATTTCATTAAAAACAAAACAAAACAAAACAAAACTTGGTGCACGTTCACCTAACTTAAAAATGTTATCTCATCCATGGCCTAAGATACACGAATGTGGAAGACTTACTTGATTGCATCACTAAAATCATCCCATTAGTATTTTTAAATGTTTTACAACAGGAAGTTTGTCCTCTCAATAAGAAAAGATCCAGTCTAATTCTGCACGTAGAGATAGCTTGCAATGCACACACACTCACACACACACAGAACCGGAGCGAAGACTTTCAGATCCACTTTTATTTTTTTTCCTCCTCACATACAGAACTTCACACACATTTCTTGCAGCTAGTCACTTGATGTTGACAAGGTACCATTTTATCCCTAAAACTTTGTTGGCATCAAAATATGACAGTTACCAGTGTTAAATCCATAAAATATTTACACAGCACAGCACATTAAGCTTTAGACGTTTGGCAATTACACACAGAAGAAGATGAGACCCC
Organism: Cricetomys ansorgei; assembly: GCA_026225945.1. Taxonomy (NCBI): domain Eukaryota; kingdom Metazoa; phylum Chordata; class Mammalia; order Rodentia; family Nesomyidae; genus Cricetomys; species Cricetomys ansorgei. The sequence goes on from JAMJFZ010001100.1 coordinate 14,634,223, forward strand.
AGTCTGCAGGTCTGGAGTCGGGAGCTCACTGGTCCCCATCTGGCAACTGTACACTGACTGGTTCAAAGGGCAGCAGAGGCAGCAGGCAGTTACTTCAGAGGACACTGAACGCTATGATCTGGAAGCATGTTATGATGTCACCCCAGTGTGTGTACCACACCACCTCCTCCAAGGTGGCCTCATAATCCTAGAATGGCAGGTCCAGCTGATACAAAACAGAAACAGCACAACATTTATTCTGCGGAGACGCCCTACTCCTAGGAGCGCACCGTGACTTTGAATACAACTCGTCCCAAAAACTTGTCACGATCATCCTCGTTTTTTAGGTTGTCTGTTCCCTCAATTCTGCACTCAATTGTTACTTCTTTCTTGGAATCACTAGATTCAAAGATGACCTGGACGGCTACTAGAGGCTGTCGATACCCAACCTGGCAAACAGAGGGACAAACATTAGTGCCAATTCTCTGGTAACTTCATCTACACTTAGAACTCAAGTTCAACTTTCCTTTTTTCAAACAGGGTCTCAATTTATAGCCCAGGCCTATTCAAAATTTCAATCCTCCTGCCTCAGCCCCCAAGTGTCAGGAATATAGGCATGCCCCGCCACACCTGGTTTATTTTGTAAAATTGTAAGTCTACGGATTTAGCCTCCCCTCTTGCTATGGCTCTTGAGCACATCCTGTTGGTGATTGGCCATCTCACTTCTGGAGTCCTTGGCTTCCTTCCAGGCTGTTTAACCTTTCCACTCCCCCTGCATGTAGGCCTATTTTAAAGTTATAGCGTTGTTGTATTCTGATCCCTAATACAATCCTCTTAAAAATTTATGTTTATGAGATTCCAACTGTTCCATATATGCTTAAAGATGATGGCTATTTGCTATGAGCTCAGTTACGTATTACCATATTCATAGATATTCATAAGCTCAAGCGTTCTGATTACTTCACCTGCACACACTCTTTATGTACATGCACTCCTTTTGGTCACTGTGACTAGTATGTAGGGACAATCCTACTGAGAACTGATTCAGGGAAAAACAACAAATGCTGAAGCCTTACAAAAAAGCTGACATACAAATTCTTATTATTTTTTTAAAGTATTTTTGAGACTATATAGCACCTGCCTGGCCTCCCAAGTGCTGGGGTTAAAGGTGTGCACCACCACCGCCCAGCACAGACTCTTAAGATTATATCCTCACCACACTTACGGGTGAACAACATAAAGTGTAACTTTACAGTGTGGAAGCCTGGCTGACCACCTTAAGAGATCACGGTTAACACCCAACGATGGAACCAGTGATGGCCCTTCCTATACAACTAACGAGAAAAATACATTCACCCCCTCTAAAAATATAGCCATGAATTTAACCAGGGGAAAAAAAAAATCGTGCCATACATTCGAACTCCAATTGAGCCCCACCCCCAAGTCACGAATGGACTTACTCTAAAGTGTATCAAAGCACATAACAAAGGGCTGAGGAGTAATTCCAGATGACAGGCTGCTGAGATGTCACAGCATAGCCTCTCACACAAGGAAGGCACTTGGTATTTTGCTGTGCTGGGACACTGGGTAAATTTCAACAGTGGCTAAGAGGACAGTACCAGTGGTCCTTTTTACTGATAACCACACACGCAGGCACTAGTCCCCTTGCTTCTAGGAAATGCACACTGCAAGCTTTAGGGTAAAGGTGCCGTGCTTGTAACTTAGCCCCTGATGATGCACAAGTGAAACATGGAGAATGCGTGGATGGGTAAGAGACAGTGTCAAAATCTGGTAGCACGCTTTCAGAAAACACACTATTCTAGGCATTTTGAGTTGGGATTAATTTCAAAGTTTAAAAATATGACAAAATTTTATAAAATGATTTTTATATACACAGATTTTAAAAGCTTAAAAATCACAAACTACTATCTAATAATGAGTTTTACATATGACCTGTGAAGAGTATATGCTACTTTCTAAACAAAAATAAAGCCAGCATTCTGAAAATAAGCATCCTTTAGCCTGGATAAATGCTTTACTGTGCCGTCAGTGTGGCATCTCCACTGCACCACCCGGCCGTGTACCTACCACAGATGGGCTATCTCAGGACAGGCGGTTTCCTAAGCCACAGCTCTAAATACTTACGTGCCGTTTTTTCCCATAATATGGAAAATACTTTAAGTCTATAAGGCCTTGTGAAGGATAAGTCGCTATATTTGCTACGTCTCCATCCTAGAGTTAAAAGCAAAAGAAACCCTTTTTAGGTCACAGTAGAGATTTTTCAAAAATACGTTTACAGTTACCGGCAGTTATCAGTTATGACCAAATTGAATAAACTGCAATGGTGCATTAATTACAAGTGTGTTTCTTTTCTTATTTCTTTCTTCTTTTTTGAGACAGAGTTTCTCTGTTGTAACTCCGTCTTGCAACTCAACTCTATAGACCAGGCCAGCCTCGAACTTAAGAGATCCGCCTGCCTCTGCCTCCCGAGTGCTGGGATTTAAGGCGTGTGCCACCACAACCACGCACAAGTGTGTTTCTGAGAACTGCTCATCTTCTCTGAGACAGGTCTCACTATGTAGCCCAGCCTTGTCTTAAAACTGCAGCCATCTGCCACCTCAGCCTCCCAAGTGCTGGGACTTCAGGCATGCACTACCATACCTGGCAGCTCATCTTAATTATAAATATTACATAATTAAATGCTTCGACATAAATTATATTGATCCATCCATTTCCTGATACATCTCTTCTCAGTTATAGCTGGTTCCACTGCCTAAGAACTCTTATTCGCCCTCTACCTGTGCAAAGCTGCTGAGATTTTTGTAAGACGAATCAAAATACTGTGCTTCTGGATTGGAAAGTAATGGCCTCTACACAATGCAAACCAAGAAAGCAGTGCTCAGACTAGAGGTAGGCAGAGGTTACCATTTAGAACCATAACAGGTGTAACCAGGATAAACCATGATGCAACAAGCAGAAAAGGCATTCACAATTCCCATGAATACAGAAAAGCACTAAAACTCTAAATATGTCAATCACCAAGTATTTGTGTACACACACTCCAGGCAAGGGAAGCCCTCAGTGGATCCCTAGCACTGCAACAAACAAAAACCCAAACAAGCCAACCCCAAACTGATAAGCACCACTAAACACCTGAGTTTTAGATCTGAATGCACTAACTTTTACTTCTTGGGTGTGGCGCTGAAATTCCAGCCAGGGCCTTGTGCATGCTGAGTACACTGTCTGCCACAGAGTGACAACCCAGTCTGTAATTCTGCTTTCAAAAGCACACACAGAAGGTGCAGCAAACTCAGGCTACCTAACAGGCAGTCGTGCTCTCATGACCAGGAAGGCCATGTCTGTGGGACACATTCACCACATTCATAAAAGGCAGACAGGGGAGGCAGCAGGCAGACTGATGACACCCTCCCTTCTGTTCCTTTGTTTTGTGAGACAGGCTCTGGCTATGCAGTCCAGGTTGGATTAGAGGCGTTTATCACCACGAAGCAAAACAAACAATAAGAATAGAAAACCCAAGTTATAGTGATCTAGATAAAATGATAAAGTGCTAGGTAATGACTAAGAAACAATGGCCACATTTAATGACCACCCCCAGTGGAGTGCTCCTAACCTGAAGGGTGCTAGGGGCAGAGGTGCCACTCACTAACACTGTGCGCTCGTTAGCATGGCAGGCACAAACGGTTCAATCTCTAACACTGAAAACAAAACTTAAAACTTTGTTTTACATGGAGGGAAAAGACAGTCACGCTGATGAATTTTGTTCTGCATTAACACATCAACGGTTTTCATTGAACCTATTTTAAATCATACTCTGACTCACAAGCGATAGTCCGCTTTCACGTTAAGAGCTGACAGGTGTATGGTAACTAGATTTTTAAGGAAGATTTTATCAAGAAAAGTTCAGCTCTTGGAGATGAGATGGCTCGATGGGCAAAGTTGCTCATTGCTAAGACTGACAACCCGAGTTGATCACCAGAACCTACATAAGAAAATGAGCTTGTCCTCCAACTTCACGCATGTGCTATTGGACAAGCGCACACGCACACATAAATAACAGACATCAAACAACAAAATCCCTTCAGTTTACATATGATATGCATGTAGTTTTATTTTAAATCAACCACCTTTTTGAGACTGGGTCTCACCACGTAGCTCTGCCTGTCCTGAAACTCACAGAGATCTGCCTGCACTTGCCTCCCAAGTGCTGAAGGTACACACCACCCATACCTGGTTTATTCACCACAGCTGGCTTGTTTTTTGGCATTTCTCTCCCCGCCCCCCTCACTGGTAGGGATCTTGTTTTGTTTAACTTGGGGCAGAGGGTTTCACTATGTAGCCTTAGCACGACTAGAACTCACTATGTAGACCAGGCTGGCTTTAAATACAGAGATAGCTTGCTTTGTTCTCCCAAATGCAGGGATTAAAGTAAGGTAGGATCTTACTATGTAGCTCAGGCTAGCTTTTCCTGTCTCATCCTCCTGAGTGCAGATATTACAGGTATGTGACGCCACGCTCAGTTGAAGATTGCTTTTTTACATTTCTTGGAGAGGTGAGTGTGGTGTGAGGAGGTAAAGTGACTTGTCTCTAGTTGTACCCTACACCCCACATAGATGAGATGCTACAGACTTTCTTCACTTCACTGTAAACACTGGATAATACTCTCAACAATTAAAAACAAAAACTAATCCAAATCCTGGAAGCTCCTGAGATCTACTGAGTCAGGAACTGTAGGAACAGGATCAACAAGCCCTGTGATTCTAAGGCATGACGGCACTTGCAGAGTTTCTACCCAAGTAAAGAATTCATCTCTGACTTAAGGAATTATGATTTCTCCTCAACTGTCAATGCAACACATTAGGAAGGAACACATTCTGCCATTCAACTGGAGATGGATGCTAATATCCAGCATACCAACAAATTCAGAGCCTAATTATGTCTCTTTAGAACTCTACCTGTTTACACATTTGTCTTAGTTGCATTTACAGCACGAAAAGAAAGCTGAGATACACAGCACTCTAGGAAAAAAAATACAGCATCCCATGAATTCCCAGGTGACACTGGTAATAATAACCACACCAATTTGTAGACTTGATAGAAAAAAAAAAACATCCAGATACAGAACAGGACTCATGGGGTTGTAATGCCAACTTCATTACTAAATTGGAAAGACAGCCTGGGATTGGTGAATTAGGTGTATGTGCGAAATAAACAAAAAGGAACTGTCCTTTATAATGATCACCCTGGAAAGCCTGGTGACATTTTCAAGTATTTAAGAAACATGAAAGCTTTAGTGATTTGAATACTAACCTTTGCCGTACACACTATCTGTGGATTTCCTTGTGGGATTAATTCGATTATCTAAGGTAAGAAACACGGAATGAGTCAGTCGGCACATCACAAATGCAACGGAAGCTCTTCTGTTGTTGGGATTAGGGCACAAACAGCTGAGATTAACACTACTCTGCATATTCAACAGTCACACACAGTGCTGTACTGAAGCAAATCAGTCATGTACTCTGCCGCATCCAAAACAACAAACCCTTGAGATTACAGGGGCAGGATATAATACACCATTCTGTTTACTTGTTCTGAGAAAGACCCTGCTCGTAGCCTGCGCTGGCCTTGATACTCCTGTCTCTGCCTCCCAAATGCTAGGATTACAGGCATGCACCACCATACTCACCCACAATAAAATACACATTATGAAACGAGTTCACAGCAGTCTCTCCCACTGAAGGCACGTACTGAGAAGAATCCCAGCTCACATCCCTCCCACGGTTTTTGTGGTGCTAGGGACCGTGACTACATCAGGTAAACGCTAAATCTGAGCTGTAGTCTCAGCATTCTTCAGATATGCTTTTATGTTTATAGTCTTCCATCTACCTATTTTTTTTCATTTGTGTGTGTGTGCGTGTGTGTGTAGGGGGTATATGTGGGAAACAGAGGACAAATTGCATGATTTGGTTCTCTTTTTCCACCATGTAGGACCTAGGCCTCAAACTCAGTTCAGGCTGGTAGCAAGTGCCTTTATCAGCAGTGCTGTAAGTTTTTTGTTGTTGTTTGCATTCTGAACTCAATGCAGTTCTGTGCAGAGGCTTGCAAGGTGTGAAGAGGCCTCTCTCCCAAAATCAAGCTATCGGAGCCTATAGAGTGACATGACAGCAGTACTAGTCTTCCACTCTTAACAGCTCTGGAAGCACACTGATGAAAACCCTCCAGCTCAGTCTGATGCTGTCCTGTTAGCCCCACAAAGCAGCCTATAAAGCAAGCACGGTCTCAGAGTCCCATCATGCAGAGCCCATTTCTAAGAAAATAAAATCAGAAGGTGGTCCACTGAACAGGGAGTAGATGTTCAGCAACAGAGCAGATACAGTGAGGACAGATCTTGCAGGCCGCACTGACACCCCCATTAAAGTGAGTATTAACTACCTTACAGCACTGATCAAGTTCCACATTCCTTCTGGCTTACTTTTTGGGCCTTAATTCTTAGTTATGTCTTGTTAAAACATCCCGCTGGTGTTGGCTATAACTACAACACTGTATTGTGCTCATTAGCATGTGGGTCTATTTATATCCCCACTACTTAATTATGAACACCACTATGCTTTAGTACTATTCAGAAAATTAATATAATCCACAGTTCAACTATGAACGTTTTTATTTTTGCCATATTCATTGTCCCCTAAGCATTAACTAGTACTTCTGGCCTTTTAAGTTACCCCAATGAGATGACACTTCCTAAGATAGGCATTAACTCAAGTGAAACAGTCTAAAAAGCAGGTGTTAGCTTAACGGCTGCATCATATGCACTTATGACTGTAAATAAGTACGTACTCTGTTCATTTTCACAAGAATACAAGGCTGTCCTTTGGAATAGCCAAAATCAGTATCATCCACACCACTGCATTCTTGAAGCAAGGAAACTGGAAACTGACATGCATCATAAACTGGACCCTTCTGTTCAAAAATTATTCCATCAGGACAGTCTGTGAGATTCTTCTGTTCTTCTTCAGAATACGCTAAAAAGGAAACGTGTACCAGATCAGGCAAGAAAAGATACCAAACACCACCAGAAACAAGTGAAATTATTCATCGAATGAATGTTTTAAAGACAAAAACAGCAATGTGAATTACTGGTAACAGTGAGAAAGAGGCTACATTTGTTCCTTTGTCTGGTAACAGCTAGGCAGTGCTCTCAAGGTTCCTGCTTCCGAGAGCATGTGGGTTACAGAGCTGTTTCACTATTGTGCCTGGCACCAGCCACAGCTACAGCACTATCGGAAAATGCTGTATGTGCCTGACCTCAAAGACAGTGGCAAGGATATACAAAGGCATTGCTACTGCCCCCATAAAAAGTTACCAAGAGTGATATGATAGCTAATCTAGGTTGTCTCTCCATACACCAAGGAAGAAGGAGATGCAACTGAAGAACTGCCTCCATCAAATTGGCTTGAGATACTAAAGAAAAGGGGTAATTTTAACGAAATAGAACTTTCAATTTAGAATTTACCAGGAAAAACAAAACAAAACTTATCCTTAAACCAGGAATTTGTAAGAATCAACAGTGACAGCTGAATGTTTAAAAATAAAACCAGTGGTGGCTCACACCTTTATTCCCAGCACTCAGGAGGCAGAAGCAGGCAGATCTCAGTGAGTTCACAACCAGCCTGGTCTGCAGGGTGAGTCAGAGCTCCAGAGAAACCCTGTCTTGATAGGTAAGCAGGTACGTAGGTAGATGGATGCATGGATGTATGGAGACAAGGAAGGGAAAGAGAAGAGAAGAAGAAAGGAAAGAAAACTGGTGTAGGTGAGATGGCTTAACAGGTTAAGCAGCTGCTTCCAGCAAATGTCCCGAGTCCAGTCCCCAGAACATACCTACATGGTGAGAGAACCCCTACTACAAGGTGTCCTCTGGTTGCCAAATGCATGTGCTATACTCCCAATTAAAAAACAAACAAACAAATACCAAGGAAGATACAGTAAGCCCCCAGAGAGTTTGTTATTTAAGTAGAAATACAAAAAAAAAAAAAAAGGGAGAAATACAAACTATAATACAGAGTTAAGATGCCCACACCTCCTAGCAAAGCTGGTTTTAAGAATGAATCCAAAAGAAGCATTTAATTTTACTGCCTTAATGAGAAATTTAAAAACAAGCTGGGGTGACTCGCACATACAATCCCAGCACTTGGCAGTTAAGGCAAGAGGGCCACGAACTCAAAGCTAGCTTGTGTAGTAGTTAGCTGCTATTGTGGCTCTGCAAATAGGACACAGGCATTTTCATAGGCACAAGTCCAGCCAGACCTCAGCAGAGGGAATCACTGCTATGGCAAGTGCCAACCTGGACAGTGAAGTTCAGATCACAAGCAATCAAACATCCCCTACCTGCAGGCAATACAAAACGCCAAGACCTAGGATAGCCTCTCACCCAACAGTGCATCAAACAATTATTTAATACATAACTAAAAATAAACTTCAACAACCTTGTGTAAGACCTGCCTTAGAAAAGACAAAAATGTGTATTAAAGATACAGAAAACAGCTTCCACCCCCATGATCTCCATCTCCTGCTTCTCCTGGCTCACCATAACAGGTGACATTCTCCTTAGTCTGATGAACCTGGAACACACGGACCTTAGACACTTCTGTGGCTCCTTTCCTTGGCCTCCCTCAGTCTTTGAAGGGCTCAGTTTCACCTAGGCACCTTAGACCCCTTTTAAAACCTGACAGTCCTTCCCTACCTCTCCATTTCCCTTCTCTGCTGTTTCCCACAGCACACTCCCTCCTAGTATACTACTAGACTACAAGTTCTCTTCTGTTCATTGCTCGATGGGAAGTGCTTGTCACAACCACATTCTTAAAAAACTGATGGATATCTCTGCATGCCTCAGCTGGAAAAGGAATACAGCAAAGGACTTTCCAGACGGGGTTTCTCTGTTGTAACTGACTGTCCTGGAACTCAACTCTGTAGACCAGGTTGGCCTCAAACTCACAGGGATCCGCCTGCCTCTGCCTCCTGAGAGCTGGGATTAAAGGCATGCACCACCACCACCCAGGTATATTTTTAAACCACAGAAAATATTTTCATAAAATGTTTGAAAGTTAACTATTAAGGCAAAGAAATTTAAGAAGCTAGCTGAAGACAGCATAGGAGAGGATCAAAAGGTATCTGTCCAAGATAGGGAGAAATTGCAGACTTCTCTAAGTTGACAAGAAGAATTCAACGAAGGGAATGTAGCCAGTATATTTCTGAGACAGAGGGGGTACTAGAGCCAAAGCAGCAGATGTGCAAGTGGAGAAGAAATTCAACCAGCAACATGGTGGCAAGTCAGAGTGTTTACTGACTAGTAATGGAAAAACTGGGAGAATATTGGAGAATATCTGTCCAATAATACTTCTATTATCTTTCTTCTTCTTTGACTTTTTCTTTTTTGATACTGGGTCTCATATAGCCCAGGGTGAGGGTGGTCTTGAATTTACTATATAACTGAGGATGACTGAATTTCTGATCCTCCTGCCTCCACCTCTCACGTCAGATTTAATGGTGAAAGGTGGAACCCAGGGTACCTACCTGCATGCTCAGCACGTATTCTACTAACCCAGCTGCAGCCCCAGCCCTTCTTTGTCGTGTGAAGCAAGACACCATGTTTCATGAAGAAGGTAAGTTGTAGGGGAAGGAAGAAGGTCGGAGGCTTGAGTAAGGGCTAGCAATCATGCCTTCAGAGTCATCAGAGAAAGGCAATGGGTCACCAGGCAGTCAGCCATGCCCACATCTGAGGGAGGTGGTGCCAACTACTGCCTAGTCCTGTCTTCATCCTGCTCTGAGCAGGATCAGAGAAGGAGCCTAGTCCAGGGATTGTAGTTTTAACCAGAGCAGGGTTCTGCCACAAGTAACTGGCAGACTTAAAGACAAGACATTTTAGAGTGCCTATGAAAGTAAAAATGAAGTGAAAAATCGTGTTATTAAACTAGATGAGGAAAAATACACTAGCACAGAACACTGGAAGAAAGCTAAACAAATAAGCTAGAAAGACAGACAGTAAAGCCAGGAAAGCCTGCTTATTTGCTTTGGCATGTAGGAAACAACTGTGGTATTATGGCTAGGGGACAGGATGACCACAAGTACACCAAAGCTTTTAATATTTATTCATTCGGTTGTTAATTCATATGAATGGTTAAGCCAGCCAGAAAGAACAAGTAAGATGTGGGCTACAATGCTTATTGAAGACACTACAAACTGGTGATGACTCTTAAGACTTTTGTTATTTTCGAGACAGGGTTTCGTTGTTGCAGCCCTGGCTGTCCTGGAACTCACTCTGTAGACCAGGCTGCCTCTGCCTCCAGAGTGCTGGGATTAAAGGTGTCCAGTCAGCCCGGCTGACTCTTAGACTCTTTAAACAAACAAAATGAACACATCAAAAATCTGACATAGGCCAATTTCAGAAATGGTAACTATGCCATGCCACTTAGGTACTACTCCAGATACCAAAGAATTCGACAGTGAGCTGCGGTGCGGGCAGTGGTAAAGCACTTGCCCGGCATTTGAGGCACTGTGTGTCCCACACCACAGAATGGATGACAATCAGAGGCACTATCTTATACGACACAGATTTGGCTTTATTCTTACAACTAACGTCTACAGATCCTCCCAGCTAATGGTGTTCAAAAGGGGGAGAACAAAAGGGTAAAACAAACTAAAAAAAAAAAAAAAAAAGGCGGTCATGGTGTGGCTGGGCTCTGCAATAACTACAAGCTCTCCCTCCTCTAGGACAGCTAACTTACGCTTCAGGAAATCCCTCAGGTCGTCAGTGAACTTCTGATAAGTAACTGAGTCTGACATGCTGTATGTGTATTCCAAGGCAGTCAGTGGTTTTGGATAAACCATAAGTCCTAAAAAAGAGACAGGGACGGTTATTAACAATAAGAAATCCTTCTTTCCTTACTTTATTCCTGAAGGGCAGTGTCCACAGATAATGTTACAATTATCAGCAACTCTCTATTTAGAACTGATAATGAAAGACATCTAAAAGAAGCCAAATCTTTAAAGCTAGTTAGCAGTATCGATTATAAACAGCCCCTAAATTTGATTATTTTCAGTTAATTGTAACCATTACTCCTTACTTTAAAACATGCTGTTTTCTCTGAACTGTGTGCAAGTGTGTGCATGCCAGAGGGCAACATCAGGTGTTCCTACTCTCATCAGTTTCTCATCAGTTCCCACGCTATCTTCGAGCCAGGGGGTCTCTTGGTGAATCTGGAGATTGCGGTTTTTCTGCGAAGCTGCCTGGTCAGCCTGTGACTTTCCTGCCTTCGCCCTTCTCACTGGAGTTCTAATAGGCACAAGTGGCAGTGCCTGGCTTTTACTTGGGTGTTAAGAATTTGAACGCAGGTCCTCAAGTTTACATAACAAGCTCATACTGTTGATTGAGCTATCTCCCTAGCTCTTACTTTGAACTTTCTAAACTCAGATTTCTAGCAAATGCTATTTTAAGGTTTTGTTTTTTTGTTTTCCTATGTTAGCTGATACATAGATTAAATAAACAAAACAAACAGATGAACAAACAAAATCTTGAACCAAGATACTAAGATTATAAGTATGAGCCAACAGACAGGTGCCCACCTACTCAGTGTAAGCATTCAAAATACAGCTCTATGGAAACGTATCAAAGATAGTCTACTCTTTTCAGCTGAAGAGTTTCTATTTTGAATCCTATGGTAAATATTCTTCCACTAATAAGCATTGCTCCAGCAGCCAGTATGTTTCTTATATACCAACTGGGATTATAATCAGTAACAATTTCAAATCAGGAACTGATACCCATGCATATAGAAAAAGCAAACACACTTGTCTACAAAAATAATCTGGCTTCTAATGTAAACACTTCTTAGATCTACAAACTTTATACTATATATACATATGTATTTACATTTACTTATACTGTAAAACTATAGTACAGATAATAATTTTATGGAACTCAGTTTTGAATACATTTTATTGTTTAGATGGTTTATACAATTACAAACAGTTTAGCGTTTCTAAAGCAGTTCAGACCACAGTTGTTAATAACTAAGTCATATATAACTTAGATGGCAAGGGAATTAACTTTAAATTACTGTAGGCACAGGGCAAAAGAGTTATTAGGTGTAAACAAAAAACAAAACAATTAGAACCAATGGATCTAAGAAAAAGTGGTTGAGAAAGTTGGTGTACTTTGGTTGGTAATGTAGCTCAGAAGTCTGCACAATGAGCAAGGATACAGACTAGGGTTCCTTAGCCTCAGCATAATGAGTTTGAGTTGAATAACTCTGTGGGGAAGGAGGGTCTGACTGCTCAGTGGCACCCTTGGCTTCTGCTGGAAACAGTATCTGTCCAGTTCTAATAACTAACAATGACTCTGGACATTGCCCAGTGGTCCCTGAAGATGCACCCAAAGTGGCTGAAAAACCAGTGTCCTAGAGAGCAATCTCCCACTTCCCCGGCCTGCTGGTACTCATTCTTCTTGCTATCCAGATCCTACTCCTCTAGACAACTGTCTCCCTTCTCTATTAGGATCTCTAAAAAACTTGTTTACATCCGGGGAACTCCATGCGTAGCTTTTCCTCTCTAAATGTTGTCAAAACCAGGGTACTCCCCCAGAATCTCTCTTTACTTCATGGAGCTCTTTTTCACTTTTCCTAATAAATATTTACTCTGCTGAAAAAACCAGGACCAGGTTAGGAGTGTAACTTGGTGCTAGAGCACTTGCTTAGCATTTGAGAGGGCCCTAGGTTCCATCTCAAGTATTGCCTTGAGGCCAAAGGGCCATGTCTAACTACTGAAGCAGAGCTGGAATTCAAAGACTGTTTCCAAAGAATAAGACCAGATCTAGAAAATATAGTTTACGTAATGTTTCAGGTAAGAGTTTTGCTAAACCACATTCTCTAGCGTAACAGATTTCTTATGACAACAGAGGATTAAGCATATAAAGAACACATTGATTTTATTCTCTAATGTTGTAATATATATGTTTACTTCTTTGATACCAACCAATTAAAATCACCAGGCATTTATTTTTATAAGACTAATGGTATAACTCAAGCCAGTGCCAGAATATGTACTTATATGTAATTTACTGAAGGCAGAGTCAAAAGTGCTACCCGGTATTCATGTTCAACCATTTGAACACTTAATGATTACAAACTAACTTCATTGAAATTCCAACATTCATTTCTGCTTATTCCTGTCAAAGGATTCAAAACTTACCAGTAATTGATTGTAAAGGTCTTTAAACCAGCATGTAAATATGAAACAAATCATTCATTACCGAATTCTAAAGTTTGACTATCTTCTATCTGCTGTGATATAAAACTGATTTGTGGTAAAGATAAATGGTAACTCAATTTGTTTACAGCTATGGTAACTTTAACACAATTACCTGGACTACGAATCTGGTCTCGATATTTCGGAACCTCATCATTCAGAGTCTGGAGCATGGTCCACATTGTGAATGAGAACAGTGCAGCCAAGAACCCATAAAAAACTAGGTAGAAGAGCAAGATCAGACCTGTAGAAGAGATAAACACAAGTGAGAGGTGGAGATACACACAGGGACTCCCATTTGGCTAAAGAGCAAACCGATTGCTCACTGCAAGGCTATGAGCCAGCCCATGCTTTGCCATGCATGCAGCCAGACAGCCTCGTGTTCAGGGTACATGAAGAGGCCTAAACAAGGGGTATTCAGGCAGGCAGCTCCACCCTTCCCATGAACCCTCCTCTCATCTCGTTCTTCTACTCAGAGCTTTAAAATCTGGCACATGGGGAGTGTTTTCCAAGAGTCGTGCCCTCAAAATTAAGTGGGCGCCTTATGTGGGACAGCTTCCCCGACATACTTACGTATTCAAGTGGCAAGTTAAAAACTCCAATATATCTGTATTTCAGAGACTTTCTAGACAGTAAAGTTGAGGCTAGCTTTTTTGAATCAAGGTCTTGATATGCAGCCTTGGCTGGCCTGGAACTTGTGTAGACCAGCTTGGTCTGGGACTCAAGAGATTGGCCTGTTGAGTGCTAGCTGGGATTAAAGGCATGTGCTACCACACCCAGCTTTACATTTAAGTTCTAAAGACTTGAGTTAATCTAAAGAATAACCAATAAATGTGCAGAGAAAGAAAAAAAATCAGGAAGATGATATTCAATAAAGTTTGGAAAACACTGGTTAAGTAGAAGAGCTCATGCAAACATGCTAAGAGAAGACAAGAGCAGAAGCAAGCACTGCACTCCGAGGGTGTAGCTCTGCAGTGAGACACAAAGCACCATGTACAGACACACCGCATCACCCAGACTGAATCCCTCCCTATAACTGGAGACACTTTAGGTCTACCCAAGCCAACCATTTGTTTTGGGAACGCCAATAAATAAGTAAAACAGGGATAATAATAATAATAAATTTGAACAAACTTATTCATCTACAGCCACAAGCTGATACACAACTTTCTTCTGATTCTCAAAGAACAAGATCCCAAAACAGATTATGCCCAAAGCTAGATAAACTTTCTCAACTTCAGGCCACGAATCCACTCCTTACTTCCTTTCTCCAAAGGGAGACAGTCTAACCAATCCATGTTAATTTAGACTAACACCCCACCCTTCCCCCAGTTACCAGGAGATACAGACTGAGAGGACAGAAGGAAGAGAGACAGATGTCACCTTCGGGCAGCAGCACTTCCCTACCACCCACTGCGGTCCTGCTGCAGAAAAAGAAAAAAAGACCAATCTCAAGAGAGAGACACGTGCTACTGCGAGAAAGAAACAGCCCACCGCCTCCAGAAGTCGGCAGAGTGAGGTGTGTTCAGACCTAGGTGCTCGCAGGAAATGATAAACCACTTGCAGAGCTGACCAGAGTCAACAAATACACAGTTTAAGGAGTGACTGTTCTAGTACATGTACTGACAAAAACAGCAAGATAGCTGCCAGGGAAACTTGAAGGAGAACATGTATGAAACCGAAGGCACTGGGAAAAAAATCTCAGAATGTTCTCATAATATTCAAACTTGAAATTTCCAGGAAAACAGTATTATGAAGCTTAATATGAACAAACTATCTAAATCTACTTTCTTGAGAATCATTACACAATAAAAAATAAGGGTTAAAACTTCACATAAGTACCTGGATTAATAAAATACAAATTAAGGCTGGTGATATAGCTCGGTCAGCAGAGTGCTTGCCTAGTGTACACTAAGCCCTGAGTTCCACCCCAGCACCACACAAACTCTGGGGGCTCATGCTTGTAAATCAAGGTCAATCTTGGCTACACAGAGTTAGAGCCAACCTGGGATACATGAGCTCTGTTTTAAAAAAAATCCCCCACCCCATTCTGCACTAGATACAAGTCAATGAGTTCTTCTTAGTGTTTTTTTTTTTTTTCCCACCAAAACCCCAACATAGTTAAAAATTTAAAAAGCTAGCCTCCCATAAATATCACCTAAGACCACTAAACAAAGGTCCTGATACTTTCTCAATGTAATCACTTTCTCTTCTCTGGAGATAAGGATGGCAGAAAATAAAAACTCAAGTTGCAACCTGCTCTTCTTGCCTTGGGGCAAATCTGTAGTTAAGTCTGCAAATGGGCTGAGCTCGACAAGCCAGCAGGCTCTACCTTACACACCTAAATCAGTTAATGGGCACTGTGTAGAACATCTGCAGCACGCTTTCGGCTTGGTCTACTTAACACAAGCAGCAAACAAACAAGTATTATACCACTTTATTGATAAACATTGGCTGGTTTAAAATCCTTCAAGAGTCATTACCCAAGGGAAGAGACTAACACTGTTGAATATGGTGGTATACACCTGTAATCCCAGCACCTGGGACCCTTGAGGCAGGATTGGAAGTGGACACTAGTCTAGAACACATAGCAAAATACTCTCTCAAAAACACAAAACAACCGTCACTAACAAAAAAACAAAACCAAAAGAAACTAAATTAACATGGACTTAAAAAATTCTGAATGCCAGGTAGTAGTGGCACATGCCTTTAATCCCAGCACTTGGGAGGCATAGGCAAAGGCCAGCCTGATCTACAGAGGGAATTCCAGGACAGCCAGGGTTACAACAACAGAGAAACAAGCAAACAAAAACCAATAAACAAACAAATTAATGAATTAATTCTGAAGAGATGGCTCGGCAGTTAAGAGTTAGATGGTTCGGTTCTTATAAAGGATCCAAGTTTGGTCCCCAGCACCTACATGGTGTTTCACAACCACCCTCAACTCCAGTTCCAGGAGATACAATGTCCCCATCTGCCTGCCCTTCCAGGGCACCAGGCAAGCCTGTGATGCACTTTCATGCATACATGCAGGCAAAACACAACTATTAAAAAAAATATGAACTATCCCAGCCAGGCATGGTGAGTCACACCTGTCATCTCCACACAAGGGAGGCTAGGGAAGGAGGCTAGCCACAGAATGTGAGCCAGCCTAGGCTACACAGTGAGTTCTAGGACAACCAAGGTTACAGAGCAGGAACCTGCCAGAAAGAGAAGTAAAGGGGTAATGCTTATTACTTAAAGAAAGAGAAGTGGAAGGGTTAAGTTCATTACTGAAAGAGAAGGGCAGGGTAAAGTTTGCTACTGAACAGCATTCTCTGCAGCAAGCCACTCTTTCAAGAGAGCAGCCCCATGAATGCTGCCTTCTGATTGCACTCTGCAATCTGTGTACATCAGCATGTGTGCACAACTAGAAATCCTGCTCTTTTCAATGGACGCTGACTCTCCTCCTGCTTTTTCTTCTTCTTTTTATCCTTTCATACTAGGATTGAGCCCAGTGCCTTCGGCAAATACTTCAGTACCAAGCTAGACTTTCATTTCTCTTCTTGAGAAGCCCAATTTTCAAATTGCCCCTCCTTGTTCTGTCAGAGCTAGGACAGAGGTCTAGCTAAAGCCAGTGAGCAAGGATGGCTATAAACATGGGTCTTGCTTATTCCATCCAGCTCTGATCCTAGCCTGCCTGCTTTTGGGCTATATGATCTGGTACTAGTGTCCTGACCTCCACTCCCACATCCCCACACCACGGAAGTTAATAGTATCTAGCTGAGTATTCATTTTACAGAAAGGAAAAAAAAAATTAAAAGTTAAAAGATTTGTTTTCACATTCTTATTTACTATTGTGCCCATGTGTGCCGAGGAGCATCTGCAGAAGCAGAGGACAACTGTCAGAAGTCTGTCCTCTTCTCCAGCATGTGGGTCTCAGGTTCAAACTCAGGAGATGCCTTTAGCTGCTGAGAGTTGGTAAGAGAAAAACAAAACTCCTGAGGGAGGAAAAAGGCCAACAACAAACTAGAAACATGTTTGGAATGGAACTGCAATGAGGCTTCACAGTGAACTTAAGGTTTCAAGTTTAACCTAATCAATTGCAAATATTCTCAAAAAAAATAAATAATTAAATAAATAAAGGCTTACTTGAGGTTCATGTGTTATCTATATAACTAAGCAATAAGAAATCTGGCCTGGGATTACCCTGTATCATGAAAGTAACAGAAACTGGTTTCATCCTGCCACTCTGGCTCAGCCCTAACTGTAAAATTTAGTCATGCCACCAGGTGAATACAGAGGTTCCACCAGCAGGCCTCCCCAGCAGGACGTGGGTCCCTGCTATGGCTTAGAAGTACTCTGCTCCTCAGCCCTCAGCTTCCAACCTTCACTAGATTGTACCCTAACAGAACTCAGGAGAGCTGTGCTTGGGATTCCTTTTTTTTTTTTTTTGGCTTTTCAAGATAGGATTTCCTTGTGTGTCCCTGGTTATTCTGGAACTTGCTCTTTAGACTGGTCTCGGCTCTACTTGCTTCTACTTCTCAAGTGCAGAGATTAAAGGTATGTGCCACCACCTGGCTGTACTTGGGATTCTGAGCCATAAAGGAAAAATCAGTCGATGGTCTAAGAAGGATGCAGTGTTTCTATGCAAGTCCTGGGAATAGGGCAAGCCTCCAGCACATATGTCCCATACCTTGGGGGCCCACTAAGATGCAGCTTTGTTTGTACTGGGTCTCGTCTTTTAGGAATCCTAGGCTGCTCAAGGGATTCAATTTACAACTCCTTCTTCCTTCCCTGGAAGTGACCAGAGTTCAGGGTCTAAACTACTGGGACTTGGGTAGACTTTCAGAGAACCACTGCCCATTCAGAAGCCAGGGACCTACCTTCATTTCTCCATCAGCATAACAAATACTACCACCCAGAAAATGTCTTGTAGTCAGAAATCTGAAAGAAAGACCAAGTTCTTCTTCACCATACACCACCAGCTTTATCAAACCTGGATACACAATGCCTGCGGTGCCAGCATTTAGATGGCTGGGCAAGAGTAAGGCAGTGAAGTGGAAGCCAGCCTGGGCTACAGTGTGAGGCACTGGCTCAAAAGGACAAAACTGAAATAAAAGCAGCCCTGCCACATACCCTTAGCACATTTTGAGCCTTGTGATTTGATTCACCACTTTATAATTTTTCCAGTTACCCACAGGAGCTGACATGAAAGACAGCCTCTCTTCAGATGATTTCTGTGACCAGAAATTTTTACTTGGTAAATATCATTCTGTTTATAGTTTTAAATTTAAGGCAAGGGTAGGTATACTTCTTTTCAAAAAATAAATTATACAGGTCCCATCAAGTTTAAAAGGTTTAGTGTATCTGAATTTTTAATCTTCTATCTGACATTTTAATACACGTAAGTCACCTCCACCACATGACCACTCCCCTCACTTTACTGTAGTGCAGCCTGCTGGAATCTGACAGCTTATGAACGCTATTAGAATTTACACAACAACAACAACAACAAATGTTATTAGGAAAAATGGGGAAAAAAACACTAAAAATAAAACAGAAATGTTACTAGGATATGATTTATCACTTACATTCAAATGTACTATATAGTTTACTCATTTCTGGTATATCCCAATTTATGAAACTCTACAGCAGTACATGTGAGAGCATTTTTAACAAGATCTACACCCTAGCCCTCCACACTCGCCCTCATTCTCCTTGTCCTCCACCCACCAGGCCTCTGCAACCACTAATCTACTTTGTATAAATTTACCTATTTTCTAAAAACGTCACAAACAGAACTGACCCTTTTCAAGGTTCATCTACATCTAAATATATACAAACATTTAAGACCTTTTTGTGGCCCTCATTCTATTTGTACTGATATACTTCACTGAACTTTGAACTACCATTACAAATAATGCTACAATATCCCTGCATGATGTGCTGGGTATCACTGTTTTATTTCTCTTAGGTGTATGTCTCTAAGTATAATTGCTGGGGATAATATGTAATTCTATAATGTAATATTATAGTATATAATACACAATATATAGTACAATATACATATAGTATACATATATATATACATAGTATATATATATAGTATACATAATATAAATATAGTATAATATCTAACTCTACATTTAGTGAGGTCTCCGCCCCCAATGCTGGGGATCAAATCATGGGACCTGTGGTGCATTCTATGACTGAGCTATACTTTTAGTCCTGTTAGGCATTTTGATTTACTGATCTGCAGTGCTTGGACAGACCTCAAGGCCTTGTGCATGCTGGGTTACATGAGACCCTGATTCAAATGAAAAGAGACCTCCATGACCTTGTGTGGGTTTAAATTTTGCAATCCTATTCTTGATTTATGTTTACATGTGAATATATACATAACCCCACAATCATGAGTAAAGACTTTAGTGTATCTATGCCCAGATGTCCAGAAATTGGTGGTAACAAGGACAGCAAGTATTTTTCAAGCACAACCAAGTTACCTAAGACACACAAAACTTTGTAGTCATCGGAAAACACACTCTTGCTGGGCAGTGGTGGCACACACCTTCAATCCCAGCACTCGGGAGGCAAAGGCAGGTGAACTCTGAGTTCAAGGACAGCCTGGTCTACAGAGTGAGTTCCAAGACAGCCAGAGTTACAACACAGAGAAACCCTGTCTCAAAAAAAGAAAACACACTCTTCAAACATAAGAGCATTTGCCCATAAATTAGCCATGAATTAATGACAAAAGGTGAGCTAGAGGGTGTAGGTCAGCGATAAAATCTTGCTCCTGCATGTTCAAGGTCCTGGGTTCAATCCCTGGCATCTCTTCTACATATATATATATATACACACACACACACACACACACACACACACACACACACATATATTGTTCGTAAAACTAAAAAACACAGCAGGCATGGTAATCCCAGCACTTGAGACAGGAAGATCAGGAGTTCAAGGTCATCCTTGGCTACATACTTTCAGGCCAGCTAAGGCTACACATAAGATCCTATTTCAAAATAGATGAATAAATAAATACCCCCTCAAAAAAATCTCTTTAATCTAAATCAGCATTATCAATAGAAGTTTAGAAAATGTTCTTTGAAATAACTATTGAGCTAAAATACATTTTTTGAAAAACTGGGCTGTGGAATAAAGCTCAACAGCAAAGAATTTGCTTAGTGTGCCCTAGGTTCAATACCAGTACCATTAAACAAAACACAAAAAAAGACTGGGAGGGTAGGTAGTGGGTAGAGGGGCCTACCACCAAGCCTGACCACCTGAGTTCAATCCCCACATGCATGGTAGAAGAATCAATTCCTCTCATCTCTGCATGCACATTATGGCACATGTAATAATAGAAAACAAAACATTGTAGTCAAATCAGAAACCAAAGGAAAATCTATAGTCTAAATGTAGTCACCAGAGCTGGAGAGACGTCCCAGGTTCAGTTCCCAGCACCCACAAGAGTCAGTCACAACCACTTGCAACTCCAGTTCCAGGAGTGTCTGACATCTCTGCTCTGTCTTGGTATCTGCACCCACATGCGTACACCCTCCCACCTCGCATTAAAAATGGCTTTCCTAGCATGCATGAAATCCAGGGTTCAGTTCCGAGCACTCCATAAAACTAGGTGTGGTAGCAGAGGCCTGTAATCCAGCACTCAGGAGGTGAAAGCAGAAGGATGAGAAGTTCATGGTCGCAGTTGTGCAAGCTTTTGTACCAGCGCTTGGGAGGCAGAGAGGCAGGTGGATCTCTGTGAGTTGGAGGCCAGCCTGATGTACAAAGTGAGTTCCAGGACAGCCAAGGCTGTCACACAGAGAAACCCTGTCTCAAAGACAAGAAAAGAAAGAAAAAGAAAAAAATAATTCAAAGTCACTCTAGGCTATTTTCAGTTCCAGACAGCCTGAGCTATGTGACCTTGCTTAGGTTAGAAAATACAATAAACACTGTTAGTTAAGACTTAAGGTAGAGACAGAGGATGAAACCTGGGCTGCACAGGAAACCCTGTCTCAAAACACAAGAAGATGGAGAAAGCACAGCAGTTAAGAGCACTGGCAGCCACATGGTAGCGCCAATGCTCTCTCTGGCCTTTTTGGGCACCAGGCAGACACATGGTATACACAACTGCACAATGGCAAAACACATACATGTAAAATAATAAACACGATGAGATAAGCTGGGCATGTGGCTGCCCCATGCTGTCATTTTCTAGGCAAAGACAAACTGAGTTTGGGGCCAGCATAGCTAGTTCCAGACCAGCCAAGACTACATAGTGAAACCCTGTCTCAAAACAACAGCAGGGATATAGTTCAGTAGTACAGCACTCACCTAGAATGCACAAAACTAAGCGTAATCTCCAATAACAAACACATATGCAAAGTAAATGTAAACTAAAAAATAGAATTAAAATATTTAGAAAGTATAAAGAAAAGCACAAATAGCTACAAAAGTATACAAAACAATAACAACAGCAGTCTGGGAAGATAGCTCAATCAGTAAAGATAGCTCAATCAATAAAGTGTTCAAATCTCCAGCACGCATGTAAAAAGTTGGGTGTTGTTCCTGCCTACAATCTCAGCATTGGAGGCAGAGACAGGCAGACAAACAGACCTCATCTCAAGGCAATAACGGGAAGAGTGACAAAGGAAGTCACCAGACTTTCTGCTCTGGCTCCAGATGCACTCTCAGAGGCACACACTCTCTCATGATCATGTGCTATAGCACACATATAAAAACTGTTGCAGGAGCTACAGGAGTGTGAAATTCCAGGTGGAGCTAGGCAGAAACCTGGGTTCACTGGCTGGCCATCATGATCTACTTGCTGAGCTCCAGGTCAATGAGAGACTGGCTCTCAAGAAGGTGGGGGCTGACAAGATAGTCCAATGGGTAAAGCATTTGCCATGCATGTCTGACAATCTCAGTACAATCCTCAGGTCTCACAGTGGAAGGATGGAATCTGCTCAAAGTGTCCTCTCACCTACACGTGCAGAACACAAATACTAAATAAAATTTAGAAAAAGCAATCTATAAGCCTCCACACTATGGAATTTTATGCAATAATTCAAAGGAATTAAACAAACCTACATATACTAACATTGAAACACAGGTAGCCAGATGGTGGTGCACTCCTTTAAATCCAACACTGGGGAAGCAGAGACAGGCAGATACCTGAGTTTGGCCAGCCTGATCTACAAAGGGAGTTCTAGAACAGCCAGGGATACTCAGAGAAACCCTATCTCAATAGGAAAAAGAAAGGAAGGAAGGAAGGAAAGAAGGAAGGAAGGAAAGGAGGGAAGGAGGGAGGGAGGAGAAAAAAAAAAGGAAGGAAGGAAGACAGGTAAAACATAGTAAATAGAAAAAGAAACATCTCAAAACTCTACCTCGTCATAAAAAAGTAGAAAAGGGCTGATGGGAAAACTGAAATTTCTTTAGGAAAGAGATTGGTGTGACATTTCAATCAGTATTATTTACAAATGCACAGGTAAGTTGAATGAAATTTAACAGTGAACACCCAGAAACCTACACACAGAGTTTACAGTTAACATTTTACTTCCTGTGTCTGGCTTCTGAAGGCAGTTCAAACAGCAGGTATCAATGTCCTTTATCCATGAACAATTCAGCATCCTATTAGCTAAAGTTGAGGGGAAAAGTTTACATCAGGAAAATACGTAAATTTCCAACAGATTATTACATTTGACAAAATTCATTCATCTAATACAACCCCAACTCCTACTAAAGACATGACCTCATACCTTCCCGGCAGATCTATGCCCACTGCTCTAGGCGCAGCCACCATTCTGGACATTTTCACAGCGCACAAATGAAATCACCTAGTATGTACTTTCTTCAGTGAAGCTGTCTTTCCCAATCAAATTGTGAAGTTTTTGTTGTTGTTGTTTTAAACACAAGGTCTCATGAGCTCTGATTACCCTGGAAGTCCCTATGTATATTAGACTAGCCTCTGACTGCCAACTGCTGGGATCAAAGGTGTGTACCACCACATTCAGCACCATCTACATTTTGTATGCCCTTAATACATTTCTTCTTACAGTTGAGTCATATTCCACTGTGTAGACATACCAGTTTGTTTGTCTATTCTCCTACTGATGGACACCTGGGCTGTTTCCAGTTTGGAGCTATTATGAATAGAACTACTATGCACATTCTTGTACAAGTGTTTTTGTGGACATGTTTTCATTTCTCTTGGGTAAACACATAGGAGAACTGCTGGCTTGGGAGGTAAGTGTGTATTTGTTTTTCTAAGAAGCTGCCAGACTTCGGCCCAAAATAGATACATCAAGTATCACACATTTGAAAACACCTACAGTTGATAGTAATTGCCCAGAGAAGGTGATGGTAGCAATGGACCTACTGACTAAGGATATCTATATCTGTAAAATTTCAAACAATTTCTGTTATTTTTTTCTGTTATTTGAGAGTAGGAAACCCAAGAGTCTACATCCCATTCAGCCCACTAGAGATTTTTCTTTCCTTCCTGGCCTTCTTTTGGGGATAGGTGGTTGAAACACAGTCTCCTGCAGCCCAGGCTTCCTCAAACTCTGCTGTACAGCAAAGGGTGGCCTTTCTCCTGCTTCCACCTCCCAATTACTAAGATTACAGGTGTACACTACTGAGCCTGGCCCACTTCAATACTTGAGTCAGTCTACAATGACTACTGACTTTAATGTCTTGAATCAACAGGGGCTACTCATTTTTTGTAAATCAAAATCTGAGAGGCAGACTAGCCCACACAAACTGTCATCCACTTGCAATAGCTGTTACGCTATGAACAGGCACTGTGTAGCCAACCAAGCCTGCAATATTCATCTGGTCCTTTAGTCTGCTGCTTCCTAGCTGAAAGCGTTAAACAGGCTGCATGCAGTGACCCTTTCCCCAGGAGAAACTGAGGCCAAGAGGTTTTTCAAAGAGAATCTAAGTTTAGATACAGATATGGAATTGGAATTTAAGTCTGTATTTCTGTCTCTGTGTGATCATCTTCTGAGTGGACTTCTGAAAGAAATCAAGTAATGCAGGTGTGCTCAGGTTCACCTTGATTATGATTCTGGAAACTTCAAAATCAGTGCAGAATTTAGTGGAACACAGTCAGTAATCTGACTGACTGAATTATGCCTTCTTGTACAATGAACTCCATAAAAATTCAATATAGAACTAAAGCGACAAACTCAATACTCAATTTTACTCCAAGGACTAAATGAATCACAAGCTGAAACCGCTCATCCACAAAATTAGGTGCTGACTACACACCAGATGCTATAGGGATATAAATGCAAGTGTAAATCCTGCATTATGGAACACACACACCAGGTTCAGATATTATTAGAAATAAGTGGTATTATTTTCATTTATCAGAATACATCAGAAGGCTTGTAGCAGATGTGACATGCAAAAAGAAGTCTTACAAATAGGGAGAATTAATATGCAGAGAATGAACAGCATGGAGGAAAGGAATAAACTGGCCACTCCAGATCAAGGGCATCATATACATCAAGTTGGCTACTACATGTGGTGTGTGATGGGAAGGGAATAAAGTGGAAATGACAGGATATAAGGCTGGAAACTTAGCTCCAATATATAAGTCCAGAATGCCATGCTTCCTATAACTTCCTGATGGTAGCACAACTGAGGTCGCAGCTTGGATATAATCCAGTAGCAGTGCAGCCACACTGATTTAAATCACAATGACTGTGGGTAAATGCTTGGATCTTTCTGGACATGTATCACAGGAGGTTCTGTTCTGTGTTTTGGTTGTTTCCCCACTCCCTAAGAACTGGACGTTAACCCAGGGATACCAGTAAAAATACTAGGCTAGCATTCTAACACTGGGCCATAATCGCCTAATATTTTATAAAGTAGCAGATAGAAGTTGAAAAGCTCTTCTCTACTTGAACTTGAATTATTCTGAAAAAAAAAAATGTATGTGTGTACACACACACACACACACATAAAAGCTGGGGGTACATTAGTTAGCCTAACTCCTCAGCACCAAGGAAAGGGAGTTGCATTAAGAGCTACATGACTCCACTGATGACTAATTTTAAAAGTTTAAGTACATGGAAGGCTATTAAGCTAGAGAAGGCTCCAATCCCATCTATTCAATAAAGTCCCATTAAATGAGAGTAGATAACGTGGGGTGGAGATTTTATGAAAGCAGAAGCTGAGAAAGAAGCAGAAGATCTGAATAATAACCCTGTTTCTTTTCCTTTTATCAGATCACAACCCAGCTTGGCCTTTCTTTAAGAGTGAAGTAGTGATTTATTGCTACAATCCTAGCATTTGGGAAGTAGAGGCATATCAATGCTTCAGGATAGACTCAACTATTTGAGACTTTGCCTCAAAACAACAGAGTTAAGTGAAGTAATCTCCTAAGTCTTCATAGTAAAACTTTCTCTAAAAGTAAGGCCAGGTGACAGCAAGATGGTGTTGTAAGTAAAGGCATCTGTTATCAAGCTTGAGTTTGATTGCTGGGACCCACATTGGTAGGAAAGACCTGACTCTAACAAGTTTTCTTATGAACCCTAGAAGGGCACTGATGAAACACGCACTCTACGTGTACACACACACACAGATGAAAGGTGATAGATGAGGATACTTAGTATATTAATTAAACTCTAAAAAGAATGAAGCCGGGCAGTGGTGCGGCACACCTCTAATCCCAGCACTCGGGAGGCACAGGCAGGTAGATCTCTGAGTTCCAGGCCAGCCTGATCTACAGAGTGAGTTCCAAGACGACCAGGTTTACACAGAGAAACAGTCTCGAAAAACCAAAAAACAAAACAAAAAGATGGAATGATTCATTCTCCTTAAACATAGAGTGGCAAATCAGCTATCTAACTTTATTTTAAGACATTATACGTTTAAAATTTTTATTTACATTTAGGAAAAGGGACTACTAAAATGTTAATAGCAGTTACATGAGATGTTAAAGACTACCAGTATTTCTACTTAAATTCAACCCAACGCAAATACCAGAAAACAACAGAGTTGTCTTTCAAAAGTAAACGTTTTGGGGGCTCAAGAAATGGCTCAGCAGTTAAAAAGCACCGGCTGCTCTTCCAGAGAACCTGGGTTTTCCCAGCAGTCTTCTATCAGCTCACAACCATCTGTAGGTCCAGTTCCGGGAGATTTGACACCCTTCCTTGGAGCTCTGAGGGTACCAAGCACACACAGAGTATACAGGCAAAACATGCACATAAAAATAAATCTAAAATAATTTCTAAAAATTTTTTTATTTTATGCATGAGTATTCTATCTGCACATACATCTGTATGCCAGAAGAGGGCATCAGATCCCATTATAGATGATTGTGAGCCACCATGTGGGTGCTGGGAATTGAAATCAGGATCTCTGAAAGAGCAGCCAGTGCTCTTAACTGCTGAGCCATCTCTCCAGCCCCTAAAATAATTTTTTTTAGCAGTAAACATTAAGTAGGTAATTTTTTTCTTTTACACAGTTTTTAACTAGCCCTTATGATAAGCAAAATTGTTAGTATAGATAGGCTTTTGTTTTGTTTTTCTGAGACAAGGGTCTCACTATGGTACCCAGGCTGTCCTTGAATTCCCATATAAACCAGGCTGGCTGGCCTATAAACTGGGAAGGGGGGTTGGGGGGGAAGGGTCACAAAAAACAAACAAACAAAAAACACCTTTTAGTAGAAGTTTAATTATATTGATAAAAACTTCAGAAATCAACTTTGGGGGAGGGGGTAAATCAAACAAGCCACTTTAGGAGTGAGATTCTCTAACAACATTAAAGCACATACAGTCAATGTCACTGTTACAATCATGATTCCTGTGACCTCCCACTTCTCACTACAGGTCTACTTCCTGGACAGTTTAGGAAGTGATGTCTTGCTCCTGCTGGGTGACAGTTCAGAACATGCCTTGCTCTGCAGCTGCCCTCTCCCCTACTGGCCTGCATTTATAACCTGCACCAAGATAAGTCCTGTGACTTTTCAAAAGTGCCCGTATTTGTAAAATCTCACGAATGTCCTACTTAGTGAACAAAGACCACCACCATATAAACCTACACAACACTGGAACAATAAACACGCTTGCCTTCTCCTCTAGCCAGACAACTAACATGAGATGGAGTCTATCCTCCTGAGCAGAGCCATTTGCTGAGGCATGACCCAGAATGGAAGCAAGTAACTGCCAAAATGGCACTTTCACACACCTACAATGAAAGAAAGGGCATGCAAACAAGATGCAGTCAACTACTAGTTATGGATCAGAATTTATGTGACTATGCTTAGAAATCAGAATCTTGAATAGTAACTTAAATTAATCTATATCATTTATCAATAGATAACCTAGATAAAGAACATCCAGTGATACCCAGCAGTGACATAATTTACAAAAGCAAAACCACTGATCTAGGATTCTGTCCTCTCACTAACTCACTCATGTTGTATACAATTCCTACTGGAAACATTTCAGTATTTCATACCTGATATAAATTTATTTTTTACATAGTGTTATCTATATACACAAAATACAGAACTAAGAAACAACACTTTTCCTTAGCTAGTAGGTTTTTCTGCTATTGGATTCCATCATTAAAATGTAATTGTAAGCCAGATGTGGTAGCAAATGCCTATAGTCTCATCACTCAGGAGGGGCAGTGGAGGTGGAAGAGCTTGAGTTTGAAGCCAGCTGGACTCAAAACTACCAAACAAAATTTAATTGCCACACATGGCACACTGCCTAGCTCAATACTAGATGATATCCAAACCTCACTACACTGGCTTTAATTGTATTTAATACACAAGCTTATTTAATGCTTGCAACATCAACCACTAGGCACTAAAATTTTTGTTCTGTTTTGTCAGGAATGGAAGCCACCTGTTCCTGGTATATGCTTACTATTCAGTGTCAGACATAACTCTAGGTATACTTCAATCCACCACTGCCTCTGTTTTTTACAAGGCTGTTAGGGAAACCAATGAAGTATAAATAGGCTTTCTGAGACTACTGTAACCCAGTATGTGATATCAAATACACAGGGCAGTAGCTTCTCAAGAGCTTCAGATAACTGTTTTCAATATTACCATATTTGTGATGCAATATGCAGAATTTTCATTTTCTAAAATGTTTACAGCAAAATTACTTTTTAAGTATAGAATTTTTAAAGTATCTACTGCATTTAAGGACAACATCTCAGATCAACATGGTACATACTGCAGACCTAAGTATTATTTCTGGTTTCATTAAACCAGAAAACTGTGGACATCTTTGTAACATCTTGGGAGGCCTTTAAACAAAACAGACAGAGCAACTTTACAAAAGCTTTTTAAAAAGTGTAATTTTTTACTACCACCTACATTAAATTTATGATGGAGTAGGGACACAACAAGAAATATTTGGCCAAATAAAGTTCTTTCCATGAAAAAAAATATTACCAGAAAAATGTAAAAAGCAGTCAAAAAGTTAAAAACAGCTAGTTTCAGTGCTGATGAAGGTAAAACACCATCACACCCTTGCTGGTGGATATGTACCCTGACCATTTCTAGGAAGGCACCATGTCAGCACAAGTTCAAACTCTAAAAGGTTTGTATGAGCAGCCTAGGTCCTACAGAACAAACAGATCCCAAGGAAATAAAGTTGGGAAAATGTACGTACAACGGAGGGGAGCTGAAATAAGGACCAGCACATAATAATGAAGGGGGAGAGAAGACATTTATACAGTGGGACACTAGCTGAGTAAATAATAAAAATGGTGACACAGACCGTATCAACATGCAGTGTTTACAGCATCATTAGAAGGTTATACGGTTAGGATCTCTTCTGGCTTAAAAAAAAAATTAAACATCGTACAAATTACAGGAAGACATACCAGCAGGTTAGATGGATCATGCAGCTGGCTCATACAGGCCCTTGATGATTTTAAGTAAAAAGCACTTCTCTAGGCAGACAGCCCTATAGGCACATAGATATCCAAACCAACGGAATCAAATCTGGTGTAGGTGTGCCCTTTCCTAAGGCAGACACAACAAAGTCTAAGTACACAGCCTTGGAGGCTGAGAATGGGTTTCAGCCTTCTTTCATGCACATTTTCTTAAGAGAAAGTCCTTGTTCTGGGATCTTCAACTAGTCATGCCACTAATTCTGTAAAGAAGTCTTTCAAAACTAACACCAACATTAATTATTTTATATTCCTCTACAACCTTTATACTTTGCCCAGTTCTGAGATTTTTTTTGTACAAGTTATCTATTTAAATTCATATTACCAAGGCAATCTCTATCCTAAGAGAAAGATTAAACAGCACTGTCTGAGCTGCCATAATGGCCCAATAATATACATGGCTGAGTCAGTACTACCACCAAAAGTTAGTCTGAGGCCAGTCTGGGCTACAGAGAGATAATGCCTTAAAATGAGTGCTATCTGCAGGAGAAGCCTTGACAAAGTGAAGATACTCAGTGCCATAAAGGAGAAGGCAGAGTGAAAGGAAAAAGGTAGCCTACAAAAACGAATCTCTCTCCACTACCGAAAATTTCTTCAGTAGGACTGTCCACTCTAGAAACAAGCAATTATCATCATTCTTCTCCCTTTAACTCTGGGTGAAAAGGTTTAGTTCTTCATCACATAGTGAGCTCCCAAGAAAAAGACAGCAATTTAAATAAAAATTGTACATGATTACTGGGTAGTTAGGCATCTGTAAGATAATACAACCACTGGACTGGGATTAAAGGAGACCGGGCTCTTTTCTTGGCCCAATGGAATATGTAATTTTATACAGGCAAAATCACAACCTCTGGGTCTCATTTTCCTTATTTCTGAAGTGGAAGTTGGGGAAAACAAAAACCAAAAAACCCAACAACCTTCCAGGGCCCCTTTTCAGCTTGTGACGGGGCGGGGGGGGGGGGGGCGCGTCAGGTCGCCTTCCATTCTGGAGGTGCTCACTTCAGAGAGCAAGTTATTTTCTGAGCCTCAGATCATTTATGGTCTTCACGCTTCTCTTTAAAATGCCATGCCCCAACGGTTCTCATCTCCAGAAATCTATTCTTGCTCAGAATGAAAAACAATATGACAAGACCCACTAACAAAATTCTCTAATGGGATTTCTGAAAGGTAAGATCGTGTAAAGTATAAAGGAAATAAATGAAAACACTTGTCCACCCTCATTAACATTTTTGAACAAAAAGGGCACCTTAAAGCAGCACGGCACCCAGAAGATGGATTCACTGTTTCTTTTAAGACAATGCGTTCACGCAGAGAAAAGCTGCTACCATTCAACCATCACTCAAAACATTTTGAAGTTAAGGGGGGTTTCTAGAGGGAAGTGTGTTCAGATAGGACTGTCTTTCCCCATAGCAAAATCCGCAAGGCAGAAACGAGCCGTGATCTCCGAGGAGGACGAGGAAGCCCTCTCCGGGCCGGCCTTCACGGTCGGAATTCAAATGCATTTTCGCGGACAATGTGCCCCAGTGATCAACTCCCGGTCACACGTCCCTGCAACCCACACACGCCCGGCGCTCGCCCGCACTCTCCCGGGCGTCCGGGTGGCAGCGCCGCGGAGTCACAAGATAGCGGGCAGTGGAAATTTCCTCTCCCCAGGCAGGCGAGGGGCAGGTCCGGCTTCCCCAGTCGGCGCGGCCCGGGCCTTCAGGGCGCGCGCCCCACAAAGGAGGCCCGGCCCGGCCGGCCGGCGGGTCCCGCTTCCGGCGCCGCTGGCGGCGGGAACCGGCAGCACGTGCGCCCCGCTCGGGCAGGGAAGGCGGCCGCCCAGCCTCGCAGCGGGGCCGCCCGGCCGAGGGCAATGAATGGGGCTGCCCGCCGCGCCGCCCGCCCCGCCGCGCGCTCACCCCAGCTCTTGGCGGTGCGCCCCAGGAACTCTCCGCTGGTCGGGTTGTAGATGAACAGCTTCCACTCAGCCAGGCTCTGGTGGAAGGACTTCTTCTCAGTCTTCGTCATGGTGGGCGTGCGGAAGGCGAGGCGAACGGAGGCCGCGGGGCTGGAGGCGGCGAGGGGCTCGGCGGCGCGTCCCGGCGACGGCGGCGCAGCCCGGCGACTGCGGCGGAGGACGGCACGGCCGGGAACAACTCTCCGTTACGAGACCACTCGAGCCGACTGCGCCGCGCCGCGCCGGGCGGCCGCTGGGGCCGCGGGAGCCTGACGTCTCCGCCCTTCGCAGCCAATCCCCGCGCCGCTGGCGCACACTGCGGCCGCTGCCTCCCGCCCGGCTGGGCGCGGCCCGAAGGCCCAGCGCCGCACGGCTGGCCCCGCCCCAGTCAGCTACGCCACGCCCAAATCGCGGCGCCCTGGCCTTGACGCCACAGCCCCGCCCACAACCAGGCCCCGCCCTGCCCGGGCTCTCCGCGCCCGTGGCCCCCGCCCAGGTGCGAGGAAGCTAATGCCGCGGGGCTGCGGTCGGATGACTGGAGCGCGCGGTGACCCGCTGGGTGGTAACACGGGGAAGGTGGTCGTCCGGGTCCGCAGTGCTCTTCCACCCAAAGTCCAGGCCCCGAGTCGGCAGCCTGCGGCGCAGCAGTCAAAACCTGGCTGGCGTCCTCAGCCCCGGATCCTCCTGCTAACCGATAACCGCCTCGGCGCTTTCTCCTCGGGGGCTCTGTGACGTCGCTGAAGGGCACCTGAGGGGCCTCGGCAGCGTTTGTAGCGTCCGGTGAGGGCCTCGGGCATGGCAGTTTTATTTTAAATATGCTACTGTTAATAAAATGGAGTACCGTATACTTTTTCTCCAGGGTCAGTTGAGCATGTCAGTGAAATCAGTCTTTTTCCCGAGATGCCTGTCCACTAAAAGATGCCTTGCTTTTTTAGCCGGGTCACTCCAGTTGTTAACTGCAATACTTGATGGAGTATGGATGCCTGAACCACTCTGCTGGCATTTCTTTATCACTGGTGGCCGCTGCGCCTGAGCGAGGCCAAGGATGCTGGCAGCCTTCTACAGGAGATGGAGAACACAGTATGCTCACAGTGTAGACAGATTTTTAAAAGACTCAAAAGTGGGAGTTTGAGCAGAAAGATTTTTTTTTGGGGGGGGAGGTAAATGGAGCATTGCCTCTGTTAAATAACAATAATGGCTGAATAAACGCAACGCACTTTGTTTGCAATAATTTTCATTAGCCCCCTTTCCCCTAAATTTATGACTATCCAAAATCCAGGTTGGCTTGGTTTGTGACAGGGTCATGCTATGTAGCTTCAGCTGACCTGACACTATCCCAAGCTCCAGTCCTCCTGCCTCAGCTTCCTGAGTGCTGGGATTACAGGCATGTGCTACCAAGCCTGATTTCCAGTTACTTTGTGGAAATCCCACAGGTCGAGAATAAGACCACTACAACTGAACCAAAGTCGAAGCAAGCTTAAATTAATTAAATGCTGGCTAGGAAGATGGGACTCTGACCGGGTCCTTCCTGAGATTCCCATGGAGTGGACCTGCCACCTATGGAGTTTGCACAGAATGAGCCTCCAGCCACAGTCACATGTGTGGCATAGATGGTTACAAAGGAAGAACCCATAAGGCCACGTGCTTCCCATGAGGTCCAGTCAGCAGCAAGCATCTATCCTGATATACTTCCTGTCTAGGTTCTCTCCCACCCACATAGGGCTAAGCATACCCAGGGCATCTAGAGCACATCCTTTGCAGTAGGATTAACCCAATGGGATCTAGACATTTCCCACCTAACACTCCAGGAGGTTGTCTGTCCTTGGGCTAGGGAGATTCAGAATTGTGTCTATATCTCACCTGAACAGCACCACCCAGCACTCCAGAAAGTTGTCTGTCCTTGTTCTAAAGATCATTTAGGCATAGTAATTAAAATTTAAAACATAACTTTTGCTCTTACAGTTGTCATTTGTTTACTATTGTGTTTTGGGGGCTGGGGCTTTGGGACTTTTTTTTTTTTTTTTAGTCACTTGTGGGCTTGATAAAGAACAAAAAGACACTTTAAGATGCAAATCTCAAATCCACAATTTTGTAGAAGTTTATTTCTAGTTATGTTTAAAATGGTTGTTTTATGCATTGTTGGGAGAAGGGCTGCCTAACCCTCAGCATTTTGTAGTATCTGCAGGTGTTGCTTTATGTTAAAGATGCTTGATTCCTCATGATTTGCACGTGCTCACTGCTCTCTGGCAGAGTCTTTATGGAAGAGCAAAGTTGCTGTAGAGGAATCCCACAGTCTTCAGCAAACAAGAGAACACTTCCCTTACACCTTAAGTTCCCCCACCATAAAGGTGACATGGCTGCTAAAGGATTGTAGGATGAGACTAGGCTACAAGTTTCCTCAATAATAATAAGCCTTTGGATAGGGGGCAGAATTTTTGTATCAGTGAAACACCTGAGGAGCTTCTGCACCAATAAAAATCCCTGATATCAGACGATTGGGGGTTCCACTGTCCAGGATGGTGCTTGCCATGACAAGTAGTTCCCTTTGCTGTGGTCTGGCAAAGTTTGCACCTAGGACAATGTCTCCTTGTCTTGCTGAGCAACACCATAGGTGTACTACTACACAGGAGAGCAAGGGGTAACGGTTTTAGTGAACTGAGATGGTCTGAACCCAGAGTTCACTCTTTGAGTCTTTTATTGATTTAAGAAAATGTTAATTGACCTCCCTCATGGACACAAAGGCCTTTTTTGCATAACGAGCAGAACAATAGAGTTTACAGTTTCAGCCAACTAACCTGGTGCATGATTTTATAAATGAGAAAATCAGTACTAGAGAAATTAATTAACTTGTGATCACAAAGCTACCCAAGTAGCAGCAGTTAGATTTAAGTAACTATCTTCTCCTGCCCAAGAAATCTGGTGAAGAGAGAATTGAAAGATCCGGTTAGGAGCCACTCATTGGGTGGTAAAATCCATTTCCTACATTTCTATGGATACAGATAGGATCATTTGGCCCTTAATTTACTGAAAATCTTAGATTCGTTCCTGAATTTTAGAAGCATGTATTGAAAAATGTTTGCATTCTTCTAACCACATAGTCTTTATAAGTTGGTTTATAACTGATACGATGTTGGTACTGAGTGACTGGAAGCTTTTATTTATCTGAGAGAATGGAGATTAAAATTTCCTGTGCCATACTTGGTGGCATTTATCTCTAGTCTCATCACAAGGGAAGCAGGAGAATCAGGAGAAGTTTAAGGTTAGCTTTGGCTACAAAGCAAGTTTGAGGTCAACCTAAGCTACATGAGACCCTTTTTCAACAAGACAAGATTTCCTTACAAACACTGTGTTGGTACCTCATAGTCTTTTGACAGTCATGTTCACATACTTCTTTCCACAGAGCAAAGCCATTTTCTACTTGACTGATTTTAATACTGGGTGCTTTTAAATAACTCGTTTGCAAGTGACATCTCTACATTCTGCAGATTGCAGGACACTTGTATTTGTTGATGGTCTTAAGCAGAGCCTATAGTCCCAGCACCCGGGAGGTGAAGGCAGGAAGATCTTAAGTTCAAGACTAGCCTGGGTTCCATAGTGAGTTCGAAGCCAGTCCTAGCTATGTTGTAAGACCCTGTCTTAAAACTCAAAAAACAAAATGGCATGAGCAGCAGGGAATGGTGGCTTGTACCTGTAATCTCAAGAGTTGAGAAGAGCCTCAGTTACTTTTGTACTGTGGTGACAAAGCACCAAGACCAAGGCAACTTAAAGAAGAATTTATCAGAGCTTACACTTTCAGGGGGTGAGTCCATCATCATGGAAGTGAGCATGGCAGCAGGCTGGCAGGCATGATGCTGGGACATCTGAATGTTTACATCTGATCCACAAGCACAAGACAGAGAGCTAACAGTGACACACCTCCTCCAAAAAGGCCACACCTACTTATCCTTCCCCACAGTTCCTCCAACTAGGGACCTGATATTCAAACACACGAGCGTACGGGGGCTCCATACAGGAGGATTGCTGCAAATTTGAGGACAACATGGGATACATGCTGAGTTACAGGCCAACTTGGGCTACATATCGAGCTCTAGGAGAGCCAGGGATATATAGTAAAGCTTTATCTCAAAAAAGAGAAAGAAAAACTTAAAAGGGCTAGCTAAATGGCTCAGCAGATAAAGGCACTTGCTGTACAAACCTGGCAACCTAAGTCCAATCCTGGTGAACCCTCTTGAAAGTGGAAGAAGATAACAAACACCATAAAGTTTTCCTTTGACCTCAGCATGTGCATGATAACTCAAATCCCCACCCACTCAATAATTTAAAAAAAAAAAAAAAGGCATGAGCACAGCATCTGGCTTGTAATAAAGTGCCCTAGAAATGGTAGTTATTATTTGTAGTCACGATGTTAGGGCTTTTTATATTTTTATACTACATTTATTTGTCTTTTATGTTTGTGTATGCACACACACACATGCCATGCCGACTTCACTCACTGAGCCATATTGTTGAGAATGAAACCCAGGGCCTCACACATGATGGGCTATCCCTCTTCCACTGAGCCACATCCCCAGCCCTTGTTATTGTTGTAAATACTGTCAACTACTGGCATGGTGTGAATGTGATCTGAGTATGTCTCGCAAAGGACCATGTTCCTAGTGTAGCAGGTTGAGGTGGTAGACCACTTAAACGGGGCCTACCCCTGGGCAGGGGGGCTACCACTTATTCTGCTAGATAGACATACTATCAAACTCCCTTCTAAATTGGTATCTCTATACCCGTGGGTTAACACTATGTTGAGACCTCATCAGAGAAGTTTCTTTGTGCATGAATGACATCCAGAAACTCACAACTGGCCAAAGCACAGAAAATACATGTCTGTGGAGCATGCAGTCACATATGGGACCTATATATCACATTCCTTTCTTCCAGAACTCAAAAAGAGGGAGAAAGATTTTTAAGAGCCAGAGGCCGAGGAGGGCCGAGTAAAAGTGACTTCTGGACCACAACACTCGTGAACTCACAGCTGCTGTGCTTGAGCCCAGTCAACATTCCAACACTGAGAGGGGCTCCCAAGACCCCACCCCTACCTGAGGATGAAGGGCTGAGGACAGTTAGTGGCTTCTGGAAGAGAGAGAGTCAGTGTTTCCTTTAAGATTGTGGCCCCTGGTAGGGTGACCGCACTCCAGTGAATGTTCCCACACCCAGGAATGTATGGGCAGTGAAAACTGGACTTAATGGTTTAGTTAAAAAGCAGAAAAAAAGAAACAAGAAAGCATGAAGCTGGGAGGAATCAGGGGAAGGAATAGGTGGTGAATATGATCATTATTTTATGCATGTATGGATTTTTCAAGGAATTAATTTTTTTTTAAAGAAAGAAGAAACAGAGCTCAAGTCTGGAGATATATCTTAATGGTAGAGCATTTAGTACACAGATGCCCTGGGTTCAAATTCCAACACTGACAAAAGGAGTCAAAAGAGTGTAAGAGGAGAGAAGAGAAAAAGAGGACGGATCGGGTGCAGCGAAGGGGAAGGTAATTAGATTATGTGAGCGTATTGCTTAAGGGATTGATGAAGTTTCCATGGCACCAAGTTAGTTCTTTCAGAAGCAGGTTACTTTAAGATGAGACTGCCCCCAGTTCACTTAGCCCCTTTTGCAAGTTTTTAGCTTGGCCATGTAATGCGACCAGACATCACAGGAATCAAGCAAAAGCCAGTGTTGTGCTCTTGAGTACCAGAACTGTGAGTTAAATACACTTTCTTTATAAAGTAATCAGCTTTAGGGCTTTGTTTATAGCAACATAAAACAGGTTATATTGTACTGTCCTTGATGTATCACAAGAGATCACGCTACACGTCAGATCTGGTGGCGTACACAGGAAATCCCAGCACCTGGGAAGCAGAAGCAGGAGAAGCTCTGCAGGTTTGAAGCTAGCCTGACATAGCAAGTTCCAGCCAGGGCTATAGAATGAAACTCTGTCTCAAAAAAACATGTTTATGGTATTATCAGATATAATTTAATAAATGAAAAATAAGTCCAAATGACCAACTCAATGTGAGAAGTTATTTATGTAATTCAGTTATAAAAGTTTGCAGCACTGAGTGGAGGTAAACCGTGGATGTTGAGTTGTTGAAGCTGAGAGATGAATGGAGAGGGTTCACTAGACTTGGTCTGCTTTGTGTATTATTGAAATTTCCCATAGTAAACCCTTTTTAAAAGTATTAGCAGTACTCAGAGGTCAACTAATGCATGTGCATGATGCCTTGAATTTAACCCTAGGACCAAAAATGGGGAAGAGATAGGCAACTTCCCTAGTACACATTTTTCTGATTCACTTAGTTAAAAAATAGCCAGAAGGAGCTATAAATTAAATGGGTTTTTGTTTGTTTGCTTGTTGTTTTAAAGGGAGCACATGAGACCCCCACCACTAGTCAAGAAGCTATAGGCAGTTAGTGGGCTGCCAATAGTGTGTGCATGTGTGTATAGTTCTTAAATTGGACTTGGGACCTGTTTCACAAGAAGGAATTTGTGCCTGATGATGTAAACAACGTGGTAATACCCCTTACTGTTTAAATAAATTTAAGTTGCTTATGACTTGGGAGATTATAATGTTGGTTTGCTAAATGGACATGCTGTGCTGTCAAACTGATTTCTTAGTATTTCTATTTGTATTACTTGCTTTTCTATTGCTTTAATAAAACACCATGACTAAGACAACTTATAGAAGAAAGATTTATTTGGGCTTATGGTCCCAGAGAGTTGTGGTCCTTAAAGGTAGAGACAGCCTGGCAGCAGGCAGCAGACCTGGATCCTGGAGCTGGAAACTGAGAGCTGAGAGCTGAGAGCTGAGAGCTGAAAGCTCATACCCAAGCATGAAACAGAGAGCAAACAGGGAATGGCCTGAATCTTTGAACTCTCAAAGTCTACCTCCAATGACATGCTTCCTCCAAAGGCCACACTTCCTAAATGTCCCCAAACAGCACCACTAACTGGCAACCAAGTATTCAAATGCCCAAGATGATGGGGGATGTTTCATTCAAGGCTTCACAATGTCAATCAAAACTCAGAGGTTAAGGTTAATGGTGCTCTCAGTTTTGGACAACAGCTACCACAGAGACTCATAACTGGTCAAGGTGCTGAGACTCAGGGACTGTTGAGTGTTGACTGCTGAGTCATAAATAGGAAATCTACATTGTCTGTTCCAGATTCAGAGAACATCAAAGGGGCACAGAGATTATAAGAGCTAGAGGAAGGAGAGGAGTGCTGTGGAATGCTGTCTTCCCAACATGGCACTCCCAGAAGCTGCAATCATCTGCATAGGCTCTGCTCAAGACTGGGCTCACTGGTCCTCTGTGAAGGACGGGAGGGGCTCATGAGGCTCCGCCCTCCCCTGAAGAGCTACTGGTAGGCAATGGGTACTGGGAACATAGGAGATTACACGCACACACACACACACACACACACACACACACACACCAAGACTGGTAAAGGGAAATAACCCCTCACCTGTGCTTATGAAAACAACTCTAAACCGGGTGGTGGGCATACATGCCTTTACTCCCAGCACTTGGGAGGCAGAGGCAGGCAGATCTCTGTGAATTTGAGGCCAGCCTGGTCTACAGAGCAAGTTGAGCCAGGACAGCCAAAGTTACAACAGAGAAACCCTGTCTTGAAAAATCAAATAAAAGAAAAAAGAGAGAGAGAAAGGAAGGGAAGGAGGAGGGAGGGAGGAAGAAAGGAAGGAAGGAAGGAAGGAAGGATGCTGGAGAGATGCTCAGAGGTTAAGAACACACACAGAGTATGTAGGGACAAGAGAGGATAATTGGGGGGTGGTGAACATAATCAAAATACATTACTACATTATAATCAGGTATATCAGAAAAAATAAAAAAAAATAGATAAAAGAACCAGAAAGGGAAATGAAGTTAACTTGAACAGTAAGGGGGATTAACAGGTGAACACGGCTGGAAAGTCCAGAGTTTACTGGCATCAAGAAAGGTTTGATTTGGGGCCCAAGTGACCTAAACTAATCCTGGAATCTGCTTTCCATTGATTGTTCCATTACCTCATGGTTTATTTCTAGAAGTCTGTAGGCCTGCAGGATTTCACACAGGAAAGACAAACTCTCAAAACTCCCACATGTTGTGTCATTGACCTTGATTGCCCTGACTGAGGTCCTGCACACATTTAAAGCAGTCATGGAGACCAGAGAGAAGGAAGGGGTGTGCTGACTGGGTAAAGCCTAAGAGTTTACTCTTCACTTGCATGGAATGGTTCAGAAAATTGAAATAGTGTTAGAAAGAAAGGGGAGAGAAATCCTATAATCTATTTAAATGCCTTCAGGAACTGGGGATGTTTGTTCAATAATAGAGCACTTACCTATACAATGCAGAATGCACAATATTGTAGCTTAATCCCCAGAACACACACACACACACACGTACTTGAACCCAGAGTCACTCATTTATGTGTTGCTCCATTAGGCAAATATTTCTTTGTCTCACAATATACAAGGCCTTGAAGCTATCTCACCCCACCTCCTACCCAGTGGCTAAGGCTCAAACTCAGGGCCTCAAACCCGTTAAGCAAGCACTGAACTACTGAATTTATAACCGCACCCTTGGGGGTTTGAGACAGGGTCTCACTATGTAGCTCACACTTTGAATTCACTGACCTGAAACATGTCTCTGCCTCAAGATCATTCATTTCCATGCAAGAGCAAGCAGCAAGAACTGGACTTTAGAATAGGGGCAGCATTGTGAAACTAGTTTCCCAAGAATGGCCTTATTTATAGGCTGGTTTCTTACATTTTTCAGCTTTCTGGGAAAGAAAAAGGAATAACCAGGCAGCCACCCACATATCACACCAGGTGCATCTTCCTGTTGTATCAACCACTGTTGGAGCTGGAAGCTGAATCCTCTAAACACATTCACAACTTTAGAACTCTTAGATTCTTCCCAAGACTGGAGATGTAGGTTGTCATTTGACATTGATACTTGAAAAGCATTTTGAACCATCACAGAGAGCCCGCCCGTTCTACTGCATGGGAGAGATCACTTTTAGATCGAGTGATGAAGTAGTAACAGTATTTAGCTGAACTTACACTCTCCCACACCCTCCACTGAGCTCTGCTTGGAGTTAGACGAGAAAACTAAATCTCAGCTGGGCGGTGGTGGAACACGCCTCTAATCCCAGCACTGGGGAGGCAGATCTAGGTGGATCTCTGTGAGTTCGAGACTAGCCTTGGTCTACAGAGTGAGTTCCAGTACAGCCAGAGCTACATAATGAGACCCTGTCTTGAAAGGAGAAAAGAAAATTAAAGCACCAGTGTTACTCATATGTTTTGGATGTTACCACTGCCTGAGCAGGAAGCTGCAAAGGCGATAAGAGATGACTAAGGCCTTACCTCAGACTCCCTTTGGGAAAATTCGTGAAGGCGTGAGAAGTACAAGTGGAACCACACCCTGACTGTGCATGCCCCGTTTGCACAGCGTTTGGAAAGACCCAAGAAGTTGTCTCACATCCATTCCCTGAGCTGACTGTGTCTGTGGACCTAGAGGAGCCAGCCATTCACATTGCCTTTCCTTGGTGCCCAGTGGGATGCCTTGGGCCTCAAAGTGCAGACCTTAGTGCTTGTTCTAATGTCGTGGTTTCAGGGAATGCACACCCGGAGCAAAGCTGGGAAGGATAAGAGGAAGTGAAAAATGGAGGACAAGCTGGAAAATAGAGGAAAACAACACAAGGCTGGCAGCATGCCTGGAAGAAAACTTGCCTGTGATTCCTATCAGGGCTAGACTATCTGGTCTATGGTAAACGTTGTCATGGAAACCCTTTAGAATCTAAGGGATCTAAAGTTTAGATGATGTTAAGGGAGAAAATGGCCAGTTAGTAGAAACGTCTGATCTATTTTGTGAGTGAGTGAGTGAGTGAGTGTGTGTGTGTGTGTGTGTGTGTGCAGTGTGCCTGGAAGCCAGAAGACAACCTTAGGTGCTATTGCTCATGAGTTTTCTATCTTGTTTTTAAGAGCCGGTACTTGCCAAGTGGACTACTCTGGGGGCCATGAGCCCCGGGGATCTGCTTGTCCCCATCTCCCCAGCATTGGGATTGCAAGCATCAGACACCACCCTAGCTCTTTAATGAAGGCTTTAAGGACTCAAACTCAGGTCCTCGTGCTTGCAAAACAAGCACTGCAGGACCTGAGCCATCACCCCAGGCCCAGGCTCGAACTATTTCATTGATTATTTTATGCGTATGTGTGTTTTCCTGTATGTATCTCTGTGTACCGTGTGCACGCAGTGCCCGCAATGTTAGGAGAGAGCTTTGGATCCCCTGGAATTAGAGTTACAGATAGTTGTGAGCTGTCATGTGGGTGCTGGGCATTGAACCTGTGTCCTCTGGAAGAACAGCCAGTGCTCTTAACCGCTGAGTCATCTCTCCAGTCCCCTGACCTGTTTCTAAGACAAATGTAAGTCTGCCAAGAGGAAACCCAAATCCAAGCTTGGCCTTGGGCTGTGTCCACGCTCTATGGGGCTTTTCCCAGGAGCTGACCGTCTCTGAAACTTCTGACCTTTCAGGGATGAATGAATGCTCTTGAATTGATTCCCAACCAAAGTTAACTTCCCTTGGTGTTCCTCAGTTTACAAACATGGCTGCTATCCAACAAGAGGCTCTTACTCTGGCGTTTGGAGGGTCTTTCTGCACCTCGTGCTCCTACACACTCTTATGCGCCTCAGTTTCTCCTATATCAGGAAGTCAAAGGCTCCTTCCCTCTTGTCCTCCCTATTTCACTTCCTTTTCTTTTCCTCCCCCCCACCCCCATA
This sequence comes from Cricetomys ansorgei, assembly GCA_026225945.1. NCBI lineage: Eukaryota > Metazoa > Chordata > Mammalia > Rodentia > Nesomyidae > Cricetomys > Cricetomys ansorgei. The sequence continues at coordinate 14,676,191 of JAMJFZ010001100.1, forward strand.
TCTTATGAAACCCAGGCTGGCCTCACACTCACTATGTAGCCAAGGATAACCTTCAACTCCAGATCTTCCTGCCTCTTCTCAGTGCTGGGATTACAGGTATGCACACCACACCGGGCTTCTCTTCATAGCAATACCTTGTGGGCCTTTTCTGACAGCCATTCAGGCTGTGAGGAAAGAGCTGGAGTGTCTAGGGCAGGAACTTATCTTAGGACCTTTCCTGGCTCTTGACTAACCCCCCTGCTTACCTCCAGGCTCAGTTGCACTGCCTCTAACCCTGGAACAACTCTAGGACAGGCTGGTTTTACTTCATCCTTTCACTACCTTGATCTGGGCTTCCAGATTCCTAGCAAGTAAGTGTCTGCCTCATTTCCCCATCTTTGAGTCACCCTGGCTTTGTTTCTAAGTCCCTGGTGATCATGCTGCCCTCCCAGGTCCTCAGGAAGGTGGATGTCCTCTCTGCATCACTAACTGGATTTGTCCTAAACTCCTGCTTGATTCATCACCTCACATGCCATACTTCCTGGGCCTGGCACCACTTGGTGGCTCCCCCAGCAAAGCCATTCCAGTGTTAATCTTTTCACTTGGGTCATGTAGCATGTATTCACTTAGCCTTCATTTTGAAATGTTTAGTAAACAGAAAAACCACATCTGTGTTACTAATGTATTGTATATCCTTGTGGTGTTTAATGTCGATTGTCAACTTGATAAGATCTAGAATCACCTAAGAGATAAACCTCTGAGCAGAAGTGAACTGAAGCGGTAAGACCCACTTTTAACATAGGACGCACCATCCCATGGACTGGAGTCCTATACAGACTAAAAAGGAGAAAGAGAGCTAGCCACTGGCATTCACTGGGGCTGCTCCCTGTATGTGAATGCATTGTGACCAGCTGCCTCAAACTCCTGCTGTCCTGACGTCCCTCCACGACACCCTCAAACTGTGAGCCAAATTACAGACACCCTCAAACTGTGAGCCAAATTAAACCCTTCCACCCTCAGGCTGCTTTTGTCAGGAATTTTGTCTCAGCAACAAGACAAATAATTAATACAGATTATTGTTACTGAGAAGTTGTGTTGTGAATGTAATAAACTAACCACGTGATTCTTAGGCCTTCAGAGCTGGCTTTTGGGATACGTGGGAGTTAGAGGTACAAGTGTTTGTAGCGGTGGGCAACAAAATCCCCAAAGTGCTAAAAACAGAGCTTGATGGACCATTGTGAGACGAACTTGGAAGACAACAATGCCGAGAGAAATGCTGACAGTTGAGGTTGGACTCAGGAGGTTGTATAGGGGGAACAATGATTGGGGACTGTAGAGATCATTAGTGTTACATTCTGATTTAAAAACAAAAAACAAAAAAGAAATATCTGTCTGCAAGCTCGGTGTGGTGGTGCATGACTTTACACTCAGTGCACAGGAGGTAGAGGCAGGCAGATCTCTGTGAGTTCAAGGCCAGTCTGTTTTACATAGTGACTCCCAGGCCAGCCAAGAGCTACATAGTGAGACTCTCTAAAGAAGGGAAGGGAGACTCTGTCTGCATTCTGCCAATGCCCTGAGAACTTGAGAGGGGCTGAATACAGGAATGACAGACTAATTTCCTTGGTGGAGAAAGTTCTAAGATAGCAGACCCTTTCACTCTGTAGCACAGCTACTTCTCCAGGCTCTTGTTCATCCACAGCTAGAGAAAGCGAAAGGGAGAAGAAACATGTGAACTCCAGCAAGGAAAGCTGTGTGAGCAAATGTTAAAGTATGGACAGAGAGAATGTGACAGCAAAGCATCTGTAACTGTTATGGAGAAATCTTGCTCCCTCCATTGGGACAAAAGGTACCTGAGGGCGAGACTCCACCCAGGATAGGCTCCAACTTGTAAAAATGTAAATTTTTGTGAGAGGATAGAGAGTGAACTCACTGAGAAGGGCACAGAAAGCTTAAGATGGATCTCTGAGTTCTAGGACAGTCTGGACTATAGACTGAGTTCCAGGACAGCTAGGGCTACACAGAGAAACCCTGTATCGAAAATGATGATGAAGATGATGATGATAGACAAACAGACAGATAGACAAATACAAACAACTGTAATATAATATTATTTAATTACAAACAACTGCCTAGAAGGTAGTTTTCTTGATTATTCTTTAGCTCACTGACAGGGCTCCTGGTCCTATGGAAACTTTGGGTAAGGGTTATCCTGTACCCTTAGTAAGCTCTATCTTTTGGAAATGAGATATTTCCCAGCAGGTGGGGTCCATTCCCTCCTTAAAAATCCCTGGGAAGGTTACCTTATGTATGGCTCATGTGGATATTTTTTTCTCTTCTACTCTTTATTTGGTGGGGAGTGGTGAGGCAGAGTATCTCTCTCTGCCCAGGCTGGTCTTGAACTCAAGTGCTGGGATTACAGGAATGTGCTACCTCCCCCAGCCACTCTTGACTGTTTTCTTTTTTGAAGGTAAATCTTGGATTATTTGTTTCTTGTTGGTAAATTCAGCCTTTCTGCTTCCTGACCCCTTCTTGGTAATTTATATTTGTCCTGGTGATCTGAATTTTAAATTCACTGGAATAAAGGGGTACAGAATTTAAAGGAATTTGACATCTCTGCATCCTGTTTTTATTTGCTATGCTAGTTCACCTTTTTTATTTCTGGCTTATATTTGCCAAAGGCTTTCTATGTTCTGATCTTATCAAAACATGAACGTAAGTCTACTGTTTTTGGTTTTCTATTTGATATTATCTATTTGACTTTATTAATTCCTTCCTTCTCCCTTCTCTTGTTTGTTATTCCCTTTCAAGTTTCCAGAGGTAAAAGCTAAGTTCATTTACTTTCTGTTCTTCTTTGCTTTCCAACATCTGGATTTAATACCACAATTTTCTCCCTAATAAGCAATTTTGTTATGTCTGAGTTTGGGATGCTTAGCTCTATTTGTCATTGATTTCTAGATAATTCTATAGCCCTTCCCTGGGGAAAATTAGACTTCCTTACTTTACTGTTAATAGATTTGATGATATGACTTGCTTTAACCAATAAAACATGAGAGAAATAAAGTCCACAGTGAGACCCCATTATGTTTTATCTCCATTTGGGGGAAGGGGTTTGTCCACATACATGTGGGTGTCAGGAGTTGATGTTAGGTATCTTCCTTGGCAGCGCTCCAGCTTAAAATTTTAAAAAGGCTGGGCACAGTGGCAGGTGCCTCTACCCCCAGCACTTGGAAGGAAGAGGTAGGCAGATCTCTCTGAGTTCGAGGCCAGCATGGTCTACATAGAGAGTTCCAGGTGTCAGCCAGGACTACATAGAGAAACCTTTTCTCAAAATGAATTAAGAAATTAATAAAAACTAAAATTAAAAAAATTTTGAGACAGGGTCTCAGCACAGGCTGGTGGTGTCAAGCTTGTCATGTGGGTGAGTATAGCCCTGAGCTCCTGACGCTGACAAAGCCTCTCACTCTCCTGTTCTGAGTCACAGACACATTGACACATTCAGGCACGCTTATCATTGAATCCTGGGGATCTGAATTCAGGTCCTTATGCTTGCATGGCAGGAACTCTATTGATTGAGCCAACCTGGGCTACATGAAACAGTCTCAAACAACAACAACAGAAATAGGGCTGGGGCTGTCTCTTAGTTGGAGGGTACCAGCATCCATGCAGCCTTAGGTTTAATTTTTGGCTTCTCATAAACCAGGCTTGCTAATAATATGTATCTATAATCACAGCACTTGGATAGTCAGAAGTTCAAGGTCAATTTGAGGCAGCCTGGGCTTCCTGCTACGAAAGAAAGAAAGAAAGAGAGAGAGAGAGAGAGAGAGAGAGAGAGAGAGAGAGAGAGAGAGAAAGAAAGAAAGAAAGAAAGAAAGAAAGAAAGAAAGAAAGAAAGAAAGAAAGAAAGAAAGGAAGGAGGGAGGAAAGAAGGAAGGAAGGAAGGAAGGAAGGAAGGAAGGAAGGAAGGAAGGAAGGAAGGAACAAAGAAACAGAGAAACAAAGAAACAAACCAGGACTGAAGAGGTGGCTATGCAGTTAAGAGCTCTTGCTGCTCTTCCAGAGGACCGGACTTCAGTTCCTGGTACTCTCACCAAGCAGCTCATAACTACTTCCAACTCCAGCTGGAAGAGGTTTGATGGCCTTTATTTGTCCTTTTGTCGAGTGACCCAAAGAATGGAGATCACAGGCCAGCTTAGCTTTCAGAGTTACCACTGTTCATCACTCTTCCCAAATGGCCAAACTGTTTTCACCGGGTGTTGTCCTCAAATCAGGGATGATGGGTTGATTTCTAGAATATAGGCATCACATCACAGGGAAAATCAGGCAAACAACTATAGATCATATCCCCTTTCAGCAGACATACAGAGCTAGTTAGTCATAAGCTGGGGGTGATGGGCACACACTGATAATCCCAGCACTTGGGAAGCAGAGACAGGCAGATCATGATGAGTTCAAGGCCAACCTCATTTACTCAATGAGACTATCTCAAAAAATCTAGGGTTGAGGATATATAGTGGAGTTAGAGTGCTTGCCCAGCACGTGTAGTGGACTCAATCCCCAGAATGTCAAAACACAAAAATCTAGTTGCACCTCTCCAGTGATTTACAATCGTTTGGGAATGGTCATTTAGTTAGTAAACACTGTCAACGATGATAAGCTGTACATGAAATCATCAATACCACTGATGTCAAGAAGGAAGAATCCTTTCTTTCTATAGAGCATTTGAGCGCTAAAGCTGTGGTTGGAATAAGGCCCTACAGGCTAGGTGGAAGCTTTTGGTATTTTGCGACAGTTTCTCTCTGTAGATCAGTGTGGTGGTTTGAATGGGTAGGATTAGGGAGTATGGCCTTGCTAGAAGATATGTTATTTGAGGTTTCAAAGCCATACATCATTCCCAATTCAGTTTCATGCTTGTGGTTCAAAATGTGAGCTCTCAGCTTCCAGTTCCATCCATTGTGTCTGCTGCCTACTGCCATAATGTTCCTGCCATTATGGATCTTGATCCTATGGAACCATAGCCCAAATAAAACCCTTCTCTCATAAGTTGCCTTGGTCATGGTGTTATATTGCAGCCACCAGGAGAAAAGTAACGAATGTAATCAGGTTGACCCAGAACTCACTATGCAGCCCACAATGGTCTTGGGTTTGGAATCCTTCTCCTTCAACTTCTTCCGTGAAGAATGGGATCACTGAAGTGTGCCACCACACCCAGTAGAAATGTATTGCTTGAAGGTGAAGTTGAAAGACAACATCCAGCCCACTGGCTGGCCACCTGCAGGAGAGGGCAGAGATTTACTTAGAAATGAAGACTTTGAATAGGGGTTCAAGGCTGGATGGGTGAGGTAGGCTTGGGAACTCTGGGCTAAACAGTAAAATGAGGCTTTGTAAACAGGAAGTAATGTTCTGTTCTCAACAAGAGGAGAAGGAGGCAATTAATGCCAGGTCCTTTTCGCTCTGGTTTGGTTCCCTTTGGCTTTTGATTTTTTGAGGCAGGGTCTCACATAGCCCAGGCTGACCTTAAAAAACTCACTATGTAGCTGAGAATGATCTTGACCTCCTGCCTCCTGCCTCTACCTCCCTAATACTAGAATTAAGGGCATGTAGTAACTGTTTGACTTGTTTTCTTTTTGAGACAGTCTTTCTCTGTATGCCCGGATGCTCTGGACCGCACTACGCAGACAAGGCTAGCACTGAGCTTGAGTCAATCCTCCTGCCTCTACTTCCCAAATGCTATGCTAAGTTCTTAGTTCAAATTAAGTTAATGCCCAAGCTCAGAAACCTGTCTTTCTACTGTGTAAGTTAGTGATGATTAATATACATGGGTTATTAAAAAATAATGAGATATAAGAGCCACAGAAAATCAGTTTGCTTCCATCTGTGTTAGACCCACAGGCTCAGGGATACCTTGGGAAAATTCAGGAGGTGGATATGCTGTAGTTGAGCAACTGGGTACTATTCAGGACAAGTCACTGGTCACACAGGGTCCAGGCAAAGATGAGCTAGAAGAGGAAGCAGTGTTTAATGTCATTTTGGTTCAGTTTCTAATAACAGGACAGGGTAGGGATTGTGCAAGAGCACAGGACAAGACATTAGGAGACCGCTATGAGCTAGCCTCTGCCAACTTCTCATAACCACATGACCTGAGGAGGACACACCCACTCAAAAAAAAATCTCCCTCATCTATAAATAAGGAGAACAACTTTCTGACATAGGTTTGAAGGGAATTTACACGGAGGTGCTGTGAAGTACCATGGAATGTTAAAACATTTCATGTTCAGAAGATGCCTTGAATTCTTTAGACTCTGTTCTCATTTTTTTTTAACTGGAGCATGCTGAGCAACCCTGCCCTGCCTCTGTTTGTCAGATCTCCTGGCATGTTAGACTTGACAGATAGTGTAGATTCATAAAGCCATCACAAAAAGTCAAATTCCCCCTATTAGCAACCTAGTAACTCATTTATAAGATACTTTAATTTTTTAATACCTTTGTATTAATGATCTGAGAATTTCATACAATGTATTTGATCATATCCATTCACCTCTACGCCTTACCCTAATTCTTCCCAAACCCACCTCACCTCCTTACCACCCTCAAACTTGTGTCCTCTTTTTTTCTTTCCCCTAAATAATCCACGAAGTCCAATTTGTGCTTTCCATACACTCCTGGGTATGGGGCTGTGATCAACCCACTGGGGGTCTCACTGGCCATAGCTCCTCAGTTGGAGTGGCACTGCTTGTGAACCATTTCTTCCTCCATACTAGAATGTCAACTGGCTTGATCTTGTGTAGGTAACACAGCTTCTGTGTGTTCATGAGTGCAACAGTCCAATCATGTTCAGAAAATACTGTTTCACATGGTCCTTCCTGACCTCTAATTCTTAGAATCTACTTCTTCCTCGATGGTCCCTGAGCCTTGGTGGGGTGTATGTGATAGACATGTCCCATTTGAAGTTGAGTACACCACTGACACTTATTCTTTGCTCTTTGACCAGTTGTGAGTTTCTGTATTAGCCATCATGTACTGTACAAAGAAACTTCTCTGAGGGAGGTCTGAGTGCTGCACTAATCTATGAGTCGAGAATGAATTTAGAAGGCAATTTATATACTGCGTCCATGTAGAAAATAGCACGTGTTTCCTCCTGCGGCCAGGTCTTAAATCCAATCAGAAAGTGGTTGGTTACCCCCATAATATTTGTGCCACTATTGTACTTGTGAGTGTGTCTTGCCACATCATTATTGTAGTTCATAGATTACACCACTGGGTAAGGCTTGATGGCTTTCCCTCACCAAAGACTATATAGCATCTTCCAGTACTATGAAAATTAGCCAGCAAGGAGGGAGCTTCCAGGTCAATACCAACTTGATTTCTCCATATAATGTGAGCAGTGTGTCTGATGCCTCCAGCAGTGGGGTTGTATTATCAAGGTCTTGTGGGCAACCAAGAGCCACGGCAAGCGTCTGTATTGTTTTGGGGTCTGACCAACAACTCAAGGAAAGATATCCTAAACCAAGTACTGGGCTTTTTATTTAGCAACTTATGGCTTCTGGGAGGAGCGTAGCCCACCCTGTGTAGTTTAACTCCAAGTAAACTCTAGCATATGAGTATGTATACGGTTTCTAAGATAGTAGGGTTCCATAGGGCCTTTTCAAATATCCTTACTGTTAGTTGTCTCTCTCTTTCTCTTCTCTTCTCTATCCTCCAGTCCCTCTCCCCACTGAAACCTCCCTTCTCCAACTACCCAGCTCCATTTCCCCTTCGTATCACGTGTATTCTATTATTTCATTTTTATTTATTTTACGTGTGCACACAGTGAGTGTGTGGGGGTCAGAGGACAGCTTGACAGAGGACATCTCTCCTACCACATGTGTCCTGGAACTCAACTCAGATGGTCAGGCTGGGTAGCAAGCACCTTTAACCACTGAACCATCTGGCCCTCACAAGAGATTTTTTTTTTAAATGATGTAAAGATGAAGTTTTCTAACTAACACGCTATTTTTGTTGTTGTTTTTGTTTTATTTTATTTTGGGGGGGTGGTGGGGTCTTAGTATGTAGCCCAGGCTGGCCTTGAGCTTACACGATCCTCCCACACTCTGGAATTGCAGGCATGAAGGCACCACACCCAGCCCTGTTGTTTTGTTTTTAATGTAGTACTGGGGACGAAATCCAGGTCCTTCTGCGTACTTCCCACGCACTGCTTTCCCTCGTGTCACATACCCTCCCCTTGTTTTTATTTCGCCTGGAGCAGAAGAATCGTCTCTCTCCTCTCCCAGGCTGTACTTGAACCGGTAGATGTCTGCCGAACTCAGTCCCACTGAAGCGGGAATTCTGATGAGCTCTTGGGTCTCCGGACGGAGAGCTAAAGAGAGATGTACGGACTGTCCCATCTGGATGCCAACAGTCATACACAGTGCTAACAGAACTTCTATGCGCAGAGGCTCCTGTGTAGTAGCTTACCACAGACCACATGCATGGAAGCCTTCCATCCGCTGGGCGCCGCTCAGGAGATGATGTCAGACAACGCAGCACGCTGGAGGAAGCGCCCAGCTCACTCCTCTGGCCATTCACACGTGTTTGTGTTAGGCAGTGGGTTGGGGGTACAGTTTCATTAACCGTCATTACCGTCGTAATCTGGAAAGTAACCCCACCCCTCCCAGGACTTTCCTGTTCTATTACAAAGCTTCTTTCCTCTCGCTCTTTTGAAATGAGATTCTCATCCTATTTATAGAAGAGAATGTTCCTTTTTCCAGACTACAGTCAAGTTCTACATGGTGTCAAAGCTGAACCTTCCTCTGAGTGGCAGCCTATGTGGAAGTGACGTGTTCACTTGTTAATCATGTCCTAGAGCAAGGGCGGGCTGATGCAGCTTTCATTTTCCTGAGGGAAAGGCCCAGTGAAGGCTCACGTAAAGGACAGTGTAGACAGATAAAGAAGACAGATGAAGAGCTGGTCACGGTTATGACATCTGCAATCCCAGCATTGCCGGGGGTGAGGGGTGGGGTGGGGGTGGGGGTGGGGAGACGACAAGAGGATCTAGAGTTCAAGGTTACCCTTGGCTACCAGCAAGTTTAAGTAGGGCTAGTCTGGGCTACACGAGATCCTGTTTCTTCAACAACAAAAACCATAAACGATAATAGACAAAATCAAAAAAAGGAGACTCTGTTCCCTCTCTCTCCCTCTCCCTCTCCCTCTCTCTCTCTGCGTGCGTGTGTGTAGCACAGTATGATTGTGATATCTGGTCTCTTCTATTATCGGGGTCCTAGAGATCAAACTCAACTTGTCAGGCTTGGTGGCAATCACCTTTACCCTCTGTGCCATCTAACCTGCCCCAGCATGCTTTAGTATAACACTAAAAAGTTATGTCACCAATGCTAAGTACTTTTCAGGTATTTCTGTATTTCATGCAGCCATTTGAGGAAAGTATTGTTATCTCTATCTTAAAACAATGATCCTCGTCAGGCTGTGATGGCGCACACCTTTGATCCCAGCGCTCGGGAGGCAGAGATAGGTGGATCTCTGTGAGTTCGAGGCCAGTCTGGTCTATAGAGTGAGTTCCAGGACAGCCAGAGCCGTTACACAGAGAAACCTTGTCTTGAAACACAGAACAACCAACCAAATAACAACAACAAAAAAGTCAGTGAACCTCAAATAGCCCTGCTGAGTAGCCTGCCTGATGTTCCCCCGTGAACCACATCTTTTAGTGAGAACACACTTCCCCCACCACTCCTGTGGGCTGTTTGTTTAATTCCCCCCCCCCAACACACACACAGAGCTTGGACTTAGCTCACCTGAAGGTGGGGTATTTCTTATTTCCTGATTCAAAACGGTATGACACAAAGGTCTCATCTGGAGCTTGGGGTGTAATTTAATGTCAGAGTGTTTGCTCAGCACTCACAGGCCATGAGTTGCACCCCAACACTACACACCACACACACACAACATACACACTACATATACACACACACACTACAGACACACACACTACAGACACACACTACATACACACACTACATACACACACACAACACACACACACTACACACACACACACAACACACACACACTACATACACACACACTACATACACACACAACACACACACACACTACATACACATACAACACACACACAGTACATACACACACACAACACACACACACTATATACACACACACACTACACACTCACTACACACATACATTACACACACACACTACATACACACAACACACACACTACACACACATACACTACACTCACACTATATACACACTACATACACACTACAGAGACACACTACATACACACACACACACTACATACACACACACAACACACACACAACACACACACACTATATACACACATACACACACACCACACACACTACATACACACTACACACACACTACAGAGACACACTATAGACACAAACTACACACATACACACGCACACACACAGAAAGGGAATTTCAGTTCTGACTGAAATACTCTTTGCTGACTCTTAGGTCACTCCTCTTGATATCTTAGAGTTTCATTCTGTCACTTTTTGCAAGTTCATGCGATTCCGCAACCCACACAGACAGGCTGGACTGCCTCTATCAGGGGCCCTGACCTCCCACCTCAGAGGCCAGCTCATTACTGATCCGTTAGTTCCTCTCTCGTCTTCCCTTGTGGTTAGGTGTGGCTTCATGGCTGAGCTCTGGACGAAGGAATATGTAGTCCCCTGCCTGCATACGGTTTTCCGTGGGCCAGATGGAGAGTGCCCCCAGGGTGGGGGGGGGGGTGCTGAGGCCCTGGAGTAGCACCAATGGAGCACTCAAACCACACTGTGATTGGAAAGCCTGAAGTAAATCCGCGTGTGCTGGGCCCAAGCTCGAGGAGTTCCCTGTGACAACAGTCAGCTTGTACGGATCCACGCCTGGTTACCCATGCCTATGTCAGACACTGCTTCCCTGCTCCATTACCTCTGCCTCCACTCACTCCTCGCCTTATCCCTGCATCACGTGGTATCTTTTCCTGCTCCCTTTCTCTACCTAACAGAGCACCCTTACCCGTGTGGACGCCACCTGATTCCTTGCCCCGGACCTTTATTATCTGTTGTTTTATCTTTTTTTAGTTTCCACACCTTCAACTCCTTGTCCTTGCCTCTTTCCAAATCTGGCAAAGCCAGAGGGGAACTGAGGTCCCTTTCTGCCTGTGCTCAGCTGAATGTGGGCCGGGTAAGCACCCATCCCTGCCTCTCTCGAAATGAATGACCAAATAACACCTTGGGCCAGCCTTTGCTGAGTACTGGCAAAGGTCCTCCACACCACACTGCTCCTTTCTCACCGCTCTAAGTCTTCCTCTTCTCTTCCCCTCCCCCTTCATCAGCTTCAGTCCTACCTGCCTGTTTCCAAGGAGAAATCAGTAGCAGCGAAAACAGCTTTCCAATCGCCACACCACCAGCTTCCTCAGGGAGCCTGCGCCTCTTGCACGTTCTTCCAGAAGGGGCTCCTCTCTTCTCTGCTTTAGATCTTTTAAAATGCATGGATGCTCCCTGCGGGGGTGCATGCTTGTAATTCTAGTATTCGTGAGTTAGGATTGTTAAGTTTCAGTGAAGCCTGGGTTATATGATGAGACTCTGTCTAAATAAATAAATAGAGAAAATATGTGCATATTTTAGAGATAGCGAAGAACGGGACCACCACACCCAACTTTAAAGCTCCTTTTTTTTCAGCCCCAGCTAACCAGCATCGATTGTCCCAGTTAAGTGAAGGTTTCACGTCCACGGATATTTAATTCAAATATATCACACAAATGGCCCCGAGAGAGTCTTTGCTTCCCTCTGAAGCTTCACAAGTCAGGCCTCTATCATCTGAAACCCTCTTGACATTCTTATCTTCCAAGGTCCCAGAATAGTCCATTAAGCTTTGAGCACTCGACAGCCTTTTCTAGATCAAAGCTCCAAAACCATTCCATAATCTGTGAGGCAAAATACAGTAGTCCTGTCCATCACAGGAAGACCCTTTGCTCTGGTGCCATTTCCTGTTCTGATTTGCTTTTTGTTGCCGTGATAGCACATTGATCAAAAGCAACCTGGAAGTATAGAGTTTATTTCATCTTAAGCTTCCAGGTAACACTGAAGTCAGATGGGTCAAAAGAAGTCCCTTTCTCTCCGTCTCTGTCACAGGACGATCTGATGGGGACAATTATCTTCTCGGGTGTCTAGTTCAGAGGACAATCTCAGGTGTGACTCTCCACTGTCACCCTTGTTTGAGACAGTCTCACCCCAGGCCGGGATGGCCAAGAATTTCCAGGAACTCTTCTTTCGCTGCCTCCTAACTCAAGTAGGAGCACAAGGATTACACAGGTCATGACCACGTCCAGCTTTACCTGGGCTCGGGGGGACCCCAACTCAGGTCCTAACACTCGTGTATCCAGTGCTTTAGCCACTGAGCCGTGTTCCCAGCCTGGTATATGTGACCTTGTGCAATCCCAGTCTCGTTTGGAAGAGAACAGTCAGATTTTGTTTCTTTCTTCCTGGAGCCTTGAACATTAGGAGTCTGACAATAGCACTCGAGGAGACCCCAGTCAGCCAGGGAAGGAGGCTGAGGATTTCAGCCTGAAGCTGTCACAAGTCACTCTGTCCCAGGCCCCAGAGAACAGAGATTGTGATGTCCCCTTTCTGCTGTGCTCCCTCTAACTTCATTCCGCTCCGTGGGATCATGAGCTGTGAGACTGTCACGTTGTTTTGGGTCTGTACGTTTGGGCACCATTTTGTGGCACAGCCACGGATAACCAGGAACTATTGGTGGATAAAGCATTGTCTAGAAAGTCGATGGAAAGCTTAACTTTGGTCACATCCTTTAGAGAAATTTATTCTTCAAGAAACCAAATAGCTAGGCTGAAGATCATTTTCCATCTTCACGGTGTTTTGATTTAAATAGAACACTAGAGCATTTAAACTAGACATAATTAGAAGCCACAATCTTGTCATTCATAAAAGGAAAAAAAATGGAATTTCAAGTTTAGCCAAATTAGCAAAATAAGACATCAAATCTCATTTGGATATAACAGATGGGCGTGTGTGTGTGTGTGTGTGTGTGTGTGTCTGTGAAAACAGTTTATGCAACTGTTCTTCCCATCCCCGAGGGAGACCTGAAGCTTTCTTTTCAACACAATACAAACCTATAAGAAATAAATAACAATTGCCATGCGTCTACAGTCTCTCAGTAATGGAGGTGCAGTCCCTGGACTTCATCCTAATGAAAAGTTCAGCAAAGAACTTTAAAAAACTATTTTATTTTTAACCATGTGCCTGTGTGTGTGTATGTGGTTGTGCACACGTGTAAGTGCATGCAGAGTCCAGAAGAGGATATCGGATCCCCTAGAACTGGATAGGTAGCTGTGAGCTACTTGATGTGGATGCTGAACTTGGGTCCTTTACAAGAGCAATATGCGTGTACTCTTAACTGCTGAGTCATTTCTCTAGCCATAGTGATTGGTGAAAATAGCTAATTAAAACCAAATTGGAAAGGAAACGCCAATTTAAAAAAAAAATGTTAGCCAGGTAGTAGTGGCACATACCTTTAATCCTAGCACTCAGGAGGCAGACGCAGGCAGACCACTGTGAGTTCAAGACCAGCCTGGTCTACGGTGTGAGTTCCAGGACAGCTAGAGTTATAACAGAGAAACTCTGTTTCAAAAAACAAAACAAAATGACAACAACAAAATGTTATTTTGAGACACAGTCTCACTTTGTAGACCTGCCTGGCCTAGAACTCACACTGTAGAGTCATTATGTAGATTAAGCTGGCTTCAAACTTTCCATTATCCGCTTGCCTCTGCCTCCCCGGTGTGGAGATTACATGTAGACTTGGGCCATCATGCCCAGCTTTAAAACATATCAAGAAACATTAGCCAGGAATAGTGGTACAGGCCTGCAATCCCTGCAGTTGGTAAGCAGAAACAGGTGATTCGGGAGTTCAAGGTCATCCTCAGTAGCTACAGAGCTTTTGCATTTGAGGTCAGTTTCCCATCAAACAGTTATACTCAGCATATGGGGGTCTATGACAATGTGGAAATAGAGTATTTCTATGGTTGTGTATGTATGTGTTCAGTCTTCCCCCCTTCGAATCATATTGTTGGAACTGGAGATGTAGCTCAGATGGCCCAGTGTTTACCTAGCATGCAAGAAGCCCTCTGCAACACCGTATATACTGGGCATGGTGGCTCACACCTGTAATCCTAACACTCAGGGGGTGAAAGCAGGATCAGACATTCAAGGTCATCCTCATCTGCATAGTGAGTTTGAGGCCAGCCTGGGCTACATGGGACTCTTTCTTAAAAACAAACGTCATATTGTTAAATATCATTTTGTAATGTTTTTCTCTCTTATGTTGGATAGTGTTTCATGCCATTGCATGTTCTTTGATAACGTTCCCATGAGGATGTGCAGGGACTTATTTAACTGGTTCCTCCTTGTGACTGGGCTGTCTCCAGTTCCCTGTATTATAAACAGAACTTTGGTGGGCATTGTCACACGCTATTGCTATTGTCCGACCGCTTCCTTAGTATGGCTTCCTAGAAGCCAAGGTGGTGGGTCAAAGGAAAGCATTTCTTTCCACCTTCTGATTCTGATTCTTACCAAATAAGAATCCTAAACATGGATTCCCTAAACATGGCACTGGTCCTCCCTAAACATGGCACTGGTCAGTTCCTGCCAGTGGTGGATTGCTGGAAAGCATTTAAGGACAATACCCCAAAACACTGCAAACATAAAACAAGCCCTAGAAGTTGGGTGGTTCCTCTCTTGGGTGACCCCTGGAAGCCTCAGGCTACAGAGGAAGCCTCCAGGGCTGGTTTAAGTCCTGCAGGGAGGTCTCACTCTACCCAGGCTTAATCAGTAGCCCATAGGTCACAGCCCGCCACACACACTGGCTCGGGGAGCTTGGCACCCTGCCTACAGCTCCTCCAGGCCCACTTTCTTGGAGCCCCAATGTGCAGCACCCTGCTGGCCCACCCAGCTCCCTGCCCTTCTTGCAAGGCCTGCAGCTGGGATAAGAACCTTCACTGCTAGCCCAACTGTCTTCTCCAAAATTACCTTAAGATCAGGTCCTAGATAGGGGGAGACACCGAAATAACAGGGGATGCTGCCTCTCCTTGCCCCTCCCCTGTATAGAAGCAGACCACCCCCCTGCCAGTTTGAGGTTTTTAAAAAGCCTGGGCCTAATTGTCAGCATTACCACAAAGCTCAGCACTTTCCCTCCATTTCCCCTGGACCTGAAGGAAGTGAATAAGAATTCTTTTCATGCTTTTAAAGTATTTTTTGTGTGTGTTCCTATTGTTATCGTAAGTCAAATCCGAAGCAGAAAGGAAGGGAGGCCTCCGGGAAGTCTTTGACCTCCTATTTCTTTATTAAGTCAAGGTCCCCAGCCTGTGCTGCAGGGTTTAATATTTCCAGCGGAACTGCAGGCAAGGTGGTTAGGGGTGGGGAAGGGTGTGTTTGGAGGGAAAACACTGTTTCTGGACAGTTCAGAGATAGAAAACACCTGTGGGTTTGTAGCAATGACCTCTGATTCAGCATGGGAGGAATCATCAGAGCACCATTTCCCATCACAGCCTCCGACTGGAAGCACCCCCACGTCTACCGCACCAGAACAGGGCAATCCACTGCGGTACATTCGCACAACAGGTTACCATACGGCAATGAAAACCCACAGTACCCTTCCCTCAAACTTGGAAGTAGTTGTAAATACATCATTAGCCAAAAGAATCCTGACACAGAAGAGGGTCTATTGAGTGACACCATTTATACAGGATTCAGGAATGGACAAGAAGCAACTGTGGTGTATAAACATAGCTGTGCGATATGAAAAAGAACGAGAGGGCTTCTGGGTGCTGGTGGCAAGCCTCTCTCCCTCTCTCCCTCCTCTGTTTGTCTCTGTCTCACTGTACCTCCAGCTGGCCTGGAACCCACGATGCAGCTCAGGCTTACCTCTAACTAGCAACCATCTTCCTGGCTCCAGAGCGTTGGGTTGCAGACATGTGACACAATGCCCAGTCTGCTTCTGCTCACTTTCTTTTCCTCTTTCTTCCTCCTCCTCCTTTTCCTCCTCCTCCTTCTCTTTCTCCTCTTCTCTTGCTCTCTCTCCCCCTCTGGAATAGCATTGTGTTAATTGCTTTTGCTGTTGTTGTTGTGATCAAATACTTGACACAACATGACTGAAAGGCGGAAGGACTTACTTTGGCTCACCCTCCGAGGAAACGTGGTCCTGGTGGAGGGCAGGCACGGTGGCTCCACGGTGGTGGGAGTGTGCGGCTGGGACTCCTCACCTCCCCACTGCCGTCTCTCTAGGGCAGCCCTTCTCTCTTTCATACAGAAAATATTTGTTTTGGATAACACGATGAGCCATTTCTTGACCTGGGAGGAAGTTACATGGATTTTCAATTCAAAATTGCCCTTTAGTCCTTTTTTAATTTTTTAACATTTTGTGCAATGTTGCATATATATTTATGTATGTGTATATAATACATATATATGTGAGTACATATATACGTATATATACGTGTGTGTGTGTGTGTGTGTGTGTGTGTGTGTCTCCACACTGCCCAGGATAAACCTGAACACCTGGCGGGTCTCAGGATACTCAATGGATCCTCCTGCCTCAGCCTCCAGAGAAGTTAGGACTGTAAGTGTCTCACTGTGTCTAGTAGTCTGTATTGTGTCCATATGTGTCTAAAAAGGGTCAGTACTTTCTGGGGTAGGAAAGTCCCACACTGACACATTCTCTGGCTGTGACATGACCAGTGGCCCCTCTGGCCCTCCCCTCGTTGTCTCGCTGTGGTAGATGATAAGAAATCTGCGCCAAGTCACGGTAGGGAGATACAAGGAAAGGGCACTACAGCACAGCGCAGCTATTGTGCTCAGCAGTTCTGGGCTCTGAGGTTCAGGGCAGGGCGTGGGTCACCGGAAGAAGGAGATGGCCTGGCATGCGTGAGGTCCTGGATTTGGTTTCGAGCTCCGACAAAGGTAGAACAAACAATACAAATTAAATAAGTACAGGTAGTACAGACCACAGAGATTCGTTCCAGCTTAAAGAGGGTAGCCAGCTCTGGAGGCACAAACCTGTGTTCTCAGCCACTTGGGAAGTTGAGATGGGCTGGGCCATTTGACCCCAGAAGTCTAAGAGTTCAAGCCAAACAGGAACTGTAAAAAAAAAGAAACAAAACATGTCAGGGTGAGACAGAAGATGCTCAATAGATGGGACCAAGCTTGAGGATGCTAGAAAACTGAGCTTAATAATTTTCTGTTCCAGGCTGTGTACTACCTCTTCCCGCTCTGTACACTGACTCCCTCCCTCCATCTCCCACCATGCCATAAAGTTCAAATCCATCAGAGAAGCAGATGGCACCCGAGGAACCATACCCAGGAGTCTTCTGACCTCCCTCTGCACACACACACAGGTGCATGTCAATAAACAAGAACATGCACCCCCATAGTGATTTAACTACCTATGAATTTAAATATAAACAAAGTATAAATTTAACTAGTAAGAAAATAACTAATGTTAAGTAATGTGTGTGTTTACCTATGTGAGTTCAGGTACATACGTGCCACGGTGCACACGTGGAGGTCAGAGGACAACTTTAGCTGTTCATCTTCACCTTCCAAGCGCTCTGAGGCAGGGTCTCTTGTTTGCTGCTGCGCTCCCCAGGCTAGCTCCCCAGGATTATAGCCCCATCTCACAGTAGGAGTGCTGAGATTGCAAACACTTGCAACCATACCCAGTTTTTCTTAGGTTCTCGAAATCTACGCTCAGGTCCTCTTGCTTTTGTGTTAAGTGCTTTACCCACTCAGACAGCTCCCCGATCCAACATTGTGCAAATTAGCAATTTAGCCGTGAGCATATCGTTCATCACCTCATAACTCCTGTAGGATGGAAAATTTCATCCACTTCTATGCTGCAGATGAGGAACAACAAGGTAACCTAACCAAGAATGCACAGCTAGTGAGAGGTGGAATTTGAATTTCTGATTCTTGAGGCTACGTGCTTTTCATATCCAACTGTTCTTCCCTCCGGTCATCTGGGTTACTTACCAACAACAATGACTGCTTACGATATTGTTTATCTTTTGGAAATTTAAGCCTGGGATTTCTAAACTTTTAAAAACCACGACTCTAGGGCTTTTGATATGGCTCGGTGGGTAAAGGTGCTTGCTGCCAAGCCTGACAACCTGGGTTTGATTCCTGGAACCCACATGCTCTAAAGAAAGAACTGATTCTTAAAAGATGTCCTCTGACCTCCAATATACACCACGTGGCATATGCATCCCCTCCAAATAATTAACTAAATAAATAAATGTAAACAATAAAACAAAACAAAACTTTTATCTTTGAATGCAATGTGTAGCTTAGAACTTAGAATTCCAAACGTCAACGACTTTATTTGCGTTTTAGGAACTGAAATTTGAGAGACATGGGTTCAAACGGTGATAAATTAGTGTCCCAAGGGAGGGAGGAAAAGTAGGAGTCTCTGTGTTGAGAAGGGAGGGGCTTACATAGGTGGTGGAAGATAACAGGAAGGATAAATAGACAGAATATAATTGTCTATAAAACAAGAGTCAATGGTGTGCGCACATACACATGTGCGTGTGTGTGTGTGTGTTTATGTATGTTTTATTGTGTCTCTTTATATATGTCTCTTACACATGCTAAAAAACTGCTCTATTAATGAGTTACATCATTAGTCCTTTTTATTATGAGATAGGGGCTTACTAAATTGCCCAGACTGGTTTTGAATGTGCGATCATCCTGCCTCCAGCTCCTGAGTATCTGGGATTATAAGTGTGTACCACCATCCGGCTCAGTAGCCTCTTGGTATACATCTCAAGCCTCTGGCACAAAAGTAGCTAAATGATCCATTGTTTAGGCTCAACCTATACATTTTTTTCTCTGTTGTATGATTTAATTAAGATTTTTCAAAGTTCAATTAAGTTTTTTTTCAAAGAAATTCAATTTTTTTTGAAAATTTGAAATTGAAATTTTTTTCAAATTTCAACTAAAATTTTTCTAGAACATAGGTCAGCCATATTTCTATTTTTCCAGAAATTCTAAAATTATGAGCAAATTAATAGTCAGACCACATTTCAGAGACACGAGTGACCCTCAATGTTGGTAACAAATATTTTATCTGCTGCACTTATGAAAATGACAGGATACTCCAACCAATGCAACACTGGAACCTTCCAAAATGAAGCTAGGAGACTCCTGCCAGGGGAAAGTCAAGAACCACTGCTCTGTCCCCAGAGAAAACATGAAGTTTCAAAGGACAGAATTACAGTTTAGTTTTACAAGCCTACTTGGCTTCTTTTTTGAGTCTGGGAATTGGGCAACCTTTTATTACATAAAATACAATTAAGTGCTCCTAGGAGACCAGTAGAAGAAGTTGGGCTTTTTGCTTTCAGTTTATCCTCAAACTAGCTGTGTAGCTAAGGATAGCTGTGAAATTCTACCTTCCTGTCTCTATCTCCAAAGTGCTGGGATTACAGGCACGGACCATCCCACTCAGTTTATGTAGTGCTGGGAACTGAACTCAGAACCTCTTTGGTTCCAGGTGAGAACTCTACCAACCACGCTATACTCCCAGCCCTGGAAAGTGGGTTTTATAAGATCAGAAAAGGCCTCGAAAAGCAGAAACTAACAAGCAGAAAGTAGACTTGTCACTTGAAGGTTGCTGTCCTTGTAAATCAGAGGCGGGGCAGAGGAACCTTGAGAAAGTGAGGGCAGAAGGTGACCTCAGGCTGCTGTCTCCTGGAAGGATTAAGACAGAGGGAACTTCCTTGTCATGACTATAGAAAATTTGGCTCTGCTCTCTCTAATCCTGATTTCTCGGAAGGTTGAGTAAACGTGGTAGTTTCAGCTTGTTGGGGTGGAAGTCAAGCGTGAGTGACTCCATTTTTAGTTTGCTCTGCTGGGGCCTAGGATGGGAGCTTAGTCCAAATCAAACAGCCTCATGTAATTTCTGTTTCATGGTTGTGATGATGGTGTGGTGGCAAAGCCTGAGGGCGAAGGAAGAGGTGCAGTGACAACGTCTGGCCTCAGGGAACGGAAGCCTGAACAAGCTGCAATCAACAGGCCCAGTTCCCCAGAAATTAGGATGCTGAAGACTAACATTGTGCACAGAGATCAGCATAATAATGTTTAATAATTATAAGATCTGCCAAAAAGCCACTTAGATGCACGCCCAGGTAAAGAAATTTTACCCAGCTACAGCAGTGCATGCCTGGAATCTCAGCTTAGACGGGAAGATCTGGAGTTTGAGGTTAGCTTGTTAGCTCATGTTATGTAGAGAGTTCAAGGCTAGCCTGGGGTTACTTAGGGTGGCAGGAAGCTGAGATATCCTGCCAGAAAGTAAGAGAGAGAGAAAGAGAGAATGAATATGAATTTGATTGGTATGCCCATGGAGCTCTTTGCTCACCCCCCCCCCCCCTTTTCTTAAACATCCTTCCTAAGTTGCCTTCTTGGTGTCATTCAGAAGTGGATGAATTGCCTGGACTTTGTTGCCAGGGAGCCATGTGGCAGGTCCACCAATGCTGGGGAGAAAGTCCAGGGTGTTACGACTCTGTCCCAGCTCACAGTCCCAGACAATATAGAACACATTGCTGTGGCTCCTTTCTGGTCCTGATGAAAACATGCCCCAGCTCATGAGGCTTATGTTGCTGGGCAAGCTTTGGCATTAGAGATTAATTTGAAGTGAGGTTTTTTTTTTTCCTCAAGCAGGAAAAAAAAAGGAGGGGTAATTGAAAGAACTAAGGAAACAAGCTGAGGACAAAAACCAAACAAAAAACAATAGTTGGATGATTCATGAGGCGGGGTTCTCCTTTCTCACACACACATACAATTATTATTCCAAGATTGCAATCTGCCCGTGGCTGTCTTGTTCTTTAATGACCGTATTCTCTTTCAGAATTTAAAGTGTAGGTTAGGCCTGGACCCAGGCAACAGCAGAAATGAAGGGCTTTTATTATAAGCAGGTTCACTGTCTCTGCCGGCCCTTCCCTTGAGGACTGCGGCCATGACCCCTTCCTTGGCCAGCTCTGCAGCCACAGGGGCCTCTGACTGGCCATGTGGTTTATTATGCATTGCTACCATTGGGGACATCAGGTGAAAGAGATCTTTTTTAAAACCTGCCTTGGTTTATCCCGAGAGACCTGGGGGATTTGTTGCAACTGCATTATTACAAGGCCCAGCAACATCTTACTGCTGTGGTGAGAGCTTTCATTGTTTTAAGCAATAATGACCCAGGTGCAGCCAGCTTGCTTCTCTCCAGACGGGAAGACCCCAGGAAGAGTAATCAATTTGAACTGTTCATAACACACAACGGGTGGGTGTCTGTCATTTGTAGAGCCAGAAGCCTAGAAGTTCAACTCTGACCAGACTCAGTGGAAAGGACTGGGAGTGTTTCTCAAAGACAGCCAGGAATAGTGTGCTCTGAGAATGAGAATTTTCTATTCACCAAGTTAGACTTAGGACCTAGCGGGTATAGGGCACGTGGGTGGTGTGAAAAGAGCAGGCACAAGATTCCAGTCACACACGTATTACTGGAAAGTTGGGTGGGGACCAGCCTGGCCTGAAAGGAACCTGAGAGGGAGTATTTTTCTCTCAGGGGCTAAGAACACAGCAGGACGATAGAGAGAGGTGTCTACAGAATGTTTGTGGCCCTCAGTTGCATTCTTAGAACTTTGGGAGTGTGTGTGTGAGGGGATCCTGTCACCAATTAAAAGCTAAGGGATGATCTGGGAGTGGTGGCACACACTGGTAATCCCAGCAGTTCCCAGTCTCCGACCCAGCAGGTAGGAGACTGAAATAGGAGAATCATGAGTTCGAGGCCAGCCTGGACTACATGAGCTCCTGTCTCAAAGAAGTAAAAATGATGATAACCCATAGCTATATCTGGATTTGGGAAATAGCCTAGAACTTAGTATAAGATTCTCAGTGTACTTGTGTCCTTGATCCAGTTACTCAATTATTGCACTCTTAATGCCCCTTAACCTGTGTGTAAAGAGGGACACAGGTTATATCAATGTTACAGGCTGGGGCTGGGGAGAGATCAAGGGTCACCTCATAAAAGTCATGGAGGAAACTCTCAACAGATATTAGTTCTAGGCTGTTAAGACTGTAACAGAACTGAACTATAAAGTTCTCCTGTGGCAGAAGTCAGCCAGAAATTTCAGCTTTCAATTATCTGTGTGATCTTAGGTCTAACATTTTCTCATCTATAAATTGAGAGAGTTGGATCAGATAAGATCCAAGCTGACTTTTAAAGTCTAGAGTGACACAGTTTGCATGTTCCTATGAAAAATAATGACTCAGGGGCTGGAGCGCGGCTGTCAGTCAACAAAGCACTCGCCTCGTAGGAACAAGGACTTGAATTTGGTTCCTAGCACTCACGTGAAAGTTGAGCGCAGTGGTGTGTGTTTGCAAACGCAGCGCTGGAGAGACAGAGACGGCACAGGAGCAAGCTGGCAACTGGTCTAGTCCAACTGAGGAGCTCCAGGGCAATGCGAAACCCTGTCTCAAAGGAGGTGAGTGACCGCTGAAATCATCCTCTGGCCTCCACAGGAGCGCAAGCACCCGCGCATGCACACACTCGAGATTGTTGTGTGTGCATGCATTACGAATGTAATGAGATAGCACATGCCTTAATCTCAGCACTGAGGAGGCAGAGGAAAGTGGATCTCTGAGTTTGAGGCCAACACGGTCTACAGAGTAAGTTCCAGGACAGCCAGGGCTACACAGAGAAACTCTATCTTGAAAAAAGAAAAAAGGAAAAAAAAACAAAAAACAAACCAAGCAAAAAGCAAAACAAATTAATGAGATGTGCAAGGTGCGGAGGGAGCCCCGCATGACTAAAGTCCTGCGTGAATGTGCGCTGTTGACATGGGCACAGCTATGTCAAGGCACAGCCTCAGACCGAGAGGGGAATAGCAAGGCCTTCCCTTCTGGTCCATCTGCAAGTGTTGGCAGTGTGTGTAGACAGTTTTCACCACAGCTTTCTCCTCCAGATATGTAGGGCATGAAGACTGCCCCCCTACAGAGGACAGTGCTATAGACTCTCTCCTAAAACCTTCTCCTTGGGGCAGCCGTATACCGTGAACCCTGCCTCCTTGTTCACCTGTGTGTAGTAATCCTGCCACCTTGTTCAGCTGTCTGCAACAACCCACCTCTCTGTTCAACTCCATATAAACACACCAGCTTCCAGGGTCCTGCGTCCTCTCATTGTCGAAAAGCCACTGTAGACGGAAATACAAAAGCGAAAACAAAGCTCGCTCAGCTGAACCGCCTCAGAGAAGCATGCTGGGAAGGAAAGACATTGAAGAATGGTTTTGTAGCACTTGAATGGCTTGTAAGTGTATAATCTTTTCTGAACAGATCATATAAAAGTCTCAATATGTTAAAATTCTCCCCTGGCACTTTAACTGTATCTACTTAGAATCACCAGTAAAAACTCAGTATAACTCTCTTCTGCTCTTAAAGCAGGAGAATCCAAAGTAGATTCCCCCTCAAAAGCTAAAGAGCCACATCACTTGTCGGCTTAAAGGACATTTTATTTATTATCCCTCAGAAATGATGATGTTGCATTTTAGCCTAGGAGGTTCAGCACAAAACCATTCCTTGGTTTAGGACATGGACACAGTAGACACGCTCATTCTTGACAACGTGTGTTCCCTGCAGACAGCCCGAGATATACGCTGCTTCTGCGTGGCTCCCGTGCGTCTTCCCTTCCTCTGTATAGCGTGCGTCTCTTCTCTGCCACCGCTTCGCGAGTTGAACCCCGACGCCACTCTTTCCCTCTATGCCCATCTGGTGCTTTCCTCTGCTTTATCCAATCCTGCTTTCACACTGGTCTGTGTTGTTTTCAGTTTGCTTAAGGCTGCAGCTACTCTGCTTGTAGTTTGCAAAGCTTCCAACAGGACCACACCCTTACCCTGCCTGACTGAGCTGAGCACAGAAGAGAGTTGATATAAAATTCTGGGTTCACGCATGAGCTGGGATGGGGATGGGGGGGGATGAGCCATAGGCCACAGGTGATTATAGTGTGTAATTATATAGTGGGTTTTTTTTCCCCCTCCAAAGTATTTTTTGAGGCTTGAATTCATTTTATCTTCATTATCCCAGTGAAGCGGGTAGAGTGAGTATGAGGGGAGGCTGGGTTCTGAATTTTTAGGCCAAATACTACCATTTGTACAAATTTGTTGCTAACTGTAGGACCCTGAGCAGGTTTGTGGCTTTTTCCTCATCTGTACCATGAGAAGATCTGTGCTGCCAGCCTCACGGGGCTGCTGTAAAGTCAGATGAGAGAACGCATAAGAAAGATTCATAAATGGTAATAAATAAATAAATAAACAGACATTCAACCAAACAAACAAAAAAAAAGAAGGCAGACGAGCGGTACCTATCCCCGACACCTTGACCATTGCCAACCATTGCCAACCAGCTTTGGTGGTGGGTATTACTCTATATCAAAGTTCCCCAGGCAGCTGATCTTCTGTGCTTCCTTTCCATTTATTATTTATTTGTGTGTGTGTGATGTATGCACATGTGCATGCTTATATGTGGGTCTGTGGGAGCCAGAAGTCAACGTCGTGTCTTCCCCGATTGATTCTCCTCCTTATCCTTTGAGACCGGTTCTCTCACAGTCGGTAGAGTACTTGAGTCCCTAGTGCGCATCCCTAGAGTAGGTGACGCCGGGGTTAGTGCTCCAGCTCTGAGCGCACCGGATGTGTTGGCACAGACCCGGAACCCCAGCACTCAGGAGGTGGAGGCAGGATGAACGAGGTCCTCCTCAGCTGTTTAGTGAGATGGATGCCTACAAGGGTCTGTCAAAGAAAAAAAGAAGTGCAGGAGAGACGGGGTTGGGGAGATGGGTCCGGTGGTAAAGTGTTTGCCACACAAACAGGAATGAAGACCTGAGTTGGCTCTTGTGTGTTCAAGTAAGAAGAAAAAAGAAAAGGCTTTTAATCCCAGCATTCTGGAGGTCAAGGGAGGAAGACCTCTGAGTTTGAGGTCAGCCTGATCTATAGAGCGAGTTTCAGGACACTCAGCACTACACAGAGAATCCTGTCTCACAAAACAAAACACAAAAAGACAACCCCCCAAAACAAAACAAAACAACAAAACCAACACAGAACGCAGGTCTGGTGACTTGTGTTCATAATCTCAGCACTGGGGAGGCAGAGGCAGGAGGATCTCTGTGAGTTGGAGGCCAGCCTGGTCTGCTGAGTTAGTTCCAGAACAGCCAGAGTTACAACAGAGAAACCCTGTCTCGAAAAACAAAACAAAAAAGAGACTGGGTGTAGGACACGCCTGCAATTCCCAAATCTGCTAGAAGAGGCAGGGGGATGGAAGGTTTAGCGCTAACCTGGGCTAGATAAACCTTTAAAAACATTAAACAAAGCTTACTATATTTAGAAGTATGAAGAGGGCAAGAACTCTCTTGGCTTTGCTGGCTTAGGTGGTCCTCTAATGCCATCTGGAACCCAGGCTGGTCCATTGTGCCACTGTACATTGCTCTAATCTGTGGGTGCATAACTTGTGATCTCAAAACGTCTGCAGAGCAGGCATCCCCACCCCCTTGTTATATGGCAAAGCATTTAGAAGAGGGAAGGAGTGGCTTTCATGTGTCTTTCTCCTACATTAAGAAAAATAAAGCAAAGCAAAAACTTCTCAGAAAGCATCCCGATAGGCATCTGATGACATCGGTTGCCATGACTACACCCAGACCAATCACAGGCAAAGGAAGCAGAGGGTTTAGAACATTCGTTCTTACAAATAATCTCACAGAGGAGGCAGAATCCATCCAGCAGGCAAGGCCACATGGTCTTCTACAGCCTGACGCCTATGCGCAAGAGGGAGTGGCAGCTGTCATGTGACCCCTTTTGATTCTATCTCATCCTCCCTTCCCACAGGCCTGGAAAGTATGTGTGGGCTAGGCCAGGATCAAGGTGAAATCCAGGATCAGGAAACAGGGGACATGATTTGCTCCAAGGTAAAATCTATAGTTTTTCTTTACAGAACAATCAAAGAAACAAAAAGATAACTGTGAAATAATAAATGGGCAAAGCAGCAGATCCTCCTGAGCAGAAGTGACTGTAGCAAAGCACACACGGAAGCCACTGTAGTGGCTCACACCTGCAATCCCAGCACGTGAAGCTGAGGCCAGAGGATGACCATGAGTTCCAGGGCTGCAGCATGAGACTGGTCTCAAAAAAAAAAAAAAAAAAACTCAAAAAGCTTCACTTCATTTAATGAACCCAGTCTACCAAACAATCGTTCAAGCTCTTGGGATAAAATATAAGTTTTGAAAGATTTAAATGTACGCGCATGTGTTTGTGTGAGAGTGTGCCCTGTGTGAGAAGGTGTCTAAGGAGGCCAGAAGAGGGCGTTAGGTCCTCTGGGGCTGGAGTTATAGGCTGTTCTAAATTCAGTGTGGGTGCTGGGAAAGAGTCACCCAGAAAAGCCAGAAGTGCTCCTAACCACTGGCCCATCTTCCCTAGCCTGATGGTCCTTTGTTTCTCTGAGACAGAGTGGCACATGTAGCCTAGGGATTCACTGTGTAGCCTTGGGCGTCCTCAAGCTCATGGTGAGTGAGATTCCTGCCCTGGTTTTCTGGACTGCTGAGGACTACATGTGCTTTCTACCACTCCTGGACAGAGCATGCATTGTTTTTGTTTGGAGTTTTGGTGCCAAGGTCTCAAGATGTGACCTAGTCTGGCTACAAACCTGTGATGCTTCCTGTTTCAGCCTCCCAAGTTCTGGAATTGCATATGGGCACCGCTATGTTTGGCTGCTGATCGCCGGAACTGCTCTTCTCCGCTGGCTTCCTTCCAATTTTTTAGCTTGGGGGTTTGCCCCAAGCCTTTCATGTCCCCACTCTCTTCTTTTGCATATTGATCCCCTTGCACTGCAATTCCCAGGACATTTCCACTGTTCTGCCTGGAAGCGATAGCTCTGGTCAATGGCTTGTGACCCGTTATCTGGTTTCTCTCCCCAGCCTGACTCACCGGTGCTCTGCAGATAAAATCAAAGCATGAGGTAGAATCTGTCCAGCCATGAAGACAACTGCAATTGGCGAGTCCGTATGTTTCGGAGACTGGCTCTTGGTCTGGGTTACTGTTTGTTTGGTTACAAACAAAAAACAAAAAAAACAGGGTCTTGGAGGTGGCTCAATGTGTAAAGACACCTGTTGCCAAGACAGATGACCTGAGGCTAAGGCCCACATGGTGGAAAGAGAGCCACCTCCACTCTCCAGAGTTTTTCTATGACCTTCACAATGTGGGTGCACATGGCCCCCACACTGTTATGCGTGCGCGCGCACACACACACACACACATAAGGAAAACTAAAAACAAAGCCAACCAAATAACCTACTTCCTACTTCTCTGGAAAAATAAAAGCTGTTTTAGGATTTGCAAGTTTCATGGTGCAAATCTACCCACTGTGTCTATTTCGAACCATGCGTGCACTGCCATTCTGCACCCGAGGGAAGAGAGCTGCACAGTGGTTCGCCGTACATCAATGGCCAAGTGACAGACAGACAGACTGTCTCCTCCACACTGAGGAGAGCTAGTTAAACATTCTGGAATCTTCTCTAAAGGAAACCATCTCCCCTCACATCTCCTCTGGGATTTGGAATTTGCTTCATCTGGGTTGGTTTCGTTGGTCGGCTGTAGCCCTGGCCTGGAACGCTTATGCAGCTGAAGAAGACCTTGGAAGGGATCTCCCTATGCGAATGAGGACACAATGGCTCCAAGGTATGGTTGATGAGAAGGTTTTTATTGTAGATACGAGGGAGAGAACAACTGGAAGAGTCCAGACTGAACATGGCCAGCAGAGTAGATCATGAGCCATGAGAAGAGGGGACAAGGGTGGGGGTGAGAGAGGAAGAGAAGAGAGAGGGGCAAGAGAGAGGACCAGGAGAGGGAGAAAAACAAAGAGAAGAGCATGGGACCAAAATGGCTAGGTTTATATAGGAATGAGAAGCTGGGGGAAGAGAAGCGAAGCTCAGGGGCTGGAGAGGTTTACAGTAGGACGGGGTGGGGGTGGGGGTGGTGGTGAGAGGTGCTGAGTAGCCAGACTCTAACTACTAAATTTAGATACTGAAAGTGTCTGGTGGCCAGTGTGTGCTTTGGTATGTGAAACAAGCACCACAGTTAGCCATTGGTCCTTAATTTCTTTGGGACCTGACACCATGGTTACCTCCCAGGTATTTGTATTGAGATCACAGGTTCATGACACCATGCCAGGCTTGGATTTGGGACTGCATTTTGCTTTCCGCTCTTAACCCCTGTCCTGCCTCCTACCTCTGTGAGGAATCACTGGCCTCTTCACGAAGGAGTCCAGAAGGCAACCCCTCCCAAAAGGCCATCTGTCCCTTCTGCGTCTCTAAGGGATGCATACGAAGAACCCCGCCAATTGAGCTAAACATCTGTTGCTAATTTCTTGAGCTGATTAGTCTAGGACTGTGCAGAGACAGGGGCCTGTGGGTGAGTGGAAGGTGAGCAGCTGGGCCCTGTTATTTAACTTCTCAGAGAATCCCGGATTTCAGTTAATGGCTTTGATCTTCGTTAAGTTCCTGCTCCCAAACGAAATGGATGTGTTTCTCTTTTTCTCTCTCTTTCTTTTTGTCAGCCATACGCACAGTGGGTGAGCACTGTGAGTATCAAAATGACCAAGAATGGACTATGTAGGAGGAGATATAGTGATAGACTCAGGGCCGCAATTCATCCGTGACTGAGCCTCAGTCGACCATGAAACGAGGGTGTCAAATGTTGCTGATGAAGACAGGCTCAGGCTAAAAATGCTGAAAGCCCACATGTTGGGACAACACCATACACTGAGTCAGCTCCGTCTTCATGGGTTTGGCACTAGAACACGAGCAGGCAGAGAGGCCAGGCCTGGAGGGCACACCACCCCCAGAAGGGAGGCGCAGACAAGGGCATGGGATTTGTGCTTGAGCTGCCTTCACCATTGTCTGCCGACTTACTGGTCATGACATGTGTGGCATCGGTCTTCGCCCCCTCATTCTTCTGGCACCCGTTAGGGCAACACTTGCCAGCCCCAGTCTGGATGCAGCTCTCAGCCCGGCTGTAACTTTCCACTTTCGTACGGGGTGTCGTGAGGGTTTTATAAGACAGAATTTGACAAAGATTCTACATCAGCAACTTCGAAGAATTCTTCTGAAGAGGAAACTGGATTTGGCGGATACAAGCCTGACAGACTGAGTTTGACTCCTGGATTATACATAGTGCGAGAGAATCAACTCCAGAAAGCCGTTCTTTGGTGAATGTGTAAGTACATGTACACACTAACCTTTGAGGTGCACACACACAAGCACACAGGCTAAGTAAAATGTAATGGGAAGAGGAAAAGTGAAATCATGAAATTTGCAGGTAAACGCAGCTCTCTGCAGACGGAGGCTACTGCAGAGATCCACAACTCATCAAGGGGCAGAGGATGCCTGCTCAGGGGGAGCCCAGCCCCAGCTGGACATCTTCAACACAACCCCTATGCTTCCACCTCAGGGACATCTCCGAGGAGGGGTTAGTAAGGTTGTAAGAGCCGGAGGACCAGGATGTCTGCCACAAAACAGTGTCTTCCGGACATGGCGGGAAGCTGCTCCCATGATGCTCAGCGGCATGGTTGCTTGCACAAGACCACACCAACCAGCGTGCCGAGGTGGATGAGAGAAATGTTCATGAGGCTCCACAATTAAATGAAGAACTACAGGCAGTCAGTGGCTGCCAAGGGAGGAAGAATCAGTCTTCTCAAGGGGTGAGCCCCTGATAGATTTCTCTAGTCAGCCTTAAACACATGCATATGTGGGCAACGGTAATTTGACTCAGTAGAATATATAAATGTGTGCATGCATGTGTGTATAGTAATTATAATTTATAGAAAGGGTCGTGAATTTGAGAGGCTACAGGAGGGACACAAGAGGAATTGGAGGAAGAAAAGGGAGGGCTGGAAATGTTGAAAATAGAGTACTCATATAGAAAATTCTCAAATAATTAAAACTGAGAACAAGAACTAACTGCAGGAAAAGAAATTATTGTTGTTTTTAAAAATGTGACAAAGCTGGGCGTGGTGGTGCGGGCCTTTAATCCCAGCACTTGGGAAATGGAAGCAGATGGGTTGGGAACTCAAAGCTAGCTTTGTTTATGTGAAACCTGGTCTCAAAAACCAAAACCAGGGCTGAGGATACAGCTCAGCTGCTCGTGTCTTTCTGGCCATGCACAAATCCCTTGGTTCAATCCCATATCACATCCAGGAGACATGATGGCATACCAGCACTTGGGAGCCCGGAATAGGAGGAGGATCAGAAGTTCAAGAACGGCTGAGAATGTAGCTTAGTGTATGACAGAGAGCTTTCTAGAGCCACATAAACCAGCCTGTAATCTGAACACTCAGGAAGACAGTGGGGGTTAGAAATTCAAGGTCATTCTTAGCTATACAGTGAGTTCAAGGCCAGCGTGGGATATATTAAACTGTCTCAAAACAACTACAAAGTTCGAGATTATCCTCAGTTGTATAGCAAGTACAAGAGACCCTGTCTCAAAATTAGCATTTATTTGCCCTTGGCCCACTAAGTCTGGTCAAAGCTCCCTAGAAGAGGCAGTGTTATTATTATTAACATCATTGTTATTTTCTTATTTAGACAGGGTCTCAGCCCAAGAAGCAGGGGCCTAATTTTCTGTGTATCAGGTGATAACCTTAAATTTCTCATCTTTCTGCCTCCACCTCCTAAGTTAGCATGTCCCACTGTAACCAGTTTAGACGATGCTGGGGGTTGAACCCAAGGCTTGTGCATGCCAGGCAGGGACCTACAAACTGAGCTCCACCCATTCCTCTGTGGGAGATAGTATAAGGAAGAAGTACAGACTTAATTCCTGCCTTAGGGTGTCAAGTCCTTCCAGATAGACTTCCTGACTCTTTGCGCAGGTATGGAAACTCTGGAACTTTCCACTCTTCCTCTGTGAAATGCAGACAGCAGAGCTTGGCAGGATGGTTGGAAGCATGGAGGTGGTGTCCTCCAAAGTTCCAGGTACCATGTCTACCATGAAGCATGTGCTCCTTAGGTGGGCTCTTCCCAAAGCATTGGTGGTAGTGGAAGTTAGCAGCATCAACCATGGACTTCCAGAAGCTGGGGTGGGATGATGGCTCAGCAGGTAAAGGTGCTTGCAGCCAAACTTGATGACCTGGGTTCAATCCCCAGAGACCACACGGTAGAGGGAGAAAGCCTCCTCCCGAAGGATGCCCTCTGACCTCTGCATGTGCCCGCACACACATGCACAAATGAATGGATAAATGCATGTAATATAATTAAAAAAAAAAAAAGACAACACCTCTCAGCAGTTGCACCCAAGGACAGATCTGGCAGGTTCGAATCAGACTTCAGTTGGCATCCCACAGGGCACATTACAATTGCTGGGTTAACTTCCCCTGCGTTTTAATTCAGCCTGGTCATCGTCTCATCTTGCTTGATCCATGTATGAAGGCTATAGGTTATTTTTTACTGTGAGACCCCTGCAGCATTCCGTATGTACAGAAAAACTTCATTCACTGTTTCTCTGCTACCCAGATTTAACTGGCCAGCCTGTGGTTTCCACCTGGCAATCAGGGAAGTTGGCACAGAGAGCCCCAAGAACCACACCTGTCTTGGGTGTGTCTGGAACGCAGCTTACACCAGGGCCCTGGGGCTCCGCACACTCTGCACTCCGAGCAGGTGAACATCGAACTTCCTTACATTTTTTGGCTCCGTGCTTTCTCCCCCGTGCTTTCCTCATCCCCAACAGCTTTTCTTGCTGCACGCAGGGACTGGCTGCAGGAAAGGACTAGACAGCTGGCAAGGCAGAGGGGCAGGCTGGGTTAAAAATATACAATAGTCAGCTGGCCATGTGCACCTCACCCAGGCCCCCTGGGAAATGCTGGCTGTCTTTTAGGGTCACCAATACCACCTTACCCTCCACCCCTCTGTTGAAGGGCTCTTCTTTATGCTGTGTGTTTCGTGAGAACAAAAAGAGAAAGCTAAGAACTTTTGCTTATGGAATCAGAATTCAAAAACTAAGCCTTGGGTTTCTCAGTCTCATGGGGATATTTTAGGCTGTGTGACTAGCTATCCTTCAAAGAGATAAAATCATGACTGCCATACAGAAATTAAAGAGAACATACACTGAAGATTTGGTTTACCTCAGTATTGAAGACACTGGTAAGGTGCTACAATAATCTCAAAGAAGTAAAAGGGAGAAACTGGGAATTCATGTAAAGCAATGTTGAAATAAATGAGCAAATTGACCTAAAACTGGCTTAGGAGGCATTTGAGACTGAACCATACTTCTCAAAATTCCAGTGTTGAAGCTGCAATCCCAGGACTTCAGAAGGTGGCTGGATTTGAAGCTAGAATCTTAAGGAGGTGATTATGTTAAGATGAGGTCAGTGTAGTGGGGCCTAACTGACGTTGGAGGAGATTAGGCTACCTACAGCAGGGAGACCCTGAGAGGACCCAGGAGAAGACAGCCACTACAAGCCAAGGAGCCAGGCCTCTTGATCTCAGATGTCAACTCTCTCAAGCTGGAACTCACCCTAGGGCCTCACATGGGCTTGTTGTACTCCGTTGCTGAGCCACACCCTACTCCTGGATTTCTAGGGTTTTGCTTTGTTTTAGGATGTATGTGTGTGTGTGTGCGAGTGTGTGTGTGTGTGTGTGCATACAGGTGGCCACAGAGGCCACCTGTGGTGAGAGGGTCAAATCCCTTGGAGCTAGAGTTAAGGCCTTTTAAAACTGCCTGATGCTGGGATCTGAACTCTGATTCTCTGAACGATTAGGAAGTACTCTTAACTGCTGCACCATCTCCCCATGTTTAGTTTTCTGAGACAGGGTCTCGTGTGCTCAGGCTGGTCTCGAACTCCCTATGTAGCTGAGAGTGACCTTGAACGCCTGCTCTTTCTGCTCTTTCCCATAACCTGAAGCTGTTTGAGAGGAAAGCCAGGAGGGAGGAACTGTCTTCCTCAGTTAGTCTGTGGGCACGCCTATGAGGATTGTCTGGATTGATAATTGATGTAGGAGGGCACAACCCACTGGGAGCCATTTCCTGGGCAGGGAGTCTTGGGCTGTATAAGAAAGCTTGATGAGCAGGAGCCTGAGAAAGTCAGCAAGAAGGATTCCCTCCATGGTTTCTAGTCTAGGTTCCTGTCTGGAGCTCCTGCTCTGAGTTCCTTCCGTGATGGTGTGACCTGGAAGTGTGAGATGAAGTAAACCCTTTCCTTTCAATGCTGTGTTTGGTCAGACTTTTTGTTGGCTTGCTTTTGTTTTTTGAGATGGGGTTTCTGTGTAGCCCTGACTGTCCTGTAACTTACTTTGTAGACTAGGCTAGCCTCAAACTCAGAGATCTGCCTGCCTCTGCCTCCCGAGTGCTGGGACTAAAGGTGTGCGCCATTCCTGGCTTCAGTCTTTGTTGTTGTTTTAACCACAGCAACAGAATGGAACTAGGACACAGCCAGGGGCCACCATCTACCTCTTAATTTCTGTTGTTTAAGCAACCCAGTCTGGGTAGTTTGTTTTGGAAGCCTAAACTGACCCACACAGAGGCATGTTTAAGATGAGAATCATTTTGTTTCCATTATCCACCTATAGCTTACAGAGTTGGAGTGTCTCCCCCAAAATCAGATACTCTAGTCAACTTAATAATAACAGTTAATTTTTTTAAGTGCTCAGAATTGAACCCAAAGCCTCACACACACTAGACAATCAAGTATTATTAGCCAATACAAGTTAATTTCTAACTAGAATTAGTAAACTACTGTATGGGCTAAATCCAGCTACACTGCCTGCTTTTGTAAATAAAGGTTTAATTGGAACACAGCCATTCTCCAGCCCTTCACATATTACTCATGATCATTTTCACACAAAAAAGAGAGATAAGTACTTGTCATCTACAAAGTCTCAAATATTTACTCTGTGTGTGTGTGTGTGTGTGTGTGTGTGTGTGTGTGTGCGTGAACACTCACACAAGTGGAGACCAGAAGTTGATATCTACTTTCTTCCTCAATTACTCTCCACCTTATTTTTTGAGGCAGGGTCTCTCACTGAACGTGGAGCCCACCGACCAGCAAGCCCCAGGAATCACCCTGTGTTCCTCAAGACTGGGATTAAACGGATGCTGCTATAGCTGCTTTTTCATATGGGTTCTCAGGATAAAACTCAGGTCCTCCCCCCAGCAGTCACTCTACCACATAATCCATCTCCGCGGCCCTACTATCTGGCCTTTTATGGAAAAGTGTACCGAAGCTTCTGCATGACCGTGCATGGCTTTTTGCTGAAGCACAAATGTTTCCCTATAATCGTAATGAGGTTCAAGGTCATTCAGCCTAAGGATTCCATTTTGAGATTACATGAGTCAGTACATTTTCAAGATAAATTTCCTTCTGAAAGCTGGCCATACAGTCCTCAGTGTCTACCTGTGTCAAATAGCAACTAGTTCATTAAAAAGAGCGTTTAACTACCCATAAGAGAAAATGTTCTAAGACACGTGGAAAGCTGGCCACATTGTCCTCACTTTTATTTCTCTGAGTTGTAATGAAAAAAAAAAAAACAAAGCAAAACTTCACCTCTGACCAGATAGTTTATGTTCCGGATTATGTAATCACTGCTTGGTCCAATCTTGGGTGCCAGCTGCTGCCTAAGTCCAGGAGACTGCTGGCTTGGATTTGGAGTCCTGGCCTTATGCCTAGACCCAGGTCCATGCCCTTTGGGGGAAGGGGAGCCCCGGGAGTGGGGACTGGCTATGGCCACAGTCAGCCCAGGCATGTGTCTCATCCCACTCGGTTATGATAGGCTCCTGTCTTGTTTTAAACCACATATTGATATATAAAGGCATGTTCCATGTAGATAT
Source organism: Cricetomys ansorgei (assembly GCA_026225945.1). NCBI lineage: Eukaryota > Metazoa > Chordata > Mammalia > Rodentia > Nesomyidae > Cricetomys > Cricetomys ansorgei. The sequence goes on from JAMJFZ010001100.1 coordinate 14,711,100, forward strand.
TTGCTGAAATGTGCAAATCATAGAATTCATACCCATTTAGAGAGGTATAAAGATTTGTTGCACTACAGGGGGACATTAAAAGATTTTCCAATCTACCACTCCCAAAGAGACACAGCCCAGCATACTTCCCCAAAACAAAATGGAGGCTGACACATAATAGGTACCAAGATCTAGTGGAAGGATGGCTAAATAGAAATCTCTTTAATTGTTTCCCTAGATAACCCAAGAATTCAGCAAACTATCTTTTATTTTAAGATACTGAAAATAGTTGAGTAAATCTTCTAATATTTCAAGTACATTTTCACTTACATTTCTGGTATCACCCCTTCCTTTAAAGGTTTATATTGCTAAATATAAATATTCAACAACTGTTGAAGAAACAAGTGTTATTTGTTTTTAACTAATTAGTATTCATCATCATATTTTACTGTTCGAGATTTTACAAGAATGAAGTCTTATCACTCAACTTGGCCACTGATGCGAACGATACAGTGATCTTTACCAAGTGACTGAGTCGCTGGGCTTGGTGGTGCACATTTACAATCCTAGTGCTTGGGTGGCAGAAGCAAAAGGATCAGGAATTCAGGGCCAGTCTGTATCACATATTGACTATGAGACAAGCCTATCTCAATAATAATGAGACTCTACCTCAAATAAGGGAATACATAAACATTTTTAAATTGGGACAATTTTATCCTTTTCTGGCTTGCAGCATCCAAATTAAGAGCTCATCACTCTTTTCTGTGAAAATATCATCCATGTCTTCTGATTTGCAGAAATCTTCTAAGACCCTTCAGACGGGCCATCAGTTTTGAGGGATAGGCAGATGGCTCAGTGATATCGACTGCTTAGCACACTCTGGGCTCTGTGTTTGATTCCCAGAACCATCAAAACAAACAAAACAAAAATCTTTCTTCTTTTTAAGAAGCAAATACTTAAAACAATCCTTGAAAAACTAGAAGAATAAAAATTAATTCTTCAATTAGTTGGGGGTAGGGAACTTGCTTAGTATGCATCAGGCCCTAGGTTCAATCACTAACAACACACACACATACACACACACTGGCAAAAATGGAAGACGATGGGGGCAGTGGGTGGGACACAGAAGAGGCCTCTGTGATGAAACTAAGATTGTATGAAAAAGCCTTATGAAAACCCACTACTTTGTACAGTAATTTTTAAAAAAATGTAAAGATGTTTGAGTAGAAGTACCCTACATGGATATCCTAGGCTTCTCTAAGAAGACATGAATTATTAAATGAGAAATATAAATGCAGGTTGGGATGCCTTTGTATAAGCTATTAGTCAGAGGCTCCAGGGGCTCCTAAAACAACACAAGTGATTGCCATTGCTTTTGATTGGCCACGATAACCAGATGGTAAGGTCTTATTGCTGAAGGCATCACACACTTTAATTGTAGGACATAGAGAAGTTAAGCTGGAACTGACCTGGAAACTTCCTCCCTGCTGGCTTTCATAGTGCTAAAAAGTGCTATGCAAACAAGATGTATCTTCTAGTGAAATAGTGGCACAGCTGTTATGGGGGCAACCAACCACTTTCTGCTTGTATTTGAGCGGTTCTCCACAGAAAGAAACTCAAATCTAGACCCTGGAGGAGAACTGACTACTGTTGCTTTGCTAAAGGACATGCTGTCAACTTGTCTTCTTAATATTTATGTTTATATTCATAGACCTGGCTGTTCTTAACCTTGGACAGAGAAACTGTGGACAATGGTTAATGCAAAGACCCATAAGTGATCAAAATGTTGGCAATAAGTGACTGTTGAGAGCTCAGCCTTAAATGGGACATTAGTATCAACCCCTACATGGCTCAGAGAACAGTACAGAAGAGGAGGTAGAAAGAATGTAGGAACTGGAGGATGGGGAAGGGGCTGTGAAACACTGGTTACTGTTTCTCATGGTTACTGCCCTCATGGAACTCACAGCAGCTATCTTGCCCATATAAGATCAAGTCAGTCGACATTCCAGGATGGATAGAGAAGGGGTCATAGGCCCCATCCTTAGCAGAGGAGCCATTGGCAGTTGATGGCTACTGAGAGGGGGGGAGCCATTTTTTTTCAGGGGTGCGGCTGTTGTTCCACATCCATGAGCACCCAGGCAGCACTAACTAACTGGTTTAGTGCTTATAAAACTTAATGGTTTCTAAAAGGAGGAGGAGGAAGGGGGGGGAGGGAGAAATGAGGAAATGAAGGTGGGAAGGAGACATGTTAGGGGAGTTTGGAGGTAGATGGGTAGCTATGATCATGATACATTGTATATATGTATGAAATTGTCAAAGGATGAATTTTAAAATTGTTAAAGAAAAACAAAAAAGAAATGGGCCAGTGTGGTGGGTCATTGGGCTAAGGCTCTCGCTGCCACGCCTGATGACCTCAGTTTGATCCTGAAAACTCACATAGTAGAAGAAGAGAACCGCTTCCAGCAAGTTGTCCTCTGATCGCCACACGTGTGCTGTGGCAAACGTTCACCCACATACATATATACACACACACCAAATAAATGGACATAACAAGAAAAAGACATCTCCCTGGTTCATCTTTGCTAAATATATAACTCATATCTTTGTTTCTGTTAATTTCATTAAACATTTTTATTAAACATTTTTATTAACTATTTCAGCTGAGCGGTGGTGGCGCACACCTTTAGTCCCAGCATTCAAGAGGCAGATGCTGGCGGATGGATCTCTGTGAGTTCAAGGCCACCCTGGTCTACAGAGTGAGTTCTAGGACAGCCAGAGTTACACCAGAAAACCTTGTCTTGAAAAACAAACAAGTAAAACATCTTTATAAAAAATATAAGTTCATTTTTACTTAAAAATATTTCATTACAGGGTAGGAGAGATGGCTCTGCAGTTATGCTCACTTGTTTTTGCAGAGAATACAGGTTCAGTTCCCAGCACCCACATGGTGGCTCACAACCATCTGTAAGTCCAGTCTTAGGGGGATCTGATGCCCTCTTCTGACTTCCAGAAGCACTGCACATTTGTGGGCACATACATACAGGGAAAACACATATACATGTAAAATAAATACCTGTAAAAAGACAGTGTTTTAAACTTTATTACACATCATTTATTTTATTTTGTATATGTGTGTGAGAGAGTATTATCATTTGTGGACAACATGCAGGAGTTCTACTACCCAAAGCCCATGGATTGAAATTAGGTATCAGGCTTGTCAGCAAGTACCTTTACCTGCTGAACCATCCTGCTGAAGTTTTTTGTTTGTTTGTTTGTTTGTTTGTTTTTGTTTTTGTTTTTTGAGACAGGATTTCTTTGTTGTAACTCTGGCTGTCCTGGAACTCACGCTGTAGATCAGGCTGGCTTCGAACTCACAGAGATCTGCCTGCCTCTGCCTCCCGAGTGCTGGGATTAAAGGCATATACAACCACCACCAACCCGGTGCTGACTTAAAAAAAAATAAGTAAGTGTCAGCTAGGCAAGGTGGCACATGCCTTTAACCCCAGCACTCAGGAGGCAGAGGCAGGTGAATCTCTGTGAGTTCCAGGCCAGCCTGGTCTACACAGCAAGTTCCTGAACAGTCAGGACTATATTATGAGACCCCATTTCAAACAAACAAAAATCCCCAAAACAAATAAAAATAAGCAAGCTTCATCCCTTTTTTAAAAGTAATGTATATTTATTATGTGACTCTGTTTGTTCTGCTTATAGCTTAAAATCCTATTAAAGTCAACAGAAAATGCATTTTCTTCTTAAATTTAAATGTTTTTAAATATAATTACATCATTTCTGCCAATCCATTTCCTCCCTCCATCTCCTCCCAGGCTCCCGCTCCGTCATCCCTTTCTAAAAACTACTTCCTTCCACTGATGAGACATCTGCCTATATTTTTCTTGTTTGGTTGGTTTTTTGAGACAGGGTTTCTCTGTGTAGCCCTGACTGTGCTGGAACCCCCCAGGTAGACCAAGCTGGGCTCAAACTCAGAGCTATGCCTGCCTCTGCCTCCCCAGTGCTGGGAATGAAGGCATGCCCCACCACATCTGGCTGCCTACGTCTTATTTAAGCCTTTCCTCTGCTCTCACCCACAACCTGCACCTATTTCTTTATTGTTGTTCATTTCCCTAACAATTTGCTCTCCCTTTCAGGCCTGTCCCTCGCTGTGCCCTTTCTTAGAGTGGCAATTTCTCTCTGATGCCCCTCAACCATCCACAAGGCTCAATGCATTTTAGACCTCTCTACAAACTTGGGTGATTCTTATGTGGTTTACTTAGTCATTTACTATGTATTCAGTCAGCTATTTTTCTGAATTAGTTCTGAGAAATAAAATATTTAATTTTAAAACGAAAAATAGTTTAAAAAAATTTTATACTGAAAGACCAATGTAGCAAGATGTAACACATTATCTTGTGTCTCCTTTAAGTCTTTTATTGGGATAGGGTCTCATGTAGGGCAGTCGAGGCTGCCCTTGAACTCACCATGTAGAATCGATCTCCCAAGTACTAGGATTACAGGTGTGCATCACTCTTCTGTTGTGCTGATAAACACCACGGCTAAAAGCAACTTGAGAAGGAAAGGATTTATTCGATTTACAGGTTACAGTCCAGTATCCAGGTAAGCCACGGCAGGAACTCAAGGCGAGAACCTGGGGTCAGGAACTGAAGGGAGACCATGGAGGAGTGCTGCTGACTGGCTTTCTCCCTGCGGTTTGCTCAGTCTGCTTTCTTATACAACCCCAGGACCACCTGCCCAGGAGTGACACTGTCCACAGTGGGCTGTGGCCTCCCACAATAATAATCAAGAAAATGCCCCAGAGTACTGCCCACCAGCCAACCTCATGGAGGTAATTCCTCAACTGAGGTTCCCCCCTCCCAGCTGAGTCTAGTTTGGGTCAAGCTTTCAAAAACTAACCAACTCGCCACTATGCCCTGTTAACAGGGTGCTGGGGATCAGACCCAGGGCTTCTTGTGTGCTACGCACGCACGCACTCTACCGCCGAGCCACACCCTCAGCCTGCTCTCACTCACTTTTTAAATTGGTCTACTTGTCTTTGATTATTTGTATTAGTTTCTCCCTACCACCCAACTTTGTTAAGACATAATTGGGGCTGGAGCAATGGCTTACTAGGTAAGAGACTTTGCTATAGAGGTGTGAAGACCTGAGTTCAGATCCCAGCGCTAACAAAAGCAGGGGTGACTGCGGACTCTTGGAACTTCAGAGCTGGGCATGGAGGAGGGACAAGCAGAGACAGGAGGATCCATGGGGCTTGCTGGCCAGCCCGCCTAGCTAAAAAAATGGAACTCCAAGGTCAGTGTCTTCAGGGAACAGGGTGGGGAATGATTGAGTAAGGTATCTATGGTCCCAGTCTTGTCTTCACAGCCACCCACATACAAACACACATACGTGTATCACATGCAGCAAAGTAATGAAATCCAGGAAAAGACGTTATAATTGACAAGGCTGGGCTTGGTGGTGAAGACCTATAATCCCTGACTCCACAGACAGAGTCAAGAGGATTGGAAGTTCAGGTCATCCTTGGCTATACCGTTTGAGGCCAGTCTGAACTAAATGAGACCCTATCTCTAAAAAATAAATGAATTTTAAATGTTTGAGTATTGTGATAATAAAGTATCCCCAAAAAGGGAAAAGAAACTTGGTTAAATTGAAAGTTGGTCTATAATCTGAAATATTGCCAAAATATTATAATCATCCCGTTTGTTAGCAGGGAAATAGGGACTCCATCTTTTTAGTTCCCAGGCTCACTAATAGTGCACTAAATTGACAAATAAGATTAACTAGGACATCACGCTTCCTTCTGAGTCCATTTCTGGAAGTATCTGAGAGGAAAGTCTCAGTGAAGAAATTTCTAGATCAGAATGACCTGTGGGCAAGTCTGTGGGACTGTCTTGATTGTTGATTGACACAGGAGGGGCTAGTCCGCCGTGGGTGGCACCCCTCCTGGGACTGGTGGGCCTGGGCCACATAAGAAAGCATGAGCCTGTGAGCAGGCCACTAAGCAGAGTTCCTCCACAGTTTTTGCTTGAGTCCCTACCCTGAGTTCTCTCAAGGATGGACTGTGAGCTGAAGCAAACCATTTCTTTCTCCAGTTACTTTTGGCCAGTGTGTTTATTACAGCAGCAGAAAGCAAACACTCGAGAGCAATTTTGTTAGATCTGAGGGGAAAATAACAGGGCAGCCAAGCAGTGGATCTCAGCAGCTTCCGGCAGAAGGGAGATAAAGAGGAGAAAGCCATGCCTATTGCAGCTCAGTCCAGGCAGCCAGATGATAGACAGGCAGCTACATGGCAGAAGTGGGGGTGGATGGAAAGTTTCAGAGAAGACGTGAGGAAGCCTAGGCTCTGGGAGAGCAGGTCTAGGCTTTGGCCAGTACTGAAAGACAGAAAAGAACATAAAGAAAGTTACAGTTTTCTGCATAACTTGGGAAAGCAGGCAAGTACCTCAGTGCCCTATGATGGCAGCTCCTCAAGGGTCTTCATGGAGAAGAGGTTCCTGGGAGGGAAAGTTCCATTAAGGATAATTATTCCTCCCATCTCTGTAGCATGGCTTCAGGGAAACCAGCTTTCCTGGGAGGAGGGTGGGCAGGCCCAGCAGGATTAACTCTCAAAAGGGGAGGACAATCCTATGTCATATGGGTAATTGAGAATGTCAGGTCTCTAACCAGGGACAGAGCTGGAGCTTAGAGTCTATTCTTTTGACTAAGGGGAAGTAGCTTTCTCTTACTGGGTCTCAACAAAGTTCAGATCTCTTCAATGTGTTTGTTTGTTTAGACAAGGTTTGTGTAGTTCTGGCTGGCCTCAAACTCACCTATGGGTACTTCCTGAGAGCTGAGATGAAAAGTTTACACTCCCCTACCCCACCCACACCCACACCCACCTCTCCACTTTTTCATATGGCAAGTTGAATCCAAGGAGTGGCAAAGCTGGTGTTACCAGGGGAAACAGGAGGTGGGCTCCAAAGTATACCACAAGGGGAGTTCCTCCTCAATGCCTCCTACCAAGGCTGTCAACCTCTGAAACAGTTTTCAGGGAAGAACATCTATTTCCACCTTCAAAATCCGTGTTTGTTTTTGCTTTTTTCCTGCAAAGAAGCAGACGATACACTGAAAGACAAGGGGAGGAGAAATACAAAGGGATGGTAAAATGAGTATTTACTAAGAATTGGAATTGCTCATTTTCTAGGCACACCACAAGGCTCCCATTCTCTGCTCACAGGGCTTTGTGTGACTCACAGAGAGAGAAAGGCGATGGCACACTCCTGCTTTCCGTTATCAAAATAAACCAGTGTTCCTTCTCCCCGTCTTAGTGAAAACTGACCTTCGCTGACTTTCACGGGGAAAGAAGAAAAGAAAATGTGTCCTGGTTGTGAGCTCACCTGCCTTTTGAACTTTCCTTTGTCATGGAACTGTGTGAGCGGAGACTCCCCGCTCCCACTGCCTGCTGCTGCCCGGTGGAGAACAATTTACAATAACAAATACACTCCAGGCTCAGTGGATTGCTCTCGCACAATCTGCTGGCCTGTTGGGGTCATTCAGTTCTGCAAAGAGACCAGTTTCTACCATTTCTTCCTGCCACTCAATGGGAAGAGCACCTGCTGCAAATCTTTGGGAGAACTTATCCTGGTCATAGAATTCCGTCACCCAATCCTCTGGAGAAACTCTCCATCGCATCGATGTCATTTGTGACTAACATAAACCCCTCCAGGATCTGACACCAGTCAAGGGGTCAACTAAACTGGTTTCTGGGCAAGGAAAATGGCTGGTTTGGAGGAAAGGGTGTTTCCTGGGCTCAACAGGCTTTTCTCTGTGAGGAAGGAGATGATGGTGAGAGACAGCCGAGAAGCCTTAGTAAGAAGCTTTCTAACTACACGAAGTGTGTGGCAGCCTTTCTCACATTCCTGTCTAGTTGCAATGACAACTTAATGATATAAAGAATTGCTTTGAGGGCTGGAGAGATGGCTGAGTCTGAGGAACCACATACTGCACTTCCAGAGCACCTACATTTGATTCCCAGCACCCACATTGTGTGGCTCCCAACCACCAGTATCTCCAGCTTCAGGGGACCTGGCTTCCTCTTTCATCTCTGCAGGGACCCCACTCATCTACACAGACACATACACGCACGTACGCACAGTTTTAAATTAATTTTTTTTGAGACAGTGTCTATCTATGTATCTCTCGCTGGTCTGGAACTCACAGAGATCTTCCTGCCTCTGCCTCCCAAGTGCTGGGATTAAAGATATATACCACCATGTCGGGCTAATTAATCTTTAAATAAATACTTCCTTGGAAAGCTGGACATGATGTTCAGTTAGCTGTGCTCTTTCGTAGTAGGCATGAGGCACGTGTTCAGTCTTGGGCACCTAAAGTAGAGATTGGTGAGGCACACTGCAATCCCAGCACTGAAGAGGTGGGGGCAGAAGGGTCAGAGTCATCCTCAGCTACATAGAGTTCCAGACCACGTGGGTATGATGGTTTGAATGAGAAATGCTCTTCCGTAGGCTCGTGTAGCTAACATTTGTCTCCAGTTGGTGGCCCAGTTTGGGAGAGGTTATAGAACCGTTAGGGGATACAGCCTTCTAGAAGAAATACATCAGTGGGGTTGGACTTTGAAGGTCTGTAACCTTGCCACTTCCTGATCTCTCTCTTATTCATGTTTGCAGATGAGATGTGATTTCTCTGATTCTTGCTCTGCCTCCCTGGTCAAAATGGATTCGATGTCTCCAAAACCATAAGCCAAATCAAAACCTTTTCTCACTTCAGTTCCTTTGGTAACGGCATCTCATCACAACAATAGAAAAATAACTAAAACATGGGTAGTGTGAAACCCTGTCTCAAAAAAAAAACCAAAAAACCAACAATGAAAGAACACAAAAATAACTCTGAGCCTGCTAATGCATGCCAGAATACCGGGTTTGCTGGCCAGCCAGTTTAGCCCAATCTGAAAAGGAAGGAAGAAAGAAAACAGAAAGCAAGTCAGTACACTTTGGTCCTACAAGATGAAATATTGACAAACTTTCTCGTGGAAAAATGCTATCTTGGGTCCTTGCCAGCAGTGGCTTCACCCAGTGAAAGCCTCTCAGTAAGCATCTGTTGTTGTGACTGTTTCAAATAAAACTGTTTGTGACGTTGCAGACAAGGCTTACAGGGCACAGCTGCTCTGTGAAAGAGAAAGCCTGCCAACAGTTTCATTCCAACGCTGTGCTTTGTAAGAATTCATTTGAATGAGATGATGTTTGCTATATGTAGTGGTGTCCTCTTGAGCCAAGGCAGATGCCTGGGCAGTGTTAACCAGAGCCTAGCCGAGCCCCACTACCGCCTGCATCTGCAGGCTTTTGAGATGCATTAATTCCTTTTTCTCTGCTTCTTTTCATCTTTAAAAACTGAAAGCTAAGAGCCAGAGGTCAAGGAGAACTGAAGCAAAACAGTGCCTTTGGGACATGACAGGGCTACTGCACTCTTGAACACACGGCAGCTGTAGCTGGCTGCACAAGAGCCGCACAGGATCAAGCCAGTCCACATTCCTGCTTCCAGCATGGAGGGAGCTAACTGAGGAGCTATGGACAGTTGATGGCTTCTTGGGTGGAGAGACAGTCATCTTTAAAGGTATGGCCCCTGGAAAGGTAGACCTTGTCCTAGTGAATGGCCTGACACCCAGGAGTATAGGAGCAGACAAGCTAAACTCGGTAGGTATGGTGGTGTGAATGAGAATGGCCCCCATAGGCTCAGATATCTGAATTCTTAGTCACCAGGGAGTAGAATTGAGGATTAAGAGCCTGACAATGGTGGCATGCAACTTTAATCCCAGCACTCAGGAGGCAGAGGCAGGCGGATCTCTGTGAGTTTGAGGCCAGCCTGGTCTACAAAGTGAGTTCCAGGACAGCCAGAGTTACAACAGAGAAACCTTGTCTCAACCCCTCCCCACCTCCACCCCCCCAAATAAAAGGATTAGGGAGTGTGGCCTTGTTGGAGAAAGTGTCACTGGGAATGCACTTTGAGGTTTCAGCCACTCATGCCAGACCCAAGTGTCCTCTGCCTGTAGCCTCTGGATCAGGATGTAGCTCACAGTTACTTCTCTGGCATCATGCCTGCCTGCTGCCATATTCCCCACCGTGATGATGATAGACTAACCCTTTGAAGTTGTAAGCAAGGCCCCAGTTAAATGCTTTCTAAGAGTTGTCTTGGTCATGGTGTCTCTTCACAGCAAAAAACAGAAAAACAGTGACTAAGACAGTGGGTCATGAAGAAGAAGAAGAAGAAGGAGAAGGAGGAGAAGGAGAAGAAGAAGGAGAAGCAGGAGGAGGAGGAGGAAGAGGAGGAGGAGGAGGAAGGAAAGAAGACAGAGAGAGAGAAGAGAGAGAGAGAGAGAGAGGGAGGGAGGGAGGAAGAAAAAAAGCCAGGTGTGGCCGTGTACACTTTTATTCCCCACACTCAGAAGGCAGATGCAGGTAGAGCTGGAGATCTGGTCTACATATCAAGTTCCAGGCTAGCCAGGGCTACATAAGATCTTGTCTCAAAAAAATAAGAAAGAGGACATAAAATGAGAGGCAAAGAGGTACGGTAGATGTGGAGGAGTTACGGAGAAGAGTGGAGGATGAATATGATCACAACATATTGCATGAAATTCTCAACAAATTAATAAAAAACATTTTTAAACAACTCTAAAAGCTGGAGCTGGAGCTTCCCCAGCATGCATTAAGGCCTTGTGTGATTCCCAGCATTACATAAACGAGATATAGTGATGTACGCACAGCATTTGGGAGGTAGAGGCAAGAGGATCAGGGGTCTAAGGCCTTCCTCATCCACTAGCTAGTTCAAGGCCAGCCTGAGTTGGATGAAACCCTGTTTTAAAAATAATACTGAGAGGCAGGCAGATCTCTGTGAATTCGAGGCCAGTCTGGTCTCCAGAGTGAGTTCCAGGACAGCAGGACAGCAGAGTTACAACAGAGAAACCCTGTCTATAATAATAAAATAATAATAATAATGATGATGATAATAATAATTCTGGCTGGGCATGTGGCACACACCTTTAATCTGAGCACTCAAGAGATGGGGATGGGCAGATCTCTGTGAGTTGGAGGCCAGCCTGGTGTACAGAGAGTTCCAGGCCAGCCAGGGCTACATAGTGAGACCCTGTCTCATTTAAAAAAAGTCTGGCGGTGAGTAGGTCTAAAGGCAGGCATGAATCAGCATGACACCACTGTTGTCACTGCAGCTAGTATATAATTTGGGTGACCAGGTAGTCCAGTTTGCCTGGGACTGTCCCAGTTTGTCAGCCTGCCATCCCCTCCGATTGATTTCGCGTCTGTCCAGACGAGAGGGTCCTGTGGTCGTCTCTGAGGCCGGGGTAGCCTTATTCATCTTTGTATCCAAACCCAGACACTTAGCACAGAGTTTTCCTTGGTGTACTTCCAACACAATGATTGTTAAGTAAACAACAGCAAGTAGATATTTTCCAGGTCAGTGTGCAGCAAGCATTTATTAAGCCATGCTCTGCAATGAGTTCCCAGGGTATCAAGACACAGAAAGTTCACTCTGCCTTTGATAATTTAGACTGGTGGAGCCAGAGAGGTCAAAGGTCAATTCAATAAAGTAGAGTAAATGGTAACACAGAATGTGAAGCAAGGATAAAGAACTCTCTCTCTCTCTCTCTTTCTCTCTCTCTCCTCTGTGTGTGTGTGTGTCTGTCCGTGTTGTGGGTACTTCACAGATGTGTACCATAGTGGGAGGGAGGATCTGTCACACTTGAAAGGCTTTCTTGGTAATTAGCATTGCAAGGCATAGAATTGAGAAATGTGGGAACTACTCAGGGAACCTTTGAGGAATCTGTATTTCTGGAATGTAAAATCTTTACGTTTGTGGCATGCTTTGGTGGGTGTGGGGCCTGGACTTATGTTGTAGGGTATCCACCAGAGAAGACTGCTCAGACATGGGGTTAAGCCAATAGGAAGTTCTCTGGGTGTTCAGGATCTCAGTGTAGCTCTGAGCCTTTCTCAGGGTGAGCTTCTAAGCACAAAAACCCATATCCTAGTTTGACATACTTCAGTTAACAAGACCAGCTAGTCAGAAGCAGAACTACAAAAGCCAAAAAGCAAGGTCAGTACACTTAGAGACTTTCCCAGAACTATAGACTTTGATGGATCAGCTCTTTGTTTTAGTTTTGGCAGGTGGTGCTGTCTCCATGGTGAGCTTTACAGCGTGGATGGTGCTTCCATTGTGGAGTCAGTTGTGCTGAGGTCTCGGGGCCTGTTACAGTGAGAGGTGTGGGTGAGATAAAGAAATTTTCTGCCAATGTAGCAAAGTCCTCTCTCCGTCTCCCCCTTTCCCTCCCTCCAACTGTCATGGAAGCCAGAGGCCTGGAGACACCAGCTTCCCACATTTTTTTGCACCTTTGAATAGTAGTGTGGTGTGAGCTTTGAGAGGTGTACAAGTGGAAGGTGCTAAGAGCCGGGAAAAGGGGAAGAGGTTTGCTCGGGAATAGAACTGACTAGGATCAATTAAATGACTGGAGAATGGCTACACAGATAGACACGTGATAAACAAATCTCATTGTCTACTAATGGCAGAGAATGGGACAGTGTATGGCCATACAAAGTATTAGTGATTGCTATGACATTGATAGATCTTGAAAACATTATGTTCAACAAAGGAAGCTGTTGTGGAAGTTTATTTTCAATTGCGTTTAAAATATTGTTTTAGGAACTGTTGGGTGAGGGGCTGCCTAGGTCTTGTTTTGTATTGTCTGCAGGTGTCGGATTCATGTGGGGGCTGTTTAATTGCTTATGATCTGCACGTGGTATCAGAATACCTAAGGAGTTCTGAATCAATAAAAAGACCCGAGCTCAGACGCCCAGGGTTTTACTGTCCAGTATGGTGTTTGCCATGATAGTGGTTCCCTCTGCAGGGTTTGCAGCTATGAGTATACCTCCATGTCTCCTTGCTGAGCTGTCATAGTAGATGTACAACTACAGGAAGCCAGTCACAAATGACTGTATTTAAATAAGTCTATTCATATCGACTGTCCCAACAAATTCCACAGAGGCAGAAATAGACTATTGGTTGCTTAGGATGGGAAGAGAACGGAGTGACTGTTAAAGGGTCCATGGTTTTTTAGGGATGACAGACAAAGGAATGTCCTAACACTAATTCGGTAGCATTTGCATATCTCTATGAGATGTTAAAAACAGTAGACTTGGAACTGGAGAGATGGCTCAGTGGTTAAGATCACTGGCTGCTCTTCCAGAGGAGCCAGGTTCAATTCCCAGTACCCACATGACAGCTCACAACTCTCTGTGACTCCAGTCTCAGGGAATGTCCTCTTGCTGTCTCCCTTGGGTACTAGGCATGCATGTGGTGCAGACATTTATAAAGGCAAAACACCCATTCACATAACATTTGTTAAAAAAAAAAATTTAAAAAGCAGACTTTCCATAGGCAGATTTTTTTTTTTTAAATTTCAACTCAATAAAGTAACTAAAAGTGTTAATGGTAAAACTCTGAATAGTGGGTATTTCACAGATTCCGGGTGTGAAAATATCTCAACTTTCTTGTGTATTTGAAAAAAATCCTGTAATAGAATGTAGAAGGGAAAAATCAATGTGAGGATTTATCCCCAAAGCTGACTAGTCTGTGTTTCATTATAATTCAACCACTGCACTGCACAAGATTTCACCCAGCTGAGGAAGCGGAGGGCAACCTGGCCTAGTTTGAGTTGTAATAGCAACGGTCCAAGGGGAAGGGGTTGCTGGGAGGCGTTTGAGGCTAGTGGCCCAGGACCTGATGTTGGGCATACTAGGAACCGCCAAAAGACTCCCATGGCACCCACCCAAAGACTCAGCACCAACAGTCCGTCATCACTAATAGCCACCACAACAAGCTTCTTATGCCTACGTTCAATTACCCCTCCCCCTTTTAAAGTGCGTCATCACAGCCCAGCTGGCCATTGCCTCCATTCTTCATTCCCTTCAGAGACAGTCACTTTATGTCCATCCGTCTGTCCATCCCTCCCAATAAATCTTTTGCGAGAGATTCTTTTGTGTGGTGTGACTTTGCGGAATCCCTCTGGTGCCTGTTCGCCAACATACCCTTTTGCCTGACGTGAGACTTCACATTCATGGTCCTGCCTGGCGTCGCTCTTCGCATCCTTGATGCTGGTTGTGAGTGGACTCCTTAAACCAAGAACCAACTTTCTTATATAATTTGACTATTTTCTCACTTCCATTTTTTTCCCCTGTTTCTCAACCTTTTAAAACGTCTACTCTTCTTTAATTTAGCAGATTGAATGTTGATTTATAACTTTCAGCTTTTTGATGATCCCAAACTTAGGCTGGGAGGTGATTAATGCCAGAACTCAGGACTCAGAGGCAGACAGATCTCTTGAGTCTGAGGCCAGCCTGGTCTATGTAGTCAGATCCTGTCTTAAAAAAAAAAAACTCATTTTATCTTACTCCTATCTTCTACTTTTTGTCCATCAGGCCCATAATTCTGGAGCGAGAAGATCTGGATTTACAATTTGGGTTGGTGATCTGAATCTCACTGGGGGCCTCCGTATGTAAATCCCAAATCAGGTTGAGAATAAAACCACCACAATAGGGCCAAATTTGAAGCAAGCAAGCTTTAATTAAATTAATTAAATACTAGCCAGGAAGATGGACCCTGACCAGGTGCTCATACTGATAAACCTGTCACCTCCAGAGTTCCCACCGAATGGCCCAGAATCACGTGGCACAGGTGCTTAAAAAGGTAGAACTCAACAAGGCCATGTACCTCACACCAGGTCGAAGGCAAGCATCTATCCTGATGAACTTCCTGTCTGGTTTATCTCCCGCCTACAAGTGACCAAGCACATCCAATGCACTTGGAGCACGTCCGGTGCAGTAGGGTCAATTAAATGGGATCTAGGCACTCCCTATCCAACATTCGAAGAGGTTCTGTCCTTGGGCAAGGGAGATTCAGGACTATCTCACCTGAACAGCCCCACCCAGCACTCCAGGAAGTGATGTCCTTGTTCCATAGATCTCTTAAGGAGAGTAATTAAAATTTAAAGCATAACCTTTGCTCTTATACTAAAAGGAGACTCTCTGGAGTAGACTGTGCCCTTCACCTGGCTCCAGTGGCTATCAAGCATGGTCAGTCCTGTTCCCTCTATGACCCTACTCCCTGCTGCCCTGACACGAGTCATCGTATCACTGGTGCTTCCCTGTAAACCTCTAACGGATAACATCACTTGTCTGGGATGTTGCCAAGCCCTGGCTTATCACGGGCAAAGGATTGTAAAGCATGCTCAGAGGGAAACTGAAAATAGTACTGAACACGAATAAGTGCTTATTACATGCTGAATACTTTAAATGCTTGTATGAATCACATTTATTTATTCTTCATAATGACCCTAATGGACAGTCATTTTCCCTGTCTGAAGCTTAGAAAACCGAATCAAATACATTAAATATTGCCCAAAGTCACCCTCCTAAGTTTCCAACACAAGCCTGTATTTTGTTTGTTTGTTTTTAAGGGCCTGATGTAGCCCAGGCTTGTCCTGAATTCCTTATCCTCCTGCCTCTCCTACCCAAATGCCTACGTGTGCCACCATATGCTTCTGTTTCGTTAATATAGTTCTGGGAATCAAATCCAAGGTCTTATCCACACTGAGCACATGCTTTAACACTGAGCTACACCCCATCCTAATAGACCTTCGACATCATCATCTTCATCATCATCTTCATCATCACCGGAACTGGACTTTGAACCCAAGCCTTCATACATGATGCTAGCTAGACAAGTGCTCTCCTGTTGAGTTTTATCCCCAACCATGAGCCTGCATGTTTAGCCCCCGCGTGTCACAATACCTCTATAGAAATGAATGAAGTAGCTTTCCTTCAGACCATCCATTGTTACACTGTTACATTGTTACAGTATTACAGAAAGTTCTCCCTTCTTTGCCTGTCTCTCTGCTCACCAGGCTGGTTCCCCTGCTCCACCCCACAGACGTTCCAGGGATTTGGAGACTAGACCCTGAGGTATACTCTGAGACAAACCTTTCTCCCTCCCCAAGAAAACACATGAAAATTTGTCCCCTCAGCTAGGCATAGTGACACACACCTGTAATGCCAGCATCTGGGAGGACCAGAAGTTCAAGGCCAGTCTTGTCTACATAGTAAGTTTGAGACCAGCCTGGGCTACATTAAATCTTGTATCAGAAAACAAAATACACAAAAAAGAATTGGCCTGTCTCTTGTATATTCCTTGGGCCCTTGGTGTAGTAGAAAGAGCGTTAAGATCACCTTCGGGGTTCATTCCAAATGATTTTCAGGACTAAATTACCTATTGATCCTAAAGATGTGGAATCTGAAGGGCCCTCCGGGAGGTATTTTCCTGAGGAGAACGGAGGCAGAGGCTCCTGCCAGACACCCACATTCCATCCCAGCCTCCAGCTGGAAAAATTAATTGCCTGCCCTTTATGCCATTTGTCTTTTGCATGTGAACTACCTCCTCTGAGTGAGGTGGGAGGAGAGAACGCCAGGCAGCTTGGAGCAAGGTCCAACCACGCTGGTCCCTTGCTGCTCTCTCTCTCTTAACTCTTGTGGTGACAGATCCTCCTGCGCATGAGTCTCTGGCATCAAAACCGTCCCTTGGTCCATGTGACCAGAACTGCCATTGTCCTGGCTGTGGGGAACCCGCAGGAGTCAGCAGCCCACAGACCTATCAGTGGAAGCTTTTGTGTCTGCTCCGTGTGGGTTTGCTGTCGGCTTTATAGCTGTCCTTTGGCACAGCCACGCGTTCCACACCTGCTGCGGCAAAACAGCATACGCAGCACTGCGGCGCATCTCAGCCTGCCTGGGACCAGGGTAGAGGACGCTGGCGAGGTCTACACCTCCCTCATTGTCCCCGACCAGGGAGTAGAAAGTGTCGAGTTCAGCCCCACCTGTCACTCACAGGTGACCTTGAAGGTAGACGGACCCGGGTTCAGATACGGATCCTGCGGGCACCTGCCCCCTATTGCTATTGCCCTAGCCCGTGATAGAAAGGTGGGCGGTGCGGGCCCGGCAGACGGCTCCCGGTGCAGTCACGGCCTGGCCCTCCCCAACAGTGGGCTGTGACCTTGGCTGGAGGACAGCGGGGCGGGGTCTCTCAGTAGAGCTGAGAGAGGCCAGGGTTCCCATCTTAACCGTTTTTACAAGTTCTGCGCTGCAGTTCCTTCAAAGCCGGGGTCACGAGTCAACCTGCAGCGCTCGCTACATCACATTGCATCAGCAGGAGCGATGCCCGCGTGGGGCCCCGGTGCGGCCAGGCGTCTTGGTCGGGTCCAGGCAGGGCGGACGGCGCTGCCATCATCCGGCAAGCAGAGCCAGAAGCCGCCCTCGATGCCTCTCCCCCAGCTCATCTCCAAGCAGACCCAGTCCGCCGCGCAATCCAAACACTGGAGGGAATCAGAACGTACATCTTTTGTTTGCCGTGGCAGGAGAACTGTTGAGCAGAGGAAAAAACAAGCTGAGCTTAGCGCTATCAGCTGCTTCCTGGGGCTCTCTCCTTCCTTCCTCCGAGGGGGGCCTGGCCGCTTTGTTCTCGTTCCCAGCTGCTCCTCTGCGCCTTTAAGCGGTGGCCTCTGCAGACCTCGGAGGAATGCAGCCCTCGGACCCCAGGGGACTTGGCTTCGAGCTCCGCCCGATAAGGGCCCCAGGCTCCCAACCCCGGTGCTCCTGCCTTACAGGGTATCGGTCTTTCTGCCAGCCACTTCCTGGCTTGTCGGGGAGGGAGGGAGCCTCCCCAAAGGGGCTTCCTGTTTTCTTTGACAACCCTGGGAGGACACGGTTTCACAGAGTCCCACGAGGAGTCCAAAACGGGGTGTCCTTAGTATAAATTCGTGCCGGGATTGTCTGGGGTGAAATATGTCCGTTTTGACATTCGTTTGTTCTGGTTCAGATCCTAGCTCTAGCGGTTTCTAGCCGATCACACCCCAGCCAGATAGATGCTCAGCCTCTCTATGCCTCAGTATCTACCCAGGGAAGATTAAAGTCC
This sequence comes from Cricetomys ansorgei, assembly GCA_026225945.1. Taxonomy (NCBI): domain Eukaryota; kingdom Metazoa; phylum Chordata; class Mammalia; order Rodentia; family Nesomyidae; genus Cricetomys; species Cricetomys ansorgei. The sequence continues at coordinate 14,729,106 of JAMJFZ010001100.1, forward strand.
TAACAGAAATTTGGATGCCTTCCCAAATATTGGCCCAGAGGGGGCCCTCAACAGGTGTTAGCCAATTGTCACTCTCCCTAGGTTTGGTTACTTCAGTGACACAACAAAACCAAACAGAACCCTTTAAGACGCCATCATTTTGAAGGAGAGGGTGTGGCACAGTAAGAGCTCAGCAGCTGGGCTTTAACTAGAGAGTGCTCTCTCTTCAGTGCTTCCGTGATCTGGGGATCAACCCCTCCCCCTCCCTCTCTGCTCTCCACCCCCCCCTCATACACACACACACACACACACACACACACACACACACACACCCCTCAGGATGTGGCAGGTTTCCGACTGTGCCTCTAATTCGGCTGAATAAAACTGCAAAGTGGGACCCCACGTGGCTGCACGAGACTAGGCAACTGCAGGTGCCTGGGGTCAGCCACAAGACAAGGGCGAGGCCAACTGTGCGTTCCCTTAGCCGAGGCCTTGAGGACCTGGAGGATCATGGACCCTCCCGTAGATGCGACTGCACTGACAGCTGACTGGAAAGATCTGCACTAGGGGGGCTGTGGCCAAGGGGCTGGCACTGATTTGTGTTTGTTTTGAGACAGTGTTTCAGGTAGCCCAGACTTGCATTAAATCCAAAATGTAGCCAAGGATGACCTTGAACTTCCGACATTCCTGTTTCAGTTGCCTAGGTGCTGGAAACACCCGTGTGCCCACCAAACCCAGATCATGAAATTCTGGGAATCGAACCCAAGGCCTTGTACATCCTAGGCATGCACTCTTCCAATTGAGTAAAGCTTCCCTCTCCTCCCTTTTGAAATAGGAGCCTCACTAAGTAGCCCAGGCTGGCCTGGAATGTAAGTCTCCTGACAGCCTTCCAAATGCTGGGATTTTAGTCTTATGCCACCCACTTGGGCCCCCTCCTTCGATTCTTTATCATTTCATCAGCCTGACTAGACAGACAAGCTTTACTGATCAGGATTAGGGAAGATGTCTGAACTGCCTGAGGCCATGTGCAGGGCTGTGATCATCCTGTGTGGGGCACTGGCTGATGTCAGCCCCTTCCGGGTCCCATACCCTGGCACCCCTCATGAGGAGTCAGCCTGCTCACCTGTACACAGTAGCCAGGGGGGCAGAACCAGGATTCTACCTCTCAGGTGCCTCCACCTTGCTCCAGGACCACATTTTACTCGAGAATGTCATGGGATCAAAGTGGAAGCTCTGGGCTTCCCGCCTGTGTCTATCAAATCAGATGTTGTCACCTAGATTGTCCTGTCACATGAGAGCCACCCCCTGTCATTCCCTGCAAGCCTCTCCACTCAGTCTCCCAGAGCTTACTGGGGAATGTTCTCATCCGTCCAGGTCTCCACACCTCTGCCTCATCCCCCTCTTCAGTTTCATCCCTATTCCTTCTTACTGATGTTCCTCTGAGGATGGTTTTGTTACCTCTCTGCCTTCCCTTTCCTCTGAACTTCCTGGTTCAACCTCTTCCAGCAGCAAAGAAAGTGACAGGAGCTCCTCCCACCCCCCACCCCCACCCCCACACCAGACCTTCCTTATCTGAAGTAGACGATAAGATTGTGCCCCTTTCATAGAGGAAAGAACACAAGGAAGAATCTGCACAGACAAGCCTCTCTGTCGTCCGGCTCCTGCTGTCAGCATTAGATTACACCCTTTGTCCAATCATATTTCTACCCACTGTCCATGCTTCAGTGACATTTCTAAAAAGCCCCAAGGACAGAGTTCAGAGCTCCCAGCCAGCTGGATACATGGAAGCTCAAGAAGGTGGCAGGACAGGACAGGACGTGGAAGTTTCTCTATGCCCTTATTCCTCATTCCTTGCCCCAGGCAGCTCTCAGTTTGTACCTTGGATAGTGTCTGTCCTAATAAACCAGTAAGTGTGATTCCCCAAGTTCTATGAGCCACTTAGCATATTACTCAACACCAAAGAGGGGTGTTGGGAACTCAGTTTACAGGTTACAGATCAGGACTGAGATAAAACTACTTGATGTGGGGCATGGCTCAGTGCGTAAGGTTGCTCACTGTGCAAGCAAGAGGATCTGAGTTCGGATCCCAGCAATGTGATTAGCCGGGTGTGGCCGTCCGTGTGTACTTGTGCCCGGAGTGCTGTGCAAGGCAGCACAGGAGACTCCCGGGGCTTGTGGCCAGCCAGCTCCAGGTTTACCTGTCTCAAGGGAAAAGGTAGACATTGATAGATGTCATTGGTAGATGGTATCCCTTTCTAGTCTCCATGTGGGGTGTGCAAAGCCTCAGGCACTCACACACACACACACATTCAAATATACCAAGCGCACATACAACACACACACACACACACAACAAAACAAAGGAACAAACTGAGGCATGTGATTGGCATCTTACAGTCCTGGGGACTGAGCCCTCAGCCTGTGGGATCTGATGTTGTCTCCAGATACAGAGTCAGAACTGAGTTAAATAAGGGCCAGGTATGGCGGTGCATGCCTGTAATACCAGCACCCTGGAGGTGGAGGCAGGAAAATCGGAGTTCAAGGTTATTCTCGGTTATATATGGGATTCAAGGCCAGACTGAGTTATATGAGATCCTGTCTCAAAATGAACAGAAACTGAAAAGAGTGGAGTTAAATTGGGGGAGCCAGCTGAGGTCCGCCGTGAAGATGCTTGCTTAAGCTACGTTACGTACGTCTGGATCAGAAGTGCCTGTGTTTGAGCATAGAGTAGGAAACATTGAGTTCTGAGTTTAAGCTTGGGGTTTGCCTGTTTCTCCCTATTACTTTGCTTCTCAGCACCCCTAGTATTGGGTCCAATTGCCCTTGTCCAATGCTTTTGGCCCTTGAAGGCCTGGAATCCGATGGGCTCTCTGAATCTTTGTCACCCCTTCATACCTGTGGCTCCGTGCTCTTTGTTCTGTGGCTGGGCTGCAGGTCTCACTCTCCAGGGTGTTTTAGCCCCCCCTGGCCACTGTGGGCTGGCTCAATTTTGTGCGAGGCCTGGGCTGGGCTGATCTGCCCCCGATCCAGTAGATGCTCTTAGCATGTTCCCAGTAGCGACATCCAAAGCTGTCCCGACATTGCCCAACACCTTCTGGGGGTTTGGCCTTGCCGTGGCAGCAGCAGACTGTTCACCTCTGCCCTCCTTTGCCTTGCTAGCTCTGTCTAGCTTGTACCTTTTGCATTTCTACTTTGTCATTTCCTCCTGTAAGCCCTTCCAGATCCTGGGACCCTGCCATGGTGGGTTGGGAGACACCCCTGTGTTCTCAACTCAGACATTTCTATCAGGAGACAGAAACAGTACCCTCCCTGCCCACTGACCTGCCAGGCTCTTTCCTCTCCTAAGGCTTCATGAAAATCCACAGACTTGTTCCTGTTATATACTCGGGGCCTAAATCTGTGCCAGTGAGTCAGCCAGACATACGAAATAGACCATCCTTAACACCTCTCTCTCCCTTAACCCTACAGTCATCCAGTTAATCCTTCATTTCCCCAGAGCGGAGGCACCTGTTGTAGTGGATGGCAGACCCACACCCCCACTCTGGCTCCTTCTCAGCCTCTTCCACCCAGTGGTTGGGCCCAGAACAGCTTCTGGAGAGCTCGAATTTAGCTGCATTTAGCCACATCCTGACACTCAAGCTGCATGCCGTGCAGTGATTGTCGGCATCTGTAATAGTTTTTTCTTTAAATTTATGTTTCTTAAGTGAGATGCAGTGAGGCATGAAGCAGAGGGCCCGGGACTGGAGCCTACACACACACACACACACACACACACACACACACACACACACACAGTCCCACCTGCTACCACATCCGTGGCTTCCAGGGGTGAGTTCCTGACTGTCTGCTTCCCCATCCCAATAACTTTTACCAGCTTTGGCCCTACAGTCCTGTATAGTGAGAGTTAGGGGCAGGCATCTGGGTTCTAGGTGCCTGGGAGAGTTTCTTCCATCCATTTAGTTGGGAATTCTGGAGCCTGAAGGGGTATAACATTAAATAACAAACAAAGCCAGGCATGGGGATACAGACCTGTAATCCCAGCACTCAGGGAGACTGATGCTGGAAGACTGAGCTATGAAAGTGAGACCCTATTTTTAATTTGAGGGGGGGCACTATGGTCAGGTGACAACGAGAACATGTATATTTTCTCGATATTTTCAAATGTGGGTAACACATTTTCTTTTCATACTGAGTCTTACAAATTCTGTTGATGGTTTTGGTGAGGCCACTAACTGCCCATGGCTCACATCTGTTCCTGTGAACAGTCCCTGCAGAAAGGGAACTGTCTCCTGAGTTTCTACCTTTTTCTCCAAGCTGTTCAAGGTCATTGCCTGGGTACCATAAGGATCTGGAGGCCTGGACCCCACCTTAATTTGGGACTGCTCTGAAGAGCCATCCAACTCCAGAGTTCCCTAAAGGCAGTGAGGCTTTGCTGTCCCCTCTCTAGGGGTCACCTCCCTCTGCCCAGGCCTGCCTTTCTATATGGCCGCAACCCAAAAGAATACTGCCCCCCAAATCTCCTATGAATAAATCTCAGACTCTGAGTTAGGAAACCCTATCGGAGAAACAAACTCTGTGCTGAGTGAAATCCTACCTGTTGCTGGACTGGGCCATACATGCCTGTAATCCCAGCACTTGACAGACTAGGCAGGAAGGTCACAGATCCAAGGCCAATCTGGCCTATATAGTAAGACCCTCTCTTGCTGGGCATGGTGGCTCACACCTTTAGTACCAGCACTCGGAGGCAAAGGTATGTGAATCTCCATGAGTTCAAGGCCAGTCTGATCCACATAGTGAGTTTCAAGGCAGTCAGGGCTATGTAAAGAGACCCTGTCTCAAACTAACTGACAACTAATTAACAACTAACTAACTAAAACTAACTACCCTCTCTCAAAACCAACGAACCAATCAACAAAGCCTGTCCATACTGATCCTGACAGCAACTGTTTCTGTATGACTGGCTTCCTGATTATCACATATCAAGCCAACCCCTCCTCAGAAAGCCAAGCTCCACAACGCTCTCTCGTTTGTGGTAACTGAAATCACGTGTCCACTTGATATTTGTTGTTATGTTTTATCATATGCTCATTGAATGTGGTTTTTTTTGTTTGTGTGTTTTATTTTTATTTTGAGACAGGGTTTTACTTTGTAACCCAGGCTGGCCTCTAAACAGTAATCCTCCTGCCTCAGACACTACGCCCTGCCTACTTGATGCCTTACTCTCCTGTCAGGCAGAAGCACCAGGGCCATTGGCAGGCTGATGTTTTGTTCTAGCATCCCGCTTAGCACCTAGCATGGTCCTGACAGGCAGAAGATGCTACATGCTGGATTCGTGAGTGAACGAACCAGTGAATGCCTCTTGAATGAAAGAACCATTAAGACCATTCCTGAGGGCTGGGGTGTAGCTTGATGGTAGCATGCTTACCTATCAATGGGGTGAGACTCGGTGTTCGAGCCCCAGCAACTGCATCACTGTACCTGACAATAGCGGTAAGTTCTTCGTTGGGTTTTTCTTTAACCCATGTTCTCATGTAGCCCAGGCTTGCCTCCAACTTCCTATGTAGCTAAGGATGACGTTGAACTCCTGACCCTCCATCCACTCTTTATCTCCCTGGCACTGGGATGTGAAGGAAACATTCAAAGTCTCTTGGGTATTGTACCTGGTACAGCAGAGGCTTCAGAACAAGCAGAACAGCCACCTCTGCCTCCCATGGTCCCTCTGAATATGAGAAGTCAGTTCTCTGCTTCGGGCCAAGGAGAGGGAGCTCACAAGGAGCAAGCGGCTAAGTTTGTTCCAGCTTCACACCCATTCCTGACAAAATATCAAGTTTTAATGACTCATGTTGCATAAAATCTGAAGGTCATTGTTCCATAAATAGAATGCTGAGTTCGAAAAGTCCCCGTGTGCATTCCCTGTCCACTTTCCCAATTATGTTTCTCCAGAGTCACTGGAAACTAGACATTAAAAAAAAAAAGAAAAGAAAAAGATTCTAAGAAGTAACGTCAGCTGGGCATAGTGGCTCATGCTTGTAATCGGAGCACTTCGGAGACTGAGGTCAGAGTTCAGCCTGGGCTACAGAGTAAGACACTCAAACAAAACAAAACAAAACAAAATAAAGGGGAAACAAAGAGTGAGTGTCAGCAATGGCCAGGGCCGTATTTAATTGTATTGTGCCTGTGTGTGGGAGGCTGGCTCTGAGATATCGGTCACCGTCATCCTCTATGTGGCCAAGGTATTTCTTTTTCCTCTACTTGGAGGTTCAGTTAAGCTTTCGGCAGGTGTTTATGTTGGACCAGACTGGCACACTAGTCAATATCATCATATGCTTATCTGAGTTTTGTTTGCTTTTTGAGTCAGAGTCTCTGTAGCTGAGGCTGGACTTGAGTGCTTGACCTGCCTTCTAAGTGCTAGGACTGCATGCATATGTCACCATATCTAGCCCTCTTATCTGAGGTTTGACTAGGCCAGCTCTAGACAGTAGCTCGCAGACCAACAACTTATTCCAGTGTTCCCGCCTCCTGGATTCCTGTTTCAGCTCCACAGTGCTGTGGGTGCACACGCAGGCAAGCGACTTGGATCTCTGCCTCCCCTTTCTCTTCTTGTGCTTCAGCCCACACATTCCTGCTTCTCCAACGTGGCTTCCATCCAGGCAGAGGGAGCCTTCTGTTTCTATTGTGCATTGGGGTGCTGTGTATGTGCCCATCAGAGGACAATTTGCCGGAGTCAATCCCTTGACTCAGGTAGTCAGGTTTGGTGGCAAGTGCCTTTATCAACTGAGGCATGTTACTAGCCCACCCTTCTGAGTTCTACCCAGCCCGTTAGGCCATTAAAAAAGAGGCATTGTAGCTGGGTGGAGTGGTACATGCCTTTAGTTGTAGCATTCAAAAGCCAAAGGCAGACAGATCTCTTTGAGTTCCAGGACAGCCTGGTCTATATAGAGAGTTCCAGGACAGCCTGGTCTATATAGAGAGTTCCAGGACAGCCAGAACTACATGAGGGACCCAGTCTCAAACAAACACAAAAAGAAAGAAAGAAAGAAAGAAAGAAAGAAAGAAAGAAAGAAAGAAAGAAAGAAAGAAAGAAAGAAAGGCATCATGGTGAGTGTCTTTGCTAGAGTCCCTATTGCTGTGATGAAACACCATGACCGAAGCAACCTGGGGAGGGAGGGAAGGGTTCACTTCACTCGCAGCTCCATATAACACTTCATTATCAAAAGCAGTGAGGGCAGGAACCCACACGGGACAGGAACCTGGAGGCAGGAGCGGATGCAGAGGCCATGGAGGAGCGCTGCTTACTGGCTTGCTCCCCATGGCTTGCTCAACCGGCTTTCCTGAAGAACCCAGGACCACCAGCCCAAGGATGGCACCACCCACAGTGGGCTCGGCCCTCCCCCATCAGTCACTAATTCAGAACAGGTCTACAGGCTACTCACAGCCAGAATTTATGGAGGCATTTTCTTGGACTTCCTCTGATAATGAACAGCAGTATGGAACTGTAAACCGGATGAACCCTTTCCTCCCCAGCTTGCTTTTTGGTCATGGTGTTTTGTTTTATCGCAGCCATAGGAACCCCAAATAAGACAGGTCGCTAGTTACTGCTCAGTTCCAGCCTTGCTGCTCCCACACTAACCAGAGCTTCCTCCATTCCCCAGAGCAAAACAACAAAGGAGAAAACCATGCCAGATAGGCTTTCCTGCAGGTCCAATGAGATCTGGGTGTCAGCTGTTGAATGGGCTTCAAAGAAAGCTCGGAAGTGGGGCGCAGTCTGCACCTCCAGGCACCCCTTCTCTTTTTCTTTTTGACACAAGATCATATAGCCCAGGATAGCCTAAAACCCCCGATTCTCTCTCCTTGCCTTCTCAAGTACTAGGATAACAGGAATACGCTCCCACTCTTGGCAAATGCCCTTTTGCTTGTAATGCTTCCTTGTTTCTTCTGTCTGGAATGTGATCCTGATGTCTGGAGCCACAGCAGCCCTTTCATAACACACAGAAAAGGCAAAAATTATACAGAAGTCAATCTTACCACTCTAACTGATGAACCAATGGCTGCAAATGTCAGGTCCCCACCTTGTTCGACAGGAAACTAAATCCTATCTTGTTTACTCCACTGGCCCTGTGACACACAGTCCTGACCCAGCTAAGTTTCTCAGCTTCTGTCCCTGTGCCTACTGTTTCCTACGTGATTTTGTAGGGCTTGAAGCTTCCCACGATGACTCCAAATCTCTATGTCTGGCCCAGGTCTCTCTTTGAAGCACCAGAACTACAGGTTTTGATGCTCAGAGAGCTTCCTACCCACCCCCTCCTCCTCTCCAAGAGCCCCACGAACAGATCTACCACTGCTCCACACGTTGCTTCTCTGCAGGCTCCTGGAGCTACAAGCCCTCTCACACAAAGCCTGTAGAATCTCTTCTCCAAGACTCCTACCTGCTCCCACTCCTTCAGTCCCACTGTCCTGTGCAGACCCCACGGCTGTGGTCTCCCAACTAATTTCCCTGACTCCCTCCTACCTTCCAAATTGTTCTGAACTAGCTTCTTAAAATACAAATCTGGGTGCTGGAGAGATGGCTCAGTGCTTAAGAGCATTGACTGCCCTTCCAGAGGACCTGAGTTCAATTCTTAGCAACCATATGATGCACATTAAAGCTCACAACCATCTATAATGGGATCTGGTGCCCTCTTCTGGCATACAGTTGTACATGCAGACACAGCACTCATACATTTAAAAGAAAAAATCAGGTTGTGTGTAAAGACAAGTCCAATATACAATTATATAAAAAATGAACATAAGTATATAAAATATAATTTTTCTTAAAATGCTTCACCAACTCTGTGTTCCCACATAAGAAGCATTGTGACTCCTTACGATGACTGAGTCCTGCATATGTTGTCAGTGCCCTTTCCTGAAAGTAAAGTCACCTCTGGGTTCCCAAACTTGCCTTTCCCTGCCTGACTGTTCTTTGTGCCCCTCTCTATGCCAATAGCTGGTGACTATTCAGACCCAATATGAGCTTTTGTGCTCTTGGGGCCTCATATCTTCCTTCACAGAAGAAGGTCAGTCTAATGGCCTGCTCAGGGCTGAGGAGGTCTGAGCTGTTCAGTTAACACAATGGTTCATGTCTTCCTCTGTGATAAACACCGTGACCAAAAGCATCTTGGGAAAGAAAGGATTTATTTCAGCTTACAGCTCCACATCATAGTCCACCATCAGAGGAAGTCAGGGCAGGAACCTGGAGGCTGGAACTGAAGCAGAGCCACGGAGGAGTGCTGCTGATTGGCTTACTCCCCATGGCTTGCTCAGCCTGCTTTCTTATAGCACCAGGACCACCAGCCAGGTGCGGCACCACCCACAGTGAGCTGGGCTCTTCTGCATCAATCATTACATGCAGCACAGGTCAAGCTGGCAGAGGCATTTTCTCAATGGAGAAAAGTACCATGTTTGACGGCTTTTGCTCTAGCTTACACTGTTCCATTAAAAAAAATTCACTTTCAGCCAGGCGATGGTGGCACACACCTTTAATCCCAGCACTGGGGAGGCAGAGGCAGGCTGACCTCTGAGAGTCTGTGGCCAGCCTGGGCTACATAGCAAGACCCTGTCCTAATAAGTAAAAAAAAATAAAAAATAAAATTTCACTTTTCCTCATGAAAGCTACGTCCAAGAGAAAGGTGATGTTTTACTTTTAACATATGTGATGGCTAATCTTGGTTGTCAACTTGACTACATCTGGGATCAACTAAAACCCCAGCAGCTAGGTACTTCTGAAGGATTTTCCTGATTGGATCATTGGAAGTGGGAAAGCCCATCCTAAATCTGGGTCAATACCCTCTGGTGGCAGGCCGCATAAACAGACCTTCAAGGAAGCTTTCGCTTTCTGCCTGCTTTTCCCTCCTCCATGTAGACTAGGCTGGTCTTGAACTCACCCCTGCCTCCTGAGTGCTGGGATTAAAGCACAGGACACTTCGCCCCACCTTTCCCTCATTCTTGATGGCAAGTTCATCTATCCCATTGCTGAGGCATTACCTCACTGGTATTAGAACCTACTTCTTTGGGATTCTAGCATGGACTGATGACCAGCATCTCTCTAAGAACCCTCCAGGACTCCAGCAATCTGACTGGGACTGCTGAGTCATACCAGATTCTTGGTCTTTCTGTCAGGAGACAGCCATTGTTTGGTAGATGCTACCACAGCCTTAAGTCACTCTAATAAAACCTCTTTTAATATACATATATATGTATTCATTCTATCAGTTCTGTTCCTTTAGAGAACTCTGACTAACACAATGTGCTAGGTGTTGTGAGCTGCTTTTCTTTTTAGGGTTTTGTTTTTATTGTTGTTTTGAGATTAAAGTCTCCACTATATTCCCCCATGATAGCCTCAAACTAATGGCAATCCTCCTACCACAACTTCAGGAACTTGCTGAGATTAGAGGCATGCACCACCATGTCTGGCCTCTTTTTCTTATCCTATTAAAATTTACCTCTTCAGATCATGAGCCAGTTGTGGTAGCACATGCTGATAGGATTTACTGAAGGAGACAGGGCAGGAAGATCAGAGGTTCGAAGCCAGCCTGGGGTACACATTTTAGTTGTACATAGTGGTACACACCTTTAACCCCAGCATTCCAGAGGCAGAGGCAGGTGGTTCTGAGTTCAAGGCCAGCCTGGTCTACATAGTGAATTCCAGGACAATCAGAGCTATATATTGTGACCCTGTCCCAAAGAAACAAAAAAAAAAAAAAACAAAAAAGTAGGGTCTAGCCTCTCCCATTTTCCAAGAGAGTAATCTAGACACTACTTGTTCAGGAAGTGTTCTCGGTGGAGCATACCTAGATCCTGACTCTGGATTCAGTCCTTTTCATCTATTTTGCAGACCCAGACCAGTGGTTCTCAACCTTCTTAATGCTGTGACCCTAAAGGATTAAAATACAGTTCCTCATATTGTGGCCACACCCAACCATAAAATTACTTATATTGATACTTAATAACTGTAATTTCATTACTGTTATGAATAATTACATAAATATCTGATATGCAGATGGTCTTAGGCAATCCTTGTGGAAGAGTCATTCAACCCCCAGAGGGGTCACTGTAAATCCCAAATCTGGTGGAGAATAAGACCACCACAATTTGAGCCAAATTTGAAGCAAGCAAGCTTTTATTACATTAATTAATTACTGGTGAGGAAGATGGACTCTGACCAGGACTGTTCTGAAGTACTCGATGAGTGAATCTGCCACCTTCAGAGCTCACACAGAAAGGCCCCTAACTGTGTGGCACAGGTACTTAAAAAGGTAGAACCAGTAAGGTTATGCAGTTCCCACCAGGTCCAATCAGTGGCAACCATCTATCCTGATGTACTTCCTGTCTGGGTTATCTCCAGCCTACTAGCAATCAAGCACATCAGTTGTATGGAGCACGTGCTGTGCAGAAAGGTCCACCTGGGATCTAGCCATTCCCTTCCCAATAATCCAAGAGGTTATATCCTTGGGCAAGGGAGATTTAAGACTATCTCACCTGAACAGCCCCACCTAGCATTCCAGGAGGTTATCTGTTTTTCTTTTAAAGATATCTTAGGCACAGTAGCTAAAATTTAAAACATAATTTTTGCTCTTACATCATGACCCACAGAGTGAGAGCTGCTGCTCTAAGATTTCCTTTTCTAAGACAGCCAACTTCCCCCCATTTCTCTTCTTCATCCACTTCTTCAATTCGCCCTTTCCCTCCTTCTGTCTCTTCCTCCTTTCTGTTCCTTTTCCAGTTTCTTCTGGGCATACATCTTACTAGTGTTTGTCACAAAGACCTTAAAGGAGTGAAAGGAATGGAGAAAAGAAGTAAAAGATAGCTCAGGAGAGAGGAAGAGGATGAAGATGTGTGTGGAAATCAGTCTAGGAAAACAAATGCTTGCTTGGCTGTAGTGGTATGTGGCTGTGGTGGCTCAGCAAGGAAGACATGGAGGCATTTTCATAGGTGCAAGCCCTGCCAGACATCAGCAGAGGGAACCACCATCCTGGCCAGCGCCATACTGGACAGTGGAACCCTGAGCATCTGAGCTCAGGTGTTTTTATTGATTCAGAACTCCTCAGGTGCTCTACTGATAGCATGTGCAGATCATGAGCAATCAAACATCCCCCATAGAAATCCAACACCTGCAGACAATACAAAACACCATGACCTATATAGTCCCTCACCCAACAGTGCACAAAACAATATTTTAAACACAACTAAAAATAAACTTTACAACACTTAGCCATAATTGGAAAATGAAAGGAAAGAGTTGGGGGTGGAGGGCTTGCCTTGATCTAGGTTGGATGGCTGGCATGCCACCCCCACCCCACCCCCACCTTCCCTTCCGCCGTCCCTCTCACACACACATAAAACAACTCAAAACAGAAAATGTCAAGTGTTGGCAAAGACATCAAGAGATGTTGGTGGGAATAGAAATGTGAATGAGAGTTCAGAGCACCCTCAAAAGTTAAACAGAGTCACCATAGGACTCAGAGTTCCCCCACACCCTCTCTACGCATATGCTTAAGAGAATGTAAGTAACTCTTCCAACAACACCTGCCGGTGAATGTTCATCATGCTGACACACACGACGGCTCACAGTGGACGCAACCCCAGTGCCCAGCAATGGGTGAGCCACACACTGGAGGAAAGTCCATGTCTGGTTTGTTTCTGAACCGTTTCCTGGTGGCTCACGTGGTAAAGGCGTGGTTGCCAGCTGGTAGACTTTTGGTAAGTGATTGGCTTATGAGGGTTCTGATCGAATCAAGAGGTTATGGGCTCGTAATGTAACGAGGTTGTTAGAAGGTGGTAGGACTAGGAAATGGGTGTGGTCAGAGCGGTAGGACAATGAGGACCGCTGTTGGTGTCAGGCTACTGTCTCCTCCTCCTCCTCCTCCTCCTCCTCCCCTTCCCCTTCTGTTTCCTCTTCTTCCCTCTCTTCCTCTTCCTCTCTTTCTCCTCTTCCCCTTCTCTCCCTTCCTCCTCCCCTTCTACCTCTTCTTCCAATCCCATCCCTTTCCTCACTTCCTCACTTCCTCGAGCAGCTCCACTCTAGTACATTCTCTCTGTGATGCTCTTGCCTTACGTAGGCCCAGCAACAATGGAGCTAACCTAATATAACTGAAGCCTATGAAACCGTGAGCAAAAATAACCTTTTTCTCCTTTAAGTTGTGTATGTCAGGCATTTTGTCACAGTAACCTGGAACACAAGTCCCAAAGAAGCAAGTGTATGGTGACAGAAAGCAGATCAGTGATGGCCAGGGGCTGAGGGAGGAAAGTGAGGGGCGGTTTTCAGTGAGTATGGAAGGGATGAAAATGTCTTGGAATTAAGCAAATGGCTCACAGCATTGTGAATGCTGACTCTCGCTGCCTGGGCACTTTAGAACAGGGTAGGGGCCAATTTTACATCATGTGAACTTTACATCAAAATGGCTTTCTACACTGAAGAGCTGGCAATAGCAGTGGTTCTCAACTGCTCTTTAAGATGCAAATTTTCTTCGTGAGGCATCCTTCTCACACCACCAGTGAGACAGCTGGCCAGAAAGGGGTCCCTTCCCATATATGTCAGTCCCCTAAGTGTCAAGGACATGGCAAGAGTTTAGAAAGTCCACATTTAGTTCGTCTCTTACGCTAACCTTGGGAACAATGAGTCAATAAGAGGCTTTGGGGCTTGGTGGTTCCTCTTCCAGCCTGCTATTCAGGGACACTTTCCTGTCCCCAGCCACCTCTCCCCAGCACACAGAACTGGATGAGGTACTGTCCAACCCAGACCATCTCTCCAAGAGTTTCCACCAAAGACATTTGCCATAGAAGGAATTGGATAGGAAGCCTTGGAACCATGGCATGGAGTTCAGCCAAACCACCAGGGTCTGACCCTCTTCCTGGGGGCTCCCTGCCCTCAGCCTGTGTGGTACAGCTGTAGGCCCTGCAGGTTGGCAGAGTGGATATCAGCATGTCCAGGGTCCCATGACCACCGAGACTGTGTACCATGCTGCCCGAGTTCAACTAACACGCAGGGACTGGCCGTGGGGCAGCTGGTCTGTGACTGAGACCCATCAAGGCCGACAAAAGGGTTCCAGTAAGAAGCTTGGCACAGCCGGGCAGCGCTGTGGCTCTACCACACAAGATGCATCTGAGCAGCCTGCAGACACCTTCCATCCAAAGCTGGGCTGGGCCTGAGGACGTGGTAACCCGGCACACCTTCCATTAAAACCAAACAGCAAGGGTCATCCTGACCCCAAACATTAAGTGATATAAGCAGAGAAGACCAAATTCCTAAGACAGAGAGACAAGGGAGGCAGCCTGGAGTGTGGGCTCCGATTGACGCAGGAATTTTCCATGACTCCGAAGACAGGAAGCAGGCCACCCCTACAGCACGTGGTCTGGCTGTCCCAAGGACACAATCTAACAAATGGACTTGTGGGTGCCAAGGAGTCTGTGGGACACCAGGGCGGTGACGTTCCAGGGGGCTGGCCCACATCCCTGCCTCCTGAAGCAAAGCTGGAACACACGGAAGACTCTCGGGCCTGAGAGCTCACGGAGGGCAGAAATTGTTTTAGAAGATCCGGCTAAGCACCTCTGCTCCAAAAATAACAACTGTGTCCTGAGGGAAAGAATATCCAGGCTTTTACAAATCAAGGCTAAAGCAGCTTAAAAACAAAGTTATCTGTTGGGGCCCAGGTTTCCCAGGCTATGAAATGCTTTAGCTTGACAAGGTTCCTGAAGCGAATTCACTGCCGGGAACTGGAACTCCCTAACTGCCTTGCTCCTTTTTTGTCTTCACTGTACGGTGGCATATGTTCTCTCATCAATAATAAGATCTGTATAAGCCAATAGTAATAGCAAAATCAATCCCTGAGCTGGCTACTGTGGGCTGGAATGGAACACAGCCATGCTATCCAGAAGTAAATTGCAATAAAGCAACCCAGGTTTATTGCAAAGATTTAAGAAATTTAATACCCAGAAAATTCCCCTAAGTTAGTAGTTATTAGCAGCTTTTCCACACCACTCAGCAGGGATTCTTTCTTCCCCAGAATACCCAGGCACCATTGCGTCTCAGGTGCAGGCGGCTCCTCCCACACCTGACCGACTGAGGAACCAATCAAAATAGCCCAAGACCAGGGCCCCGGGGGACCATATAAAAAGCCCTGGACGGGGGGTCGCTCTCTCTCTTGCTCTTGCCCTCTCGCCTCTGGCCCACATCTCCTGCCTGTGCGCGGCGGCCGCCCCAAGCCGCCGCGCCCGTCCCAAGCCGCCACGTGCGCCAAGTTCATTTAATAAAAAGGCCTCGTGCGGTTTCAACAGCCACCAAGACTGTCTCGTGTTTCTTTGGGGTTTACCCATCCTTCGTGGAAGAAAGAACCTCCATTTCCGCGGGGGCCAGAGCTGGACCGCCAGGACCCCCGCAGTTATCCAGTATGAAGGCACAGTGGAGAGAAAAGGAAAGAGACAGATATTTTTTTTTCCAAACAACCTCCCTCACACTGTCAGAACACTGTTGTGACGCCTGTCGGCCCCTGACTATTTTCCAGAGCAGATATAGCTCAGAAAATTATGTGATGAACTTGTGGCAGCCTGTTGACTCTGTCATGAGCTGTAGTCACCTGTGCCACAGAGATGGGTGATGGGCACCAGGAGTCATTGCTCAGCAACCACGGCATCAGCTTTGATAGCCAAAGGAAAGACAGAACTTAGTTTTCTTTCTTTTTGAAAATAGAATTTTAAAAATGTGCGCGCGCGCGTGCGCGTGTGCCCACTGAGTCCAGAAGAGGCCATCAGATCCCTGGAGCTGGAGTTACAGGGTGCTGGGAACTGAACTTGGGTCCTCCGGAAGAGCAGCAAGTGTGTTCTTGACCATGAGCATCTCTCCAGCTCCCCTTTGATGTTCTTAATTTGTTGTCCTAGATTCATATTTCTGAGCAGTGAAGAGTCGGTATGAGAACATCTTCCACTGAGGAAATCTCTTTCCCATGATTCTTAGGAATGCAACAACGACCCACAGGGCAGATCTTTGAGAAAAACAGTAGCTTCGCCACTACGCAGACATCTGATATGATCATCAGTGGAAAAGCACCTCACTGGTGAAGGTATGTGCTGCGGGCTGCTGTGGATCCTGTGAAAATCTGAGTCATTTAATCTAGGACTGTCCTTTGATGCCAAGGTTGTCAATTATTGTGTAGCAGTTACCTCTGATTAAAACTTTCCATTGTATGGGGCCGGAGAGATGGCTCAGTGGTTGAGAGCACTGGCTGCTCTTCAGAGGACCCAGGTTCAATTCCTAGCACCCACATGGCAACTCACAACTGTGACTCCAGTTCCAGGGCACAGGGCTTCACACAGACATACATGCAGGCAAAACACCAATACACATAAACAAACAAAGAAACAAACAAAGACTCTCCATCTTGGAGGGAAACTTGAGTCATAGGATGTAAAAGGGAAATGGAAACAGGGTATTTGGGGTCAGGATGTTTACAAGGAAGTGAGACAACAGTACTGTCTTCTTTTGTTCTTCTCCTCCTCCCCCTCCTCCTCCTCTTTCTCCTCCTCCTGCTTCTTCTTTTTGGTTTTTTGAGACAGCTTTTCTCTGTTGTAACTCTGGCTGTCCTGGAACTCACTCTGTAGACCAGGCTGGCCTTGAACTCACAGAGATCTGCCCGCCTCTGCCTCCCGAGTGCTGGGATTAAAGGTGTGGCAACACCTGGCAACAACAGGATGTTCTAAGGAGAGGTGAAACACAATCATCTTGCAAGGAGGAAGCTCAGGAAGTAAATGACTCAGCAAAGCTTCAGGAAGTCCCTGAGTCTGATCAGATTCACTAAGTCCCTCCCTCCCCAGTGTATAAGCAATGCAATAGAGGCTGCTGTGATTCAGTCTTGGACAAACCAAGCAGCAGAGAAGACTTCTCAGATAAGGTGAGCTGCAAAGCAAACTCAGAGAAGCTGAGCTGCCTAGAGGAGGCTCGGACTGAGCAGCCTGGAAGAAGCAAAAATAAGAAAAGCCAACCAAAAACAGTCATCAGCTGAACTGCCTAGAAGAAATAAAGATCGACCAAGCTGCTTAGAAGAGGCTTGGGTTTGAGCCACCCAGAGAAAACGCTCTCCAACCCTGCAGGCTGTGCAGTGTGCTCTGCATTTCCAGCTTCTGAGCTCTGCCCCCTTCTGGGGTGGGCTTTGAGTCGTTGCTGATCCTGTAAGAAACCCCAATAAAACTCGCTGCTTCACCGAGTTGGGTGTCCACACTTTGATCTGTCGTTGGTTCCCTGAGATGAGTAGGCATCTGTCATGTTTTCCCAGGAACATTGCCGCAGGATATTTTTTTCTCTTTTTCGAGTCTTCAGATTCTGGTTTATATTTATGTTTATGACATCTCTCAATTCGAAGTGCCACACAGCAATGCTCAGTGGCCACTTCCTGTACGGCACAGGCTGAATGTTTTTGAAAAAGGATTTATTTATTTGTGTGTGTGTGTGTGTCTGTGTGTGTAGTAGGAGCAGTAATAGTAGACCTACTGTGGCAACTCTCAGCCAAGAAGAAATGGAGGCATTTTCATAGATGTAAACCCCGCCTGACCTCAGAGGGAACCATTATCACATCGAGGGCCATTCTTGACAGTGAAACCCCGAGACTCTCATCTCAGGGATTTTTATTGATACCTAAGCTCCTGTTCTACTGATAGCACATGCAGATCATGAGCAATCAAACACCCCCCACACAAAGCCAACACCGACAGACAATACAAAATGCCAAGACCTAGGTAGCCCTCCATCCAACAGTGCACAAAACAACCATTTTAAACATCACTAAAAATAAACTTCTAGAATGTGTGTGTGTGTGTGTGTGTGTGTGCTGACATGTGCACTTTGTATGCAGTGCCTAAGGAGGACAGAAGAGGGCACTGGGTCCCTTGAAGCTGGAGTTACAGGTAGTTGTGAGTCACCATATGGATGCGGGGAACCTACTGTGGTCCTCTGCAAGAGTGGTAAGTGGTTTTTATGGATGAGCTATCTCTATAACCCTGTTTGTTTGAGACAGGGTCTCTACACTGTAGCCTTGAACTTATTTTGTAACCCAGGGTGGTCTTAAATTCATGTCAATCCTCCTGCCTTGGCCTTCTGGATTTGTAGACATGTGCTGCTGTTGGCCACTGTCCAACCTTTTCGTAGGTTTATTATTCACACACACACACACACACACACACACACACACACACAAAAGGTAAAATTTTTCCTATCGTTGGCTTTTTACTTTTCCACAGCTGGGACCAAGTTACCTGACAGAAAGAATTTCCATCCCCTCTTTCGCCTTTCCTCTCTCTGCACTCCGGTCTGATGTACATAAGCAAGTGTTCTACCTCTGAGCAACATTCCCAATTCCGCTGATTTATTTCCTACCCAGTAAAGCTATAGATGACCTGGAGGAAGAACAAACAAGCCCAACTTTCTTCCAAGGCTGGAGATGTGACTCAGTTGGTAGAGTGCTCCCTTATCATGCATGAGGGCTAGGATTCAGTTCCCAGCACAGCGTAGACCCACGTGTGGTGGTACATGCCTGTAACCCCAGCTCTGAGGGTGGAGGGCGGGATTGGAAGTTCAAGATCATCTCCAACCACATAGCAAGTCTGAGACCACTTTGGCTACATAAGACTCGGTCTCAAAAATAAACGAACAACAAAAACCTTACTCGTATTAATATAAAATTAACTCATAAGGGCCAGAGAGATGGCTCAGCCCTAAAGAGCTCTTGCTGGTCTTGCAGAGCAACCAGACTCAGTTCCCAACAGCTTCATGGGGGCTCACACCCATCCATAACTCTCATTCCAGAGAGATCCAGTGCCCTCTTCCCAGGTACCAGGCGCTCATATGGTACACATAAAATATAAATTATTTATTTTATTTATTTTTTAAAAAATCTGACAAATGGTAACAGAATGTAAATGATATTGACACAAAATTTATAATTTATAAGATAAAAAATTGGTGCCTAGCGTGGCAGTTTTAAGTAGATTGGTATTATTTTTGGTTTGACCCACTTGGTCATATAGAGGTCTATTTAATATGGAACAACTTGTGTGATGGTCAACAGTAGCAATCACGCTTTTCCCAGTTCAGTAAAATAATTCCTCCTCCTCCTCCTCTTCCTCCTTGGAACTTGCAATGTAGGCCAGGCTAGCCTAGAAACAAGACCAAGTGTAGGACAATCAAGAGGGGAAAGATTTGAAATCTGGAGTTGGAAATATGACCCAACAACAGTAAGTACTAAGTACAATGCTTGGGAGATCTTGATATTCTGCCCTAAAACATAGAATGAAGCAGCCATAGGCTGAACCCTCTGAAATCATGACACCGCCCCCCCAAAATATCACTCCCTTTTTTAGTTGATGTCAGGTGTTTCGTTACAGCAATGCACAAGTAAAACAGAAAATTGTATCAGAGGCTTCGGGTTATTGCTGTGACTAAATGTGGTTCTTAAACTTCTCGAGAGGTTTTGTGAGATGAATTTGGAAACATTTGAAGATGTGGCTTAGAGAAGCCTCAGAACGCTGTGAGTAGAGTTTAACGGGTGCTTACGGAGAATGCTCGAAAGATCAGAATGCCAAGCAGGAACACAGATGTCGAAGTGCGTGATCATGTGCATTTGGACCGGTCCAAGGACACTATCAAGAGATGGACTGGGGACCATTTGTGTTACATTATGGCAAACAATTTTCTTCATTTGTCTGCCCTGAGAGTCTGAGTGCGACTGGCTTTTAAAGCGGCAGACTGAGCTGGGCACAGTAGCTGCAATCCCAGCGTCGGGGAAGCTGAGCAGGGGTTTGCCCTGGGTTAGAGGTCAGGCTGGGCCACACAGTGCCTCCAACTCAGAGCCGTCCTCTTGCCTCAGCTTCATGAGTGCGGTGCTGGGATTACAGGCAGGAGCACCATGCCTGCTTGCTGGAGTATTTGATTTTGTTTACTTTCTTATTTAATTTAACACACACACACACCCGAGTGTGTAATGTGGAGTGTGCACATGCCATGCACGGAGAGTATATGGAGGTCAGACCACAAACTTTGTCAGCTGCTTCTCTCCCACTGTTATATGGGTTCTAGAGACCAGATCAGATTCAGGCTTGCATGGCAACTGCCTTTACCCACCCAGACTTCTCGCCTGCCTCGGTGTATCTTATTTTAAGATTAAAAAGGAAAGTATGCATGTATATATCTTCCTGAGTATTTATGTGTCTCTCTCCACCTCCATGTCCCCCCCCAAAAAAAACAGACACATTAAAATCTTAATGCTAGGTACCAGTGAAGGTGACCTCGTTAGCAATAGAGACTCTGTAGATGTAATCAAATTTAATTGACATCATTCTGGAGTACAGTGGACCCTAAACCAAGGAATGGCATCTTCGTGAGTCAAGGGGGAAGAGCTGAAACAGATACAGAGAAAACAGAAAACAAACAAACAAACAAGCAGTATGAATGAAAGGCAGGGGTGAGGATGACTCTGACAAACCAGAGACCTTCAGAGTGGCTGGCAGGCACCAGCAGCCCAGCAAGGCAAGATAGTCCCAGGAGCCGGGCAGGAAGCATGGAAGTCTCCCTAAGGTTCCTCAGAAGGCACCAGCCCAACAGCTGGATTTTAGAGCGTCACTGCCAAACCGTGAAAGGATCCGTTGTGGTGGGTTTGTGCCATCCAGTCTGTGGTAACACAGGCTGCTGCAGGAGCAGATATGCTGGAGGAGAGGCGGCATCCGCCAGAGACCTCACCTACAAAGCTGAGGAGTGATGGAGGCTAGGGCATCTATCTCCACTGGGAAATTCTACTCAGCAGTTAGAGAGGAGGGGAGGCTGGGAAACAGGGCTTTCCAGGTGGAATGAGGTAAACCCTGGGGTACATATAAGAGAAATACTTGGAGTAAATAGGATCGTGACCAGCACAATTCCCATGCCATCATCCATGGAGAGTCTCGCTTCTGAGGATAACCAGAGGCCACCGGAGTTTTAGTTCCGAAATATGTTTACATTTGTATTTCAAATGACCCTACTGTTGGGCAACAATAGGGATGAATATAATCATACTTAAGTGTAAGAGAGTGTGTGTGTGTGTTCTCATGCGTGAGAATATGAATTGGGGGGAGGGGAGATCCCGGCAAGACCAGTGTAGTAGGGCTACTATGCCAGCACTCAAAGTTCAAGACAGGAGGGTCTTAAGTTTGAGACCAACCTTGGGCAAATAAACAGAAAATCTGGCACCGAAGGGAGATTCTGGGGGTTTCTGGCTTCGTTATGTTATCTACCAAGACAGGAAAATCCTCGGAAAAGTTTGGTTTATGTTCAGATCGGGGGTGCCTGCGCGGCATCCAGATGAGGATGCTGAGTGGGAAGCTGGACAGGATCTGGAGCTCCGGGGAGAGACCGGGAAGTCAGACAGTATCTAGCCTCTGTTCCGAGCGGTAACTGCAGTAAGTATTGAAGAATCCATCCGAGGAGAAACTGTCGAGAGACACAAAGAGGGACAGGAGCTGAGCCTTGAGGATCATCAACGTTTAATGGTGGAGGAACAGCCAGAGATGCCAGGAAAGCATGGCACCACGAAAACTAAATGTGATGGCTGATCCCTGGGATACTGCCAGGAGGTCGAAGGGCAAAGGGCAGAGGGCAGAGAAATGTCAGCAACATCGTGGGATCCTGTAATACAGACCCCTCCTTTTTTTTCCTTCGTTTGAGTTAGGGTCTCACTGTGTAGCTCTGGCTGTCCTAGAACTCATTATGTAGACTAGGCTGGCCTGAAACTCATAAAGATCCCCCTGCCTCTGCCTGCAGAGTGCTGGGATCAAAGGTGTGCGCTACTACCTTGAATGCTTTGAATGCAGCACTACTATCAGTGGCAGAGCAGGGTTGTAAGCCTAAGGGGCAGGTGTGGGGTGGGGAGCTGTAGCAGAGCCTTGTTGGTGAAGGAAGAGGTAGAGGAGATGTGGAGGGGGGCAGGAGAACAAGTGGTGCTTCCTAATGCGTGCTGAAAGCTGGTAACTTGTAGACACTGACTCAGGGCAAAGGGTAGTTTATTCTTTGGTTAATTCAATTGCTGGTTCTAGTCCTGGAGCCCTCGAGCATTTCAGCCTCTGAGCCCAGTTCCAGGCTATCTTGAACCTAGACCTGGAAGGCTGAGGCTTTAGCCTCCATACAGTCTAAAACATTTAAACCTCTGTACAGCCTAATTAACCTCCAAGACTCACCGCTGACTGAGCCACTCTGACTAGTTCCTTCTGAACTCTGACACTTCTGGTTGAACTCACTCTTGCTCTGGCTCAAATTCTTCTCCAAGATGACTGGTTCAAAGTGATCTTCTAAGCTGGCTGACTGTTTCTGACTGAACTCGTCTGACCCTAACTTACTCTGGCTGATTCTCTGACTGCCTTAGACTGAACAGCTCTCCTAGGTTTCAAACTGACTCGCTCTTCCCATCTTCTGCTGAGCTGTCTCTCATTGCTCCATACTACCTCAGTTAGGCTCTCTGCTCCTCAGTCAGGCTGCTTCATTGTCTCTGTGTCTCTGTTGTCCCTGTCTGCCTGCTTCAGACTGCTGCTTCATACTGCCTGCTATAACTAACTGCTCTGAGCTGAGAGCTTGCCTTTCTATCATGAGAGTTGGGCGTGTCCTCACTCTGATTCACTCTGCCAACTCTTCCTCTGACTTGTCACTTTGCCTGCCATTCACTCTGACTCAGCTCATGTCACTTCCAGTCTGATGCTGCTGACTCCTGGGTTCTGCTTCAAGTCTCGCAAGTGCTGGGGTTAAAGGTATGCACCATAACTGCCCTCTGAATTCCGGGATTAAAGGTGTGTACCAACATTCTTAATATTCTTTCTACATTCCATCTGGACCACACAGGCCTCTGAATGTTATTCCTTCATATAGACTCCTGGAATACAGACCCTTTCTAGATTTCACACAGACCTATTCATATACAGTAACTGATGAGGGAACAAGGTTGAAATATAAGAAAAATTACTCAAGGTTCCTGGGAAGTTGGAAGGGGGCCTTGGAAGCCCAGGTGGGCTCCCGCAGTCACATGGAGAGAAGAAGAGGGAGTCTGGTTGTAAAGGTTTGATGACTGGGAACTCAATTATGTAAAAAACCACGATACAGTGTGCTTAAAAGCTATTATATAGGCAGGCACCAAGAGTAATGAGGAGAGAGCAATGAACACTTCAGTTTGTGCATGGGGGGGGGAATGTCAGTTTAAAACCAAGTGTTTCCTATTAACTGCAAGCATTGTATGAGTCACACACTTGCTTGTTAAATGCCTGTAGCCCTAGCCTGGTCCTGGTCTGAGGTCTTACTGCACGTGGCAAAACTGAAACCAGAAAAAAAAAAAAAGTAGCCTTAGACTTGGACTAGGAACTCAGTCTCTCTTCCGATCCAGGCTCATTGCATGGCGCACCTGGCCTGGCAGAGAGCAGCTTGAGCTAAACAAATCCAGTCTGACACCAAGAAAAGAGCTGGGGTCGAATTTACAAATGGCACCGCATGCTGGCATCCATGAAAATGGCAGAGCTTTCACTAGAGGCACCAAGGTACAAGGGCATTGTGGTATAAAGCTAACCGCTGAGTTCCTCGCTCCTCCAACAGTGAAAGTCTCTGTTCATCTAAAGAAGAAAAACGCAGGAAGCATAGCCCATCTCACAGTTCATACCAAGAACAGAGAGAGAGAAATTGTCTCTTTGAAACTACTTCACACAGAAATCTCACATGCTCTAAGAAGCAAGAACAAATCCTTAGCCCTGCTCAAGTTTCGTATTTCTCCCATAAATTACATTTGTAACATAATGTTGACCTTTAGGACGTACAGTCTGGTATAACATAAACATTGTCCTTTCTGAATGAGGCTCTAATTATTTAAACAGAGACAACAGAGACCACACATCCATATCAAGGAGCATTTTTTTTTTTTTAAAGACCAGGTTCCTCTACATAGCCCTGGTTGTCCTCAAACTCACTGTGTAGACCAGGTTGGTCTTGAATGCAAAGAGATTAGCCTGTAGCTGCCTCCCTAGTGCTGGGATTAAAGGTAGGGGCCACAGCGCCCGGCCATGAGTGTGCTTCCTAACAAAAGAGCCACAAAAACTGAGAGAAACTGGATGTGGTGTCTCCGGCCTTAATCTCAGCACTTGGCAGAGGCGGGCAGATCTCTCTGAGTTTGAGGCTGGCCACAGCTACATTAGGAGGCCCTATCTAAAGAACTAAAAGTAAAAGTAAAAGCTAAGTGATTGATATATTGGGAAGAAATTACACATACTTCCTGACACAGAGTCAGCTTAGGAGTGAGTCATGGAACGTATGAAATCTAAAATGAATTGTGTATCTTCACATAGTGAGATTTCAGAGGTCTGTTGCTGCTCTGGAAAGGAAGAGATCAGAAGAAACTAAACACCTCCATGTTAGCAAACAAACAGCAAAATCAATTCCACAAGACATATATTTCATCTGTGGGGAAATTCATGGGAACTATGTAGGAAAAAGCTCTGTGGTTATAAGAATGAAGCAAGGGGACCAGATTTCAGTTTATTTTTAGTAGAATATAAAACACTTTGTATCCTGGAGTGGAGAGATGTAAAGGGTTTGCTATAAATTTTAGCAAGTCGGCTTCGTAGCAAATCCAGTGCAAAATTAAAATATTTGAGAATCGCAAGAATGAAGGTATTGTAAGAGTGAAATTTTGGACCTCATGGCTGGGAAGGAGTTCTGTTAAGAAATATGTTAAACCCGAGCTTCATAAATGAAGTACCACAGAGACTTTGTTCCCACAGGCGGCGGCCACAACAGAAGCTGGACTCCTGGCATGCACCACACCCAACTCAGTGGTACTTTACCACCTGACTCCTGACATTACATCACAAGGAATGCTCGTGATACATGACCAGTAATGTGGGCATCACTGTGGCATAGCAACTGGAGCCCTCCTGTTACGCTTCTTTTCCTGGGACACGTGAACAAACATCCATTTACTACAGAGGGTGCCATGACAGATGGAGGATTCCATTGAGGTCCAGCTTGGTAAGCCAGTGTGTTTATTGGGATTTACACAAGTATGGGTGAGGGGCTGCTTTCAGGAATATGGGTATCAGCCCAGACAGACAATCACCGAAACCCCCATCACGTCATGGGTGACTCTTCACAGCAGATACATCATGGAGTTCTTCCGTTGACTTTTTGTGTTTTACCTGCTGCACTCTAGGCGGTCCCAAGACCACCTGCAGCTGGGAGGCAAGAGGGAGGGGAGGGTGGAATCTCTGCCCTCCTCCTGCTAGGGAGTGTTAACAGCCCATCGCCCCCACCACAGACCCAGCCATCTCTGTGGTCTGCTTATTTCCTTGTTACCATGACTGGGTCAGAGTTCTCTCTGGTCCGTTGTTGGTGATGGTGTGGTTCTATCGGGTCCATACCAGATGACTTCACTTTATTCCAATTAATCTCCCGCTTGCTTTTCATTTATCTATTCAACCTCTGCATTCATCTCACAAAAATGTACGCGTCCGCGTACATACATCTGCTTTGGCTGGGCCGCTGTTTGCTCACGGTAGAGCCATTTCTGGTCCCGTGTGGGTTCACTCAGTATGTGGGCGTTGGGCATTAGCTCAGCCTGCTGACTCCAGCGTCTTTCCTCCCAGGCATCAGAAAAGCATAATGGCCTCAGGGCTGCTTTCTGAAAGGACCAAGGCAGAGGCTACGCCTGTCTTGAGGTCTGGGCTCTGGAGCCTCACAGCTAATGCTGCCATCCCTAGGTCAGGAAAAAACTGTCAAAGAGAAGAGTGGCTGCAAAATATCGTAGCCATACTGCAGATGCTAAGTGCTGAGAGGAAAGGGAAAGCAAGGGAGGGAGATTCTGCGGTGTGGATTCATTCATTCACTCGTTCGTTCATTCGTTTGTTTGTTAAGACAGGGTCTCGCCGTGTGCCGCAACAGTAGGGTATGGTGGATTTGGGAGGACCCCAGGGACTCCTAGGCTCTACTGGGGTGACTGTATGCAGTCATGTAACTTTAGTTACAGATCCACTGTAGTCCAGCCCTCCAGGCTCAAGGCACTAAGGGCTATTTTAAGTATAAGACGTGGGAAGTGGGGGGCGGGGGGATGGCACAGTGTCATGGATTTAGAATCATCTGGAAGACACACCTCTGGGAATGTCTGTGAAGGCGTTCTTAGAAAGGTTTAACTGAGGAGGGAAAACTCACCCTGACTGTGAGTGGCTCCATCTCACAGATCGGACAGATCAGGGCCCCAGACTGAGTAACAAGGAAAAAAAGAGAAGCAGACCTGAGCCCCAACTGCAGGCATCTCTCTGCTTCTGACATGTGGGCTCAATGTAGCCAGCTGCCTCACGCTCCTGCTGGTAAGTCACCCTGCCATGCCAGACTGTATCTTCAAGCTATGAGCCCAAATCAACTCTTTCTTCCTTAAAACCAACCGACAAGCACGGAGAAAACCTACGGAGAGGAGGCTGTGGCTGAGTGGTAGGATGTTCACCAACACACACCAGGTTCTGGCTAGACCACTTGCACTTCAAGGGAGAAAAAAAAGAGAGCTGTCAATTTTGGCTCACATTTGCAATCCCAGCACTCGGGAGGCTGGCAAAGGGGGCAGACTGGGGTGCAGAGTGAGACTCTGCAAAAAAAATAAAAAGAAAACCCCCAAGCCTCCAAAACCTTAAAACCACCAAATGTCGAAGATGCTCTAAGCCTGCCGTCAGAGTACAGGGAGAACTTCAGGCACACCGACACTTGTCTCGCTTAAGTCCTGGAGACATATTCCCAAAGTCACCTGGCATGAATAAAATATTTCCCCCCAAGAAATACCTCTCTCATCTCTTATTTCTTGTCCATTTTAATAAGCTTCTGAGAGTGCAAGCGACTAATGAACTCCACGGAGCTTTTTCAGATTGCCTCCACAGGGGACCAGAACAAGACGAGAAATGCAATTATTTTGATTCGAGTGCTTCCTTGAAGAGTTGAGCGTTAAGACAAATGAGAAACCATTTCCCACACTTGCACTTAGCTAACTTGAAAGGGTGTTTGCTGGTGATGGTCTTAAGTAAGCCACTTCTAAGTTTAAAAGCATTCTAGTTTACTACCTTTTTTTTCTAATGCTAAGATTTGAACCTACTTGCTTGCTAGAAAAGTGCTCTGTCACTGCCCAGCTCAGGTCTATTTCCTGTAGAGTGAAATGCACAGACCTTAAGTGTACAGGGCAATGCATTTGGGCAAATGTATATACTCACAAACTGCCATCCGAATGGAGAGAGCGTGTCCATTACACACCACCGTCTGTTGCCTTTGTGTGGCTGCTGATTGCTCTTTCCCTCTCTGGATCTACTTCTATTATATACCATTCTGTCGTTTGACATTTGTGGGCTTGTTCCAGTTGACAGCAGCTAGGACAGGGCTATTATTACTAAAACAAAACATGAAAACAACAGCTTTGAGTATTTCCTTAAGTCTTTTTTGTGATCACAAGTTTTCATTGCTTTTTGGCAAACAGCTGTGGATAGAATTCCTGGGTCATAGAGTACTTGGGTACTGAATTTTTTTTCTTGCATGATTGCCTGTGTGTAGACTTCTGCCATGGAACACATGTGGAGGTTAGAGGAGAAACACTGGAAGTTGGCTCTCCTTTCCCATCGTGTGGGTCCTAGGGAATCAAGTTGCCAGGTCTGGCAATCAGTGACCCTTCCTGCTGAGCTACCTCTTCAAATCCCTGTATGTAGTACAGTTTATTTTTAGTTGTGTTTAAAATATTGTTTTGTGCACTGTTGGGTGAGGGGCTGCCCAGGTCATGGCGTTTTGTGT
The DNA here is from genome assembly GCA_026225945.1 of Cricetomys ansorgei. Classification (NCBI taxonomy): domain Eukaryota; kingdom Metazoa; phylum Chordata; class Mammalia; order Rodentia; family Nesomyidae; genus Cricetomys; species Cricetomys ansorgei. Next base: position 14,756,916 of record JAMJFZ010001100.1, read on the forward strand.
GGTCTGAAGGTGTTGGCTTCATGTAAATTCCTTATGATCTGCATGTGCTATCAGTAGAACACCTAAGGAGTTCTATATCAATAAAAACACCAGAGCTGGGATGCTCAGAGCTCCACTGTCCAGTCTGGCACTTGCCAGGACAGTGGTTCCCTCTGCCGAGTTCTGGGTTGGCACCAATGACTATGCTTCCTTGTCATCCTTGCTAAGACACTACAGCAGCCTAACAACTACATCTATATCAAACTTTTCAAAAGTACTGCCCTACTTGTTTTCAAAGTGGCTACTTCACTTTCCTTGTACTCTCTCCAAAGCTGTGTTACCAGTCTTTTAAACTTGAGGTTTGGGGGAGGGGCATAGTGGCAAAATCACATTTCATTGTGATATTATTATTATTATTATTACTATTATTATTTTATTTGTTATTTATTTTTATGTGTTTTGCCTGCATGGATGTATGTGTACCACATGCATGCAGTGCCCCTGGTGGCCAGAAGAGGGTATCAGATCCCTTGGAACTGGAGTTACACATGGTTGTTGAAAGCAACAAAAGGATTTTTGTGGCAGGATATCCTGAAAGGGGATAAAGCAAAAGGGGCCCAGGAACACTGTAAAGTCACCATGCAACAGAATTCCATTCGAGAGATTCATTGGCGGGATGAGGGTAGGGAGGTGGGGGTAGGGACACAATGTAGATGCCTCAGAGAAAGGGGAAAGGAAACAGCTCCAGGATGGTGAGTAGGTGCCCTTTTTAAGGGGGTGGGTATGGAGCATGAGCATTAGAGATGACACCAGACATTGATGTGCTGACTCACAGAAGGCTGGATAGGGGGTGGGTAACAGGCAGATGTTGGTGAACACAACAGTTGTTTACACCAGGTAGCTGCAAGGATCTGAACAGGATCCTCTGCGAGAGTAGTAAGTGCCTTACCCACTGAGCGGTGACTTGGTAGCTTCAGTTGATCTGATGAGAAATGTGGGCACTTTTCCACAGCTCTTTTTTTTTTCCCTTTTCTTTTCCATTTTTTTTTTTTTTTTTAAAGATAGGGTCTCACTGTGCTGTCCTGGGGAACTCACTGTGTAGATCAGGCTGGCCTTGAACTTACAGAGCTCCACCTGCCACTGCTGGGATTAAAAGTGTAATTGTGCACCATGCGTGTTCTTTGGTTGTTGTTTCTGAGATAAGGTCCAGACCAGCCTTGAGCCGGCTTTACTAGGTGTGGGAGAGGGTGACCTGGACTTCTTCCTGATCTTCCTGCCTCCCGAGTGATTACAGGTACAGGCCACTAAGCCCAGTGCTTCCCCTGATAGGGATGGAACCTAGGCCTTCTACATGTTCGGCAAGCTTTCTAACAATGGAGCTGGCCCTTCAGCCCTGCCTCTCTTGTTTACAGGAGATAACTACAGACCCTGGGCAGCTGTGGGAGAAAAGGATAGTGGGTGAGACCGGCAGATTGGTGGAAATGTCCTTGGGGAAGGGGCTGGAGAGATGGTTCAGTGGTTAAAGGCACTGACTGCTCTTTCAGAAGAACAAGATTTGATTCCCGGCACCTCCACGGACACCAGGCACACATGTGGCAAACACATACATGCAGGCGAAACACTAGAAGTAAATAAAAATGTTTTTTAAAAAAGAAATGTTCTCAGGACAGTTATAGAAGTGGTTGATTTGCTTGTGAGAGACTTCCATGTATTAATTCATTGTGAAGTTTCAAAAGTGACTGTACTTTTAGGCAGAAGAGATGGTTCGGGATAAGAATGGTTTTCCAGAGGACCTGGGTTCAGTTCCCGGCACCCACATGACAGTTCACTTCAGGGGGATCTGATGCCCTCTTTTGTGCACCAGGCATGCACATAATGCACAGATCATACATGCAAGCAAAGCACATAAAAATAAATGGAGGGGTTGGGTTAAGAGCACTGGCTGCTCTTTCAGAGGTCCTGAGTTCAATTCCCAGCAACCACCTGGTGGCTCACAACCATCTATAATGGGATCTGATGCCCTCCTCTGGCATACAGGTGCACATGCAAATAAAGCACTCATAAAATACATAAATACATCTTTAAAAATTAAAAGTAAATGGAAAAAAAATTAAAGCTATAGTTTTGAAACTTTGCATAAAATCAAGATCTAAAGGTAGGTACCACAGCCCACATTACGTATTTCTTTAATATGAAGTTACATTTTTCAGGCATGTAATTTTATTCAAGGATTATCCAATCTTGTATTATCATAATGGACATATTCTAAAGGTCTACTATTTTTTTTTCCTTTATAAGCCAGTGTACTCAAAACATAAAGACAGCATTTCAGAGAAAAATGATCTCTAGGTTCCTTCCCAATTATGAGTCTACAGCAAAGAAAGTCCACAGGGGAACACCAGCAAAGAATTAGTGATTGTTAATTAGTTTTGTGCTTTGATTGTTGTCTGTACTGGGAATCTCGCTCAGGGCTAGGAAAGTGCTCTACCATTGAGCCATCTGTCCAGTCCATAACTCATAACTTAATTGTTAATGCTGATTTTGACAACTGAACCAGTTGATTCATCCAGCATCCATTCCCAATTACTTTCCTCTTTATTCCCCCTGCCCCCTTGGGTGTTTTCCCCTATCTAGGAAACTAAAAACACGCTATCTCTGCAGCCAGGTATAGTTGTGCACGCCTCTAATCCCAACACCTGGGAAGTAAAGGCAGGGGGGGTCATCTTCGAGGAAAAATGAGTTCCAAAAAACCCACCAAACAACCACAAACAAAAAGCCCAAAAAAGCACAGGGCTAAAGGCTCGGTGGGAAAAGCACTTGACACGCAAGCCTTAACCTGAGTCCCAAGCCCAGAACCTGGATCAGGTGGAATGCTTCGTTCGATCCTAGCACTCCTAGGCGAAGATGGCAGGCAGGGACAGGAAGCTTGCCAGACAGCTAGACTGGAGTAGTCTGCATGGCAGAAATAAAAGACCCTGACTTAGTAACAAAGTGGAGGTGAAAACCAGCTTCAGAGAGACGTTCTTGGGCCTCCAAGTGCATTCTGTACCACGATCATGTCCAATCTCACTCACATAAGAATAACAAATCTATATGATAGATAGATAAGTAGATAGGTAAATAGTGTGTGTACGTGCACACACATTTGAGTACATGTGTGCCTGCAGAGGCCAGAGGAGTCAGATTCTTCCTGGAGCTGAAATTGCAGGAGGTTGTGAGCTGCTTCATGTGGGTGCTGGGAATTGAACTCAGGTCTCTGGAAGAGCAGTACATGCTCTTAAGCACTGAACCATCTCTCCAGCCAATAAAAATTATTATTATTATTATTATTATTATTATTATTATTATTATTATTATTATTATTATTCTGAGCCAGGGTCTCTCCATGTAGTCCTGGCTGTCCTGGAATTCACTATGTAGAACAGGCTGGCCTTGAACTCACAGAGATCCTCCTGATACTACCTTTCAAGTGCTGGGATTAAAAGTGTGCACCACCATGCCTGGCTAAAAATTGATTTTTAACAAAACCAAACCACCATTTCTGGTTTTCTTTTGCATCCCAAAGTGGTGGTGTGACATAGTTCTGGCTTAATCGGGTAGACTCGAGATACTAAGGAAGCACCCACCCGTGTCAAAGTCTGGACAAAGACAGACAATCCTCTAGTTCTCCATTTTCTCCAAGATAGAGAACACAAGGTCTGTTTGGGGGATGGTGTCACCTCAAGGTCAGGAAACGGGACCCGAGAATAAGGCCTCATGCTGGCTGTGCCCAGAGCAGGAAGCAGGGCTGGCTCAGGATGGCACTGCTGACCTGCTGGACCACGCCTGGACCTCTCATCCCTGACCCATTGTGTAGGACAATAAAGCCGCATCTGTTTAAGGCTGTGGAGTTGGTTTTTCTGAGGTTTACTGCCAAGCGTGTGTCAGCTGATTAGCTCGAGTTTGAACGATGCCATGAAATCAGCGGCTTACGTCACGCACCCTCTTTATTCAGCCTGCCTCATCAGGGACACTGATTTTAAAGGAACGCTTGAGACAGTCACGCTTAAATACGGGCAAAAGGGCTTAACCTTTCAGTGATTTATCTTAGGAACCAAATTAAAAATATTGATGTTAGGGTAACCTGCTTCAATATTGTTTTAGCATTTATGAAAAATGTACCAGATATTTTAATTTCATTAACTGATTAATTAGTTGTGAGGCAGGGCCTTGCTATGTAGCACTGGCTGGCCTGGAACTTGGTATATAGACCAGGCTGGCCTTGAATTTCTGACAATCCTCTGCCTTAGTTCTGGCCCCTTAGTCCCAGGGTCATGCTCCTAGGAGGTGCCATGGACCCACATGAAGTGGGGCATTCTGGAAGTTTCTTAGGGCACTGGGGACCTGGTTCCTTTTTGTCTCCTTTTGATTGTCTCTGTCACTGCCATCTGGTGCCCTGACCAGAAATCTAAAGCTATGTGATTGTCTACTCTTAGAATCATGAGCTAAATAACCTTTTTTTCCTCTTAAGTTGTGTGTGTGAACTTGCCACAGCACACATTCGGACAGAGAACCTGCTGGAATCGGCTCTCCTTCCATTCTGTGGCGCTGGGTGGAGAGGTTGGCAGGATCAGGAGACTGAACTCAGGTCATCAGGCCTGGCGGCAGGTGTCTTTACCCGATGAGCCCTTCTGCTGGCTTGCATTTTTCTCCTTATAAGTTAACTATCTCCTATACTTTACCATAACACAAAGCTCATCAGTACAGATGGCTTAGGACACATGGAAGCTTTGGATAAAGACTGAAAACATGATATATAGCTTTAAAAATACACCTATAAATGAAGAAACCTGTGTAGCTTTTTGTCTATTTGGTATCTCTGTCTTCCTATGTACCCTCAGATGCCTTGATCTCAAGTTCCTGCTGCCTTGCTCTGGGTTTACAGGCAGAACCCGACTCTGTGCTTTTACAGTCTAAACTGAACTATCATGAACATACTTCAGTCAGGTTATTCTGAAAAAAGGTGTTCAGAGAAGGCTTCCATGAGGCCAGTGGGAAGGAGCACGTGTCCCGGAGCCAGACTGCCCACACTCACACCGCCCACTAGTACCAGCTCTGCGTGGGCTGGCTGCCTCAGCCTGTTATGGCAAATGCCCGATGCCTGGGCCCTTCAACTGCACATTTATGTTCTCTCTGTTCTGGAGACCAGCAAATCTAAGTTCAATGTGCAGGCAGGGTGGGTCTCTGGTGAGGATCTGCTTTGTGGGCCACAACAGGCTGTTTCTCGGTGACCTCACACGGCTGTCTGGGATGTGTGCACAAACAAATGTTCCCCTCTTCATCTTAAGACCCCCAGCTACCCTAGATGTACCAGTGAAAAGACTGGCGGGGCTAGTGCCCGCCCAGAGTCTCAGGGCAAGGGGCGACCTCCAAGGAACCAAGAGACAACTCCAGATCTTAATGCAATAGCAAGAGGTCTTTATTGTCCAACGCGCTGGGGTCAACTCTCATGTATCCTATAAGTCAGGATAGGAGAGCCGACCATGAGAGGCTTCCGGCAAGACTTTTTAAAGGGAGCAGGGGATCTCTCAGATTGGTAAGAACCCAGGCACTGGATTGGCTCGTTAAATGTTACATGGCAACAAAGATTTCTGGGAAAACAGAGAGGTTTATGGGTAGTGAATACTATAGTGAGTACTTACATTAAATGGAGAAGTTAGTGCCTTTACCACTAGGGGCGCTGAGCTTTTCACCAGCTACCCTAGATGTAACCACTCTGGCTTAGAGCTCAATGTGTGAAGTTAGTCCTTATAGCACCTGTGGTAAATTGTCAGGGCCTTTCATTTTTGTTTTTTTTTTTTAGTTAATTTTATTTGTCGTGTGTGTGGGCATGCGTGTGCTGGCACATATGTGGGGGTCAGATACACCTGTAGGAGTCAGTTTTCTCCTTCTACTACGTGGGTCCTGCGATCAAACTCAGACTGTCATTGGCAGATTTGGCAACAGGGCCTTTACCTGACGAGCCATCTCTCTGGCCTCTTGTTTTCGGAGGCAGGGTCTCACTATACAGCCCAGGCTGTTCTTAAACTTGTGGGAACCTGATGCACAAGTTTATTTTTAGTTCTGTTTGAAATGGTGTTTTTGTGTACTGTTGGGAAAAAGGCTGCCTAGGCTTTGGCATTTGTATGGTCTGTAGGTGTTGGCTTTACATAAAAGATGTTTGCTCATAATCTGCATGTGCTAACAATAGAACACCCGAGAAGCTTAGGTATCAATAAAAACCTCTGAGATGAGAGGCTCAGGGTTCCATTGTCCAGTATGATGCTTACCATGATGGTAGTTCCTGCTACTGAGGTCTGGCAGGCTTTCTGTCTATGAAAACTGCCTCCAGGTTTTCCCTGGTGAGCCTACACCGTGGGTGTACAACTTCAGGAATCCTCTTGCCTCAGCCTCCTGAGTGCTGGCACCAGAGGCATGAGCCACCGTGCCTGCCTTCAGTACCTACATTTTTTTTAAGCTATAAAAACAGTTCATTGTCACAGAGAATCGATATTTGTGAGTACAAATATACATTCATGTGTAGTCCAGGGATAACTCTGGCACCTGTTCATGTTGTGTTTGGAAATGGCTTCTCATTGACCTGCGCTTGGAGGCTGACGGGACATCAAATCCCCACGGATCCTCCTGTCTCTGCCTCCCCAGCTCAGAGATGAGTGCATACAGCCACATGGGTTGGTTATGCGGGCTCTGGGGATCAAACCCATGCCCTTATGCTTGCAAGGCCAGCACTTTACTGACTGAGCCATGCGCTAGTCCTCACTGGGCTTCTGTAAGGATCAAGTGGGTAACTATGTAAAACTCAGAAGAGAACCCGACCCAAGAGATGCTGCAGATTCGAGAGTTACTGACTGCATTTTAGCATGTTTCCTCCTCCTTTTCACCTCTTCGGTTCCCACCCCACGCCTTCCTCCTCATCCTCCTTCTTTTCTGTTTTGTCGATGAGACAGGGCTAGTCTGGAAGTATTTAATCCAGCCTGGCCTTGAACTGGTAGCAACCCTCCTGCCTCAGTCTCCTAAGTGACGGGATTACAGGTATGCACCACTACACCTGGTTTAGGAACAGGTTTTCATAACACACACACAGGATTGTTAATACTATATACACTCTAATCAAATGTGGTATCTCAGTTCCCAGACTGACTCTCAGCAAAACTTACTTTACAACTGAGTTGTGAAGGCGGCACTCCATAATACACCCGGTGGCCTCTGAAGACAAAAGACTTTTTATTAACACCCTATTAGTATGGCAAAGCCTCATATGTAGTAGCACACAATAAATAATACACTATTAGGAGTAGCTAAAGAGTAGAAAAAGCAGAAGTAGAGTTAGTGGAGGAAGAACACAGTGAGGGTTTAAGATTCACCAAAAAAATGTGAGCCTTGAGCAGGTGAGATGGCTCAGTGGTTAAGTGTGCCTGGCACTCTCCCAGAGGAACCTGAGTTTGGTTCCCAGCACCCACACTCCTGGGGTCTGACACCTTCTGGCCTCTGCAGGCACCTGCTCTCAGGTGAACATGTCCAGACATAAATACGCATCATTAAAATGTTTTCTTTTTAAAGATTTTTTTTTAAAGAATGTAAGTCTCAATAAATTTGCATAGCCGTAGACACTTCTGAGACAGAGAAATGGAGCACTCTCCCTGTGACACCCAGCAGGTACTAAACAATGTTAACTTGTTAAAACAACAACAAAAAACTATTAATGTTAATGTAAGTTCCTTAAGGTCTTATTATAAACACCTCTGACGATCATTCCTTTGTAATCGGACACGGATGATGAACAGTTTGATTCCATAATTGGCGGTGGCTGGACTCTGTTGCTACTCTGGCTGCCTTGAGCAAAGGATTGGTAGTCAACAGCCAGCTGGTCCACCTTTATGCCAGCATCCACTGTTTCACACTGCAGACACCCTGAGAAACTCTGGAACTGCAGCTGATTGTTCCAGCTCTGCAGGCTCAGCCTCACCCAGGGCCTTTTAAAAGTCAATTCCAGATGCTCTTGCTGTCACACACCTTGGTGAAACCTGTGGGGCTGTCCTGGAGCTGAGGTGGAGTAGAAGCATACTTGGAACCCCGGAACTCTCGTTCAGAGAGCTGGAGGTTTGCGGCAGCTCCTCCACCCTCTCCTGCTCTGACAAACCACAAACTATGCTGCCTGCTTTCACAGCAAGGCACCACCCCCTCAAAGGTATGTGATCTGGCGTTTTGTTTACCTTAAGCTGGGACTTATTTCTCCCTATATGACCATAAAAGGTCTCTTCCTCTGGTCCCCAGGAAAATACCTAGGTTCAGGCTGCAATCCCCAACATACAAATGGGGCTGTTGTACCTGTGCTGTCCTCACCAATGAGCTTCCTCTGCTGTCTCTGGATACCAGAGACCCTTCCTCTCCCTCTCCCTATGTGACCCTGTTCCCACAATAAACCAAGTTACACCCTCTGCCGTGTGCTCCCAGGAATTATGTATGTTCCCGAGGCACTCAGATTCTTTGAGCATGCCCTATGTTTCCCTCCCTGGAGCTGCTGGCCACACTGAGCTACTTCCCAGGGATGGAAGCCACTGCAAAGAAATCCTACAAAACCTAGCTGACCCAGAAATCATTTCTACCTAGGCCAGAGGGATGGCCTAGCAGAGATGTGATTGGTGCAAACACAAACCTTTATTTGCATGTGAGGTGTGCTGGGACTGGTGGAAGTCCCTTTCTCTAGTTATGTAAGCAGCTGGTCCAGCTCACTCTGTGCCAGCTGGAAGACACGTCCCTGTGCGACCCTCCTGGTGCCGTCACTGGTTCTATTAACAAATGGCTGCTTCTCTCAACTGGTCTTTCCTTGCTTACTTCTGTAGTATGGACCGAGCTGGTAACACAAAGCAGCAGCAGAAGGCAGAGGTGACAGTAGCATAACAGCTAACAGCTGGTACACTGAAGTTTAACAGCAGTAAGGTGGCTGGCTGCCTGACAGCCGGAGAAAGCAGCCAGAGAGGGAAGGTGGAAGGGGAGAACGGATCCCTGGCTGAAGGGATGGAAGGCCATAAAGAGCCTCTGAAAGGAAAGTGTAGGCTCTGGTTGCTGTAAGAGTTCCAGAGAGCTTCAAGTTTTCAGGGCAAAGAGACACTGGACACCTAGTAGCCGTCACACTGGCTGCTGTCACACTGGCTACTGAGCAATCTTGTTCCTGGGCCTATCTGGGAGCTGCAATTCCAGCTGCTTCCAAGGGCTAAGGAATCCCAACTTGCTAGGCACACACAGGAGCTGCAGATCCTGACAGAGCTAAGGGTCCCAACCGGAGAGGCCTGCTTGAGCTGCGACAGTAGAGGGCACCTCTGCCGCAGCTGCTGCCATTGGTAGCTGTCACTGAGGAATGCAACAGCTGCAAAGACCAGCGCTTTGAGCTTCTAGTCCACCGTGGTCTCCACCCAGCAAGAGCAACACAGCCGGCGGAACGACAGCACTCACACTAGGATAAACCGGAAAGCGGAGACAGGACAGCAAATTCACGGCCAGCTTGGGGTACTCAAGACCGTCTCAATCAAAACAAAGAAAAAAGGCTAAGGTTCTAAGAGATGGTAAGTCTGAAACTAAACCTTCAATATTTATAAAAACTTATCTTAATGTAACTATGAAAACTGTGCTATTTGGAAAGTAGTTAAGGCCTATCGCTGCTACACCCACACCGTTTACTTTCTCCTCTGCCTTCTGCCTCTTTTGTTTTTAATTGAGGATAGGCAGAAGGGCTTTTCTCCATAATGGAATACACGTTGTCTTTTGAAACAGGGTTTCTCGGCGTAGCCCTGGCTACCTAGAGTGCTGGGATTAAAGGCGTGCGTCACCATCACTCTGCCTGAAACACTTCTATTAAGCTGTCACAGATGCCAAGCAGCCCTTACCACACCAGATTCTTAGTTATCTACTTAATCTTGGTCATGTTTAGATCGCCAACTTGACAGGTTCTAGAGTCACCTGAGAGCCACTCCCTGGGGCTCGACTGTGAGGAGTTTTTAGACAGGGTTAACTGGGGTGGAAGGACCCACCTAACCGCAGGTCCACGCGCTCTGGACTGAACACAAAGCAGAGAGCAATCTGGAAGCCGCATCCATCTTCGCTTCCTGCTTTGGGCTGCCTCCCCAGACTGTGAGCCAAAATAAACCCTTCCTTCCTGATGCTGCTCTGTCCAGTATCTGATCACACCAAGGAGAAGTGACATTCCTGCGCCCTCGAATAATCTGGTGAGGCTAGAATCACACTACACATGGAAATGGACGTGGAGAGGTGGCATAACTAGCCAGACAGCCCCCCGGGAGTCTCAGCTATTAATAATCTCAAAATACAGAAAAGTCTGGGGGCACACTTTGCTGAACAAAGTCTAACCATGAGAGGATGGGAGGGCTTGGAGGCAGGAGGATCAAGAGTTCGGGGCCAGTCTAAGCCATGGAGTAAGTAACAAGCGCTAAGAGTGACTTCATGGAAACAGAAAACATTTTCAGTATTTTGGTAAAGCATTAGAACGTTCAATACAAAGTTTTTATACAAACACTTATACTTGTAAGTGCCACTTTATATTCAATTCTGTAAACCTTTTTTCCCTTGGTTTAACAAGGGTCTCTCTATATGGCCCATGCTTTCAATCCTCAGTTCTGCTGTCTCAGCCTACCAATTGCTGTGGAAACAGATTATGTGCCATTACACACTTTCCTTAAACATTTACACATGTTCTTGCTAAACACTAAAAACTTTTCATTTTCACTTCAAAAGCACACGATTATTTCTTCTTTTAAATGACTTTAAAAAATGACAAAGTACATTTTTCTTAATGAAACATATTTTATTAAAGGGATAATACTAAAGGGTTTTTTCTCTTTAATTCCTAAAACTCTCTGCTCTTATTTCAATTAAAAAAAAAAAAAGAGCTTTAAGCTTATTGTTGAGGCCTAACAGCTCATCAAGGGCATTTCAGCAGCGCTGGACAGTGACTGCTCACTGTCTGGCTTTCACAGAGGGCAGCACTAGAGGACGGGGATCATGTGGGCGAAGGCAGAGCATGCCAGGCCTTGGATTAATCCCCAGCACAAAGTGAACCTTACCTTTTAAAGAGATTTTCATTCCTGAGCCATTGGGGTGCCTCTGAGAGGCTGTGGCAGCAAAATACAAACAGCCCCATCTATCGAGCACCCGAGACTGTTGTTCCAAGGAAGCCAGTCCTGCCCCCAAAGAGAAGCTTTGGAAATGTGAGCTTTTTGAGATGGAACACAGTGGGAAGAGATGGGGGGTTAGGTAGCTTATGATGATGTGTCACCATGTGACACACAGGCCAACACCTCAGACTTTAATACCTCCTGTAACAGAAACTTGTTTACGATGACTTGAGCCTAAGAACATAACTGCTGTTTATATTTTTTGTAGTTTAAAAATGTTTACTAATATGCAATTAAAGACATTAAATATTTAGTCATTTGGAGAGAAGTTCCCACTTGATTTTGGAACGCACAACTAAAATGCCTCTGCATGTTTTTTTCTGAAAACACAGTATGTACAGAACTCTTGGATGGCTGCAGAGGGGGCAGGATCAGAGCTCAGCTTTGTCTCAGTCCCTCCTCCTTGCTACCCACAGATGTTGATGTAGCATAAACAGGGCTTTGTTAGACAGTTCTGTGGGATGGAGCACCACTAGCTGCCACCACCCTCCAGGTCTTGCAAACTGTCAAAGCCACCTAAGTGACCCGACAGGGATACTGATTCCTTCTCCATGACAAAACCAAAATGTTTGGTTCATATTTTATGACTACAACCTTTAAAAAACTGTTTAAAAAAAAAAAAGCTACTAACTTTAATGAACAATGACAGACACATTCAGATGATCAAACATTTGTATACTTTTAGTACCTAGAAATTGTAGAAAATATTTACCCATTCTCTTTCAGAGGTCCGCTTACAGAAACAAAAATTTTTAGAGAAATCAATTACTGCAAAGTAGCCAATACGAAAGAAACATAACTCATGAGGCAGAGCAGGGTACACTTGAAATCCTCATACTGGGAGGCAGTCTGAGGCCACCCTTCACTTTCAGTACAGTCAGGGATATTTTGAGACCCTGTCTCAATCCCCGTCACCCACTGAAGGAACCTTCCATAATTGTAACTTTTATTCTAAATGCATTTAAAAACACTATTAAACTCTTTTTAGGCGTTGGATCTGAAACTGGAGTTACAGTTGTGAGCTGCTATGTGGGTGCTAGGAATAAAATCCGTCTAGCTCCTGACTTTTTTCCTTTGAAATTCTTATCAGTAACCTCCACTTCAGAATAAAAAAAAAAATAAAGGCCCCCATCAGGTAGTGGTGGTGCACGCCTTTAATTCCAGCAGAGGCAGGCAGATCTCTGCGTTTAAGGCCAGTCTGGTCTACAGAACTGAGTTCCAGGTCAGCCAGATTTACAACAGAAACAGTTTCGAAAAACAAAACAAATTATGGCCCCAAATAACCTTTGAATGAAATTGTGTGCATACACGCCTGTGTGCATAGACCAGAACTGATGCCAGATGTCCTCAACTGTTCTCCATCTTACTATTTTTTGAGACAGCACCTCTCACTGAACCCAGAGTTCATCGATTTGGCTACTGGCTGGCTAGCAAGCCAAGTCCCAGGGATCCTCCTGCCTCCACCTCCTGAGTTATGGGGTTGGGCTGCGATGCTCAGCTTTCTCACATGAGTTCTAGAGACCGGAAGTCGTCCTCAGGCACACAAAGCAAGCACTTTACATACTCTAACACTTCTCAGCCCCACTGGACGAGTTTGTGTGTTCCCAAGTAATTAAATTTACAGCCAGATGAAGAGCATTATTAATTTTCTTTTTGCTGGGAGCAACACAGGGGAACAGCAGCCAGTGTTAGAGTTTAAGGAATTCAGCCTATTATTTAGCAAGACGACAGCAGGTTTTTACCTAGGCCTTCCAGGGCCACTGCTGGGCCTTATTCATACTTGTTGCTACCACAGTCTGTCTCTTGTGGTATGAAAGTTCTATGGGGTCACTAACGCCTCACTGGCAATGCTACTGGCACACCTAACAATGGTGAAGATTTTCCTTTGAGCAATGCTACTTGGGCAAGGCACTCTATTGAATTGGTGACCCTATTGAAACTCCAGAAAGAGTAACTTAAAAAATAGTAGGTGTTTTTCACATATAGTTACAGGATTGAATTAGGATATTTTGCCAGCTGCCTTGGGATCAGTAACTTAGGAAGAAAACATATTTTTGCTAGAGACTTGTTTGGTTAGGGTTAAGAAAGCTAGAACAAAGAAAAGCTTAATTGCTAGAGCCCACGAGTTTCACTTATGAAAAAACAGACCCATGATCAAGAAGTAACAAATGAATTTCAGTGCCCATTGTTAAGCTTGAATTTCCTCCACCACAAATAAAATTGATTCTTTCCTGGTTTCTATAATCAAAAGTTTACTGATGAGTTTGGGGTGTGCCTTGGGAATCATAGAACTATGCAGCAGAGTCTTTTACTAAGAAAAGCAAAAAGATCCCTAAAGTTTTCTTGTTATAATAAACTTGTTTCATTGTGTTAACCAAATAAGAATTGTGTATGTTAAGATACTATGACATGTACTTGTTCCCTAGCAACTGGCCAGTTAACAATAGAAGCTGGCTGTGAAATTAACTGGCTTGCTTAAACTCCATTAATCTATAATAGAAAAACTATTGCTTCTAGAATATAAATGTATTGTGAGGAGAAAATATATGGGAAACTAGATGTTCAAGTGTGAGTTTTAAGATAGCTTGTTTTTAAAAAATAAGGAACTTGTAACCATTGAAATGTAAAACCTGTAATAATTATGTGAAGCTTAAGTTTATGATTAAGATGTGATTGTAATGTGATCTTTCCCCCATGAGGGGCTTTGTCAAAAAATATGTAAGATACATGGAAAAGCAGACAGACAGGAAGAGTAGAAAGAAGGAACAGTAGTAGTAGAACAGGAGAAAAGCCTGAATAAAAAGAGAAGCCTTGTCCCATCCATAAGAGGTGTGGTTTTCATATTATTTCGCTGACTCTGCCTCTCCCTCCCGAGTCACTGAACCCTGGCTGGGGCTGGACCCACAGTATTTTTTCGATTAATTTACTTGACAAATTAGTTTAATAAGTTTAAAGTTACAGATAAAAAATTAATAACTCTAAGTAAACAGAATAGTATATTTATTAAAACAATGTATAATAAACTCCAGTGTTATATCTGTGAGCATTTTCATATATATATATATATATATATTCCCCCCTCCCCGAGACAGGGTTTCTCTATTATAACTCTAGCTGTCCTGGAACTCACTCTGTAGACCAGGCTGGCTTCAAACTCAAGAGATCCACCTGCTTCTGCCTACCGAGTGCAGGATCAAGGGAATGTACCACCACTGCTAATATTTTGACTAAAACACACAACACAATCTCACCAGACACAGAAAATGCACCTTTAAAACTAACTGACTGAACAGTGAAGAGAGTGCAGATCCAGGCTTCCTTGATGAGCCAAAGACGGAGAACTTAGGACACAAAGTCCCATTTACTGGAGAGTTACATTTTATTCATCCCCTTCACTGATCTAAAATTAAAACCTTCATTTATAGCAAATAAAGACACCATGGATTGCCCCTTTCCCAACAATAGAAAGTATTAGGAGCAGAGGATAGGAATTGGGTTTTCAAACACATTTTATTGGTTACTATAACATCTTTTTAAAACCAATCAAGTATAAACACAAAAATGTTCTTCTATGAACACAATGCTCTCACACCCTTGTGTACCAACAGATAAACAATAAAGATTGTTCAACTTTTGATGTTCTCTTTCGTATAGCTCTTCTAAGCAGTACGTATGACACACACCACGGAGGTAGGAAAGGCAATTTTTAATAAATTAGCTTAATTGTAGAGAATTTCTCAAAATTAAACTGACAAAATGCTAAGCCATGCCACGGATGAGTCTCAAAAGACCCCTCACACATCACCCCTGGAGTGTTCTAGCTTTTGTCCCATAACTTGACAGCAAGATCACCCAGGGTTGCCAACCGCACCAGGAAGTCAAATTCTCACTTGCCGATTCTTTGGACCACCCAGTCCTGCTGGCAGAGAGGGCAGCGATTGTTCTGTTTCACCCACAGGGACATGCAGCAGTTGTGGAAGGAATGATTACACTCTCCCCAGACCACTGGAAGAAAGAGAGCAGCAGAGTAGGTTGGTATGTAGTGCACTGAGGCGGGGGAGGGCCACTAGCTCTAGGCTGATGTGGTTACATAGCAAAATTGTCTCAAAAACAAGCAAACAACAAAACACCTGCTCCAATCAATTGACATAGTTCAATTTAAATAGCTAAGCTCAGGAGGCCATGAAGGTGGGAGGGGAAAACACGGGGTGGGGAGTTCAGGGGGAGTGGAGGGACAGGCAGTAGATGTCACGGCTCATAATCATAAATAAAGTTGAGTAAGTGGTCAAAATACGGGTTTTTTTTTTTTTTTTTTCCTAACCTACAAAAATATTTACACATGTAAGTTACCCTTAAGAAATGTGCCATTTTGT
Organism: Cricetomys ansorgei; assembly: GCA_026225945.1. Taxonomy (NCBI): domain Eukaryota; kingdom Metazoa; phylum Chordata; class Mammalia; order Rodentia; family Nesomyidae; genus Cricetomys; species Cricetomys ansorgei. Next base: position 14,772,496 of record JAMJFZ010001100.1, read on the forward strand.
TTTTGGGGTGAAATCACAAACATTAGGTCCTAAACAGCTCCACATGCTGTCTTCTTTGTTTGTTTGTTTTTTTCCAAGAGACAGGGTTGTAATCTGGCTGTCTTGGAACTCACTCTGTAGACCAGGCTGGCCTTGAACTCAGAGAGCCACCTGCCTCTGCCTCTCAAGTGCTGGGTTAAAGGAGTGTGCCACCACCACCCAGCTCCATATACTGTCTTAATTTAGGAGGTACAGGACTTGAATCTGCAGTAGATCCCAGACCTCCTCAGTCATGGGACAGGACGACCTTAGGGATCTTTGGTCCTTTCCTTCATTGAAAACATCTTCCTAGTTTTTACTTACTAAGATATGTTTTACAGGCTTTCAATGCATACCTAGCTATTATAAATAGATGGCAGGCATGGAAACATTATCAGCTATTCCTCTACCAAGCTGTTTTCCTAGAAGTGATGAATTATGCTAAGCCATCCAGATGGGTGTGGGTGTGAAGGCCTACAGTACCAGAGAGGCAGGGGGAGAGGAAGCTAGCCTTGTCTACATAGCAAGTTCCAAGTGAGGGTCACACAGTGAGACCAAAAACCAAAACAAGGCAACCAAACAAAAAGTTACCAGCAAGCCATACAGCTCCTCATTTGACAATCAGATTTGCAGAGAACTGGAGAGAGGCATTTCTCTGTGATCAGAGCTCTTTTCTGAGACAGGGCCTTGCTATATATAGCCCAGGCTGGCCTGGAATTCACTATGTAGGCCATGGTGATTGCCCTGTCTCTGCAAACTGTTAGGATTACAGGTGTAGGCCACCATGTGCAGGTCTTGAAATCTGTCTGTTTTTTCTTCTTTCCTTTTCTCTTTCCCTCTTCTTTCCCTCTGGTTCTACTTCCTTTTCTTTTTGTTTTTGAGGTGGTCGGTCTCACCACAGCCCTCACTGGCCTGGAATTCACTATGACAGATGAGGCTGATGCCCAACTTGCAGTGTCCCTCCTCCTCTTCTGGGATTACAGATGTGTGCCACCAGCCCAGGCTCTGGAGTTTTCCTAGCAGGATATTTTATTTCTTTCTGCTTAGCAAAATGTTTATAATAATCAGGAATGGAATATTCTTAATTCAGACCATTTTTTAATTAAAACAATAAAATAATTTGCAAATGTATTTCAATAAAGTCTTTTGAGAACTAGTCATTTTATTATTTGTTAAAAAGAGGCTTTACCATTAAGTTGTCTGTTAGGAATTCTTTCCCTTTTAGATTTAATTCTGATTTTGTTTTTAAAACTCTATTTTTATATGCTGGGGATGGGGTGGGGTACATGCCATGGCTTCATGTGGAGGTCAGAAGAGACATTTGTGGATCAGCTCTCTTTCCTTCTTTAAATGGGTTCCAAAGATCAAATTTAGGTCATCAGGTTTGAGAGGCAAGTGTCTTTACTTGCTGAGCCACCTCACCATCTCTTAAATGCTCTAAACAGTTTTAAAAAATATTTATTTATGTATTTAGTTAGTTATTCAATGCCTGAGTGTTCTGCCTGCATGTACAACTGCATGCCAGAAGAGGGCATTAAATCCCATTACAGATAGTTGTGGGTTGCCATGTGGTTGCTGGGAATTGAACTCAGGACTTCTGGAAGAGCAGCCCGTGCTCTTAACCCCTGAACATCTCTCCAGTCCTCAACATTCTATATTAATAATTAATCACTGCTTTATGGCTTGTTTTTGTGTACTCTTCTTTTTTGAAACAGGGTCTCATAAATAGCAAATGATGGCCTCAACCTCCCTAGTTCTGGGCTTACAGGCCTGTGCTACCACCAACAGTTAAATAAAGTCAATTTTAATTGCAAATTCAAACATTCCCACAGACAAAGGAAAAGCTTTAATTGAAAAGGCGGGAGAACCACCACATACCAACACAGTCCTCTTGTTTGTTTTCAGCTTGACATCTAAGACAGGCATCTAAAAGTAAACAAAGAAAATCTCATGTGAGGTTCAGGAGGCAACACTGGAAAGCCCCAAGGATCGGTGATAAAGAAAAGTCTCATATTATTAATTTCTCATCTAAAAGTAATTACTTAAAGAGAAACGAAGTACATTGTATTCTACTAACTTACTTATGACCAATGTTTCACAAGGGCTAACAATTTTAAAGCTCTTATGACAAGATAGCTCGGCAGTGGCATCAGACAAAGTCACTCAAGACAAAAATGCCAGCTTTACCATAACAAGCTGTTGGGAGCCCACCAGCTTGCTCACACACATGGACCAACCTTAGGGGTAGTTTACTTTCAAGACACCATTGTAAATAAGCCACACCCATGTGTCCATTGTTTGTTTATATACATAACCTCTAACCTGACCTGCCACATTGCAGAGGATAACCTTGAAATCCTGCCTCTTCCTTTTAGGATTACAGGGATGTGCCCCTGCCCAATAATATAGTGTAGGATGGGCCCGGAAGGAGCTTTCACACATAACCTCCTAATTTTTAAACTGTGACTACACAACCTACCTTTTCCTCTAATCTTTTCATAAGCAAAATTCCTTTCCTTTGAGACTGGGTTTCATGTTGCTCAGGTTGCCCTCAAACTTCATAGCCTAGGATGGCCTCAAGGTAGTCACTCAACAACGGCAAAGCACTCCCAATAAATTACTTAGGAGTAAATACTAGGAATGGGAACCTAAGGGTGTGCTAGAGGTTTCTAAAATTCAATTAGTACAATACTTTAGGGACCAAGGAAATTGATTTATTCTGTATAAGTAGTCCATATTACATAAAAGGAAGCTCAAATCACTAGAAAAGGCTTTTGTTTTTAATTATGTGTATGTGCCTAAGTGTGCATATGTGCATGCAGGTGCCCTTGAAGGCCAGAGATGATGGACACCCCTGGAGCTGGAGTTCCAAGAAGTTTGTGAGCTGGCCAACACCGGTGCTAGGTACTGATTCCAGGTCCTCTGCAAGCACAGTATATGCTCTTAACCACTGAGCTATCTCTCCAGACCAAAAAAGAGGCTGAGGCAGCAGGACTGCTGTCAGTTCAGGACCAGCTTTGTTACACACTCAGTGTGTTACTACTGCCTGGGCTAGAGTGACTTCACCTCAAAAGGAAAAAAAGAATTCTGTGAAAATAGCAACTGTGGAGTTGAAGAATGCTTCTTGCCTCTCTTCTTCTCCTCCCCCCCCCCCAAGACAGAGTTTCTCTGTTTAACTGTCCTGGAACTCACTCTGTAGACCAGTATGGCCTCACAGAGATCCACCTGGGATTAAAGGCATGGGCTACCACAACCCAGCCCTGCCTCTTGCTCGGGCACTTGCTGCTTGCTTCTTTCTACACTCTTTATTACCCTTAACAAACAAAACCCCACAGCCACCCTGGCCTCTGCCATATACATGAAAACTCTCTGCCTCCACAGGCTTTATCCATAATTACTAAGCATCTACTCTGTGCAAGGATTTATGCCCTGGAATGACAAACCAGCTGTCGCTCATGGAGCTCATCAGCCAAAGAAGCAAGGCAAGCAAAGCACCAGGTGTGCTGATCACATGAAGTACCTGCGCCTGGCTCTTGCTCTAGTGGTCACTGAAATGGGTGATCCCACCACCTCTTTTGTAAAGTAGGAAATCAAATTGCAAAGAGCCTGTGTGAGATGTCTAACTGAATACAATCAGGCACTCTACTCTGGCTTTGACAACCAGGCTGTATGGGTAAACTGGCCTCCTCCCTATGCCATCTGCTCCTTTCAGGAGGAAGCGGGATATGGATAGAACCAAAGGGAGAGAGACTTACCCATATTGCAATGGGAGAACAGGTAGACCTTGAAGTAGGAAAACGAATAAGTAACTTTAAGGTTATCAAAGGCCAGGGCCAGAGAGATGGCTCAGTGGTTAAGAGCTCTCAAACAAGACACAAGTTTAGTCCTAGCACCCATCCCAGGGAGCTCATAACTGCCTGTAACTCCAGCTCTAGAAGGATCCACAGGCATCTGAACTCGAGTGCCCATACCCCCCATACACACATTTGTTTGTTTTTTCCAGATCAAGTATCTCTGTGCAGCCCTGGCCATCTGTAGAACAGGCTGGCCCTGAACACAGAGACTCGCCTGGGATCGGGACTAGGAAGTCTTAATTTCTTTCTTCAGTCGCCTGGCCACTAAATGACCACGAACATCTCACAAAAGTGTAGTCCAGTATACTTTCCAGAACGAAATAAACAAAGCTACTGTCAGCGTGCCACAGAGCAGGATGCTGGCTAAGAGACGACTGAGGAAGGCTGGCAGTTGTCTCCTGTCCACACTTTGGCCTACTTTAAGCATCTGTGTGTGCTGTAACATTCGAATGGCTGCTTTAGGTTTTACATTTTTACCCACTACTTAGATTTTCCCTACTTTGTAGAGAAAATGGCCTTTCAAAGGAGAAATTCTTATACCTTTAATCCCAGCACTCGGGAGGAGGAGACAGGCAGATCTCTGTGAGTTCGAGGTCAGCTTGGTCTACAGAGTGAGTTCCAGGACAGCAAGAGTTACAACAGAGAAACCCTGTCTCGAAAAACCAAAATAAAATAAAATGAACAAATAAATAAAATTCCCCTTTGGGAAGATTCGTTTTAAATTGAAAAGGAACTAAAAGAAAAGTTTCATTTCTTTTAAACTAAAGAAACCTAGGATTTATTCACTCAGAGACAGGTTTCTGTGTAACCCAGGCTGTCCCGGAACACGCTCTTAGACTAGGCCTTGAACTCAGAGACAGATCTGCCTGCTCTGCCTCTGGAGTGCTGGGATCAAAGTCGCACACCTAGTTTATTTATAAGACAGGGTCTCACTACACAGCCCTTCGGATTCCCAGGGATTGCTCAGTTTTATTTCCTCGGCCACACCCACCACTTGCAGGAATTACCTAGTGCAGGGCGCCCAGGCTCAGCACTCATCGGCGTTGGCCGTCCAGCAGGCCCCGGCCTCGGCGCAGCCCCGGCCTCGCGTGCAGCACTTAGCGCAGCACTTACCCATCACCTGGACCCTGCAGATGGCGCACGTATCGCACTCAACGTCCCAGCTCCACATGGCCACCGCGTTCCACTTCTTGAGGGAGAACATCTTGTCACCTCCCGACTTGGAGGCTGCACTCCCGGAGTGCGAGGACAGGACGCAGGGTTCCTCGCCGTCCTCCACGTCGGCCATGGCGACCGCGCAGAGCGGCGACGCAGACGTTGGGCGCGGAGGCGGGAGGTACGGCGGCTCAGCAGGGCCTTAAGGCATCCACATCTCCGTTCGCGGGCACGGTCGAGCTGCCGGAGCCAGGCGACCCTGATTGGCTGGCGCGGGCCAGTGACGTCACGAGGGCGGGGTGAGGCCTGCACAGGGAACCCGGGAGCTCTCTGTAATTCCATAGAAGTCCCCGGCTGCTTGCTGCAGGGGAGGTGGAGGCTTGTGAGCGAGCACTGCCCTGCGTTCTGCTTTATTAAACTCGCAGCTCTCAGAAATCACCGTGTCCTGTCTTCATTTGTCTCTTCTTTCCCAAATATGAACTTTCATCACAACCTCCGTATCTTACAAAATGCCTGGCCACAGGAGGCGGGCGCTACATGTTGAATGAAAGACCCTAAAGATCCAAGAATCTGGTTCAGTGGGTCTCCGTTGGGGATGGGATTCTTGAATTTTTCTTTTTTTCTTTTTCTTTCTTTTCTTTTCTTTTAGATGCGGACTCACTATGTAACCCTGGCTGTCCTGGAACTCTTTGAAGACCAGGTTGGCTTTGAATTTACAGAGATTCATTTGTCTCTGCCTCCTGAATGCTGGGATTAAAAGCCTGCCCGGAATCTTGGATTTCTTTGCACTTAAAATTTATCAGAACCGTAACCCTAACTTTTTCCTACTTTTTCGTATTCATTTTTGTTTCATGGGCATTGGTGTTTTTGCCTGCGTGTCTGTGTGAGGGTGTCAGATTCCCAGTTAACAGATAGTTGTTAGCTGCCATGTGGTGTTGGTAATTGAACCTGGGTTCCCTAGAAGAGCACCCAGTGCTCTTCACTGCTGAGCCATCTCTCCAGCCCCTAGAACCTTAAATTTTTTGTTTGTTTTGTTTCGTTGTTTTGAGACAGGTCTCCCTATGTAGCCCCAACTCACCTGGAACTGTCTAGGTAGACCAGGTTGGCTTTGAATTCAAAGATCCACCTGCCTCTGCTTCTGGAGTGCTCAGATTAAAGGTGTGCACTAGTAGGCCTGGCTATTAGGATCTGCAATTTTGTTGATGTAAAAGATAGATGGATTTGGTTTATTTGCTTTTTTTTTTTTTTTTTTTTTTTGAGGAAGTCTCATTTAAGTCTGGCTGGCCTAGGATTCACTATGTACCCCAGGCTGCTCTGGAACTCATAATTCCCCTCTCTCGCAAGCCTCAGTGATACCACATATTATGTATTCTCTGGAAATTTCCACTGTGCACTCGAAAGTAAGAATGAAAAATGGGAAATGGTACCAAATATTGTTATGCATAAAGAACCGCAGGATCCCCGTGGGAGGCCCTTGCAGCTAGTTTAAGCTCTTTTCTACTTGTAAAAGTGACATTGCAGTGATCATCAGACTGTCCCGTGAAGGTGCCAGTCTTGAAACCAGGTTTCTCCTGGAAACCCGGGTCACCTCCTATTTCTTCCAAGCGTAGTGTTTATCTCTAATAAAGATAAGAAGATGAAGTGTAGAGAGTCTCAGGGGGTGTCTGAATCTCACCGGATCCTGTGGTGTCAAATGTAGATGGTAAGTCAGAAATCGCCGCACAAGAGACCACCAGTCATGTATGCATTCAGCAAGAGTGTGTTTATTTCATGAAAGAAAAAACAAAACAAAACAAAAAACGAAACCTACGCGTAGGGGTCAGCCACTTGTTGAAATGGTAATCCAGAAAGCTGGCCACACTGGCTTTTTAAAGGAAACAGGAGAGCTCTCTGATTGGTCAGAACTTGAATACTGGATTGGCTCATTAAATGTCTCTAGGAAACGAGGGTTTCTGGGAAAGCGAGTATTGGACATTAAGCAGAGAGGAGAGGTCAGTGCCTCCACCACGAGGGGGCGCTGGACTTCTCACAGGAACTGAGAGCCTCCCTCCTGTCACCGTTTTCTCACCATCTGCTGGTTCCCTACACCCCTACCTGGTGCGTGGAAGACACCAGAATGCATAAATATGTCGAACACTGAGTGTGGATGCAGAGTCCTGTTTGGGTGGATGTGTGTGGGTGAGAGGTGAGGTTAGTTGGAGAGACAGGAGGCAGGGTTGGCGGAAGGCTGGCCATGTGTCGCAGCTGTTGGCTACAGCAGAGCAATAAGACAGAGTACAGGCAGAGGTCTGCACACAGTATACGAGGCAGGTAAAAATGCCTATGAACCAGCCTGAGTGAGCTGCTCAAAACACATCTGCGTATGCAAGAAGACCTCCAATCTGAAGACAGATGGCTGAATGGGTTAGATGGTGAATGAAGAAGGAAGGCAGAAAGCCGATGAAGATAAAATGCACCCATGTGGAGAGAGGCAGCAGACTGAGGGAGGGAAGCTTCGATGGATAGCTGTAGAATGGGGGCTAGGGAAGATGAGCGTTGCCCTGCCTATGGTTGGCTCTACAGAGGACTGTGAGACAAAGGTAGGAAAGAGGGTGGGGGAAATTTGCAGTGTGGCCATCTAGTGCTCAGAAAATAGGCAAGTAAATATGTAAGAGCATCATATATAAGCAAGTGTGCGCTGGGGGGAAGGCAGAGCAGAGACAGAGCAGGAGAGCAAGGAAGGCCCAGGCTGTGGGGCTTATTCAAGCATAGTCTAAACTACCTGGGAAGGTCCCTGTGAGCTGCTTTTATGCCCCTCTCCCAGGCTTTGTCTCAGATCAAAGGCAGCTGAAAACTACAGGCGAATTTAGACAAGGAAGCAAAACAAACATGGCTGTCCCATACCCTGCTCAGATTATGTCAACCGCCATCCTTTAGGTCACTACTAACGGGAGAAGGTGGTGAACACCCCCATCCAAGTGCTGGACCTCATACCTGCTTCTGTAGCACCCCACTCGAGAAAGGTACAGACAGCCACTCTGATTAAGTCAATTTGAAGCATATGAGTTCTTTATTGATCTGTGACCAAGATGGGGTTCATGCCTCAGAGTCTCTTGGTGTTGATGCTCAGGGGTACAGTGTTGTAGTGTATTTGAGTGAATCTCCAGACATTATATTCTGAAGATTCATTGCACTCTGACTGCCTGAAGCCTAGAAGGATATGATTTCTATAGCTGAAACAGCCTGTTTTCTCATGTAAGTAAGAGCTACTCCCTAGCCTAATATAAACAGAGTTGCTGATAAAGAGGTTATTTGGGTGCTCCACCAGACCGGAGGCAGCACAGGCATGGCCTGGGCACTCTCCTATTATTCTGTAGTTACCCCACTATAAACGTTGTCATAGTTCAGATGGTTGTGGCCTTTTGTATTGGTAGCATTCCATTATAAACATGGGTGGGCCCCAAAAGCCAAAAGTTTTGTGAGGAGTAAAACTCTATCTTTGATCATACAAATAGACTTCTAAGAGAGAGCTAGGAGGGGGAGGAGGAAGAGGAATTGGAGTTGCTGTGCTCTCTGAGGTCTTTCTGGCTTGTACCTTTAAATATGTCTCCTGTGTCTTTATTAATATATTGCTGGAATTATTAAACAGATACAGTACAGTGTTTTTAAAAGCAAAAATCACAGACACTCTAACTCTCATCAAAGTTAGATGACAAAGTAACCTTAAAACATTCATTCCTGGCAGAATATAGCGATTATTTGACATAACACGAAAATTAGTTTTGACTTATACCTTCTTCAGTTATTTTAGTTTATGTTAAATATTTTGGTTAATACATCTGGACCATGGTCAAGGCCTTGGAAATCTTAAATGTGTTGGCAGGATGGGTGTGACCATTGTGGGGGTGGGGGTTGGGTAGAAGGCTAAGCACTGTCTAAGCAAATACAAACGGGATCAGCCCAAGATGGTGTGACCTTGGTCATTTCACTTCCTCAGCCAAAGAGCCTCTGTTCCTTTGTTCAGAACTTTGAGGAGATGCTCGGTTTTGTTTTAGAGACTTTCCTTTAACACAAACATGTTTAAGTCCTTCAGGTAAAACTGTATTCCATCACAAGGGAATGTTCCCCCTGTTTTTTTCTTTGATCCTCATTTCCTCTCCCCTTCCTGCCATTCGTCTTTACGAAAACAATCTTTCCCGTGGTTGAAGAGGAAATGCTCTTCAGGCCTGCTTAAATCCAGTCCTTGGCTTGTGAATTACACAGACGAGGTTAGCAAGAGAAAAGGCAGGTTTTTATTTGTAGAAGTAGAATTCACGGAATAAAAGACAAAAGGCCACCTGGATTTGGAGATTGTGCACCAGGTGAATACAGCAAATGGAAGTTAAAAAAAAAGTGGGGGAGGGGGAAGGCGTATATCTTAGTTCACTTTCTGTTTCTGTGATAAAGACCATGATCAAAAGCAATTTTGGGAGGAAACTGGCTTATACATCTAGATCACAGTGCATCACCAAGGCTGGGCTCTCTCGTATCAATTGTTAATCAAGAAAATGCCCCCATGGACTTGCCTACAGATCAGTGGAGGCATTTTCTCAGTTGAGGTTCCCTCTCCCAAGACGACCTTAGTTTGTGTCCAGTTGACAAAAAAAAAAACCTAACCATGATGGACGGGTGCTATAGGAAATGACTTTTAGACAAGATAAATGGGTCCCTATGGAAGCAGAATAGACATGAGACAGCAGAGTTTTGTGACAATGTTTGTGCTGTCGTCTCTTGTAACTGGAGTCAATATTCCCTAATTTTTTTAATCCTGGGAAGAGGATTTATGACCCTTTGGGATCTTTGAGGAGACACTGATTTGCAGTGAGACTGTTGAGTCTGTGAGACTGTTGAGTCTGAAATTTGCCCCCCAAGGACCACCGAGACCACATATGCAAAAAGCAAAGGCACTTTTATTGTGGAGAACAAACCAGAATGCTGCGGTCAGGCACGACGTAAAATGGCCAAGCCTGGACAAAGGCTTACTGGCCTTTTTATAGGTTGTAAGGAGAATTTCAGCATGGATGAGGTAACAGGGAACATGATTGGTGAGACAGTTACCTGGGTTGATTTGGTATTGGCTAATTTCAAGATAAGACGTACCTCCTGGCATGTAGGGGTATTAGGGAAACGACAAAACACCTAAACATAGTGACATTTGATTATTGAGCTGCTTGCTGACTGTTCTCAACATGTGGAGCAAGAAAACTCTTTGAGGTGATGTGGCTCAGAGACTGAGGGCTTGCCTAGCATGCACAGTCCTTAGATTGAATCCCAGCACCAGAGGAAAAGTAACAAAGAAAAATCCACAAAACATCCAAGCACACAATGCCACCACAGCAATAGAAGTTTTCCTAGAGGCCAGAAACCAAAGTCAGTCCAGAAAGGATTTGGGACTTCCTCTCAAGCCCTTCTAGCAACTCCACTTCCTCCTGTACTTCCTGTTTTTCTCTTTGCCCTTCCACCTCAAAAAAAAAAAATTTTTTTTTCTTTTTTTGGTTAGGGTCTCTCTCTGTAATCCAGGCTGAACTTGAACTTCTGCCTTAGCCACTGTCTGCCAGGATCACAAGTGTGCATCACACACCCAACTTCACGAATTCCCCTGTAGGCTCTGTTAGATACCAAACCTAAATCTCAAGATGCCTCCTTGAGGGTCCTGACAATTTTCCTAAGAAAGTTGCATTTTTCAGCATAATTGTCAGGATTTTATTTTTTGAATTTTGTTTTAGTCTAGTATCCTTGTGACTCAGGCTAGTCTGGACACTCTTCTGGGTTCAGTGTGAGTCAGCTTTTCCACCATAGCTCTGCAGCGAGCCAGCCTCCACCCAGCTGTGGAGGGCGTGCACCTGAACTTTCGTCTCTTTTCAGAAAGCTGCACGTGACAGCCATGTTTGCTTGGAGGACATCAGTATCCCACTGTGGTTTCAACTTGGCGTTGGAGGTGTCGCTACCTTTCTTGCAAAATTCAGCGTCCCTTCCCAAGAGTTTCTCTTCAGTGTCTCCTAGGTGTAGTTGTCCTGGTCTGAACTCACCATCACTTTTGACCTTCCCCACTTCCTCCCAACTCAGATAGAATCATCTATTCATTCTTCCTTTGAAAGTTTCTAGCACCAACTCCTCAGAGGATGTGCATATGCAGTGGCAGAGAGAGACTGGTCACCCTAAGGACAGAGGGAAATCCAACAGCCGGTCTCCAGAACACGCTAATCGTGCAGAGCTAGAAGTCTGCATCTGTTGACCGCCTGGTTACCTTCATTCTACTTTCTGTCTCGATGACAACTCTAAGTAGCTCAGATAAATGGAATCATGCAGCACTCGTCTTTTGTGATTGGCTGGTTCAAATTGGCATAATGTCTTCAGTGGTTGTTCATGCTGTAGCAGGCATCAGCCTTTTAAAGGCCAAATACTATACCACTGTAGGTCTATACAGCATTTAGTTTACCACACAAGGCTCAGGGGACATACTGGAAGACAGGGTAGAAACAATGCAAGATGTGGAAGATGGGGAGGAGCCATGTGAGATGCTGTCGACAGGGTGTGGTGTGGCCATTGGCACTCACGAACTCACAACAGCAGTGGCTACCTGCATAAAAGAACAAATAGGTCAATGATTCCAGTGGGGATTGGGGAGGGGCTCATGTGGCTCCACCCCTGGCTGAGGAGCTATTGGCAACCGGGTCTGTTGAGAGAAAAGGAGAAACTTTTCTTTGCTAGTGTGGCCACTGCTAGGCTGCCTATGATCATGCAGGCAGCGCTAATTGGACTCAGTAGGCTATGGAGAAGACAAAGAAGTAAAAGAGGAAGAGGAGGAGGAGATGAAGGTGGGAGGGGCATGTGCTGGTGGTATCCAAGAGGAAGGGGAGGGAGAGTTGGGGTGTACAGGACCAAGATATGTTCTATAGATATGATATATATGTATGTATGACATATATAGTATATATCATACCTATAGAACATATCTATATACATAACATATATATGAATAAAAGTTGCAAAAGATAAATTTAAAGAATTCAAAGCCCTCTCCCAAACAAAAAGAATTTGGTTTATTCTATCAGCAATTTGAACTGCTTTCATCATTTGTCCGTGTTGCTTCCATGAACATGGTCTACCAACATTCCTTCGTGTCTGTTTTCAAGTCTTTGGGCTCTAGTCCCAGATGTGAAATTGCTGAATCATATTTCCTTTCTTTTTCCTCTAAGGATTGAACCTATGGCCTTGGTGCATTTTAGGTAAGTATTCTACAACTGAGTTTTAGTCCAGCTGCTCGGGTTGACCATCTTTGTGGTGGTGCCAGACCCCAGTGCACTGGTTTGCTCTGCAGAATAAAGGCTCCTTGCTTTTGCATCAGAACTGGTGGTCTCATGGTGGTACTTGGGTGGAGAGGGATTTAGAAAACAAGCCCATCATTCCTGACCAGTATGTAATTAACTAAAGTTTGCTTCAAATTTGGCTTAAAATTTCTGAATTGCTCTTATTCTCAACTGGTGGGATTTACACCCCAAAAAAACAAAAAATTAATAAACAAACAAATAAATAACAATTGCAGAAATGGTCACAGTCTTTAAACAGTCCTTCTGGCCGTATTTATAGTCAAATTCCTGCCTTTTAAAAATAAAGAATATAACTTCCTTCACATTATAAATTTCTCGTGCACATGAGAAACTCAAGGAGAATTTCTCTTTATTAAGATATATTTGTGAAGTCTACACTTTCAAAGTCATTTATTTGAGTTAGGCTCTCACCTTGTAACTCTGGCTGACCTGGAACTCACTCTGCACATGAAACTAGCCTCAAACTCACTGAGATCTCCCTGCCTCTGCCTCCTGAGTGTTTTGGTATTATGTCAGGCAAATTTACTTATTTGTGTAGAAATGAGCCTTTTTTGGGGGGGAGGGAGGGTTGGTTTTTTCTTTTTCTTTTTTTTTTTTTTTTTTGAGACAGGGTTTCTCTGAGTCCTAGAACTCAGTCTGTAGACCAGGTTGGCCTGAACTCACAGAGATCCTCCTGCCTCTGCCTTCCCAGTGCTGAGATCAAAGGGCGTGTGCCACCACTGCCAGGCAAAGAAGCCATTTTTAGTTTATTAACGTTTTATACCTGTGGTAATCTCTACTGACACCCTCGGCTTGGGGTTGTCACATGTTGCCGGGTGCTTAGATCCATTCATCTGTGGCTTCATTTTCCAAAAGAAAATAGAAAACAGAAACTGATAAAGGAAAATGGGTTTATTGACAGCTTGGGCAAACTGGGAAGAGAAGAATAGCTGGTTTCTCTCTGCCCGCTCTGTAGTGGTGCTGAAGACTCGATGAAGCAAAAGTCAGGAAATGTGAGTAGTGGCGACTCGGTGGGTCCCGTGAAGGCGTCCGGTGAAGCAGTGTCCCCCACTGGCACCAGGGGGTTCCATCACCCCTTCCCAGCACAGAGGTGCTTCCTGGGCTATTTTTAATTTTGTTTTTCTTCTTGTGGTGGCTTATGGTAGAGACAGGGTCTTGGTGTGCTGCTGTGGCTAGCCCGGAATGCACTATAGAGCAGGCTGGCTTTGGACTTGCAGCTTTCCTTCTGCTTCTGCCTCTCCAGTGCCGGGATTACAGGAGTGTGATGGCATTAGTTTTGAGGATGCCTACTCTCCTCTTGTGGTGAGCTCTTCAGACTCTGGGCCTAGACTCTGCTGTGAGCCTCTGGCTAAAATTGCCTAGTTCCTGTATTGGGAGATCTTTTGAGCAAAACTGAGTCATGAAAATATTAATGACTGCCCGAGAGCGGCTTGTTTACAGGGAAGCCAAAGCCCCCTAAAGGGATACTTCTTCTCTGGCTAAACATTTAACTTCATCCGGAGAAGCTATTGTCCTAAGCATCTAACTCACTCCACTGGAGAGAGGCTGTCTCCCCTAGGTAAGCATCCCACCTCAGCAGGGAAGATGCTTTGCTCTGATACCTATCTGGGCTTCAGGATGTTTTTACCTATGCACTGTCTCACCCTGTGATTAACACCTTGGTTCTAATCCCTGTAACTGCAGTAGCCCCCTGATGAAAAGGGTATAAGTTTGGAGAGAAAAATAAAATTTCAGCTCCATTCCATCTGAGCTCGATGATACTGTGTGTGTCTGGCCTACTTCTTTCCCCTCGCGTCTCTTTTCCCCTCTCCTCATAAAGCCCTTCAGTCCCACTCTCCATCCAGGTACTGTCCGACTTTCCAGGCCGGCCCTGGCAGAGTGGCGCCCGAACAGGGACCTGGAATACAGGGAATCAGTGAGGACCGCCACGGGAATAAGGTGAATACTCAGTCAATTGAAGGTTGGTGGCGAAATGGGCAATCAGAATGGAAAGGTGTTGTTTGCGCATTTATTAAAAGATAGGCTCCGAGCCCACGGAGCGAAAGTAGGCCAGACACAGCTGTATCATTTTCTTGAGTTTGTAGAAAAAATATGCCCTTGGTTTCCTCATAGGGGAACCATGAAGCTACAAACTTGGTTGGAAGTAGGAGAAGCTTTGCAGCAATACCAGGAACAAAATAAGGAGCAAAATATGTCTGATACTTTTGAGCTATGGAAAATGATTATGATCAACCAGATCCAGGAGATGAATTTGATTTAAAAAGTGAGGCTGCTAGATACCAGGATTCAGATTTTGATTCGGATGATGGGAGACGATCCAAATTATCCAGCTTTAATAGCTATGGCTAGAGAAACTGATAGGTCTATAGAAAAACAGCCTTCACTCCAAAAAGTTGTAGGAATTAAAGAGGCAGTAAATTTCAATGCTCCTCCAAGATTGTACAGAGACTCTAGGCCACCTTCACTCCCACCTAGCCCTGATTGCCACTCATACGGGAATTTGCGATTGCTAACAACACAATTGCCCCAGCTGATGCCAGTTCAGTTCTGGCATGGCCACAGCGGATAGCATGATCTCAGTTGTTGATGCAGCTAAGCTGTTGGCGGAGCCACAGCCCCTGGGTCAGCTATAGCTGATGGTTCAGTCCCCACCTCTGATGTAGCTAGAGCTACTGGCATGGCCACAGCCTCGGGGACAGCCACGACTGTTAGCACAGCCTACAACCACGGGCATAGCTTCGGCCACTGAAGCCGCCGCAGCCGCTAGCGCAGCCCAGCTGCCAGCAGAGCCGCGGCTGTCTGTGCAGTCACAGCCGCCGATGCAGCCCCAGTTACTGGAACCATTCCAGTCACCGGTACAGCCCCCTCCCCCACTGCCTATGCAAAGCAGAATTAACAGCCTAGCTCCTGCTTCTACCAAGAGGGCACAATTGAAACCTGTTCCACCTGAACTAATTAGTAAGCTGTTTAAAGTGTATAAGTAAAATCTGGATACATGTTTTTGTAAAGTTCTGATAAATTGATCCTACTATTAGCAGGAACAAACTCAAGATTTAAAAAATTTTTTTTTATAGATTTTAAGTACTTTACATTGGCAATATACCTGATTTTTTGGATAATGGAAAGTGCTTCCTGTTTCACTTCCAATACCATTGATAAAAACTAAAGGTTATACTTCATTAACATTGGCATGCATGCTGCCTTGAAGCTTCAGAGATCTCTTTTTTCCTGGGTGCACCCTTTCTTTAAAATTCATTTCTTTTTTATTGGGCCTGATTAATTTTTTTGTCAGTGTCTTGATTTTGTTGTCCTGTCTGTTCTTATTTGTGCGTGGATGGTGTCTAAGTGTGTGAAAATGTAAATGTGTTCATTTGAGTATCATTGTCCTGAATGCTGGATGGTCAAATACAGGTTTCTTTGGAAATGGTTTTTGCTGCAAACTCAGAGGAGAGACTTCTTGGTGTAGCTTTTTGCTGCTAGCCAAATTACCAGAATGGTTTCTGCCCCTGTCCTGTTCACCTCTACTCCCATAAGCGTGCATGGCAGTAGAGGTAGAACTTTTAAAAAGACACAGGGCTGAACTGTTTCAGATTTCTGCTTATGCAGACAAATTGTAAAAAAAAAAAGCAGCAGGTCATATCAGGAGAAGTTCTGAGGTCTCTCTGTTTTCTATCTCTGTGTATGTGTGTGAATGATGAAGTTTTTTCTAGTGTAAGTTTGAAAAGAGAGCATTGAATTGAAGCTGAGTAATGTATGTGTGACTGCATTTTGGATGTGACTCCATTTGGGATGTGGACTACATGTGACTTGCTGATATGCTTCCTCCCTACTTGGGGAAGAAGGTGGACACGTGGCTGGCAGAATGGCCATGTGGACGCTGCCATTTTTTTCCAGGGTCAAAGAGGACGAATGCCATGTGACTCCATCACCATCTAAATGGAGGTAGCCACATGTTGCCATTCAAGGAGACAACAGATCTCAGATATTTTAAATTAAATTGGATTTTGTATGATTTTTTCTTCTATGCTAAAAATAAGATAGGATTTTTAAGAACAGTGTTTAATTAGATATCAAAGCTATGCCTCTGTGTTCAGATACAGGCATGTACCGCGTGCTGACAGCCAAATTTTTTCAGTGTGAGAGTTATGGGATTAAAACAAAGTAAATCAAGGCAGGTGAGGTTTGAGTAAACAACCTGGCAGTCTTTAGAGATCGAGAGGCCATGTGATGGTTTTTTCTAAAAATCAGAGGATTTTTAAGATAGCTAAACTGCCACTGCACCAGAACTGATTCGAACAGGCCTGGAAGGCAGACTGCCGCAGAGACAGGGTGTACATTACCATGAACTTATTTGTGGTGCTGCAGGCACACAGTTGGGAGGTTTTAAACTACTTTTAAAATTTGGAATCTTGCAAGGATAAAGTTTAAGAAAACAGCTTTTTTAAGGTATTTAAATTTATGATTGGAAGTCACTGCAAAATGAGAACTATGTTATAAGTGTCATAACATCAGAAAGATTAAGAACCCCTGGCTTAAATTGTCCCCACTTATGGAAGGTCTATTCGGGTGCAAAGATGTATATTTTACTGTTGGACTTCAGGGATCCAAACTGGGACCCCCAGGGTCCAAACGGGAACGCCACATCCCCACAGAGACTCACAGACGGGATATCGATGCAAATAGCAAGAGGATTTATTCCAGTGCACTGGGACCGTTCTAACACGCAGGATAGAAGCCGGCCCCCAAGGAGCAAATGGTGAAGCTTTTTATACAGTTGTTGGGCATAAACCGAATTGGTACAAGTTGATTGGTCCCCAAATTGTTTTCTCATTTTGATAGATGGGGCCAGTTAACCTTTAAGTTGATGATAGCAAGGTCACGGGCACCAGGAAATGTACACTTAGGATAAAGTCCCTTGCCCAAGGCTATTAGGCGGTGCCTGTAGCCGCCGCTCATTTTAGGAATGTGGGCTGGGTCACAGTGCTCTTGAATTAAGCCTGACAATAATTGTTTTGTGGTTTCTGGGGTGGGCTAGTTCCTGGAACAGGGAGTTCTGGAATGTCCTGTTAAGAGTTTAGGATTAATGACCAGGGCCTGGGGTCTCCGGCCTCACATAAACCCTTTCATTACCAGCTTGTCTTTGCTAGCTTTGTTAAGTCTTAGTTATTTTGATAATTAAAGTAGAAAAAAAATTTTTTTTTACAATACTCTGGAATGATAGATTCTCAAAAGCCCGGGAAAGAAAAATTCCCAGTCTCTCTATAAATTATAAATTATAGTTATAAGTTAAAAGTTTTGTTTTTAACAGGAGTTTCAATTCAGGAATTATTTTTAAAAGTTAATATCTAACAAGGAATAGGACAGAGCCAAACCCTGGAACAAAGTAGTAATATTCTAAATTGGAAGGATGCTGAAAGGCATCAGAGAACATTTCATACTTTCATAATTAAAGATTACCTATAAATTTATAGAGAAGAGATGTTACAATAGAAATGGGAGTATACCTATATAGCCTCAGTGATAAAATTATGTTTATCAAGGTTTGGGTCTTAAAGGACAAAGAATACAGTAACCTTTAACTCCATCTCAAAGGCCTTTATGAGATGGCTTAAGGATATTTTTAATGCAGAAGCTACCAACCAACCTGTACTATGCAGACGCTACACTCCTGTGTGAGTGGAACAGTGACCTCTAAATACAGGCAAATGGGATTCTCCTATTTTTGTTATTAAAAAGGAAATCTTGGATATAGAGATTATTACAGGATTTGAGAAAAGTGAATGAAACCATAGAATTAATGGGAGCCTTACTACCTGGACTGCCCAATCTTTCTGCTATTCCTATAGATACTTATTAAGTTATTAGAGATCTTATTTTTACACTGTTCCTCTTGCTCCTGATGATTGTATATGATTTGCTTTTTAGTGTACCTTTTATTAATTTTAAAGAGCTTATGAAAAGATATTTTTGAGAAGCTCTTCCTCAAGGTATGGCTGGCTAATAGTCCTATATTATGTCAGAAGTTTGTAGCACAAGCAGTTGAAAACTAGAAAACAATTCCTGATTTTCTATTAGCTTTTGAGCAAAAAAGGAGTTTTAGTTACAGCATAAGCTCATTTACAGCAAGCTTTAAAAAGTCAAGGTTCAGTTATTGCTCCTGAAAAGGTGCAACAAGAATTTCTTTATCCATATTCAGGACAGAAGTTATATCCTCCAATTATACTACCTCAGGAAGTACAGATAGAAAAGATTAAAAACTCTATATGATTTTTCAGAAATTATTAAGAGATATTAATTGGCTTAGGCCTTATTTAAAAAATCTCCACAGATAAATTAAAACCATCATTTTCTATTTTTAAAAGAAATGTTTCACTTACATCCCCTGGGTAGTTAACAGTACATGGACAGGCCATTGAAAAACGACAAGTTCAATATATAGATTATAATCAAGAATGGGCTGCAAATATCTTATCTACCAACTGCAGTTCTGCCCAATGGGAACTTGCACTAAAATTGAATGCTATGTATGCATCATAAAAATAGTCAAAGTCTTAAAACAATTTAATATTACCAGAGATGCAACTCACCAGATTATTAAACAATGCATCTCGTGCCCACAACACCATGCAGTATCTCAGTATGGAGTAAATCCTGTACGTTTAAAGCCTAGTCAATATGGCAGATGGATGTCACCTGAATACCAGATTTTTGAAAGTTAGGTAAATATGTGCATGAGGTTATTGATATTTTCTCAAAATTTATTATTGCTTCCACATTAACTGGGGAAGCTACTAAACATCTTATGACTCACTGGTTAAAATGTTTTGCTTTAATTGGACAGTTTTCTATTATTAGGACTGACAACAGCTCAGGCTATACAAGCCAAGCATTTTTTATGATTTTGGGCACAAACGTCAATTGAACATAAAACTTGAATTCCTTGTGATCCTCAAAGACAAGGAATTGTGGAAAGAGCCCATAAGGCTTTGAATTAATATTAGAAAGGGGGAGTTATACCCTCTGCCTTCATAATACTTTAAAATACGTTTTCTTTATTAAAAAAAAAAATTCTTTTTTAACTGTGGATTCTCAAGAATTATCTGCAGCTGAGCGCTTTTTGGCATCCAAACACAGAAACTGCCTATGCTCAAGTAAGGTGGAAAGATCCCCTTACAGGAAAACATAATGGGCCAGACCCCATATTGAGATGGTGGGGAGGCCCTGTCTTGTGTTTTTTCCACAGGATACTGGAAATGCCAGGTGGCTTCCTGAGAGACAAGGGTGGCTTGCTGATCCTCCTGCTGATGATGCTAATGACCCCCCATGACGAGTGATGCCGAGACATTCTGCACATACCTGCCTGACCCACCATTGGGGCATCCCATGGTTTGGGAAGGACCAGAGATTGTCATCAGAGTGAACGACACCCACCTTCTCAGAGGACCAGAGAAAGGACAAGAACCATGGGCAAGCAGGCACGGTTTTAATTCTACAGGACTTGGACATGGCCTACCCATTTGCTTTTCTAAACATACTCATACCATTGGGGACTGTAAACTGGGAATATCAGTATAATGGACATCAGAGAGTAGCTCTCTGGACTCCTTTAAAGAAGGAAGTTATACATTCCCCTGCGCCATATAATATTCCAGAATGTCCTGTTGAATATAGAACAGATACATCAAAGTTACTTTGGACTGAGTGCAGATCCAAATATCCATGGATGCAGCAAATTCATGGGACCAACAGAACTGTGATTGACTGGTCTGGAGGAGATCCAAATATCTCCTCTAGCAGTCCACTGACAAGCTTAACTGCTGGACTTTGGTAGTCTGATAACGGATATCCTCAGACATCCATTTGGAAATTGGCTGCTGCCCTAGGAGAAGTTAGCTATGACATGTTTATTAAGGAATTCACTCGTCCTCCTAGTAATGTAAGCTCTGCCATGGCCTGTGTACAAACTCCATATGTTTTATTGATTGGTAATATTCAAATGCATTTTAAGGAACAATTGTTTAATGTCTCTTGCATTGACTGTACTCTTTCTAATTGTATTGCAGCACATAACCTTGATTTGTTTTTTCCTCATTTGTCTGTTATGATTTTGCATCAGCCTGCATTTGTTATGGTTCCTGTTGAAATTTCTCAACCACGGTATGATGATAAGGGATTAGCAGTTATAAAAGAAATCAATAGGGCTTTAATAAGACAGAAGAGAATGGTTGGATTAATTGTTGCTGGCACTGTAGCATTAATTTCGCTTATAGCCACTGCCACAACTGCTGCTGTCGCCCTGTCACAAACCATTCAGAATGCTCCGTATGTTAATGCCTTAGCAAGAAATACTACACTTGTGCTGGGAATGCAAGAGGAAACAGACCTTAAATTAAAGCAAAAGATTGATGCCCTTTATGAAACAGTTCAGTTTTTGGGAGAAGAACTTAAAGCATTGAGAGTAAAGTAGATTTGATTGTCATGCTAGTTATCAATGGATTTGTGTTACTCCTAAGATTTATAATCAGACTGAAGAGGACTGGACTAAGGTCCAAGCCCACCTACAAGGGATTTGGCATCATGAGAATTTATCATTAGACTTGCTACAGTTACATATGGAAATTCAGAGTATCAGGAATGCTGGACCTCTTGCGTTTGACGCTGCCCAGGCAGCTAGTGAGTTTTTATCTAATATTAAAAGGACTGTTAGTGAGATGGTCCCTTCTTTGGCTTCCTTTAAACATTTGCTTATCTCTGTTGGCATAATTGGTGGACTATTGACTCTTGGCTTGCTCTGTGCTCCTATATTAATGAGGCTGTTTACCAATGCCCTCTGGAGAATGAGGGTCCAGATGCATGGTCTACAGCTAAACCAAGAACGGCTTTAAAAGTAGCGTCCAAGACAGGTATCCGCATGTATATGTCACCAAATTATCCCTAAGACAGGGGTTATGGAAAGAACATTCATAATTTCTCGATGACGGGGGTAAATGAGTGATACTTATGTGAACCTAAGCCAGATGCTGCTTATTATATTATACAGAGAAGGGGGAGCTGTGGTGAGCCCTTTAGACTCTGGGCCTAGACTCTGCTGTGAGCCTCTGGCTAAAATTGCCTAGTTCCTGTATTGGGAGATCTTTTGAGCAAAACTGAGTCATGAAAATATTAATGACTGCCCGAGAGCGGCTTGTTTACAGGGAAGCCAAAGCCCCCTAAAGGGATACTTCTTCTCTGGCTAAACATTTAACTTCATCCGGAGAAGCTATTGTCCTAAGCATCTAACTCACTCCACTGGAGAGAGGCTGTCTCCCCTAGGTAAGCATCCCACCTCAGCAGGGAAGATGCTTTGCTCTGATACCTATCTGGGCTTCAGGATGTTTTTACCTATGCACTGTCTCACCCTGTGATTAACACCTTGGTTCTAATCCCTGTAACTGCAGTAGCCCCCTGATGAAAAGGGTATAAGTTTGGAGAGAAAAATAAAATTTCAGCTCCATTCCATCTGAGCTCGATGATACTGTGTGTGTCTGGCCTACTTCTTTCCCCTCGCGTCTCTTTTCCCCTCTCCTCATAAAGCCCTTCAGTCCCACTCTCCATCCAGGTACTGTCCGACTTGCCAGGCCAGCCCTGGCATCCTCTGCTTCTTGTCATTAACCTTCACGTTGGTGGCCAGCACGAGGAGCCTCCACCATCTTGGCATGGGTAGACTCATCACAGTTGGGTATTCCCGAGAAAGATGGGCACCATAGCTTTCCCCATGCTAGGCCACTGTGCATAAGGGGGTCTCCAGCAGCAATGCCTTCCTCAGTCATGATGCTACCAATGAAGCCTTGGCCTCCTGAGGACTTAGTGGCAGCAGGGACAGAATGAGACCCTCATTTTAGAGAAATGACAGAAAAAGGCACGGCTAAGTGGTCTTAGTGAATTTTAGAACCTGAAAGGGAGTTGATGGCAATGAAAAATATTTGTACAACAAGCAGTGTCTTTCCAGATATGTCTGTCTGGCCATGGAAACATCCATTTGGAAACATGGCTTCTGTGTTCAGTTTTTTACCTGTAAAATAATGAACAGGAAATCATGAATTAAGAAAATAATAAAGAACCAGGTGGAGTCATACGCCTTTACCCCCAGCACTCAGGAGGCAGAGGAAGGTAGATCTCTGAGTTTGGTGCCAGCCTGGTCTACGGAGTGAGTTCTGGGACAGAAAGGGTTACTTGCATAGAAATAAAACCAAGCCAAACAAACAAAAGAGACGACAGGCAGTTTTCTTACTGAAGACAGGCTTTCTTCCACCTTGGTAGGGCCTCACATAGCCAGGCTAGCCTCAGACTTGTTTGTTATGTTAGCCGAGGCTGGCTTTGAATTCCTGATTCTTCTGCCTCCATCTCCCAAAGGCTTCAATTACAGGTGTGCATCAACACACCCAGATAATACAGCTCTTTCTATGTCTTTCCTTTCTGGTATGAGGAGACTTTTATGGCATGATTGCTCTTCTGAGTTACTACTAAAAGTGACAAATATATTGGACAGGTGGCCCTAATATAGAAAAAAAATGTCTTTCGGCGTTTGGATCTCAGACTTTAACAGTAGCCAACAGCACTCACTACCCCACTGGAAAGTCTGTATCATGGAAGAGCAAAGACCTTTGAGAAATGACCAAGGTATATTTTTTGTATATATCTGGTTTTATTTATTCATTTATTTATCTCTGTGTGTACATATTCGAGTGTGTCTAGGAGGTCAACTTCAGTTGTAATTCCCCAGGAGCCGTCTCCCTTGTTGTTTTTAAATTCTTTGAGAATTTCCTACAATACACTTTGACCATATTCGTTCCTTCCCCCGACTCTTCTCAGATCCATTTCCCTTCCCCACCCACCTGTCAATTCTAGTTTCTGATGCCCACATACTCTTGAGTGTGGAACCATCCAATGGAAGATGGTCTGCCTACCAGGGGCCACACTCTTAAGGAAAACTGGCCTTTCCTCTCCTAGCACCCATCAATTGTCAGCAGCTCTTTAGCTATAATTTCTTGCCTGCCTTCTCTCTCCGTGCTGGGATTTTGTCTGGCGTGAATTTGTGCAGTCTTGGGCATGCTGTCACAACCGTCGTGAGTTCATATGTGTAGCTTCCCTGCTATGTCTGGAAAACAGTTTTCTTGTAGCCATTCTCTGCCTCTGACTTTTACAATCTTTCTGCCCCCTCTTTCACAATAACCACTGAGGCCTGGGGAGAGGTGGTGTGAAACAGATGTCCCATTTAAGACTGAGCATCCCACTGTCTCTCATTCTCTGGACCTTGCCCAGCTGTGTTGTCTGTTAATCACTTCTGCATTAAGAAGCTTTGCTGATGAGGGTTGACAGAAGCACTAATCTGTGAGGAAAACAGCAAGCTATTGGGAGTTGTCTTACAGCTACATTAATTTAGCTTACTAATAGCATAATAAGCTCTACCCTAGAGCTTATGACCCACCAAGTCACAGGATTCTTGGCCCATTGATGGTGCCAGGTATGTGTTTCATTTTGTTGGGTGGGCTTTTAATCCAATCAGAAAGGGGTTGGTTACCCCCAAGACATTAATGTCACTGTTGTACCAGTGGGTGTGTCTTGCCATTATTGCAGCTGGAAGTGTTTGTAGTTGAGTGAGAGTGATGATTACTTTGTCTTCCAATCGTGTGCATAGCACCTTCTAGCATTTTGAAAACTAGTCAGTAGGGATGAAGCCTTCAGGCCAGAACCAGCTTGATGTCTTCATGTTCTAATGATTCAAATACATGGTGTTCTGGAGGGCAACCAAGAGTATTGTCAATAGTCTGTAATTTTGAGGGTCTACAGGACTTCACTGGCCAACAGTTCCAAGAAAAGGAAGCCATTTCCGGAAATGGACCTCTATTTGTTGGCCTGTGGTGTATAGAAAGGACATTGTTGGCCCAATATCAGATAACTACATTTAAACTCTTTATATATGTGTATGTATATATATTAGGAACTTCTAGTAGCTTTTAAAAATATTTTATTTATTTTTATTTTATGTCCATTGGTGTTTTATGTGCCTACATGTATGTTTGTGTGAGGGTGTCAGATCCCTTGGGACAGCAGTTACAGACAGTTGTGACCCACCATGTGGTTGTTGGGAATTGAACCCAGGTCTTCTGGAAGAGCAGCCAGTGCCCTTAACTGCTGAGCTATCTCCCCAGCCCCTGTCCTAGTAGGTTTTTATAAGACTTTTCCAAAAGATCTTTAGTGTTAGATATTCTCATATTCCTTGTATTCTATCCTCTACCCTGTTCTTCCACCCCTCCCATCCCCTACTCCCCGCTTTTGAGGCAGAGTCCCTCACCAGGATGAGGCTTTCTAATTAGGCCAGGCTGGCTGGCCAGTGAGCCTCAGAGATATGCTGTCTCCACCTCCCCAGCTCTGGGATGATACGTGACAGGAGCCCAGCTTTCTGCATGGGTGCCAGGGATCCAGGATCAGCAGGTCCTCACACAAGTGCTTTACCAATGGAGCCGCCTCTCTGTCTGGCTTTAAAACAATAAGCCTGTCTCAGTTATTTGGTGCTCTAAGGCTGAATCCAGAGCTTCACACATGGATGAAGGGTGCCTCCTCTTGTTACTTGAATAAAGTGCCCTTGGCAGTCTTAACCTTGTGGAGGGAGGCTCAGAATTGAGACTGTTGGGTCTCCCGATGGTATAGGGGGGTTAGTCTGTTCTCTGATAACTCAGCAAAAACCAACTGAGAGAGAGGTCAGAGTTAAGCTCACACCTTTAATTCTAGCACTAGGGAGGCAGGGCAGGTGGATTCCTGTGAGTTTGGGGTGGGATTGGGGGCGGGGAAGAAAAGAAGAGAGAAGGCAGCAGGAGGATACAGCCTTTTAAGTTGATTGCAAGGTGTTTTTGATGTGTGTGTGGGGGGGGGCGATGTCTCTATTTCTGCAGAGTACTTAGAAGTGTATCATCAGTGCACCTAAAACCTAGATCCAGACCCACGAAACAAAGACGTGTGCAATGACTCCTTAAAATTACCAGAGGCCAGAAGACACAGCTGTAAGTTGTAAGATAGCACGATTTCCAATACTGTGTGTTGTACTTTGCAGCAATTCAAAACCGAAGCTGTGAGCGGCACTCGCCTGTTGTGCCAGCTAACGTTTATTTAGGCCCAGTAGGTGAGGTCCCTTATTTTTAGTGGCGTCCCAGCCGCAGGGTGTTCTGCCTGCCACAGGCCCCCTGCCCATGTTGCTTTGGTTTTCTGACCTGACTGCTGGTCCACGGCTTGGATTATTGGATTTCCACGCCTGGTAGTTAGCGGCTCTCTAACTCTCCTTCTTTCTCCCTCTTAAGAGTAGTGATTAATTTTGTTTTAGCTTTTGAGACAGAGTCTCACTCTGAATACCAGGTTGGCCTGGAAACCTGATAGCCCAGGCTGGCCTTAAACTTATGACAATTCTCTTGCTTTGGCCTCTCCAGGGCTGTTAGGGTCATAGTGTGAGCCACTGTGTACAACCTGTTTGGGTCAGAAATTGTGTTTTAAAAATACATAAAGAAGAAACCAAACAAAACAACAGCAACAAACAAGCAAGTAGTTCACACCTGTAACCTCAGCACTCAGGAGGGGGAGACAGAAGGGATGCCATAAGTTCAAGGCCAGTCTGACATACAGAGTAAGACCTAATCTAAAAAAATAAATAAATGAATAAAATGATAACACACACACACACACACACACACAGGAGAATATTTATTCACTGGATGGTAGTAAGGGCATTGATATTTTGGTATATAGCATTCTAGGTTTTTAAACACATGTGTATGCTTTTTAATTTTCATATCAAAAGTCATCCTCTACCTATTAGTTAGAACCAGCTTATTTCATAACATGTTCTTCCCCTGTGTTATTAAATGTTTGTAATAAATAATAATAATAATATAATGAAAGTTCAATTTTACACAGTGGAGAATGAACACATATAAATCCCTATCGCCCAAGCACAGGCGCCTAAAAACAGAGACGAAGCTCCTTGCAGATCCGCAGCAGGCCTTCAGGAGCACGCATTTGGCAGGGAAGAGGGGTTGAAGCCAGAGGCAGTTCCCACTAATCTTAAAGAGATGAGATTGTTGTCTTACTGCTTGCTCTTGATCGCCATCAGATGGTTTAGGGGAAGATGACCTAGACTCTAAACTCTGGCATCAAAGGCACACGCTTCACCCGGCGCCCCCTGGTGGCTGCTACTCAACCACACAGACATTAAAATTTTTACCTTTTTTTTCTTTTTACCGGTCGTATTAGATCCCTTGCTATGTTTCCAAATAGATCTGAAGGTGTCCGAAGAGATCCGGGGAGTGACCGTAATTTTTAAGGGTGGTAGTTTACCTGAGCAGAGAGAGCATAGCATAAATGAAAAGAACGGCTCACACTGGGGAGGGGGTGCTCTGAGGCTTAGGAGCCCGGCTGGAGTTCCACCGTTGGCTCCTGAAGAACTTTCTGATAAAGCCATTACTGGTGGTACTCGCCTGCAATCCTAGTGCTCCGGAGGCTGAGGTAGGAGGACCAGCCTCGGTTACTTATCCAGCCCAAGGTCACCCTGGGCTATGGAGATCCTATCTCAAAAACAAAAACAAAAAAGCCAAAAACAGAGAAAGAGGAAGACGGAGAGGAAAAGGCACATCGAACCAGACTCAATCATTAGCAAATAATCTGATTTCATGAACGGTGAATTAGAAATCCTCTTGTTGGCTTGCAAATGATACAAAACACACACACACACACACACACACACACACACACACACACAAAACACTAAAAGAATATTAGTTGTATAACTAGTGATATTTCTAATGACTTTTAAAGTTTAAAATGATGCTTTTAGGGCTAAATGACAAGTGATTCACCCTGTGAAGTCCAAGCAGCTAACCCCCTTTTTTCTGAGAACTCTTCACTGGTGTTCAAACTAACAACCTAATTAAAGTTCTTCATCAGAAACGGCCCATAAGGATTCCAGCTCGTGAAATAAATGCATTAAGGCTACTCGTGATGCATACTTAGGCTACATTTCAAAACTCCAATTTCTTGAGCCAGCGATTGCTTTTTAATGCCGTTTAAATGAGCACTTGCATTTTCAGGTGGGCACTCTATAATCAGCCTCTCATTTATGTAAATTGAGCCATTTCTCAAGTAAGACATTTTCCATTCCAGATAGTGCTCAGTGGAAATCATTTCCCATCGAGTCACCGGAGGCTGTCTCTCATTAGTTCCCTGCAGTAACGGGGGGCGGCAGGGAGACTGCCTACAAACGGCCCAGGAATGGTTTCCGCTGCCAGGTGGAGTGAAAGTCACTACGGCACCAGGCAAATCAAAGCAAGCCATTACTTGCCTTCTACTTATTGCGCTTAAATTAAAGTAAGGTTTAGCAGAATCATCCTGCTGAACTTCATCTCAACTCTAATGGAACAAGAAGTGGCAGTTCTGTTTCTCTAAAAGAAAAAGATAATTGAAAAAAAATCTTAGAGTCGTTTAATTGGTCATTAAAAATGCATGGCTTTTGTTTGAAGTGGAGCAATTCAGCAGACCACAATAGTCCTGTGATTCTCTTTAAAACGCTGCCAACAAAGGAAAAAAACGCAACCTCTGACCCTTTCACTAAAGAAATGGTGAAGACAGGATGATGCTGCTAGTGAATTCTCTCCCCACTCAGCCTGCCCCAGGACGGAGTCCTCATTCTCCTTAACAATGAATTCATTCTAAGGTCTGTGCCTGTCTTACATGGAGCCACATTTAAAATGACATTTCCTGCTTTGTCCTGTAAAAGCATTAAGAACAGCCATCACCAGTTCTGTTCATGCATACCAAAAGAGAGGCCAGCGATGGTCACCATCAACTGACCTCACTTCTCTCGCCTGCAGAGGGTTACATGGCCATGAGACACTCAGTGCTGTCTGCCAGTTAGAGCTGAAGGCTCTTGATGATTAAGAAGTAGGCTCTGATCTTCACCCAGTCTCCTCATCCTCTCTCTCTGTGTCTCCATGGTGTCATTACGTAGCCCAGGATGGCCTCAGGCTTGAAAGGTCTCAGCCTCTCCAGTGCCTGGCTCAACTGTGGTCTTAGGAAGGTTGCTACTTCCGTTTTACAATTGATTTTCTGTACAAATCACTTTACGTTGGACTGAAAGGAGAATAGAGAACAGGAGAAAACTTTCTTGGAGAATAAGGAAAGAAGACAATAAAAAGTAATAGAGAAAAATCATTAAAAAAAAAACCAAAAACCAGCCAGGCTGGAGGGATGCTGTAAGGCAGCCTTCAGAGGCTGAAGGTAGAGGTTAACTCTAGCCTAGAAATACAGAAAAAGAACCGACACTTAAAGGATCAGAGGGTGCACACAGCATTGTAAAAGTTCTTGAGCTCTGTACACATCTCTTGGCATGCTGACACAATGGTGGCTAGCCTGGGACGATGCCCTTGCTCACTAAACACAAACGGACACTGGGGCAGTTGTGACGCGTTCAGGGCCTGGGGGTGAGGGGATGAAACACTTTACCTGTCTTTCTGGCTCTCAGTGCTTCCAGAATGGCAGCTGCAGCCGTTTCTCCCAGGACGTTGTTTCCAAGGTCGATTTCCCTTAAGTGAACAGAGTATTTGATCAGGCTGCGTGGAGAAAACAGGAAAACAAAATGACTTTGTGTCATGCATGGCTCCTGGTCCCTTAAAGAAAGTCAACCTAGAACTTGAGAGAATTGACCTTCCTTTTTGGGCTTCCTGCAGCCTCCCTGCCCCTTCCTGAGTTGATGCAATGACCTGACTTGAGACTGGAGATGTACTGGACCCGGCTTGCCCTGAACGAGCTTCTCTGCTCTGGAATATTCTGCTTCTTTTAGGAAAGCGGATTCAGGTTTCTAATTCCAGAAACCTTTTATTCGTTTATTTTAAAAAGGTTACATGTTAAGCTTCTTATCATTTATATTTTATATACCAGTAAAATGTCAAAACATTTGGAGAGACTGACAAGAGCTTGGCGACTTTTAGTATGTCTTTAAATAAATAGCAACGCTTAAGGCGGTGATATTTTTTATATTTGGTTTTTTTGATAGGGCCTTTTTATGTAGTGATGGCTGTCCTAAAACTTGCTATGTAGTTCAGGCTGGCCTCAAACGCAGAGATCCACCTGCCTCTGCCTCTCAAGTACTGGGATTAAGGGTATGAAGGTATGCCACCCTGCCAGGCTCACCTGGCAACATTATAAACAAATATTTTCACATAAGATTTAGAAAGGCAAGCCTCAGAATTAAGATTTTAAAATCAGATGGTTTGGCCTTGTGAAAACAAAACCACTGTACTTTTCTCCTACCCAGGTACTCTAGCTTCAGCCTCACTTAGCTTCCAAGGTCAGCAGAGGCCAGGAATGGTCAGGGTGGTGTAGCCATTGCACTTTCCTGATTTCTTGGTGGGCTATCAAAAATTCCTGGCCTGGCAGTGTTCCGCTGGCCGGTTTTAAGGAGTCCCTGGCATCCTGTGTGGAAGGACACTGAGACAAAGCTGACTTCTGGCCAGCTCTGCCCTTTTGTTGGCCACGTGATCATGGGCGAGCCATGTGCTTTCATGGGTCGTACTTTCCATACCTGCAAAACGGGCCTGGAAGGGGCTGTGTGGCCTGTCCTGTGAGGTTGCAGTAAGGACGGAGCACACTATTTCCTGAGGGCACATTAGGCACTCAGCATGGCGGGGACTAAATGTCTTTCTGTTCTGAAGTAAATTATGTGATTATCAAGAGATCAACCCTGAGCCCTCGATGAACTTTTTCGCTTAGGGTCAACGCTGACTGTATGGTTACGTTGACTGCTGCTCACTGTGCACACTTTCCACTGATTCATCAGCTAGAACTGAAGCTAGCCCGATGCAGCCCGCCAGAACTTTCGTGGCAAAGATCTTGCTCTCAGGGAAGTCATCTGCCTAGGGCTTGAGCAACTTCAACCTCCAGATCTGCCCGTGTTCTTCAGACAAGATGGAAAAGAACAGGATACTGAGGTTGGGCAGTGGGAACTCACGTCTTTAATCCCAGAACTCAAGAGGCAGAGGCAGGAGGAGCTCTGTGAGTTCGAGGCCAGCCTGGTCTACAGTATGAGTTCCAGGACAGTCAGAGTTACGACAGCGAAACCCTGTCTCGAAAAAATGAACAGGATACTGGGACTGGAGAGATGGCTCAGTGGTAAAGAACACTGATTGCTCTTGTAGAGAACCCAGGTTCAGTTCCCAGTTCCCACATGGTGGCTCACATGTCTGTAACTCCTGTTTCAGGGGATCTGATCCCTTTTCTGACCTCCAAGGATATCAGGGCGTACATGGTACACAGACATACATTCGGGTAAAACATATGTACACATAAAATAAAAATAAACTAATCTAAAAAGAATCAAAAGATAAAAAGAAAGGGATGCTTCCAGGAAAAGGCTCAGTTCTATATCCAGGTTGACACTATGCAATTTCAAGGGAGCTGGCCTTGCTGATATGTTCACTGTGCATTGGCCTCCACTTGGGCTTGCCCACAGGACTGAGGCTTCTGCCCTACAAAGGTGCCTCCCAGGGGCTTTGTGGGGCTGAGATCTAGTTCAGTTTCCTGCCCAGTGCTGAGCCTGGAAGGCTGGACATGGAACTTCATTTGCTCTGCTGCCCAGAGATGGTGTCTCCTTCAGTCATCTGTACAGAATGGCTCTTCTCCTTATCTGGACAAAGGATGAGCGAGATCCCTGATCTGTTTTGCTTTTTGCATACATGATTGATTGATTGATTGATTGATTGATTTATTTAGTTTTTTCAAGACAGGGTTTCTCTGTTGTAACTCTGGCTGTCCTGGAACTCGCTCTCTAAACCAGGCTGGCCTCGAACTCACAGAGACCCTCCTGCCTCTGCCTCCCTAGTGCTGGGACTAAAGGCACTACCGCCTGGTGATTTATTTAGTCTGTAACAATTGCCTGAGTTAGACTACTACCAGGATCATTTTTACAAGAGGAAACCGAAGCACTGAAACCCGCGGTAAGCAGAGCAAAGGTGGTAAAAAAACGGGGGAAGTAAGTGAACCTAGGAGTAGTAAAAGTAAAGAAAACCAAGAGCTGGTTCTCTGACGTCAGCAACATTGATAAGTTTCTAACCAAATAACAAGAAGAAGGAGAAAACACAAATGGTCAGTGTCAGTGAAAGAGCAGTCAGCTCCAGCTGCTCCAGCTGTGAAAAGGGCAATAAAGAAACATGAACACTTTATTCTGACACAAACAAATCCCTTGAAAGAGACAAACTAGAATGCGTGTGGAGAGCCCCCCTGATTTTAGGCCTAAATTCTGCTGTGTGCTCTTGGCTACACGCCCATTCCTCATTTGGGACGTTCTGCTGAGCAGGGCTGTATTGTAAAACAGGATATGCCTGGAGCCAGCTTGCTTTCAGGGAAGTCAAGGAATGCGTGAGGAACACTCCCCTTCTCCAGGAGTGTTTAGCTTCACCTAGTGAGAACCTTGTGATCTTTAAGCTTGTGCTTGCATGCACGGATGATTTGTCACTCGTGATCATTACACCTCTGAGGAAGAGGGTATAAGGACTTAAACCAAAAATACAGTGTAGCTTCGGTTCCTGCCTGAGCTCAAAGATACAACGTGTCTGTTTCGGATTCAGTCTCTCTCCCTATTCAGCTACTGTTTGACCTGATAAGCGGGACATATCAAATATGTTAGGCAAAACCCCTAAAATCCAGAAGAGGCTTGTGCTTATTCAACATGCCCGTCTGTTTCAGTATAGGGGGTTGAACCCGTAGTCTCTGTGTTCTAGGTAAACCCTACCACCAGCTTAACACATACTGCTTTGAAAAATGAGTTTTGTTTAAAAATCTTCCTTTCTGAGTGTGAGTGCATGTGCCTGTAACCTCTATGTTCAGGAAGCTGAGGTAGGAAGGCCATGAATTTGAGGTGAGCCTGGGCTACATAATGAGACTCTGTATACAGAACCAAACAAACATATCAAAACTCCGCTTAGGAAGCACCAGATGTCAAGGGCTCACTGATGAATCTACTGAATTAAAGGACAATATCATCCTAAAATCACAGAAGCTCCTGTCATCAAACAGAACAGAGGGCTCATTTCCTAAAGCTGTCCTGTAAGGCGAGAAAGACTCGGATCCCAAGCAGACAAAGATGTTAGAAGAAAATATGGATCCCTATACCTCATGAATGAAGATATAAAAATCCTGAACACAGTTCTAGCAATTTACACCAACAATATTTTAAGTTCAGCAAGATACTGAAAAGGTGATAAAGTGGAAGTTTTGGTGTAATTACCAGGAAAAGGGCAGTAGCGATCGCCAACCCAGAACCTTCGCTGCTTTCTTGAATAAGAAATAATGGTAGAGCAGGAATCTTTTTATGTTGAGATAATAAATTGCTACCCACCATGCCTTCAGGCCTCAGACCTCGGCTGTATCCAG
Source organism: Cricetomys ansorgei (assembly GCA_026225945.1). NCBI lineage: Eukaryota > Metazoa > Chordata > Mammalia > Rodentia > Nesomyidae > Cricetomys > Cricetomys ansorgei. Next base: position 14,805,320 of record JAMJFZ010001100.1, read on the forward strand.
TGCTCTAGGTTGCCTGCGGTACGGTGGCCCTAGGCCCCGAGACAGTGCTGCCCAGAGCCCTGTCTACCCTGGAGTTCCCGCAGTGGTTGCAAGCCCTACCAATCGCTTCATCTGCTTCAGGTGTGGGTTCAGTAAAGATAGATAGGGGGATGCCTCCATTTGTCAGAAGAAGCATGACAAGGAAACACGGTTTTCCAGAAGCTTCTGAAAATTGTAGTTTCATCTTTCTGCCTTAGGAGGCTGGGGGAGCCTTCTAACCAAACACAAGAATGTGCACTCTGAGCAGGCTTCCCTTCCTCCGCAGGTAGCGTTGATCAGGTTTGAGATCCTGACTTTTTTTCGGGGGAGGGGGGTGTCATTAACTCTTGCCTCCTATATTATGTCAGCTGCCACCTTTTAATATGAGGCTCCTCATGAGGTTCCCGAGGGGCCCAAGTGCCAAGGCTGGTAACGTCCCCTCAGAGCTGAGAAGCCACACGAGAAGTGCTAAAAAGCTGTGCTTGGCCCTGTGGTTTAACTCCTGCAGTTTAGTTTTGGACAGTGAATGAATTCAGGGCTCTTACTGCTCCTCACCACGTTAAAGTTCGAGTGAGTTCCGGCAACTGCTCTCCCTCCCTCCCCGTTCCGTCTATGCTGTTATCCGCCAAGTGCAACGTTACTACCCAAGGGCCGGCTTCCATCAGACTTTTAACTTTTTTCCTGATTCCTGCAAGAAAAATAAACATATTGGGATTACTTTTGGATGGTAGGTTCCCTGTTTACTACCAGGAAAAATCAATTTTTAAATAAAGTTTGCAGATCCTGGATCTGTGAGGAGATTATTATTTTGCAACGCGATCAATGAAATAGATTTCGGATGTCTTGGTTTTACATTCGGTTCCCCTCAGTCTTTACATCCAGAGGCCCCGCCCCTCCCCAATCACATGACCGACAATTCCGTCTCAGAGTGATTCGCCATTCACTAAAGAGGGAAATTGGTGTCCCTAGAAATTTCTTGGTGAATGAATTATCCACTGACCCTGGGGAGTTGATAGTTTTTATTGGAAAGGGGCTTTAGCTCTCTGTAGCGGTCTGAGAAGTTGTTTCATTTCCTGAGCTTTGGTTCTAGAACACATCAGAAGAAGACATAACCGGCTGCCTTAGTGACTGGCAACTGCATCGCTGACATCGGGAGTCCTATGTCTAGTCTCACTCTCCGTCCGTCCGCTGAGATGTCTCAGAGTTTGTTGTCAGGGCCACGAAGTGGCATTGGGTACACATTTAATTACCCAAGTTCAATTTTAGGAGTTTGGGAAAGAAGAAAAGATGAAGGGAGGCAGAGCAAGAGAAAAGAGCCGCTGCATAGGTAGGACGCGCTGATCCACTCAGCCAGGTTGGGGGAGACGGGGTGTCTGAATCACTGGTCTCCAAGCCAGAGTGCTCCCCGGGCCTCCACATGTTTGCCGTTGTGAGAACTGCTTCAGATGGGGCTGGCCTGAGGGTGAATGGCTTGATTTAAAGCCAGGGAAGATCCAGCAGGGTGGCTCAGAAGGCAAAGGCACTGTTGCCGAGCTTGATCCCAGAACCATGTTGTAGAAGCATAGAGGGGAGAAAACTCCCTCTCTCGCTCTCTTTCCCTCTCCCTCTCTTTCTCTCCCTCCCTCTCCCTCCCCACTCTCTCCCCCTTTATCTTCCTTTCCTCTCCCATTGCCTCCCCCCATCTACTACAAAGTAGAGCCAGGGCAGAGACAGTGTGGAAGTGTAGAACTTGAGGACACTGTATGTTCTGCTCTGACCTCTGAGCTTCAGCGGTGCTCACAAACAGCGTGTGTACACGTGCACATACACAATGTTTAATTGGTCCATTTGGCTACAAATCTAATCTGCTGGATTGTTAGATAAAATAAATTTTATATGAAGACTATAGATTATAGATGGACCACTTTTTATTTTTATTTGGAATAAAGAATGCATCTAAATTTTGTCATTGCACCCAGACCATGACCATGATAGCAGGTGACAGTTGTCAAGAATAACGTAACAGCATTAATATACTGGCACATATGTTAAATGTATGTGGCACATGGCAGATACTTGAGTGATCATGAATGAATGAATGAATGAATGAATAAATGAATGCCTACCAGTCTGTCAAGTACAATCAAATTATTGAAACACCATTTACTGTTGTTTTCGAATATAATGCCTTGATTCCACACATGAACATGAACGAGACATGATTTTTCAGTCATAAAAACTTTTCACAAATCTAAATGCCTTTGAAAGTTGAGTCTCTGCCCTGACAATGGACACTGGTCACATCAGCTCTTATTTCTGTCACATGATTTCCGCACACCAGAAAGTAGCAGTAAATAAAACCTGAGCCAACAGGCCAGGAGGAGGGCTGAAGACCAGAGTCCTATACAGATGCTTAGCTTCACTCTGAGCCACTGTCAGCCACGCAACACCCTGACTTGGTGTAAATGTGTGACTGTGGAGCGGAGAGCCTGCTCGTCCTGTGACTGACAAGGCATAGCTTGAGTCCCCAGGGAAAATGATCTCAACGGCTCCAAAACTAGCATCAAGAAAGGTAATGAAAACATCATCTTCCCCACAACAAATGGACCAGACGGGAATGTGGACCTCTCAGGAGCTTCAGGAATGCTTGAAGAACGCAGGAAGACAGCATTGCTCAGGTCAGGGTTCCGGCTCTGGGGCTGTAACCAAAGCAACACCAAGCTCCTCTCTCCGGCTGGAAAACAAACCCCTGGAATGGTGATGAGAACCCGCTCAGCCCCTGGTCATGCTTGATCTGCCCTGGCTGTGTTCACTCAATCTTATTTTTATTACTTTAAAACTAAACAAGGGGCAGGGTTAAGAGATAGCTCAGTAGTTAAGAGCCCTAGCTGTTCTTCCAGAGGACCTGGGTTCCATTTTCAGCACAGATAGCTCGTCACAAATGTCTATTACTCCAATTCCAGGGGACCCACTACTCTTTTTTTCTGGTCTCCACGGGCACCAGGCATGCAAGTGGAACACAGATAAAATACTCATACGCACACAAAATCAAATAAATAAACAGGTTCACTAACAAACTGTACCTGTCTGAATAACCTTCTCTGTCACAGAGAACCTAGCTTTGGCATAGCTGTGCCCTGTGGTGCTTTGGGAGGTGGGTTGGTCCAGAAAAATGCACAGAACCTCCAGGTTTTAAACCTCTCTTGAAAATGTCCTGTGGCTCCTACGAAGTACCTTACCATCTCAGAACCTCTGTCAAAGAGAAGCCACGATCCCCATTCTCCCAGTGTCCAGGTGAGGGTTGGCTAATGACCACAGTGCATGGCAAATAGTGGTGCCTTGCTTCCCAGTGTCATTTCTGGATTCCCCAAGTTCCCCAAACACTGAGTGCAAGCAACCTGGTAACTCCGTTAACAAGCTGTCCGCCTACCAAAGGGGCAGACATGTATGTCTGCCATCAGCAAGCTAGACAGGAAGCCACTCTGCAGGGTGATCCAGGTCTACCCCGCCTCATGCTTCCTCCCTTTTTCTCATTGGTTAGTTTTGATTTTTTTTTTTTTTAGCCAATCTACTGAACTGGCTACTCGGACCTGTCAGTTCTCCTCCACCCTCCTGCCATGGCAGCCTCAGGGCTTTGTGTTAACCCGGGTCAGTGTGAATGCCTGCTAATGATGTTCCGTCTTCCAGATGGCCCGTTCTTCTAGCCTGTTCCACTATGCCACTGTCTCACATTGAAATCGTAATCTCAGCATTCAGGAGGTGGAGGCAGGAGGATCAGGAGTTCAAGGCCATCCTCAGTTACAAATGTATTCAAGGCTCTCCTGGGACACTTAAGACACCATCTCAAAAACCAAACAACCATCAACCAACCAAACAACCAAACAAACTACAAAGCAAACAAAAACAACAAAAAGCTCCCAAAAATAAAACAAAATCCTAAAACTCCAATAAACAACTCTTCAAAACTCCCATAGCTCCATGCCATTGTCTGAATGGGAAATGCTCATCGGCTCATGTGTTTGAACTCATGGCTCCCAGCTGGAAGTACTGTTTTGGGAAGTTGTGGGAACTTTGGGATGGAAGAGCCTGGCTGGCAACCATATGTCTCGAGAGGCCAGCCTTAGGAGCTATTCCCACTTCTGATCCTGGCCTGTGGTCTCTGGTTCCTGGCCTGGCTGCCGTGTGTGGAGCTCTGCCGCACACTCCTACTGCTGTGTGTGTGCTTCCCACCACGATGGACTGTGACCTCTTGAAACTGTGAGCCAAAATAAACCTTTCCTCCATTCATTGTTTCTGTCAGGCATTTTGTCAAGGCAACGAGACTGTCCCAGCTTGATGCTCATCACTTCTGGTTATGAGGGTCCACTGCCCTCTTCAGTCACATCCGCAATAGCTTCCCCGTGTGACTCTCCCCAGTGTGGACCCCAATAGCACCCTCATCCTGTGGGGCTCGTGAGGGCTTCTGCTTAGAAATGGCCTCTTTCCAGTTACCTCTCATTCCTTCTCCTGGGCCAGATCCTCCTTTCTGTGGATCAGACCCTAAAGGTCAAGTGCAAATGCTCACAGAACCCACATCCTCCCAGACGGCTTCGTTCTCTCCCTCACCTTCTCGTCTCCTTCGGGTCCAACCGGACAGGAGGCACAGTATGCTCTGTGGGCACCAGGGCCTGCGGCGCTTATATGTGAACACCGGGCCTGGTGGAAGCTATTCCCTGTGGTAGAACTCTTTAAAAGCTGTTTAAATATAACTTCTTTCCATCTACAGCAGACATGTGCGATTTCCCGTGTCCCACCCAGTTTTATGAAAGTGAACAGAAAGTTTATCCGCTTGATGACGGGTCTCAGAAAGCAAAATGTGGTCAGTGTTGATTCACATCTAGGGGCTCGGAGCCTCTTCCGTGTTCAGCAGTCACCCCAGGATGAAACCATGGGTGCAGTGATTTCAAGACTGTGACCGGTAACTTCCTGTTTTTGAACTAATACGGCTTTTGAAGATTGCATTTTGAACTGGGCCCTTACATTCCTTAATGCCGTTGCTATGACTACCATATACACGGTAATGCCTTATTTGGAGAACTGAACCTTACACTTGTGGGGAGGTTGGTACCGTAGTCAAGTTCTGTTCTTACTCTGGACCCCGGAAGGGCCGTTTTAGGATTGGACGTTGCTCCTGTTCGTATCTAAGTCATGTACTGACTGACCTTCCTCATCCTAAATCCTTCAGAATTAAAATAGCCCTGGGAACTGCTACAGCGTGTAGCTTCAGCTGGGGAAAGAACAGGCCCAGATGACAAGACACTCCTTGGCCCCCACTGGGTCTTTTGGGAATCTGGGGGGCCTGGAGGTGACAAGACAGGACCAGTGGAATGGCTCAGGAGGACCAGGCTATCAGCTGGTGGTCACTCTTAGTGACCATTCGGTGATTCTTAGCCGTCACCCATCTTTTGCTTGTGAGTAGGCTGTGGCAAAGCTGAATGTCACCTGCTTGAAGGCTGACCAAGCTCCAAGCTCCTTTGTATCCTTGTGGTACACAGAACCTGGGTCTCAGAGCTGGATCCACTGAGCCTGGATGAGCCCCAGCAGCCCGGCAGGACGGGCCTGGCCTGCTTGTTCTGGGCCTTCCAGGGCACAGAAGAGGTATGGAGGAGCCCCACTCTGCTCTCTCATCTTCTTCACTGAGCAAAATAAACCCAGGAGGCAGTCAGTGTTTTCAAGTCTAAAGAAATGGTTCTCAGTGACTTCTCTGGCCCAGTAGCCTCAGCCTCACTGGAGACCTGGACAGAAATGAAGACCACAACCTCCCCTCGGAGTTCTTTGGGATGGTGCCCAAGTTCTCAGGGATCCTCTGATGACCGGCAGGTCGAACAGCGCTGGTGTAATGATTCTGCGTGTTCAGCCGTGCCCCAGCACAGCACGGCTGGGACAGGTATGTCTGCAACTGCAGGCAGCCACGCACAACACTGTGCTCCTCCATCAAGCTGTCCAGCTGCCCAATGTCAGGTTGTCACATTTTTGTGGTTATCACTGTTAATGTTTTTAGGGCTCCAAATGTGAGGAGAGTTGGGGGAGCTAACCTCTGAGTGGGGTTTGGCCTCAGAAGGTATTGTGAAGATGGCTTTCCAAGCATCAGGCCAAAGTCCTTCTATCCACAAAGGGGTGTGTGTGTGAAAATATTTTGGCTGTTTCCAATTAGGACCACATGGAAATCCATCTGGCCTCCTCGCCCAGGAGTGCTTCACAAATCAGTTCCTCTTAGCTCCTTACTTTGAAGCAGGCACAGTTCTACCGAAGGCCAGATTCTCTCCCCAGCCCCCTGTGACTGTGAAAGTAGTTGTCTAATTCGGGAAGGGGAAGTTTCCTTTTTAGATGGGCGCTCACTATGTAGCCCTCGCTAGCCTACAACTCTCTATGTAAGCCAGGTTGGCCTTGAACTCACACAGCTCCACTCTCTGCCTCATGAGGAACGTTATCATCATCCTGCCTTTGGAATGATCTTTTGAAGTTTGTTTTGTTACCTCTGAAAATACACAGACAGACAGACAGACACACACACACACACATACAAACACACACACACACATTAGATGAAAATTGTTTCCATGGAGTGCAGGCTGAGGAGACCAATGGTTTTGATTGTCTGCTGAGTCAAATCCAAGCCTTTGGGCTAGCTTATAGATCCCTTAATGCTACTCATTCCTTCAGGAGGGCTAGCCTCCTGCACCCCCTTGTCTTAGTCAAACTTGTGGTAAGGGCTTTCTGACTTAAGCCCTTCTTTGTCCAAGTCCTTTCTTTCTTCCCACCCTCGGTCAGCTTGTTCTCAAAGCTTTGTCTCCAGTCCCATCTCCGGGGCAGAATGCCCTTCTGCTGGCCCAGAGAACATATCAAACACACTTCTTCAGACTTGGAAGCACTGGCTGCCTTCTTGATTAGCACTACCCAATGGGAAAACTGCATTCATGGCAGACAGGACACCAGGGCCTGATCGGCTTTCTTGCTCTATATTCTCTTCTCTTTCCCCTTCTTCCTTTCCTCTTCTCTTTCTCCCTCCCCCAGAGTCTCAGATAGCCCAGGTTTGCCTCAAACTTTACTTTGTGGCTGAGGATAACCTTGAACTCCTTATCTCCCTCCTCTGTCTTCTACGCAATGGGATGGTGGGAATGTGCCCTGTTTACATTTTCATGTGGCTTTTGGACCACAAGAGTTTATAATTTTCTAATGTAGCAGTATTTTTTTTCTAATTTCAAAATTTAGCAGAAATTTTTATAACTTCACAGAGAAGATTGAAGGATAATAATTCAAAGGCAGAAAAAAAGACCACACAAGAACAGATAAAATTGAAGAAGATAGAGCCCCAAGGGGATTAGGTTCCACTCAAACAGCTGGTTGTCTTCCCCACAAGTGCAAAATCCTAACGACAGAATCCTCAGAACAAAGCGGCATAGACTCAGGTTGCCCAGGGGTGGGGGGTGGGGGACAGGGGGGACCTTCCCAGCAGCAATCTGTACTGTGTCCTTAGAGCTTTAGTGTGTTGGCGCTTGGAGAGGAGCCTGAAGCACCGAGTCCGCCCTTTGCAGAGTGGAATGCTGAGAGCCAGGCAGGGTAGTAGTCCTGGGAGCAGCAGCGGCTGCAGTGACTCTTTAAACTTCAGTACTTAGAAGGTTTCTGAGGTAGTAAAACTTCCTCAGCACCCCCCTGTCTCCCTCCCTTCCCTTCTTTCCCTCCCCTCCCTGTCTCTCTCTGTGTCTCCCCCACCCCCGGCCCCATCTCTCTCTTGAGTTGGGATTTCTCCAAGCCCCTTCCCGGTGGTCACCCTGGTTCTAATTCTGAGTAGCCTGAATTCTGAGGCCTTCCTGGAAGCTCCTGGAAGAACTGTTCCAAACCATGATCTTCTGGAATGTTGAATGTGCCTGTGATGAATTTCTCTGGCAGACATGGTAAAGTTCACGGGCGGTTTGTGTGAGGTCACGAGACATTGACTCTTCTTTTTCTCTGTTAGATTTTAAGTCTTTGGGCTAATCATGCGCTCGGGACACACAGGGAGTGAGCTAGAAGATGAAGGGAGTGGAAGGAAACACTGAAATGACACCCAAAATACCTTTTCCTCCACTTTTCCTCTGTGGGGTCCTTTTCACTGTTAGAGATTGGGAAGATTTCACAATCTGACTCAAAGTTGAGCTTTCTCTCCGGCACACTGGTTTGGAAAAAAAAAAAAAAAAAGGTGCAGGGTCAGAGTCAAGTGAATGGGTTTTGGCATACTTTGGTGTTGGTGATTGATTGCCTTCGTTTTATGGACGCTTTGGGCAGGGATATTTCTCTCAGGAGAGACTGAGCCAAACACCGCAAGAATCTCTTTAGTTCTACCGTTTGTATTTCTCTGCTGCAAGGCTGGAGGTTAACATGCAACTAAGCAAGGCCAAGTAGGGTCCCAGAGTCATCCTTGGCTGCTGTTGACTCCCTCATGCCACAGCTGCTTTCTATAACAGTGGCTCCATGTTTTGGCATTACTAAGGTCAAGGTAGGAACACACTTTGTTGGCATTCGTTAAAAACTGGGTAGGTATGGTATCAGAATTGGGGCTGGGGATGTAGCTCAGGTGGTAGAGTGCTTTTCTAGCATGCATGAGGCCCAGGTTTGGTCTTCAGCATCATACACAGTACCACTCTAGAGCCATGAAGGTCTGCCTCCCCACAAGGAATATGATGAGTCCTGTCAATCACAGCTCATCATGACCCACAGAGCCTGGACCAAGAGGTAGGTATTGGGACCAAAGGGGACCAAGGCTGCAAACCCAAGGGCTCTTGCTGTCGTGGTTTAGCCCCTGAATCCAGCCATCTCTGTAGACGGCTGTACCTATGAGGGCCCAGGTATGTGCTTCACACACAAAGTACTCTTTAATCCCATTTGAACTCTTTTTACTAACCTGATGAGTCTGATTAATATGGTGTGGTGCTTTCCAGTCACCACTGCGGTAAATGACCTCAAATTGAGTGACTTAACAGAACACAAAAGTAAGAACTGGCATTGGTGGCTCACAACTGCAATCTCAACACTCACAGAGCAGAAGCAGGAAGATTAGCCACATTTAAGGCTAGCCTGGGCTACCTTATGAGTTCTAGGCTAGCCAGGGACTATATTGCAAGACCATGTCTCACAAAATTGAAGGGGAAAAGGCAGTGGTGGGTCGTGGACCAGGCTGGAAGAGATAGAAGCTTGTTACTTACTGGTCTGGAAGCTGGAAGTCTGAAATGGACCCTACAAATGCCTAAGACATCTTCGGGCTAGGTTCCTTTGAAGGTTCTGGGGAAATGTTTCTTTGCTTTTGCTAGGGACTAGAGGCCACCTATATTCCAGCTTGAATTACTTGTATCTCTGTTTCTGTCGTCTCATCTTCTCCCATCCTCTTGCCTGCCTCTTAGAAGGATCACTGCGATCATCCTTGACCCACTGGGCTACTCCGGGAGAACGTCTCCATCTTAGACTCCTGAACAGACATCTGTCATGTAAAGTATTCACAGGTTCTGAAGGTCGTGATAAAGACACCTTTGGGGGCCCATTATTCTGCTTCCCACACATTCTGGAAGTAGGACTCCACTGGGCACTAAGAAGGCCACCTGGTTACAAAGCAGAGCCCTCCCTCAGGAACAAACAGGGGCTACCTAGAAGTGGTGCCCAGTGCTCACCTTGGGGAAACTGAGGCAGATTTCCAGTCTGTGGTGAGGCCGAGGTAGGCTGGCCCTTCCCTTGCATCTCTGCATGTTCTGCTATGGGTCTGAGGAGAGCCAGAGCCCCAGAACACTGCAAAGCATTTCCATCCAGACGCAGCTCGCTAGGGAAGGGGGCAGAAAACATTGTTGGCTGTCAGGCCCACATAAACTTTGAATTTAAGATCTTTATCTTATTTAACATAACTAGAAATAAAAAAAGTCAATGAATAATTTCAGTAAACACACACGAGACCATGTCACAAAAAACTGGCTAGGCCAGCTGCTGGAAAACACACCCTCAGCAGACACCCTTGGTTCTCAAAGTTCACTTTTTGTCCTAAGAGTTACAAAAAAACAAACAGGGGCCGGGGAAAAAAGCTTAGTGAATAACGTGCTTGCCAGGCAAGCGTGAGGAGCCATGTTCACTCTCTAGAACCCATAGAAAAAACACTGGGCCCTGGGCTGTGGAGATGGCGAATGGGTAAAGCACTTCCCCAGCACCCATGGAAAAGTTGGCATGCCCACAACCTGTGGCCCCATTATTGGGGGATAGTGACAGCTGGGTCCCTGGAGCTTGACTAGCCAGTCTAGCTGAAATGGCAAGCTTCCTGCTCAGCGAGAGACCTTGTCTCAAAAATGAATGAATAAGAGCGATAGCGGAATATGCGTGATACACTCCTCCGTCCTCCGAATGTGTGTGGGTCATACACGTGCGTGTGTACACACACACTTTACAAACAAAAAGAGGTACGTTTCTGATTAAATTTACAAAGCAACAACAGCACAGGGCGCGGCAGTGTGCCTGTAACCCCAGAGTTGGAAGAGAAGAGCCAGGTGCATTCCTGGAGCTCTCTGGCAGTCCGCCTAGCCTGTTTGGTGAGTTTCAAGTCAGTGAGAGACGCTGACTCAGGCGCAGGATGAGAGCGTTTGAGGAACGACGTCTGATGAAGCTGGCCAATGGTGCGTGCACGCGAACCGGCATGAGCACACACACTCGCCAAAAAAGAAGAGAAAGAGAAAGAGAAAGGGAGGAAGAAAAGGAGAAAGGGGGGGAGGGAAAGAGGGAGAGAGGGAGGGAAAAAGGCAAATGCACCAGGATGCATTGTGCAAGGAATCAAAACTGAGACAAGGTAAGTGGGGTCACGGGGACCGCTCACCAGATGGCGCTCTGGCTGATGACAGAGCCCAGCCGTGGCCCACTCTGAGGCCCCAGCCCACAGTAGCGCAGACTGAGGCCTTGGAGCCTTCGGTTGCTCTCCAGGCCCAAGAAGATGCTCTCCAGTTCTTTGTTTCCAAACCTGAAAAGAAATGACAGAATCAACCCTGTGGCATTTAAACTATGTCATGGGCTGAAGATGATCACGGCGGGGAAATGAACCCTGAAGAGGTGTGAGTGAAAACGTGGTTCAGATTGACTTCCTTAACCTGGATCAAAACTTCGGGGAGTCTGATGCCAGGCCCTTTATTCCCAGCCATTTAAACACAATATAATTTGTAAAAAAGTTCCTGGTATAATACAATCCCCGGTGCACAAGAAAGCATAATTACACTGAAACTCAACTTAGAGTACATGTCATTTCCTCCAAGAAGATGGGTTCTAGAGATAGGCTTCCTGCACTGGCTTAAGAGTCTAAGGAAGGTCTGGCCTGGTCTCAGTCATACAGATAGTATAGAGGTCATTTGGGCTATTTGCCACCTTTGGCCCCGGTTATGGGTGCTTGGGGAGCTCTGGCTATATAGATAATGTAAGGGTTGTTTAAATTACTAGCCACCTCCAGTCCTGGTTTGTAGAAGCTTGATATGGCCTGGCCCAACAGATAACACAGATTACCAGGTTATTGATATGGTCCAATTCCCAGCTTTCTGGATTGGAAAGACAATCGTCCATGCTTAACATTCCTGGTTTCTTTGGAGATCTGTGGGCACAAGGACCTCCGAGCTGTTCTCCCAAGAGTGGGCTTTATGGCTAACTTTGAAGTCTTCCCTGGGACAGCTCGAAGCGTTTCTACTGATCCCAATTGAATTTCTAGGGGCAGGCTGGCTGCGGGATAATGCAGGTTTAACCTCAAAGAGAAGGGAATCTTGTAAGGCGGGGAGGGGATCTGAATTCAGATTCCAGAGGGAAGGATGGTTTGAAGCATCCTTTTCAGGGAGAACATGGAGAACAGCCTTGAACGCTGAGGTAGAACAAAGGCAGGCATGAAGATTCTGACATGAGGCTGCAGCTGGCAGTGGTGGGTGGAGCCTAGGGGGCCCAGCCAGCAGGGCTCTGTAAGGAAGTCCAGCCTCTCATCCTTCCTGTTATAGCCTGACCCTCCTTGAATAATGTTTAGTTTGCAAAGTGACCCACAAGCATATTGTGCGGGTCCTGGCTAGGATTGGTGACATGTACTTGTCAGAGAACTGAAATTCAGGGAGCTAATGTAACACATCTGCAAGGGATTTGAAATGTCAAGGCTTGAACTTTAAGAGGTTAGAAATGGGTTGACAGAGTGATCTTGTTGTTTGAGACTCGTTCTTGCTGTTTAGTCAGGCTAGATTGGAACTGGAGGGGCTCTTCCTGTGTCAGCCTTCCACACGCCAGGATTACAGGAATGTACCACCACACTAGCCTAGAAATAACTTTAAATTTTTATTAATTTTTTAACAAGTAATCCTTGGGCTGGGTTCGGGGCTGGACGTGATAGTTGTGTTTGTTAGATATTTTTGTGTGGTTGGTTGATTGGTTTGCTCGTTTTGGATTTTTGTTTTGTCAATGTGACACAAACTCAGGTCATCTGGGAACGGGGAACCTCAACTGAGAAAATGCCACCATCAGATTGGCCTCTAGTCAAGCCTTGTTGGGGCATTTTCTTGATTAAGGTTTGATTTGGGAGAGTCCAGCCCACTGGGGGTGGTGTTATCCCTGGGCAGGTGATTCTCTGTGGTATAAAAAGCAAGCATAGCTGGGAGGGGTGGTATATTCCTTTAATTCCTCTGAGTTTTGAGGCAGTCTGGTCTACTTATCAAGTTCCAGGGCTATACAGGGAGACCCTGTCTCAAACAACAATAAGCGGGCCGAGCGAGCCACGGAGAGCAAGCCAGTGAGCAGCACGCCTCCACGGTCTCGATTCAGCGCCTGACCTCAGGCTCCAGCCTTGAGTCCCTGCCTGACTTTCCTCAGCGACAGACTGTGATCTGAGAGTTGCTTTCGGTCTTGGTGTTTATCACAGGAACAGAAAGCTAACCAGGACCACGGTGAACTTTGTAATTCCAGCATTTGGGAAGCTGAGGGAGGGGGAATTGGAAGTTCAAGGCCAGCGTGGGCTACATTTTGAGATCTTGTCTCAAAAATCAAAGTCAACAACATCAACAACAACAAACTAAGTGGCCAGCAAGTGCTGATGTTGTGTCAAACACTGAGGTGGACGTGGAATAAAGCTGTGACGGAAGGAATTGTGCCTGAGGCATCCACAGCCCACCGAGAAGACAAGAATCTGGTTCTTTAAGGGGCCTTTGTGTCCACTTTCAGCCCAAATCCAGTCTCACCTCTGAGTACAAGCCCCCGAAACCTGACTGCATAGGAAGAGTCTTAGACTCATTCCTCCCAAGCCAAGATCATCCTGCCGCAGATTAGAAAGTTCCCGTGACTGCCTCTCATTCATATGAGCAGTCTGAAGTTGCCTGTGGATGGTAATAGACCCAGGACATCTAGCATCAAGGATCTGATTCAGACGGTCAGGGTTCACATACAGACTCTACCGCCTGGGAGCTGAGTGGCCTCCAGTAGTCTTCCCTTATGGTTGGTAGTCCAAGGCATGGGACAAACGTCTGTCTCATGAGGCTACAGGGAGAATAAATGCATCCTTGCAGTGTGCTTTGCATGTGGCAGGGACTGACAACCCAGCAGGTAAATGTGCTAGCCACAAAGCCAGATGACCTGAGTCCCCCGGCACCCCTATAAAAGTGGAAGGAGAATACTGATCTCCACATGTGTGCTGTGGTACCCCACCAAAAACTTTTGCTGGTGTCATTATTCTCACCCCAGACTGTCCCCCGAGGTGTGCAAGCCCCAGCTCTCAGAAGCAGTTGCTTTGCTCCTTCCTTGAGCCTCAGTGAAGACTGTGACTGGCCCGTCACAGAGGAGCCATGCTTTCCGTTTTCTGAGTCAGGAACATGCACGGGGCATCGTCTGTGACACTCAGGGTTCCTAGCTTGCACTTGCATGATACAGAGCTGTCTGCTCTACCACCCTGAAGACTCCTTTGGATACCAGCATCACTGTGTGTGTGTGTGTGTGTGTTTTGTGTGTATTTTGGTGTCTGTCTTAGGGTTCTATTGCTATGATAAAATACCATGACTAATGCAACTTGGGAGAAAAGGATTTGTTTAATAGTAACAGCCTACATAGTCCATCATCCAGGGACGTTAGGAACTAATCCAGAAGCCATGCAGGGGTGCTGCTTACTGACTTGTTCCTCATGGCTGGCTCAGCCTACTTTCTTATATACCCCAGGACCAACTGTCCAGGGGTGGTGTCACCCAAGGGCTGGGCCCTTGATCATTGATCAAGACAGTACACTATAGACTAGCTTATAGGCCAATCCTAAGGAGGCATTTTCTCAATTAAGATTCTTTCTTCTCTTTGGGTGCTAGTGGTATATGCCTTTAATCCCAGCACTTGGGAGGCAGAGGCAGGCAGAACTCTGTGAGTTCGAGGCCAGCCTGGTCTACAGAGTGAGTTAGTGAGTTCCAGGACAGCCAGAGTTGTAATTGAGAAACTCTGACTTGGAAAAATTAAAAGATTCTTTCTTCGCAAATGGCCCTAGCTTGTATCAAGATGACAAACACTAACTGTACAGTATCCATCTCAGTATCTTAGTTATATCTTCCTTAGCACCTAGCACTGTGTCTGCCATAAACTCTCCTTCAACAAACATTTGTTGAAAGAACAAATGTGAACACTGCTACTTGGGTGCAGGAGGAGGGCTAGAGGGTTCTCTTTCAGTCATGTCTTGATGAGGCACAGCGAACCTGGTGTGGTTCTCCCCTCCCCCTCCCCCGGCTGTCACCATCTAGGGCCCAGCCTGCCAGGGCTCCACCTTCAGCCTTACTTGCAATAATCGAGGACCAGGAAATGCAAACTGCTGAACTGGAGAGCTTTCCCAAGCTGCTCCAGAGACCACAGGTCCATCTTGCAATCGATGATTTCTAAGGTAGTAACTGGGCAAACGCTGTGCCCCTTTGACTCCAGGAACAAAGCCTAGAAGATTAACAAAATACTCCCATCAGAAGTACTAATGTACTCTGAGTTCTCATATATTCTCAAGTCAAGCCTATCAGTGGCTTCAACATTTTTTACCTCCAAGATGATTTCTACAAGGAAATGTGGCATGGAAGTAAAGGAGTTTTCCTTTTTAAAACAAAGAGTCATTGAAGAATTACACGAGAAACCTGAAGCCCTACGATGGGATACAGGCAGGTGTTGTGGGCTGAACAGTGCTTCCCATTCAGATACTGAAGTGCTCACCCCCGGCATGTCAGAAGGGTGGACACTGGCTCAGGAGGCTGTACTGTGGAGGCAAAGTGCCTGTGTTATGATGAGATCTTGGGATGAGCCCCAGCTCCATGCGACTAGTGTCCTCAGAAGAAGAGGACTTCGTGAAGACCCAGGAAGAGAACAGCAACCTTTGCTGACACCTCCGGAAGTCCCGGCTGCTTCAGTCACACAGCCTATGGTGCTGACGGCCTCTGTTGACTATGGCAGATGCTTATTTATTTATTATTTTGTCGGGGAGAGATTCATACATGTTGTGGCTCAGATGTGGAGGTCAGAGGATAACTTTGTGGAGTCGATTCTCCGTTTTCATTTTAACATAGTTTTGGGGGGGCTGCAGTTTAGGCTTGTAAAGCAAGTGCCTTTACCCCACTGAGCCATCTTGCCAGCTCTGGATCTGTCAAAATCTTCATTTATTTACTTATTTGTTTATTTATTTATTAGTGTGTGTTGGAGCTGGTTCTCTTCTCCCTTCTTTACTCTAGGTTCTAGAGAGTGAAGCTCTAGAGAGCTCAGGTCATCAAGGCAAGTGCCTTACCTGCCAAGCACCTAGCTATCCTGAGATACTAATTCTTTTCTTTCTTTTTTTCTGAGACAAGGTTTCTTTGTGTCCTGGCTGTCCTGGAACTCACTCTGTAGACCAAGCTGGCCTTGAACTCACAGAGATCCACCTGCCTCTGCCTCCCAAGTGCTGGGACTAAAGGTGTGCGCCACCATCGCCCTGCCTGTTGTGTGCTCTTTTTAGTAGAGAGGAGTGGAGTGCAGCCTCTTTGGCAGGAGACAAAAGCCACAGTAACTTCTTTGTCATTCCTAATCCCAGACATTCCCACTTCTAAGGTCTGCTCAGAACTGTACTGTGCAAAGCAGTCTGGAAGCTGCTGCTGGACTGGGCTGTTCACGAACATCTGCCATCCCCACAGCCTCTGCTCCAGAGTGGAGAGGTCCACCGACAGGTCAGTATTTGTGGTAACCAAGGATACTGGGGATGGTTAAATCCCTGCCTGAAATGAAAGAGCGTTGAAATCCTCAAGTTGTGGGGCTGGCCTGAGGCCACCTTTCAGCAATTACAACCAGCACAGCGCATTCCTTCAGCTCAGACCCAGTGCCTTGAAAGGGCTTGGGTGGATTTAGAAGACTAAGGGCTAAGACTAAGGTAATGACATATCTGTCAGATCTAGGATTCCAAATTATCCCCCAGCCAGGATTGAAAAGTTGCTTGAGCCTTAGGCACAGGGCTGTGGTTCTGCAAGATGTGAGACGTCTTCTTCTCTTGCCACCACCCCAGCTAGAGTGGGATGAGCTTGTTGCACAAAGGGCAGAAAAAAACCCAGGGCGTCCAGCCCTGTGTCCTAGGTAGGGTTGCTATTGCAGTGCTGAAACACCATGACCAGAAGCAAGTTGGGGTGGGAAGGGTTTATTTGGCTTATACTTCCATATTGTAGTCCATCGTTGGAGAAAATCAGGGCAGGAACCTGGAGGGGTGCTGCTTCCTGGCTTGCTCATCATGGCTTGCTCAGCCTGCTTTCTTATAGAACCTAGGACCATCAGCCCAGAGATGGCACCACCCACAATGGGCCGAGCCCTCCCACATCAATCATTAATTAATGAGATGCCCTACAGCAGGAGGATCTCTGTGAGTTCGAGGCCAATCTGGTCTACAGAGTGTGAGTCAGGACAGCCAGAGTTACAACAAAGAAACTCTGTCTTAGAAAAAAAAAAAGAAGAAAGAAAAAAAAAAAAAGAAAGGAAGGAAGGAAGAAAGAAAGAGAAAGAAAGAAGGAAAAGGAAAAGGAAAGGAAAAGAAAAGACAATGACCTACAGACCTGCCTATGGCCTGATCTTATAGAGGTATTTTCTCAGTTGAGGTTCCCCCCTTTCTGATGACCCTAGCCTTGTCAAGGTGACATAAAACTATCCAATACACCTGATAGTGGCTCTGAGGAGGTGGTTGAGCGTTCCAGAGAGCCACCAGGTCCTGATACCCAAAGCTCAGGGCTAGACTCCTAGCGGGTTGTTGTGAAGCTTCAGAGAGCACCTCAGGGTAAAATCTACAAGGTGCTAAGACTACCAAAAGTGAAATGTTGGGATGGCAGAGAAGCCAAGACTAGAAAAGGAGACGCTGTAAGAAGCCAAAGGAGCTGGGGATGGAAGCCTCGGGGCTAGAAGAGTCTGAGCCAGCTCAGGGCTGGAGTTCTGAGTTCAGATGCTGGAAGGTAGGCCTGTAAGTGGCTACTGGGTGAGGTTCTTTAAGTCCAGAGCAACAGTCTCTGCTGTTAGCATCTAGAGCAGTAAACCTCCAGCTTTTAAAGTTACAGCACAAGCCCCTAGTTTTAAAGACTTAGGGACATAAACCTCTAGATCTAGAGGCCCTAGCCAGTGTGGTGGCACATGCCTTTCATACCAACATTCAGGGAGGCTGAGGCAGGCAGATCTTTAAGTTCAAGCCCAGCCTGGTCTTATATAGTGAGTTCTGGGACAGCCAGGGTTTTGTAGAAAGATGCTGTCTCAAAAACAAAACAAAACAAACAAAAGAGAGTCAGAGAATAAACTGGAGCCAGGAGATACTACAACATACTTTTCTGATGTAGTAGCTGTGTACGGACTCCTCCCACCTGTGGGAAGCTTATAGTTACTCCATATCCTCAATGGCAGTTGGTAATGAGCTTCTGTTTCGCTTTCTGTGGCCATGCGGTGTGGCGAGAGAGGAAGACGGCTCACATCATGCAGAACAACAGCCCTGTGCCTAAGGCTCAAGCAACTTTTCAATCCTGGCTGGGGGATAATTTGGAACCCTAGATCTGACAGATATGTCATTACCCTAGAAAGCCCTTAGACTTGTAAATCCACCCAAGCCCCTTCAAGGCGCTGGGTCTGAGCTGAAGGAATGCTTCTCAGTGTGTGTGTGTGTGTGTGTGTGTGTGTGCGCACGCGCGCGCGTGTGAACATTATCTTCTTCTCTAAAGGTCCTGTTTGAGTTCTTTCTTTTGCAAACCATTTCCTTTATTTGAATTCTGCATCCTGTTCTACCACCCAGCATTGCCTAGCTATCAGTTTGGTCCTCCATGGCCTCAACACCCTCTGGTCTCGTGGCCAGCATTGTCCCCTGGTTTTAGTGGGTGTTGCTTATGCATGAAGTGAATAGGAAAAGGAAAGTCTGAAAGAGAAGGCCCAACAGCGAGCTTTTCAAGTTTTTCCTTCCTTCCTTCCTTCCTTCCCTCCCTCCTTCCTTCTCTCTGCCTCTCTCTGTTGTTTTGTTGAGACAAGGTCTCACTATGTGGCCTTTGGGGGCCTGGAACCTGCTATTTAAACCAGACTGGCCTTGAACTCACAGAGATTCACCTGCCTCTGCCTCCCACTCACCAAGACTAAAGGCATGTGTTACCACGCCCAACTAAGTTTCTTGACCAGGTTTCTACGTTTCTTTTGAATCAAATACTCCAGGGATTTTTTTTCTTTCTGGACCTCTAACCTCCTTCGGATCATGTTGGTGTTTGCGTGCATGCATGTGTACATTATGTGTCAGAACTGGATAAGTTCTCAGTGAAAGAGTTGCTCTAATTTATCTGATTTGCTTTCTCCAGAAGTGAAGTTCTTCTTACTAGCAATAAGAGATGTTCAATTTTTTTAAATGGTTAATCCATAATTGTATATGTAATAAGATAACAGTTAAAATTATTGAATGTGGGTGATTCTTGTCAACATAATGAGAGTAAAAATTTGATTCACAACCGGGTGGTGGTGGCGGAGGCGGCGCACGCCTTTAATCCCAGCACTCAGGGGCAGAGGCAGGGGATTTTTGTGAGTTTGAGGCCAGCCTGGTCTATAGAGTGAGTTCCAGGACAGCCAGAGTTACAACAGAGAAACTCTGTCTCGAAAAACCAAAACAAAAAAAATCTGATTCACAAAATAGTACATATGTAGACACAAGCATGCATATAGCTTACTGTTGGTATCTGCATGGTGGACACACATCTACCCCAGGCAGGCGACACCTTTAGGGGTAGGTGGGGAAAGAAGTAACTGAAGCTTTGGCTGTTACGTTGGTCAGTATTTGCACATTTTATTCATTTAAAAGGGTATATTATGGGCTGGAGAGATGATAGCAGAGTGGTTAAAAGCACTTGTTGCTCTTGTAGAGGACTTGGGTTCAGTTCCCACTCCCCACACGGCAGCTCAAACCATCTGTAACCCAAGTTCCAGTGGGTCCAACAGGCATGCATGTGGTGCACATACATACCTGCAGGTTAAACATTCAAACACACAGAGTTAAATAAGTAAATCTTTAAAATTTTAATAAAAAAAGGCATAGTACTTGCAGGAGGTGGGTTTATGGTTATTAGTGCTGTCATTTCCCCATAATTTAAAATAAGCTTGAAGCATCTCATTAAAATAGTGTTTTTAAGAAAGAAAATCTTGCAATGCATTAATAAGTCAGCAACCACATGAACTCCCTCTGGAATACAGAGTTTTATGTGCTTGTTTTTAATTTTTAGGTTTGAAGAAACTCTTAAAGTCACACTCACGAGTCTGGCGACCTCCGGGTTGCTCAGCTGAAGACCCCAGATGCAGATCTCCTTTCCCAGCGTGTAGCTCTCATCTCGGATGGTCATGAGCAAAGGCTCCAGGGAAACTGGCTGGCTGCTTGTTGAGGAGTCACCAGCTCTTACAAGCATAAACTGGAGTGTAGGAAAACTATAGGTGACCATCTTAAAGAGATACCCATGCATCCCGATGAGTGGAAGAGGAATACTGCCCCCAGATGGCTGGATGAACGTTTGAGGCAGTTACCACTGACCTATCTTTCCAAAATGGAGAACCCCATGTAAGCATGCTGCCAAATTAATGCAGCCCGCAGATTCATACTGGATGGGGATGTTAATTGCATTTCTGATGCAATTATTTGGTGGAGGCTAATTATAAGACATTCTGACAGGCACAGGAGGGCAGAAGAGTGGAGCAGGCCCTTCGTGCCCAGTGAGCAAAGCTGTGGCCGTCAGTTGGGCAGTGCAGACCTGGTGGGCCAGTGGGCTTCGGGCTGGAGGAACATGCTCCTAGGACTCAACCCCAGGGAGAATCCCCACCGCTCACCTTCCTGAGGATCTGCTCTCTGTCGATGCTGCTCTTCAGGGCCCTTTGGACGGAGGGACACACGGAGGTCCGAGACTGTACGCAGTGCTTCTGGTATGTCTTTAGGAACTTCTGAAGAACGGGAACTATGGGTGGGGGAGCCCCTTTGGGTTTTTGTTTTCTTTCCTTTGCTCTTGGCATTGTTTTAGAGTGTTCGATTCTGCTCGGTTTCTGAAAACAGTAAGTTAAGCTGAAATCTAGCATAGAACGTGCCTCACCTTCAAAATCCCAGAAAACACTGCTGTGCTCTCTTCTCTAAGAATCTTAAAGGGTTTGCTTATCCTAAATGGCTCTGGTGAGTCGAGTTAGAGTCACTAGAGAGATGTTCAATTTTCAATTTCCATATTCCCCCCATAGCATACGCTATGCTGGCCATGGCACTAAGTGTGAGTCCCAGCGTGCCACAGTGAGGGGTATGGAGGTCAGAGGACAGCTTCCGGCAGTCAATTCTCTGTTTTTACCATGTAAGTTCGGGAATCAAAAACAGGGCTCCAAGCTTGGTGGCAAGCACCTTTTACTGGGCTTTTACTGAGCTCAACAAGTAGGTTTTTAAAAGAAATTATTTTATTTAAATGACTGACTTGACACAATATTGCCCACTGACATAATGGTGGCACAAATATTATGGGAGTTACCAACTACTTTCTTATTTGATCTAATGTCCAATCCATGACATGGAACTTACTCCTGACACTGTTAACGGGACCAAGAACATATGGTTAGATAGATTATAGGTCCTAGGGGAGAACTTAATACTATTACTCTGGTAAATTGACATAGCTTAAGATGATTCCTAATGACTTACTGCTATACCCATAGATTTTGGGGTGCAGACACCACCCTCCTCACTCCACACCCTGTAGGACCTGTGCTTCCCTGACTCCAGGGTACCTGGGATTCTCCCATGTTCCCTCTGGCAGAGATGCCCTAACTCCTACCACCACAGCCTGTGTTCTCAGTCCCATTTCCAGGGTGAGACTCAGCAGAGGGAGAATGATAATCCAAAGTTCAGGGGACTTCTCCAAAGAGGATGCAGAAAGATTCTGAGAGCCAGAGATGCTGGATGACTTCAACGAAACCTTGTTTTCCAGACAGACACAGCAGAGCAGGTGCACATATGAATTCACAGCAACAGTGACGATGTGCATATGGCTTTTTGCAAGCTCAAGCCAGACATAGTCACAGCGTGGAAGGGGGTGGGGGGCACACTCGAAATCCCACCACTGGCTGAGGAGCTACCGGCATTTCACAAATGCTGGGAGATGGAGAGTCAACTTTAGATCGATCACACTCCAAGGCAAGTTCCAATTCTAAGAGTAGTTGGGCAACACAAACTGGACTCCATGGGGAGAGAAAAAGAAGAAAACTCAAGATTGGGTTGGGAAGTGAGGGTGGAGAGGGGTTGGGAGAGGTGAATATGATGAGCATACATTGCGTGGGATTCTCAAAGAATTTATAAAAATATTATTTTAAATGTTTTAATAAGAGGGGGAAGGGACAAAGGAGAAAGGAGAGGGGAGGACAGGGAGGGGGTGGAAGAGGGTGCTATGCCTGTGTGGAGATCAGAGGGCAACTCTGTGGAGTCCAGTCTTTGCTTCCAGAATTGGCTCTGGTGGCTTCTGGAGATCAACTTAGGTTGGTTGATCTGACTCCAAAGCCAGTCTCATTAACCATGGGTGAACTCTTACTGAGGTCTCAGGTGTGTCCCTTACCTGTGCAGCGAGGCTGTATCATGTGATCCGAAGGCTACTCTCCCTGCACTGCGGTGGAAATGGAACAGAGGACATGGGCTGAGGGAGAACCCGAGGGGGCGGAGAACCCCAGACACCCTAGAGGTCGAGAAGCACAGAGCAGGTCCTGCGGGGTGTGGGGTGGGGATGGCAGAGTTCTCGAGGGGACCTTTGAAAGATCAGCCATCCACTGGTGCGTGCAGAGCACTGTCCCCAGTTCTGCTTCCCGCGTCGTCTGTCACCATGGAAACGGGAGCGCGGAAAGAGGCTGACCTGACAGCGGAGCGGGCTGTAAGAATCTCGCTGTAGGCAAGGAAGGGCTTTGGAGTTAAAATTTTCCAGGCTGTAGGAGAAGGGGGAAGGCTTCAGAGGATAGACACCCCCACCCTGAAGCATGGGTGCAGGCTACCTTACTGGGGGTCCAAACCTTGTGGGGCTTGTATGCTCCCCCATCCTGGAAAGCCTGTCTGACTGGAGCCTGAGAATCCCCCAGTCTGTGGTCAGGGACAGAGATGAGACCCAAGTAACAAGTCAGAGAGATGCTAGAGGACTCTGCAGCTGTTGACTTTAAAGGGGGACTTGAACCAGGAAATGTGAGTGATTTCCCGAAGCTGGAAGAGTGAAAATGGATTCCCAGAGCTCCACAAAGGGACACAGCTTACTGAACCTGCTTTGATTTTAGTTTTAGTTTAGTGAGATTCTGTGTGGGACCTCTTACCTCGGTACCTGTGGCATAGTAACCATCTCCTTCTCCCTCTCCCCCCCCCCTTTCTGCTTCTTCCTCTCCTCCTCCTTCTCCATCTCTCTCTCTCTCTCCTCCTTCCCTCCCTCTTCCCCTCCTCTCTTATATACGCCCCCACACATGTACATCCTCCTGATTGGGCACACATGGAGATCAGAGATCCAGTTCAGTTTTCTTCTTCAGTCACTCTTTAATCTTGTCTGTTTATTTGGGACAAGGTCTCTCACTCAACCTGGAGCTCACCAATGGGGCCAGAATAGCCAGCAAACCCCAGGGATCCTCCTGTCTGCACCTCCCCAGTGCTGGGATTACAGACCCACAGTTTAGTACTGGGTTTTTTGTTTTTTTTTTTTTTTACAACAGCTGGGTATCTGAACTCAGGTCCTGTGTTTGTACCTGAGGTTGGCTTTCAAAGCAGCTGCTAAGTGGTCCATGCTTCTGTGAGTAACCGCTCGCATTCCTGTAAGCAACCCTAATAAATGCATTGGTTCACCAAACTGAACTTTGATGGTGTTACTTTGGTCTGCTGTTGGTTCCCTATCTGGGCTGAGTAAATATTTGTTCATGTCTCCCTAAGAATAGTGTCACACAGCAACATTCCACACCTTGGCTCCTACTCCAGGAAGTAATTGAAAGTGTAACGGTTAGATGGCTTGCAACTACCGGGGGTCAGAAACTCCAACTAATGGGACAGCAGCAATAAGACATTCATTGCTTAGACATCTGGTAGTGAGAAGTGCTGACACTGGTTTGGTATCTCCGTGTTACAATAAATGCAGGATTTTTCTTGCCCCACTCTGCTGTTCTTAACTAGCAGGTGGGCAGGGGTAGTATTGTTTTCCCCCTTTCATTGGGATAGGAGGGGTCTCCAGTGCAGGGCGCTCTCTGATGAGGCCAAGGAAGCTGCAAGGGAAACAAAAAACCATGATCTGCACAACGTCCCCCCACCCGCCCCAGTTCTTTTAGATTTTATTTTACGTGGATATGTGTGTATCTATTTCTGGGTACTTGCATATGACTGCAGATGCCCACAGGGACCAGAGGCATCAGATTCCTTGGATCTGGAGTTATAGGTTGTTGGGAGCCAGCTAATGGGGTGCTAGGAACAGAACTCTGTCTTTGCAGAAGCACTCTCAACTGCTGAGCCGTCTCTCCTGCTCTGTTTCTTGACAGAGCCTGGAGCAAGCGACAAAGCTGGAAAAGCAGCAGATGGTGGACTGAAGAGATCACCAGAGCCATCAAAACACTTTTGACAGCTCTTCCCTGATTGGTTCCATTTCTAACCTTATTTGCATATTCTCATCCAGCCACTTGGTAATGAGAGATGAAGGAGGAAAAGAAAGAAGACTGGGGAGGGTGTGTGTGTGTGTGTGTGTGTGTGTGTGTGTGTGTGTGTGTGTAGACACAGATTCCTCGGAGGCTCTCAACACCCAAGGCTTCTGCCATGAGCAAAGAGCTCCCGGAGCCAGCTCCTAGACCACACACAGCCAAAGGCTGGGAGCAGAGGAGCCTCCAGCACACATTCTAGCCTTCCGGACCCGACAGAGACAGGAGACCTGCCACCCTGTTGATCCTGACTTGCTTTCTGCAGACTTGCTTTTCAGGGGAACTTCTCTTGATTGACACCCTGAAGCCTTCTGAGAGCTTCTCAGAGCTGTGACATGTCTCCAAGCAGGAACAGCTCTCGGCTGGCACCTCATTGCTACCAAGAGTTCAAATATGATATACTTAAATTGCCAGATGCCACATGACAGTCTGTGTAAAGTTAATTAACTTCAAGTCATTTAGAACCAACTTAGTAGAAAAGCACCTCCTGTCTGAACATTCTTCACTCTTCCATTCCATTCGTGGAAGGAGGGTGGGCACAAACACAGCTGGGGACAGTGCATGGCCTCTGCCAACTGCTTTGCTCCAAGTGGCACTATCAGCTGCTGTAGGCCAGGGTCTCTTGGTCTCACGACAATGGCCATTCAGAAAAGAATAGGCCTTTTGCAAGAAATGCTACCCTGAACCTCAGGACCGAGTGTCTTCTTATCTCCTGTATAAAGTAGAGATGCACGTGCACCCCTGGAGGAGCCATTCCCAAGGGACGGGACTGCGACAGTGAGGTAGGCATCAAGGCTCACAGGTGTGTGGCTTCTTGAATAACACTGCCAGAGGGTGGAGGGTGGAGGGGCTGGAGTAAACAGCCAGCAGTGCCCGCCCCAAGGAGCCATAATTTCATGCAAAGATGTTTAATAGAGTATTATCTATACATCTAAAGAAAGGGAAACCATGCAGGTCCAGCTTTGCTGGAGCAACTGTCACAGTGTAGTCACATCTAGACAGCATCTAATGCCCCAAACCTTCAGCCAGGAATAGGGCAGATGGCAGAGAAGTGCACCTTAGAGAGTTTGGAGGACAGTGCAGTGACTTTCTAGCAGTAATGGATGGTGGCTTTGAAATTAAGAGGTTTTTTTTTTGCTTCTGGTCATTGTCTTAAGCTGTCCACCCTGATGCCATCATCTCATTGTGTGTGGACCGATAAGTTGTGCAGGTCACAAGCCGTGCTGCCTGGTTACATTTCCCAGGTCACCTAACTTCTAGAAAAGTCTGTCTCACCCTCTCCCCTGGTCTGTTAACACATTGGGAGATAAGGCAAAGCTTGATTCCCAGTTAGTCTTTCTGTTCATTAATAAGGATGGCTGAGGTTTGGCGGGGTAGAAAAAAATTACTGCTTTTTTTGTAACTGTAATGTGGTTGATTATAAAGAACCTTGAATGTAGACTGATTTCATAGCACTTTCTGAGGGCTTTGCAAAAGTCTTCCCAGGCTACTCTATTTGCTTTGTAGGAAGGCTGCGCAGGGACTCACCCTGCAGCGGCTGGGGGCTCTTCAGCTCCTTTCAGATGGCTGACTCTATATGGCTGCTGTGGAAGTTTATTTTTATTTGTGCTTAAAATAATTGTTTTTGTTCACTGTTGGAAAAAGGGGATGCATAGGCCTTGGCATTTTGTATTGTTTGCAGGTGTTGGATTTCTGTGGGTTTTTTTTTTTAATTGTTAATGATCTGCATGTGCTATCTGTAGAATACCTGAGGAGTTCTGAAAGAATAAAAACACCTGAGCTCATACGCTCAGGGTTCCGCTGTCGAGTATGCCGCTTGCCATGAAGGTAGTTCCCTCTGCTGAGCTCTGGCAGGGTTTGCAGTTATGAAGCATGCCTCCTGTCTTCCTTGCTGAGCCAGCCCATCAGCAACAGTGTACTACTACACATGGCTCGTGACTACTGGGCTGTCTCACATTTCTCTACAATCAATCTCAATTATCACAGCCGATTTCTGCTTACATGTACTCATACTGGTGGAGGGGCTTGAGAAAACAAACCCAATCATTTTGCCTTCAGCCTTCAGTAAAAATAAAAAGGTAGTCACTGAGGAAGCAGCTCAGAGGTAGACCACTTGCTTAGTATGTGTAAGGCTCTGGGTCCCATCCCCAGGACTGAGAAAAGAAAAGTAAATAAAACAAAGACGTAAACAAAAGCATGGTATAGATACATCTGAGAGAACAGAGTCAAGTTCTTCATGGAGCTTCACGATGCCCCTCCCGTCCTGTAGATTTAGTCCTGATGGTATGGAATGATTGTCCCTCATGTACAAGGGCTATTCTTGGTCTTTTTCACTTTCACATTAATTAATCGATTAATTTTTTGATGGTATTGAACTACAGCCCAACTGTTCACATGAATTTCGAATCATCTGTTCAAAACCCACAGAAAGCTCGGTTGGAATTTTGATTGGAGGGCCAGGGAGATGGCTCCGTGAGTACAAGTGCTCGCTAGCCACACAAGCCCAACAGATTAAGTTCCACCCAGGAGCCAAGCAAGAAGCCAGATCTCTATGGAGCTCTAGTTGGGAGATGGGAGGCAGAGACAGGGGCATTGCCCAGAGGCTGTGGAAGCTCAGGCCAGCCTGGGAAGAAGGCCATCTGAAGCTCTTCCTCATTGTGGCCTTGGCATCACTGGTAAGTTCTAAGTCTTCTGGTGAGCTGGGGTGGGGGTCAGGGTGGGGAGCAGATCTCAGACCCAGAAGGAAGTGCTATAGCTGAGACTGGAAGTGAGAGAGGCTGGGGCAGGAATTTGGCATCCTCAGAGCGGAGGGGCAATGAGGAGCAGGGATCCTGACCGAGGAGGCTGTGGGCAGCCTAGACTGGCGGAGAGTTCATGAACCTCTGCTGCTGGTGGGTCAGTAGGTGGCTTTCAAGGGTCAGTCCAGGTTGACTGGCTGTGACCCTGGCCTTGCAGTAGAATTGGCGACTTCTTTTCTGAAAATGGTCAGATAACGAATACTTATGATATCTGTTGAAGCCACTCCACTCTGGCATTTAGAGCAAAAGCAGGCGGTGTAGACAGTATGTGGATGAATGAACACCATAGGTTCCTAGAAGAAGTTATTCACGAGTACAGAGTTTCAAATGCTACCAAATGGAACTGTTATTTTTCTTTTTCTTTTCAACAGTTAAAAAATATAGAGGTAGTTCCTGAGCATATTGGCTACTCATGTGACCTCAGTGCTTGGGAGGCGGGCCCTCTTCTGGCCTCCACAGACACTGCTTGCAGGTGGTTCATAGACATGCATGCAGGCTAAAGGCCCATGCACATACAATAAAAATAATTTTTAAAATTAGATTTATTCATTTTATGTTACATGTAAGTGTTTTGCATGAGTGTGTATATGCTTGATGCCCTTGGAAATCAGAGGAGGGCATCAGATCCCATACATCTGGAGGTATGGATAGTTGTGAACCACCTACCATGAGGGTGCTGGGAATAGAACCTGGGTCCTCTGTAAGAGCATCTGAGTCATCTCCTCAGTGCCCCCAAATAAACAAGTTAAAAAAAACTAAAATATCCATCAGAGTATTGAACACACAAGAACGTGTTTAGCCCTTGCCCTGTATGTAGTTGGCCAACAAGGTCTTAGAAAACCGAATCAAGCCTCAGTCTTCACTAGCACACAGATGGCCACGAGCCCCTTGTGGTGAGACAACGAACCCACAGGCCCTCGAGGACCGGGTTAGAGGACAACGTTTGCTTCACAGCAAATGAAACTGGGCACGAGTTTTTCAGAGGGAGAGCTCCTTGTGCGGATGCGCCGCCCCCGCCCCGCCCCGCCCCGCCCCGCTCCCCCATCACTCCCCGCCCCTCCCCCCGCCCCCAAGGATGAAGGAGCTAATTTCACCACGCTCCCCACTACCCCTTCACGTTTTTGGAATGGAAACTGTCAGGGCCTCGCTGCTCCAATTGGTGTTCTCTCTGCTACTTTTTTGGGAAGGAGTTTCAGCTAACTGGGGCTCTTTTGGCCTTTTGACAAAACTGGTGCTCTTTTGGCCTTTTGCATTGTTTGCTATAAAAAGCTCACTCACCAACTGTAGAAAAGGAGCAAAGGTCTATGAAATGTCAGCTGCATATCACATGGGCCTGCAAAGAACTATCTGGATGTGGAAAATCTTCAAGTGGGACCGTGGAAAATATTCTTCAGATAGTTGAAGAGGAAAAAATGAAATAGGACTTCAACCGGTCTAGCCTCGTCACCGAGAATGGAAGGCGTCCTCAGAAATCAAGAGGTTGGGAGGCATTTGGCTGCCAGCTGATCGGAAGCCCTGAAAGAGACGGTCCGGAGCCAGAGAACTCAGTTCCCACCCTGCCTCTCTCAGCCCTTCCTTTGGCATCTTTGAGTCCTACCGCATCTCACTCATCAGTGGGCCAGTGTGAGAGCTGAAGGGTGTTTTTGAAATATCGCATAGTGGTTATTATCATTTTAAGGAAAGGATACTTCTGGTTAATCAAAGATATATCCATTATAGAAAATTTCAGAAATAAATAAGCGTAAACAAAATTCACTAGCTAGACATGGTTCCAGTTTTACACCCCCTAGGGGATATAAAGTCCTGTTATAAAGTCTGGTCACCTGCCACACTGTATCTTCCTGACACTTAATTTCACACTCTGTAAAATGGGTCCAATGATCCTACTCCAAAGTCATGTAGAAGTTAAATAGGACATTGTTTGTAAAATGCTCAGCCTGGCAGATTGAAGATGCTCAAGTTGTTGATTGCACATTAATATTGACATGTAGGAGAGGAGGCCTTTGTTATCTGCCCCTCATCCTCAAAGACAGATGCGTATTGCACCAAGAACACAGACACACACACACTGTATCCCTCCCTCTCTTCCTCCCTACCCCACCCCCTTTCCCTGTCCCTCAATAGCACATCACAAACTTTCATATGAGTCCAAGATTCATTCCAAGTGAGCTAGGAAGAAAAGGGACTCCAGCAGAAATGTGACCATTCTTTCAAAGACACAGATCATCACACAACACACATGAGACAGGCAGACACATGTGTTACTGACATATGGTAAGCTGAATAATTTTAAGTGTATAATCTGACAGATATTGACATATAAACCATTCATTAAACCAAAAGGGAGAAAACTATCTTCCTAGCTGGGGATGGTGATGAACATTTGTAATCCTAGCCCTTGGAAAGCTGAGGCAGGAGGATTACTGTGAGTTTGAGGCCAGCCTGGACCTATACAATGGGTTTGAGGCAAACCTGAGTCACATAGCAAGACCCTGTCTCAAAACAAACACCAACAAAAATCCCAAAAAGAATAGGAAAATAAAAATAAAAATAAAAAGATCTTCATCTGCCCTGGATTTTACAGCCCAAGAGAAAAGGTTAACAGGACAAAAGCATATGAATGTACATAATACATGCTGTGGAAACAACACGGGAGATTCTACGTGGAGGAGGAGACCCAGAGCATGAGTTAGACACACACACATGTGTGCACTGGATGAAGAGTGCACACTGGCTGACTGATGTATAAAAGTCTAACAGGTGGACACACGCAGCCTGGCCTATTTGTTCATGTTCTTTTCATTAAAAAAAATTATGTGTGCGTGTCCACCGAGGTCAGAAGAGGTAGTAAGATAGCATGAGCTGAGGTTGCAGGTACTCCACATGGGTGCTTGGGACTGAATGCTAGGCATTCTTAACCACCCGAGCCGTGTCTCCAGTCCCCAGACTCTGTCTGTGACCTCCTGACCTGCAGGTCTAGGGAAGGGTCTCCCATTTGAGGGTCACATCGCCTGCTTCAAGGGAGAAGCCAGTCAATGCGGACCTTCCTGTTTCTGCCATTTGGTCAGAGCCTTTCAACCTGAAGCATTTAATCTGCCAAAGTGCTGTATTCTGAGGGTAGCACGTCTGGAAACTAAACAGTTGTGACGGTAAGATCATGAGCATATCCACCACCCCCAAACTTCCTTACACCCCTTTAAAAAGGCTTCCAGGCTTCCTGCTGCTCCTCCTGACAGCCACCACTCTGCTCTTGTTTGCACTTCAGAACATACAACAGAAGCCACTCACCAGCACTCCTGTTCTGTCCAGCCCACCAGCTATGTACACGGAACAGGGCTTTTGAGGGTCCTTCTGCTGTTGCCTGGACCCCTGCCCATTCCTTCCTTTCTGAGTAGTAAGTACCTGGGTGCTAAATTTGGGCTGTTTCACCCCCTCCCCCAGAGTGACACCAAAGCCTTGTATTATCATTCAAATATTTCGTTTTAAAAAGAATGTATTGCTGGGGGTGTTGCAAAGTGGTAGACGCAAAGCCCTGGTTCAATCCCCAGTACATAATAAACAATCGAACACACAAATATATATATATTTTTAAGGGCATGCAGTTAGGATGTAGAGATGGATGGAGGATGGGTAAAAACAGAAATTGGAGGTTGGGACGTTTATGGGGTGCTGGAGTGCAGTGAAGGGGGCACTGCAGCTGTGCTGTGGATGCTCTGGGCAGGTGCAGGCTCACTAGAGCCCCACATCTGGGACAGTGAAGAAGGCGACACTGAAACACCAGAGGCAATGAGGCAAGGAGCATCTGGGGGGCCACTTCAGACTGGGGAGCCTCAAAAGGTCAGAGGGCTACAGGGGAGGGAGGGTAACTGGGCTGCTGGGAGGCAAGCCCTGACCCCACCCACTTCCTGGCTGTAGGTGTGAAAACTGTCTGAGCTTTAGTTTTTAAGTGTCTGTGTGGAGGTATGCTTTTGCTTTTCCCTCCAATCATGAAAACGTTCGTCCTTCAAAACGCCTTTCATCTCCAGTCTCTTTCTCCAGAATCCCGGGAGGTGGTGCGGGCCTGTAATCCTAGCACTCGGGAGAGTCATGAGTTCTAGGCTAGCCGGGGCCACATAGAGAAAGAGATTCAAAAACAAAAAATCAAAAAACAAACAAAATGAAGAATAAAACAAAACTAAGACTGTAGCTGAGGGACACTATCTGCCTTGGGGGTCAACTCCTTGCTAATTATCCTCCCCGCCCTTCTTTTGCTCTCTGGAGATGGGGATTTGAACCCAGGGCTTTGCACATGCTGGGCCTGCACTAAGCCACATCTGCAGGCCTCACTATGCTCTTCCCTGGACTGTTCCACTTTCTGTAATATCTTCACAGCCCAAGGCAGCCCTCCTCGCTTGCATTAAATGCTTATTGTGGAAGTCAATAAAAGTTTTAGGCAAGAAGTTTCTGGCAGCCATTGTCTGGCACTGCAGGTAAGAATCTACCCAGACTAGCTGACTCAAGACTGGGAGTCTGAGTCCACAGCCACTCCTGGCTCCTCTCAGTTCCTTTTTGGAGCAGAAAAAGAATGGGAAAGTGAGGCACAGAAAAGGCACCGTCATTTGAGGCTGCTGGCCAGCCTCCTGTCAGGACCAGCTTCTTTTACTGACCGTGGAGGCACAAGATGTGGTAGTCATGAAACTTAAAAAAAATAAGAATTTATGCATTGAGGTCTTCTTAATTAGAAGGGAATGTCTACGGTTTTTTTTTGTTTTTTTTTTTTTTTTTAACCAGTAAATGCCTCACTCCTCCTTAGGGGCAGGGCTTTAGCCCCAGGGTTCTATAATCTTGTAGGAAATATTTCCACCATTACGAAGCTCATTCAAAAATAAATAAATATCAGCAGCCCACAGATGTTTCCTTATTTGCCAAAGGTAAAAGAAGATAAACACACTTACTGTGATTCACAATATTTGTGTAAAAGGCACCACGCTAGAGCTGTCCTAAGTACGCTCAACAATAATATTTGGGGAACTTTAATTTCTTATCTTGGATGGCTCCTCACCACATGGACCAGCTTTGGCCTTCTCCTCTCCCAGTGTCAACACCGCCAATGTCAGAAAAACCTGTGCTTCCAGGAATTGCCTTCACCCAGCAAGACAACCGCGGACAAGACTGGGTTCTCTCAGTAAGTATCAAGTGGAGGCTGGTCGCCAACGATCTGCCACCCATGGCCACCTTTTCAGGTCAGCTCAGCATGGCTCACACAGGTACTCCCCAACTTGAGGAGCCTCTGAACCCTGAGAGGGCACACTATTGTGCCCTCTTGATGGGCCCTCTGTTGACCCCGGGGTGCCTGGATTGGCTTGAAGGGATCCTCCTCCAGGAAGTGCCCAGGTATTGCTGGCACCTCACTTTGAGAACAATTAGTCTAATGGATCTTTCTGTCCAAAGCTTCCAAACTTTTAACTCATTGCTGGGAAACTAGTTTGCAAAGGTTGGAGAAGGGACCCATTTGCACTTTAATAAGGCCTCCCTAGGTCAGGTGTGGTGGTGCATGTTTTTGATTCCAGGACTCAAGAAGCAGAGGCAGGAGGCTATCAGTGAGTTTGAGGCCAGTCTGGTCGACCTGTTGAGTTCCAGGCCAGCCAGAGTTATTTAGTGAGACCTTGTCTCAATAAATAAGTAGATAGATAGATAGATAGATAGATAGATAGATAGACAGACAGATAGATAAATTAGGCCACCATGGCTAGTTCCTAGGTGTTGGGCACAGGGCCATACTCAGGAGCTTACTTAGGAGGGACCCAGACGTGAGAGGGGTTTATGCTAGATTCTTCTGTGGCTGAACTTGCTAATCTTTGGATGTCTAAGCCTGGTGCCTAAAACTGAACTCTGTCCAGGGGTCTGGATGTCCACAGGCTGGGGGATCCTCAGAGCTTAGGGGAAGGCTCTGTTAGTGACGAAGTGTTGTAACAAGTACATTCTGGCTGAGGGCCTGGGGACAAGTGTACATGTTCATCAAGCACATAGCAGAGCGTAGGGAAATGCACCTGAGGACAGCCTTCCAGCCGGCAGCACAAGGCCTGGGGTGACCCGGCCCCATTGTGGCATCGTGCCCTGTTCTGGAGGCACTGTGCCACTCTCAGGGCACACACAGGGCTCACCTCAGTGATCTAGGCCCAGAGCTGCCACCCAATGCATCTGCCACCTTGGGCTGTGGTCCGTGCCCCAGGTTACTGATGCCTGGTGTGGCTGTTCTCCATACTTCCTACTGGGCCCAGACACACCTCAGGGAACATTCTGGTTGTCTAGTGTTAGGTGGTGGCGTTGAGCTGTAGGTCAGACTCCTGGAAATTTATTTTTAGTTGAGTTTAAAATAATTGTTTTTGTGCACTGTTGGAAAAAGGGATGCACAGGCCTTGACGCTTTGTATTGTCTGCAGGTGTTGGATTTCCTGTGGGCGATTTTTGATTGGTAATGATCTGCACATGTGATCAGTAGAATACCTGAGGAATTCTGAAATAAAACACCTGAGCTCAGATGCTGGGGATTCCAATGTGAGAATGGCACTGGCCATGATGGTGGTTCCCTCAGTTGAGGTCTGGGTAGGGCTTCCACGTATGAAAATGCCTCCTTGATGTCCTGTTTGCTGAGCCCACCCAATAGCAGTATACTTCTACAGTGTATGATCTTTTTAATGTATTTTTTTTAAAGATAAGATTAAATGTAGCTCCAGCTGTCCTTGAACTAAACAGTTGAAGATGACCCAGAACCTCCTAAGTGCTGGGATTAGGCATGTGCCACCAAGCCAGGTTACTTGCAATTGTTTTTGAGGGTTTTCACATTGGTTTGCCAGTTATTTTCATCTCTATAAAATTATGATGTTGATGTACCATTTCCATTCACACCTCTTTCTTCTCTCAGCTCCATTTCCACTGGCAGATACTGGTCTGGTTCTTTGAAGCCATGGATCCCATAATGCATTTGAGAATCCATTTAAAACTAGGGCTCCTTAACTTCGCAGGCAGTGTGGATCAGGATAGAGTTGAGAAGTGTATTCGATTTGGAAGGCAATGTTGTTTCTGCTCCAAAGAATTTTTCCTTGTTGAGCAAAATCTAAGACTGAACTCCATCTCAAAAAGTAAATCAGAAAAAAAAAAACCAAAAAGCTTCAAATAGTGTGAACAATGACATTCTTAAACAGAAGGCAGAAAACAAAACATAATAGACCTTTAAACAACTGTTTTTCTAATCAGAATACAGTGTCAGATGGTGTCCCTAAAGAAGTCACATGACGCAATGACATACTAAGGCATGAGCTTTTTAAGTCACTGTTAGACCCAAAACTGCCCACCCAAAATGGCGGTTCTGGTGACAATATCCTAAACAGAAGGACTTTGGAGGGGTAAATAAGGATTGTTATTGGGTAAACAGAGGCCTAAATGTGGGTTTTTCTTAACCAACCAATCTCTGCCCTGCTAATAAACCATTAGAAAGAATAATGGTATTTATTACAAGTTTTAGCCCGCACATTGTTAGCACAAAGAGACTGAGACACCCCCTCCCCCATTCTTGTTAACCAGAAACTACTACAGAGCACAGGGCTGCTGAGGCACAACGGGAAAGATCTGCTTCTCCCGTAGGGATTAAGTTATCTCTAGCCTAGTCTATGGTGCTGCCCTGTGTATTCAGAAGATAACTTGTCAACATGGCAGAACATGGTCAAATGTTAACATCTAGAAGGATGAGGTGCTGAGGTTATATAAGTGGGCAGCAGCTATGAATACCCTCAGAGGACAGTGTAGGACCTGAGTCAGAGGTTTTAATGCTGGTTTTTATTTTTTTTTTAATAAAAAGAGCATTAAGACCTTCTTTAAAAAGTCAAATAGGCTCAGTTCTGAATTGCTTCCTCAGACACGAGTGGAGTATATAGTATATGCCTCTCCTGGGGAATGATGGGAATTCCACTGACAATGAATAAATACTGCAGGTCATAGAGAGAAGTCTGGTGAACAAGTAACAAATAAGAACATGGCCTGGTCAAGTGCAAGCAAAGCTTCGGAGGCCTTCCCAGCTGCTGTCGCTGGAGTGTTCCTTTAGACCCTCACCAACAGACAGGCAAGGTGCAGAAATACTAAGCAATAAGTAAGGTCTCACAAAGAACAGGCAGGCTTCTTGTACTTTATTTGAGTTATTTTCAAATTACAGTTACAAAAGCTTTTAATTTTTATAATACTCTTCATAAGAAAATAAAATTTAAATAAAAATACAATCTCAACAATACAACATGGTTACACAAATTCACTATATTACGTTTTGATAACTTACATTTTCAAACTAGACACTGTAAAAAACCAATATTTACTAGCAACATATTAATTCCCAAGTTAAAAATGGAAGCAGTTAACATCAATCAAGATCAGGAATTTAACTCTAGAATGAGTTTTGTATTTGTCACATATGTAAGGACACTAGAAAGATCTGCAGAGTCTGTTTTTATGGGATATACAACAGCACTTAAAGCAAATTAGAAGGTGCGTTCACTTAAAAGAAATCCGTTTTTCAAAACCTGGCTTGAATGAGCTTTTCCAGTAAAAGAATGAAACCAGGCCGTGGAAACACGAACAAAAGCTACAGCCATCAGTCACGTGATGTTTTCTGTTGGTAAAATAAGAGCCCAGTTTTGACTCTTAGCTATTACCCGTGATACTAAAAACATATTTCTTTGGCAAACAAAATAATTTGATTTGATAAATTATATTCCTGGGAGTAAAAAGCTTTGCTATTGCTGTCTTATCAGATGACAATTTAAAACAAAGCTAAACAAAATATACAATAGATTACCACAGTCTCAATAGACAGATACACCTCAACCAAGAGTCAGAGCTAGTGAGTGTCTATGGTAAGGGTCTCCCCTATCACCTTCTTCTCTCCTTTCGAGTGTCTCCAGGTTTTTAGGGAGAGGAAAGCTGCCGTATATTTTTTTCAAATGCTCTTTGTAAAAGGCAGAGAAAGTAGATCATGGAGTTAAGACTCAAAGTACTCAAGAGCAGGCAAAGGAGCAAGGCCCCTAAAGGCCTTGATTGTCTTAGGGTCCTGTGGACATGATTTCTGATGGGAAAAGACTTTATCTAAAGAAAATTACTTTTATATTTCTCCTTTTACTCTGTGCCAACCTGGTAATTAATTCCAGTCAAGTTGGCTGTTTAAAGGGTCATGTGAATAAAATAACTAGAAGATTGAGCTCTCAAACACAGAGTTATACATGTACACAACTTTGGCCACTTTGACCCTATGATCTTTAATTGCATCTGCAATTGGAGTTTAGTATTAGAAATGTTAAGGAAATTGGATGTGGTGGCACACGCCTGCCTTTAATCCCAGTACTCAGGAGGCAGAGGCAGATGCATCTCTGTGACTTCTAGGCTAGCCAGAGCTACATAGTGAGACCTTGTCTCAAAACAACAACAAGAAATCGTTAGGAAAGATTTCCTTTTGGAGGAAGAAAAAACTCAAACAAAACAAAACAAATAACCAGCATAAAATTCAAACCGCTAAAGAGTCTTGAACTCTTTTATCCAGCCTGCTCATATCCTTTTAAGGTAGACATTTTGGAGAGTCTAAGTAGGAATTTTAATATGAAGTTTATGAGAAATCTATTAAATGGCTAATTAAAAATCTTTAACACAGCATAGTTAATGAGATCTATAAGTCTGTCAGATTTAAAGGACTCTTCTAAACTTTAGTATGGCCAGGAGTCACAATCTAGCACAATGCACACCAGTACTGACTCTTAAAAGTCATTTAGAAAAATACATTTTTCGGTAATGATTTTTTAATGGAACAACTCAGTGTTAATGATCTTTAAAATCACCTAATAACAATGTAAAAACAATTACCAGCAATAACATAATTGGCAAATATATTCTGAAATACAGCTTAAGCTCAACGAAATAGAAAAGCAGGGCTATTAGACTTATACTAATAAGTCACAGTTTTCAACAGGAACATATGTAAATACACCAAAGTTCAAAGTACCACACTTAGAAAATGTTTTGAATTAAAAAAGACAAGTAAGTACCATGGTTTTTAATACTGATGAAGCTCAAAGCATACCACTCCTCTTCAGGGTGGCACTTGCTTCAATTGCGTATTTACAGTTATGGTTTTTAGGACCAAAGCACAGTAAGGAGAAACAGGATCCCAACCCTAATTCCATTTGGCTAGGCAATAAGGAAACAGCAATAAAATACAAACATTCCCAGGAAAGCACTATTCTAGACTTAAAACACTGATCATTTAACTGATCATAAAGATAGATACCATGGAGTATCTAAACTACAATCTGGAATGTGCCAGATTATTAAAGTGCGCCGAGTGACTGTTCTAGAGTTAGAGCAGGACCTAACACTATATGGAGGGCATCCTTAATCACCCTTATTACGACATGAAACAGCAGGCAAGATCAAGTGATTTTCATACTACTTTCTTCACTATTTCTCTTCTGGCTGGGAAGAGATGCCCTCAGGAGTAATGTTAAACTGACTTCTCAAGTTAAGAAAACGAGTACCTGATATTTAAAACAATTAAAAACATTTTAGGGGTCCCATTTTATTTGATCTGTCATCACTCATTCCAAATGTAAACATGGTGCACACAGGAGCACACATTCCCTGATATCTATCGAGTACTCTTACACCTGGGACCAGGCAAATGTCCACCAACTTTCAAGGGTGTTCTGAGGTCTTCGTCTGTCTCTATAACCTGTAATGGCTAACGTAACAGGAACAAAGTTTCTTTTTTCTCTTCTTTTTCTTTTTTAAAGATGGAGGTCCAGATGAACTCAATGAAAAGTTCTAAATTGGTAATTAGCTGGAATTTTTCTAGTAGGCAGTATAGAGCAGGCACTAACGGTAGTGAAAATGAGTTCACAGAACAGAGTGCTACAAGTAGAGGTGGTTCGTACTATGAAGTACTCCCTTTATTACAAAGCTTCTTAGGAACCTTCCTTAGAAAGAGTCATCAAAAAGAAGTTGCAGATATGGATTTGGATGCATGGATAAAGAAAATCTTGGGTTTCAAATTCTCTAGTAATAAACTCATCGGACAGTTAATTTTAACCATTAAATATTAAATACAATGTGAAAGCAGAGTCAAAGCCAATGTCCGCTCTTACATACTATGAATAAAACAGGGTGAATTGAAAAACTCCACGAAAAGGAGTATTTTCCAGTTCTCCATCAGTTGGTCAAACTATGATATTTTTCCAACAATTGGATTTTCTCTACAAAACAGAAAAAAAAATCTCTTTAAAAGAAATATACAAATTAAAAATAAGACAGATACAGAACCCATCAAGCACCTCTAATTTTCCTTGATTTTCCATGTTTTCTTGTTTTATCAACTCAACAAGTATTACTGATTACTTACTACATTTTAGGCACTATTCTAGAAGATAAGGGCACAGTACTGAACAAAACAGACACAATGTATGAAGCTCACATGATGGTATAGGAAAAGAAAATTGGCAAAATATTCAGTATAAGAGGGTTTGTTTGCTCGTTGTTGCCTCCCCCAGCTCCCCACATCAAGTGCTGGGAATTGCATGCTAGGCAGCCACACTAATGCAAAACTATATTCTCAGCCCAAACTTTCTTGTCCCCTGCCCCCCATTAAAGAAAGAAAACAGATGTAAGAAGTACACTGCAAAGGACAGTGGCCTGGACAGTAAGCAGGAGCACCACCAGCAGCTGAGTTGGTGTTTCTTAATAGAGAAGAATAAAGTTGGGTGGGGTATGGTATGCACGGATGATAAGGTACTGTTTAAGGATGGTCAAGCCTTAGCTAGGAACTTCCAAGGGCTCCAGGGAAACTAGGTTAACTCTTGCTGGAAGAGACTCAATTATACTAATGAAGAAAATACAAAGTAAGGATGTTTACAATACAACCTTTGTAATGTATTAATAAGCATTCTATCTAGGAAGAATGTACTCATATCAGTAAAACAGATTTTTTTTTTTTCAAGACAAGGTTTCTCTATTGTATCTCTGGCTGTCCTGAAACTCACTCTGTAGACCAGGCTGGCCTTGAACTCACAGAGATTCACCTGC
Organism: Cricetomys ansorgei; assembly: GCA_026225945.1. NCBI lineage: Eukaryota > Metazoa > Chordata > Mammalia > Rodentia > Nesomyidae > Cricetomys > Cricetomys ansorgei. The sequence goes on from JAMJFZ010001100.1 coordinate 14,844,369, forward strand.
CTCTGCCTCCTGAGTGCTGGGATTAAAGGCATGAGCCACCACACCACCCAGCTTAAAACAGATTTTTCTTATTCAGAAATACAAAATATACTAACTGACATGATTTAAAGACTATTTAAAATAGAGCAACAAAGACTCAAGAGTCCTCCCACTAGTGATGTAGGATCTTGGGCAAGGCATCCATCTTCCCATTTCAATTCTTCTACCTCTAAAATGGGAATGAAACCGTGTGGGCTGATGTGGAGATCAATGACAGAGGTGCACACACTGTGGGAAATACTGTTACTTGCTGGTCCAGGAACCAAACCTTCCCATGCACTGTGTTACTAGCAGGATCTGGATCACAATGGAGTCCTGTGTGTCACGGAAGCCTGGGGGTTACTTTAGAAAAGATTCTTTTCTCTCAGTAGGGAGGAAATAGTTTTATTTTTCTGCCTGTGGACATTATCTTAGAAAAGAAAGTGGGGCTCTAAACTACTATGGTTCATCTGGTACCATAAGAGAAAAGCTTCAAGATTTAGATTATCTTAGTTGGTATACAGTTCCCAAAATAGTGCTCAGCTGCAGCGCTAACCAACTGAATAAGCTTTGTCTTCGGTGTAAGACTGAAAAATTCCCACGGGAGTGTGTTACTGGCTGCCAGGAGTAATCTAACTGATAGGGTGTCTGGTGCTGGGTGTGGCATCTTAGAGGAATAAGCTCCCAGTAATGTCAACTGTTGCTGTCCTTACCCATCTTACCCTCGACATCTGAGATGGAACACTTGAAATCAACTATCAAATGCTTTTATGCATGGTCACAGCTTACCTTTTGGCATTCTTCATAAATATAAGGTGTTGTGAGAAATATAAAGGAGCCAATAAGAACAAAAAGAAAAAAAGCTACTACTCAAGGAGTAAATTACAACTGAGCATGACATCGAAAGCAGCGATGAAGTACAGCACCAACACGTGCTGACAGCTGAACTGAACAAGACAAGGAGAATGAATGGAGAGATGCACAAGAGGAAGGCTGCGCGCTGACACTGTGAGCAGGAGCCTGAGGATACTTACTTGCTTCCATACTTTGCACTACTTGACCGTTTCTTTCTGTATTTCTCATGAGGCTCATCTAGCTTCTCTATGGTGCTTTTTATTTGCTGAATTGTCTTAAAGGTTGTAACAGAATCCTCAATTGTGAAGTTGGAGTAATCAGGCTCTCTCTGTGGCCCTTGATAGACTGCTATGGTTCCACAAGCCTCTGTAAGGAGCAATGACATCTCTATCAGAAAACTGAATTCCACAAATGTAATCTGCAGTATAATTAAAAGTTTAAGTTTTTAAGGGAGAGATAACAATTTTACTAATTAGAACTATCACATTTACATAAAAATAGTAATTTTACTTCATGAATACAAGATAATGCCCCCTCTGAGGGTTTGTGAACTTCATATAAGTAACTTAGTAAATTTATAAATATTTTCAACTTAAAAAAAAAACCAACAAAGAAATAACTCAGAAATTAATAATGAAGATCAGGGTTCTATATAAGCAGAGTGTTTGTTTACCTTCCATTTTCTGCAGCTTAAGTAAACTGAGGGTAAAAAGGGAATAAATTCGTTCTGTTTCTCTGTCTTCATCGATATCTATCTGGATGTCTGCAGGGATACCTCTAAGATAAAAAGAAAAATAAAGACATTGGAAAATTCTTCTTTGTTAATGTAAAGAAGGTTTTTGATGGATTAAGAATTAGAATTTTTCAAAATGGACCTCAGAAGTTGTTTCTGAGATTGTTAATAAACAAGATCACAAGGTTTGGTTGTTATGGACTCAAGCCTTTTGGAGAATTTTGAAGTAGAATAGTTCTTAAAAATATTTTTTAATGTGTTTGTGTGCATCTGTGCACCCATGTGTGGGTGTCTGCAGAGGCTAGAAGAGGGAATCAGATCTCCTGGAGATGGAATTATAGGAGCTGTGAGGTACCTAACAGAGGTCCTAGAACTGAACCCATAAAAATTCTATAAAAGCAGCAAGCATTTTTAACCACTCTCCAGTCTCAGTAAAATAATGTTTATAACTGATGGTTCTTCTAAAAAACAATGCATTAATACTAAAATCTTCAGGCATCAAGACTGTTCCACGTATCTAAAAACAATGTTCTTTGATACAGTTTTTAAAAGATTTTATTTTTATCATTTTTAATTTTGTGTATGTGTGTGCGCAGGTCAGTGCAGTGCCCGAGGAAGCCAAAGGTATTGGATACCCAGGAATTGGAGGTATAGGTAGTTGAGAGTTGCCTAATGTGGGTGTTGGGAATTGAACCCAGGTACTTTGAAAGAGCAATCAGTGTTCTTAACCCCTGAGCCATCTCTCCTGCCCTGATTTTTCTTTTAATGGTGTTGATGATGGTGGAACATTGCTCATACCTGGTAAATGCTCTACCATCAAGCTTTAATCTGGCTTTTCAAGCCTGTGCTATAATCTAAACTCCCAGCCCCAGAGTACATGTACAACCATTACTAATTTCAGAATATTTTCATCAGCCACAAAAGAAACTTTGTACTCATTATCAGTCTCAATTCTCCCATCATCCAGCTGGCCACCACTAATTTACTTTATTTTTTGTGGTAATAGGATCCAACCAAAGTACTTGTGTTGTCAGGCAAACACTTTGCCATTAGACAATAGTCCAAGCCCTTTTGGACACCATTTATAGAAACATCTGGCTACTTTTTACTTAGCATGCTTTCATATTCGTATCCTGTGTATGGGCAGACATGTTGAATCACTACTTCTTTCATCAGAAAGGAACTTACGCAGTACATGGCTTGCAGCCTGGTGTATTTTCACTCGTCTCCTGGCAGCAGAGCCAGTTTCCATTGAGATATGCTGAAGGATGAAAGGAACTGAGCCTGTTGTGGTTGCATCTGCTCACTCTGCACAGCATGTCTATCCACTCGTTAGCTTCCACACAGTTATTTGCTTGGACATAGAGTGTTTTCTCTGTATGTATCACTTGGAACATCTTTATTGGTAATTAAGATTAAAAAGTTAGAAAAGCCTTAAAACCAACACAGTAAACAAAACAGATAAAAAAATACTTAGAAAGAGACCTAGTTTGCTTGGCTAAGTAATGGCTGTGTCTTAATGAGCTGTTACTCCTCTAAGCAAGTCAGTGCCAAAAACAATCTTAACTGACGCTACTGAGCAGTAACACAATACAAACTGTAGATGGCATACATGTCCAAAGGAATGGAATGCTGTCTGAATAAGAACGAGGGGTAACTGTAGATGTAGAGGAAGTAGGAGGAAAGACAAAGGCAGTGGGAGCATGAGGAACAAGGCTGCCATGCTGGTGACTGGAGGGCCCAGACCAGCTGAGTGGCAATAGCAGACATAAGTTGAGATATTATTTAGAGACCTGAATGACAAATACTAAAATAACTTACACAAGACAGTTTAAAATGCTTTCAATATTTGTATGACTTACGTTTTTCTTGCTGAAAGAGCTTTCTTCCAGTTTTTCCACAGCAAGAATGTTTTTTACTGGAATAGTATAAATTGCATCTTTGCCTAAACAATAAAAGATGACAAAATTAAAAGAATTACTGCAATAATTATAAAGGTAAGATGTTAATTCTCTAAGGTTAATTCTGCTTGCTGGTAAAAGCATATATATCTACAGTAGACTTCTAGATGGTTTGTATATAAAAATATACAACAGGAATTTTGATTGCTTTTTATAAAGCAACATCATCTCCTTTTTCCATACAGATAAAAACACTTTCAAGGAAAAAGCATGTTAATCAATTTGAACTCTATGTAGAGAATTATTTTCTACACTGTTACAAATTTGTAACACTAATTATATGGAAGCTGAAAGAACTAATTCGTCTAGTGGTGAAGACCCACTGAGAGGCCCAGGCATGGGAGTTATGACCTAAGCAGTAAATATAACTATTAAAGTAGATTCTTCTCTGTTTTGTCAACTTAACTTTAATTAAAGAATTAGCCTTTAAAACAAAAAATTTTGTGTGCATGCACACACAGGGAACTAAACTCAAGGCATGTTAGGCAAGTGCTCTAGCACTGATACACATCTCCACTCCTAAAACATGCCTAATTAAAAAAATTTATTTAAAAAAATTTAAAAGAGCAGGGTTATGGTGATGCACACCTCTAGTCCCAGCACTCAAGAGGCAGAGGCAGGAGGATCTCTGTGAGTTTGAGGCCAGCCTGGTCTACAGAGTGAGTTCCAGGACAGCAGAGTTACAACAGAGAAACCCTGTCTTGAAACAACAACAACAACAACAACAAAAGGAATTTATTATTTACGTCTATGACTGTTTCCCCTGCATATATGTAAGTGCACCACATATGTGCCTAGTGCCCTCAAAGTTCAGAAGAGAGCTTTGGAACCCTGGGACTGGAGTTACAGATGGTTGCAAGCTATCATGTGGGTGCTGGGAATTGAACTCAGATTCATTCTTTGCAAGAACAAGTGCTCTTAACTGCTGAGCCAATCATCCAGCCCTAAATTTTTTAATTCAATCAATCAATCAACGATTATTTTTTCAGACAAGGTCTCTCCTGGCTGTTCAGGAACTCACTCTATAGACCAGGCTGGCCTCATACTCACAGAGGCTCACTGCCTCTGCCTCCCAAGTGGGATTAAAGGCATGCACCACCATGCCCAGTCTTGTTTAATTTTTAAAAATTTTTTTAAATTAAATTTTATTTGTGTGTGTGTGTGTGTGTGTGTATGTAGGTGCATGAACATGCACTAAACACATGGGTGAGGTCACAGGATAACTTGCAGAGCCAGTTTTCTCCTTCTACATGTGGATCCCATAAACTGAACTAGCTTGCCAATCTTGGTAGCAAGCACATCTACCCACTGACTCATTTTTCCAACCCCAAAATATGCTTTTTCACTCTAAAATTGTTTATAACTATCACATATCTGTCAGTTGGCTAGTAAATACTACAAAATTTACTTTAGGAGATGCTGGAGACAAAAGTCAAAATTTTATCCAGCAGAGTGAATCCTTAACCTTTTAAGGTTTTAAAATTTAGACAGGGGATTTTGAGTTGTTAAAGGGCCTCATATTAACATGATAACATGACACATCTCATTACAGCTTGGCGTTACCTGGACCTCTCCAGTTATAGAAACTATCAACAAATACAGTTTTGACTTCTTGTCGTTTGTGATGGTGCTTTTAGAGCATCAAAGCTTTGTTTCTACTTTTTCCTTAAGCTTTTCTTTAAGGACATGTGGATTAAAATACAGAAAGCTAAGAACATTCTATTTTATATTTATTCAAAGGATTAATGATATGCTTTTTTTTAAACAAAGAACAGTATTTGGTTAATTGTGTTTTTGCTGTTGCTGTGAATAAAGACATTAACATGAAACAGTTGTTCAGTCAGTTTCATGGTACAAAACCTAAAATTTAAGGTAATTCAAATAGGTGTAACATATCATTTTAAAAAGATATATACTGAATGTTTACTATATGCCAGGCACAGTTCTAATAATTTAAGATAGAGCAATAAACAGAAAAACAGGTCCCTAGTAGAATTCGCATTGAGTTCTGAAAAGGCTGGTAAAGAAATATTGGAGATAAATGCTATAATGAAAATAAACTGAAGTAATATAATAGAATGCAACTGGAAAGTTACTTGAAATTGGGCAGTTAGGGAGAACTTCCCTGTGAAAATGTTTACATTCAATAAGTACCAATCATACATGGGGACAAAAGAAAAGATTATCAGCAGTCTTCTGAAAGCAGACAGGATAAAATTCATGAGGATACAAGGTAGGGCAGAAAGGGAGTAACTGATGGAAGCCACAGGAGAGTTGTGTAAAATGTTGTTTTATGAAGTTGGGTGAGGGGCTACCTAGGTCTTGGTGTTTTGTATTGCCTGCAGGTGTTGGCTTTATGTGTGTGTAGGGGGTGGTGGTGGTGTTTGCTCATGATCTGCACATGGTATCAACAGAACACCTGAGGAGCCTAGTTATCAATAAAAACCCAAGAGGAGACTCTAAGGGATCTATTGTCTGCTTGCCATGATAGTGGTTCTCTCTGCTGAGGTCTGGCAGGGTTTGCACCTGTAAGACATGGTTTTGGCTCCATGTCTTCCTTGTGAGCCTAAACAGTAGGGAACTAGTATAGAAAATGGTTAGGGATAGCTTCAAACCAGCATCAGTGGACACAGAGAGCTGGAATTGGAGACTCAGACACATGACAGGATGATTAGCAGATGAGCTCCATCTGGAATAGCTGAGCCAAATGTCTACAGGGTAACACAGCACAATGTCATAACCTGCCCCTCCCTCATGATCACTGTGGGTATGTTACAGAACTCTCAGGTAGGTGAATGGATTTTAAAAACATAAAAATGAGCCAATTGCCCAGGCAATCACCAAACAGATGAGGAAAATCAACTTTCTAAAGGAGAGACACACATACAGAATAACAACTGAGGGAATCAGAGGTATAATGAATTGGGACGCAGAAGAGATAAATATTGTGTCTCTGGGTACCAACCTACACAGGACATCAGAAAGTCTAGCCAGAGAATTTTAAAATATTCTTTCTTTAGATTTGTTACATATACAAAACATGCCAATACTCTAAAGTTGCTGTATTTACTCATTTTGGGACAAATGTAGAGAAAGCACATTGCTCTCAGGAACAGTTAACTATTCTTAAACTATGAGGGCTAATTTCAGTTAACCTTGCTAATTGGAATAAATTACAATGTGAGTCAGAAACAGATGATCTTCCCAAGAAGTTTCCAAAGATATAACACAAAAAGACAGAAACACAAAGTACACGTTCAAACTCATAGGACTTAGAAGTGTCGAAATGTGACTAAATGACCTCCAGACAAAGATAAGGGATCTTTAAATAGAAAGACCTACCAAGTATTGGGCAGGAGTAGAAGAAAAAAAGAAAAATACCTAAACCATGAGCCAGAAAACAGCAGAATTTAAAGACTAAAGAAATGATGCAACAGTTTCCAGAGAGCAGAACCAAAAGTCTTAAAATCAGACTGATATACAAATTTTCACCAGCAACAATGGAAGCTAGTAAGTATATATATGCCTACAGCACCCGTTATTCCCAGGTGGTTTCCCATCCAAGTACTACCGAGATGAGAACTGAGTGTTCAAGGTGGTATGTCCATAGATCAGAGTATTATATCCTTAAAGTTCTGAGGACAAATGAGGATCATTCAACAGTAAGGGTAAAAATGTTTTCGTACTTGTAAGGACTCAATCAAACAAACAAATAAACAAAAAAAACCTACTCATTTTTGAAAAGTCCTCAAGGAACTATTCCTGTAAAATCATAATGAATCCAGGAAAAAGACAAGTTACATAAGAAATCATGTTGGGTAAAGGAATCGGGAAAGTTGATACACCACAGAAAATCATTAAAGCATAATGTGAAAGAAACAAAGACCCAAGTATTAAAATTACAGATGATCTCATTAATAAGATAGTAGGAAAAGAATAAAATCACTCTCCCAGCTTAGAGGCTTGGATTGGCTGTAGATATTTTCCAAATTCCCTTAGGAAGCAGAACACATGCAGGTCTAGGTGTGTCTCATTATTCTAATAAAAAGAAAGAAAACTAAACCTCTCTAGACTGACAGTATCTGGTACAGAACTGCTATATTGCATCATCATTTAGGAAATGGTGATGAGGAAAACCTGGATACTTTAGTACAGATGTACTCTCTCTAGCCTAACTACAGTTCTGATCTGTGAGGATATGACTGTGACATGTGACAGCATGTGACACCATTTAGTTCTTATTGCTAACAGTGCTCTACTGCATGGATAGAACACATTCATCAGTTGGTGGACAATAGGTTGGTCCCAGTTTATGGCTATTATAAATGATAGTCCCCTAAACACTCACTGAAAGTATCTTTGGGCATCTGTTTTCATTTCTTTTGGGGCAGATAACCAGGAACAGAAAGCTATGAAACATGTATGGTTTTATGGCTGATCATTTTGTTTTTCCCTGTCCCCTCAGTCACAGTTAACTTTTTGAGAACTTGTCAAAACTGCCTCCCAAAGTGGTTGTACTACTACATTCCCTCTAGAAATGTGTAGAGGCTTCTATTCCCCCATATTCTTACTAATATTTGGCTTTGTTTAATCATTGCTAAGATTTACCCACAGCCATGAATATGCTAGGCAAGAGTTCTATCAATGAGCTACATCCCTAGTTGTATTTATCATAAACACTTTTGTTGGTGTGAAATAGTATCTCACTGTAGTTTTTATATTCTTTTCATATGTCTATTAACCACTCCTGTTTTGTTTGATGGAATGCCTATTGATGTTTACTTTCCTTTAATTAAAAATTCCTAAATACAAATTTTTATCAGATAAATGTTTTGAAAGTATTTCTTTGTTTCTCCCAGTTTAATTATTTTATGTGTGGGTATATTTTGCCCAACTGTGTGTATATGTGCTTGGTGCTCAGAGAGCTCAGAAGAGGATGTTGGGTCCCTTGAAACTGGAGTTATGGATGGTTGTGAGCCATCATGTAGGTGCTGGAAACTAAACCTGGGTCCTCTGCAAAAGCAGTAAGTGCTCTTAAACACTGAGTCATCTCTCCAGCCTCTGACAGTAATTTTTTCTAGTCTCCTGTTTATCTTTTGTTGGGGAAGTTTATTTTTAGTTATATATAAAAATAATTGTTTTGTACACTGTTGGAAACAGGAATGCAGAGGCCTTGGCATTTTGTATTGTTTGTCAGTGTTGGATTTCTGTGGGAGTTGTTTAATTTCTAATGATCTGCATGTGTTACTAGCAGAATACCCGAGGAGTTCTGAAAGAATAAATACACTTGAGCTGAGATGCTAGGGACTCCACTGTATGGCACTGGCCATGAAGGTGGATCCCTCTTCTGAGGTCTGGCAGGGTTTGCGCATATAAGTATGCCTCCTTGTCTCTCTTGGTGAGCCACCACAGCAACGTACTACTACAACATACTACTGTTTTTGTTTTTGGAGACAGGGTTTCTCTGTTGTAACTCTGGCTGCCATGGAACTCACTCTGTAGACCAGGCTGGCCTTGAACTCACAGAGATCCACCTGCCTCTGCTTCCTGAGTGCAGGGATTAAAGGCACCTTTCCTTTTCTTAATGCTGTCTTCTTTTGTGTGTGTGTGTGGTGTGTGCAGGAAAAAAGTTTAGGTTCATACACGTGGACACCTGAAGTTGACATAGCATATCTTTCTCAATAGCTCTCCACTTTATTTATTGAGGCACGATCTCTCACTGGGTCTGGAGCTCGCTAGTTCCAGCTAATCTAGTTAGCTGACTTGCCTTGGGGAGTTCCCATTTTGAATTATGATGGCATCCAATTTGTCATTATTTTTCTTTCATGGACCATACCTTTGATATATATGTAAGAAATCTCTGCCTAATTAAGGTCTTAAAGACTTTCCTTTTTGGGGCCGGAGAGATGTGTCAGTGGTTAAGAACAATGGAGTTCAAGTCTTTCCAGCACCTATGTGGCTACTCACAATCTTAGCTCTAGTTTCTGAGGATCTAGTGTCCTCTTCTGGTCTCCTTGGGCACCAGGCACACTAAGTGGTGCATAGACAGAATGCATGCAAAATACCTGCCATACACGTAAAATGTTAAAAAGACTTTTTTTGTTAATGGAAATACTTAAGAGCAATTAATTTTCCTTAAGTACACAGTCTATCAACTTGCTGAGTTTGTTATATTTTCATTATCATTTATAGCTTAAAGTATTTCTGAATTTCTTTGGCCTGTAGGTTATTTAGAAGTATATTAACTTCCAAATACTTGAGGGACATTTCTAAATATCATTATCGTTTTAATTATGTTACCAGAGAAAATTTTGTACAATGTTAACTTTTTGATATGTACTGAAACTTATAGCTCAGTATCTAGTCTAGCTTGGTAAACACCCCAATCTGATAGGAAAAGAATGTGTATTTTCTTTGTTGTGTGATCAGATAAAATTAATAGGTGACTGAATGTGGTATTTCAAATTTCTATATTTCTGCTGATTTTTTTGGCCTATTTTGATAATTAGAGATATTTACATATTCAATTATAATTGTGGCTTTGTTTGTCTTAAATGTTTTTCCCCTGGCATTTAACAAATATACAAACACTTAGGACATCGTTTTTCCCTGTGAAGACTTTTTACCATTCTGAATCACGCCTACATTTACTTGGTAACAGCTGTTTTGAAGTCTAGTGTAATTATTGCTCATCTCCACACCATCTTTTTTCTCTACCCAACTACTTTCAGCCTATCTGTGTTTTTATATTTAAGATGCATATGTTTTAGAAGTATTTCATAAGATCTTGTTTGTTAGAACATCTACTCTGGGAGTTTCCATTAAAACAGTTTCCTTACAGTTATTGTAATTATTGGTATTATTGAATTTAAGCCATCATTTTTCTATCTGTTCTAATTTCTGATGCTTTTTTTGTTCTCCCCTTGACACCTTTAGTTACATTTTTAACGAGAAGAAGGAAACAGGCTAGTCATAGCCATTTCTTTCTAAGCTTTGGTCATAATATATAGTGTTGTTTTGAGATAGGGTCTCACTGTGTGGCTTTGGCTGTCCTGAAACTAGCTATGTAGACCAGGCCTTGAACTCACAGAGGTTTGATTGCCTCTGCTTCCCGAGTACTGGGATTAAAGATGTTCCTCACCACACTTGGCATTATATAGTCTTAACTCATCAATGTCTACTTAAAATTACTCTTGTGTTCCTTTCTAAGTACAAGATAATTCTTCCATCCCCTTCTGCTATGACGCTCTTGCCACATACTTCACATTTAGAAATGCTACGGAGCCACAGCTCAATGCTGTAAATCCTAAGCAGTTCCTTTTTGAAACAAATCGTTCTACATTTATACACATATTGACCACTTCCTATTCTCTTCACTCCTCTTATATATCTGTATTTCCATTTGGTGTTATTTCCCTTCACACTGGAAGACTCTCCTTTAGAATTTCCTACAGTGAGGACTCAATCCCCAGGTTTTACTTATTGAAAGATATTTTCATATTTTAGAAAAATTTTTACTAGGATATTTCTAAGTTGAAAAAATTTTCTTTTTCAGTACTTTAAAGAGAACATTCTATTGTTTTTTTGGTTCTGATTGCTTTCTGGGAAAAGTTAATAGTCAAGTGCACTATTGTTCTTTTGTATATACAGTAAATTATGCTTTGTTTCTCTGTTGACAAAATTCTATCTTGGTGTTCTTTCTTTTGCATTTATCATGCTGGAAGTTCCCTGAATTTCTTGGTTCTTGAAGATGATTTCTCCAAAATGAGTTTGAATTTATGTAGGCATTATTCTTACAAATTTTCCCTTCCTGTGTCTCTACGAGATAGTCATCACATCTGATATTAGCCCACAAGTTACTGTGATTCCCTTCATATCCCAAATGCCACCAAATCTTTTCTGTTTCCCAAATTGGTCAATTTCTATTTACCTGTTTTTAAGCTCAGCAAATTCTTCTAGTACCTCTAGCTGTTAAACCCATTCAGTCATTCTCTCATTTTAGGCATTACACACTTCAATTCTACAGTTCTTTTTGAGATGAGGTCTTACTATGTATCCCTGACTGGCCTGGAACTTGTTATGTAGACCACTGTGGTCTAGAACTCACAGAGATCCATCTGCCTCTGTCTCCCAAAAGCTAGAATTAAAGGCAGGTGCCACCATACCTGGTTATTCTACCATTTCTATGTTATTTCTTTTTATAACTATTTTCTGCAGAGATTCCCCATTCCTTTACTCCTTATTACTAATATTTCCATTAAATCCTTAAAATAGCTTTAAGGTTTGTCTATTTCTAATATGCAGATTATCTAGGGCACACTTACACTGAATTTTTTCTCTTGACTATGTTCTCTGTTTCAAGTTGTCAATATTTCACTGTATACTGTAAACAGATTTAATTACCATCCTTTTAACAGTTGTATTGGTAACTGATCTTGAAGTATAATTTGTTCTTGCTATACATTGTTCTTTGACAAATTTTCAGTTACTGCTTTTTATTAGCTTCTCTGAATTTTTCTCCTTGCCTAAGTATCTAAAGAGCCAGTTAAGGATTTCAGGATAGCTTACATGGAATCTGAAGGAATCAGAAAGATCCCTGGAAAGATTCCTTCAATTGTTTCTTTAATTCCTGGTCTTTCTGGAAGCCTTGAAACTTGATCTTTTGACAACTGGAGCCAAACAACTACATGTTTCTGCATGAATTTAGCTACCTTATACCACAGTGCTTTTGTAGGTGGTCATGAAAATAGAAATCTTAAGTCAGAATGATTCTTTTCTTTCAAGGGTCAAATTCTTCAGAGTTGTCTAAAGAATTCTGTGCAAAGTTTCTAATTATCTATAAGTCTGCTAGCTTAGTATCAAGTTTTCTATTATTATCAGAACTTATGTGTACTTAAAAAGATAAGCTTTCATACAGCCCAGGTTGGCTTTGAATTCACTACATAGTCAAGGACTACTTTGAACTTCTGATTCTCCTGCCTCTATCTCCTAAGTGCTGGGATTACAGATGTGGGCTGCCTCCCCCAGTTTACGTCCTGCTGGGAATGAAACCAGGGCTTTGTGAATGTTAGTTGAGCAATCAGGCAACTGAGCCACATCCTCAATTCTCACGCATCTATTTTTAAAAAGGTAATTTCATCCCTTCAGTTGCTTTTGTCCAAATCCTTGAAATGTTCCTTTACTTGTCTTTTCCCCACTCCTTGTATCTATTTAATTCCCTAACAGATTCTCTGGGAATTTAGTACTGTCTTTAAAACACCCAGAATGTGATTTGTTTTTCCTACCCCTATTGCTACCAATTGGGTCACATCAGCATCTTCTGTGCCCCAGGTTGTTGTAATTAAAATGGTTTGGCTTACTGTCTATCAGTATTAACCTGTAAGTTGAATAAGAGCATGGGTTTTTGTATGTCTTCTTCATTACTGTCCTGTTCTGCACCTCTGGACATAGTAGGCACCCAGTAAAATATGTTAAGCTGAAAATATCTGCATAATTGAATCGATTTGTTTGTTTATTTTTTAACTATAAAGAAAATCAACAAACAAAACCCTGGAGAGCCTCATGTCTGAAAACATGAGCAGGTACAAGTTAAATCAACCTAAATGCAATGAGAGTGTATATTTATGGAAGTTGCAGGAATTGTCCGTATGTACCTTTATATAACAGGTCTTAACACAAGCTATTTAAGCAAATCTCACAGAAGTATTTCAAAGATGGGTTTATTAACAGTCTTACTAGCGAACTTGGTTAAAGCTTCAGAATCCAGAGCAGTGGTTACTGAAGTAATTTAGGTGATAACATATTTGGAAGACCTGCTGTTCTTTGAAGAAAATTTACTAAATGCTTTTCTGCTAGTAATATGATCGCTGAGAATTTTAAAGAGCAAGGGAATAGAGAGATGAAAATAACAACCAGTGCACTAGATGTTCCTATTAAACAGGCAGCTAAGTGGCTAGAAACTTAAAATGACTTCCACTAAGAGCTGACACTAGATCTGAGCTTACAGGACATAAGATCACAGACCTGAAGAAGGAAAGATCTCTGCATAGAGTATTCACAGAAATATGAACATAAAGATTGTACATTAAAGAAACTATAAGAGCTAGTCTGGTAGAGTCCTATGTAATGAATGCAAGGTGAGTCTGTGTGAGACATGAAGTAGCTGAAACATCAGCAGCTCATTCAACCCATGGAACAGGAGGGAATGGTGATATACAGTAATTTAAAGTCAGCACTCAGCTCTATAGAAATCTCTCAAGGTGCCAGTGACTGATAAGTATCTGAGAACACTTATTTGACACATCAATTGTACTCGCATCAGTTGTTTTGAGACAGGTTTTCTCTGGCTGTCCTGGAACTCACTCTATAGATCAGGCTGGTCTTGAACTCAGAGATCTGCCTGCCTCTGCCTCCCAGGAACTGGGATTAAAGATGTACGCTGCTACCACCCAGCCTTACTAATTCTTTATACGCTGTTATTGATTCAGAATACATTCATCTATCAGGAAGATTAAGTGAAAGACAATGATTCACAACTATGGTTACAGAAAATTTGGAGGCATTCTTTCAGACATCAAAATTTAGTGTATATTAAAATTTAATATAGTAACTGCAGCAACAGAAAATAATTACCAGTTTAGGCTATCAAGAAAATAGTTAGAAGACAGAAGTAAACACAACTTCTGCTGAGCAACCACCAAATATGAAGCTCATGCACTTTATTTATGGGGGGGTCCTTAAATCTTTATTCAAAGCCTTTCTTCGATCTTATGTGAAATTTTAGCAAATACAGTACCAGCACCTTTATTCACAGCACATCAGTATAAGAAATGAAGGCTGATGACGGGGATGGGAATAGGACTTCACTGACAGCACAAGAAATTTAAGGTGACAGCTTGACTGAAGAGGTGAGAGGGGAACTGTAAAGCACAAATGCACAGCAGTCTAAGACGTTCAGCTGGAGAAAACAGCTGCACCCACTCTTAGGCACTCTGAAAATGCATATTATATTATATAGGGTACCCTAGTTACTACATTTTCACTTCCTATATAATATGCATTAGAAAATGTTAACTTGCGTTCAACAAATTCTTTTTTTAGAAGGTAGGAAAGCATGGAATATATTTAGGAAAAAGTCATCAAAACAGTTAAGACGAAAGCATGTATGCTTAGAAGTGTAATAATATCCATATTGTTATTTAGTAAATAATCTATTGGCTAACATCTAATATATTTTTATGGTTCTAATGGTCTAATTCTACGGAAGTTTGTATTTTCAATGTCCCTGGAGAGGACAAAGGCTAAACTTGACAACTCTAGGTGTACTTTGGGCCTATCAGGTTCATGAAATTCCTATGTAAACTCTGTGTCTATGTGTATATATATGCAGGATTCTCAGAAGGCACCATAACTATCATCTAGACAGTACTTTAACTGAAGAAGAAATTATTTTTTAATTCACAGAAAATGACAATTTACCTCATGCATTATGGTTATTGTTGTTATTATTATTATTTTGGACAGTCTCTCCCTATGTAATTATTATTTTTTATTATTATTATTGCTATCATTATTTATTATTATAATATTATATTATCATATACATATGTTATATGCATATGATATATTATACACATATAATAATACATATACATAACGCATGTAATAATAATAATTATTATATACATATAATAATATTATTATATATCATCATCATCATCATTATTATTACATCTCTCCCTATGTAACCCTGGCTGTCCTAGAACTCACTATGTAGAACAGGCTGGCTTTAAACTCAGAGACCTGTCTGCCTCTGCCTCCCAAGTTCTGGGATTAAAGGTATGCACCACCATGCCCAGCTTAATTGTACTTTTAATATAAACATAATAAACAACAATGCTATCCATAGGTGAGAATATTTATATAAAATTCAGTATAAGCCAGAATTCTGAAACATTCAAAGTCACCTTCAAAAATACTTGGAAAGGCAAGCATACTGATCTTTAGTTACTATTTATAATACTATAACAAACTATCTGGGTACCTAAAATGTAACACGTTGTAAAGAATTTCTTACTAATATATTTGGAGATTTTATATATACATATTCACTCCTGGCTAGCTGCTCTCTCACACACACAGACCCTCTCAGCTGACACAGCAGCATGTGCTAGTAGCCCCTGCTGTTTGGGAGAGTGATGCAAGAGGACCGCTTAAGGCCTGAGTTCTGTGTCAAGACCCCATCTCTTTAAGAAACCTCTTTCCCCAATCATTCTACTATTCAGCAATCTCCAGTGAAGCACTCTATAGTCTCTTCAAGTGCCCCATGTCAGGTGTTGATGCAATCACTGTGGAATCTATAGAAGCTTTCTTAGAAGGTATTTACGGATCAGATATGATGGACCTGCTGGACATCATGACTTGTGGGTGTGGTTTGGCTATTCTGTTAAGTCTGTACTTTCTACTTATATTGTTACACTTCTTACTTACCAAGTCTAGTTGTTTTGCTCTCAAATTGATTTATGCCAGGCTTTTATGTTATAGTTTTAGTATATACTGCATAATATGATAAAATAAGCACTCCAGTTTAGCTTTGTTTGTGTCACTGTGAGAAGCCCTGAACCATTCACTGTGCAGTGATCCACTGCAGCACCAAGAACCAGCAGAGTAAAGCCACAGTAAAGCATAAATACTACTCTACCTGGCTGTTTGTGGTAGGTGAGTTCTCTGCTCGTCAAGCAGAACCACCGCTTCTTGAAATTCTTTTTTCCAATACGGGTTCTTCCTTGAGCTCTTTTATACATCTCACTGTCAACATAACAGGCAAAAGTAAACATTTAGTCTCAGAGATTAAAATTATTCACCTGAAACAAAGAACTGACCCTTACTATTAGATGACACTGGTAGTCATCTGTGATTATTAGTATATGACAGCGACTTCCACTGATGACTCATGTATCTTACTTTGGCCGCACTGAGGGAATAGTCTTTAATTCATGTAGGGTTGTTTTAATCTTATTTCTAGGCATGCATAATGTCTATGCATATGTGTGCAGTACCTGTGGAAACCAGAAGAGGGCATCAGATCCCCTGAAACTAGAGTTAAAGACAGTTGTGAGCCACTTTGTGGGTGCTGGGAATTGAATCCAGGTCCTCTATAAGAGCAGCCAGTGCTCTTACCCACTGAGCTATCTCTCTAGCCACTAAGTAATGTAGTTTTAACATTGTGCTATACAGAGTAAGAAGGGGTCAAGTAAGTTATTTGATTCCACTAACTCCTAGTAATAAGTACTCTTCTTTAAGGCTACACAGAGCTATCTCATAACTGCAGAACAACCCAGGACTATGTGGCCAGTGAGTGCTGCCCTATGATATGGAGCTGACAGGGTAGTGAGTGTGATTTACCTGACTGGATAAGCTCAGGAAGTTGTAGAACAGAATAAAAACTCATGTTTCTTTCCTCTCAGACCCATATGTTCATTGTACTTACTGTCTACATAGAAACAACTTTCATGTCTCATTAATTAATTACCCTTCTTTCAGGTGCACAGGCTCACTCGTACCGCTGGACTCTTTAGTTTCCGTAGATGAAATTTCATCCAAGAACTAAATGGGGAGATGGGAAGTATTACAGTATGTGAGTAAATAAGGTATATCATAAAAAATTTATTTTCTCTTAGCAACCATTGATTATATTAGAAAATTCTTAATTATCAAAGACTATATATAATGCAATCTTATACAAAAAGCTTAGGACCAAAGTGCTATAAATTTATGATCCTGAAATACTTGCAAATATATTAGGATATCTTGGGGACTGAACTCTAAGCAAAATTCATATACACAGCTTAAAGGTAATTTTATACAGTATTTTTACTAAACCTGTACTTTGTGACCTATCACATAGGATCACGTATAGAATTTTCTATTGTTACATCATGTCCACTCAAGTTTTAGATACTGAATATTTCAGATTTTAGAGCACCTTAGATTAAAGATGATCATCCTACAGTAATCTATAAAATAAAATGCACTGGTTATAGGAAGTTCCCGAGTTACAAATGAAAGCTATTCTAAAAAGTTTATTGTCTTAACAATAAACTTAACAATATACTTGATAAATAATATATAAATTATATTTATAAATATATAAACAATATATTTATTATATTATGTTGTATATTATAAAAATAAATAATTATAAATAATATAACAATATACTTAATAATAAACTTAATCATGCATATGGAGGTTAGAGGACAACTTGTGGAGTTGGTTCCCTCCCTCCAAACATGTGGGTCCCAGAGCTCAAACTCAGGTCATTAGGCTCCAGAACATGTGGCTTTTACGTGCTGAGCTATCTTGCTGTCCCATTTTGCTTTACTATGGCAGTTGGGTACCCATTCTACTACAAAGCAAGAACTATTAGGCTTTTGTCCTGGACCAAAGATTCTTAACAAAAGATAATTTTGTACTCTGGGTGATACCTAGCAATAGCTAAAAGCATTTCTGGTCTTCAAAGCTGGGGATATATTATTGGCATTTAATGCAGGGATGTTGCTAAATATCCTATGATACCCCTTAAAGTCAAGAACTCCCCAGCCCCAAATGTCAAGTGTTGCAGTAGAGAAACCTAACCCTAGAAATCTGTATTTGTATAGTTAAGACAACAATAGCAACAGCAGTTATTGTTAAAACTTGCTTATCTCACAGCTTTGACAGGAGAATTGGAAGAAAAAAAATAAGACTTCTTGATTGACAGTTATAACCATTTTTTTTAAAACTGGATATTGACTCCTAGGAAGAATATGAAATGTTAGTTCCTTTAGGTTAGATGACAAGAAAGTTTCTTATTTCCAAAATAAAATAACCATACCTTTTTCATGTCTGTAAAATATCTTTCTTCCTGAAACATTTTGAGAAACTCACACATGACTGACTTTTTGAAACGTGACTATGAAAAAACAAACACAGGATTTGTTTATACACAGCTTCTTAAACTGTTAGTTGTGATTCTACATGGGGTCATGAAAAATTTATCAATAGTAAAAGATTTCTGAAAGCACAGCAACAAGAACTAATTCAAAATCAAACATGCGGTGACTCCGAGGTGTTTCTGGCACAAGGTACCACGCCACTGCAGCTTTATCTCTGCTCACCACTCTCACGCTCTGCACTGTGCATGCCGACATACACGCATCACCAATCACTGTTGCCTGAAAGACTCGGCACACAGCTCTGGGATACTGTATACTAGGAACTGAGCTGTTTTTACTAGACACTAAGGCTTTTGCTCTAACAGAAACACAGTGGTTTAATTACAGAAAACAAAGACTTACAATATTTTCCCACATCATTAGTCAGCATGTATCAAATCAGTAGTTTGGGATTTTATTATATTTGAATGTTTGATTTTAACAACTTCTTAGTTGCTGACTAAAGTTTCACTAAGCAAACAAACAAACAAACAAATCCCCAAACCAAAACATTTAAGTAAATTCTAGCTTGAGATTAGGGCAGAATTTCCAACAATTTTCAAAATGGCCTTAAATATTCTGCCATTGTACTATGTTTTTATGCAAACTGAATGATTATAAAATCAATATGATCAACTTGGAAAAACACTAAAGATCTTCTACATCTTATAGTATCAAATACTCAACATAATATTTATTTATGTAAATATAAACAAGTATATCCATTTCATTAGTATGCAAATGTGCTTTTTGTCTTTAATAAATGGTAACATTATATATATATAAATAATTGTTTTAAAATATGTTTAACTAATATACAACACAAATATGTATCAAAACTCATTGCATATATAAATTCGTATAATTATTGTATGACAAAAATAAATTTGATACAAATTTTAAAAATGTACTCACAAGTAAGTAGACAGGGTTTAATTAGCACCCAAAAAGGTATAGAGTCATCATTACTCAAAGGCCTAAAGGGACAAGTGAGAAATGGAAATCTACCCAGTGCTGCCTGACAAGAGCTACCTTTAGTAGACAGAACAGTGCACATATAGTAAGTAGACAGAAGACGAAGGAATAAATTCTCTGGCTTCACTCTTCTTTGACTTCCAGCTTGCTGTGTTTCCATAGACCAAGTTTCCATCGAAACTAGAGGTCATAGGCCCTCCTGAGGCACAGAGTAGAAAAAAATAGGGATATATATCTGGATGGGCAGATGGAAACTATCCATCCCAATTTCTAGTTTCTTTTTTGTTTAAAAAATGGTGTAAGTGGGAACTGAACCTAAGGTCTGATGTATAAGAGGTAAGGGCTCTGCTACTGAGCTACAGCTCAGCCCTTCAACGTCCAGTTTCATGGTGAAGGAATGAAAGCAGATAGGGAAAGATAAAAATCCTTAGGGATGAGGGACAGTGGTAAGTGAAGGCAATTATGTAAGGGTGTGGTCCCTGGTCACAGGGGCTTCTCCCATGTCACTAGCAAACAGGAATGGGTCCAGATTAGTAGTGCCCAAACATGTTGAGCACAAATGAAAAATTGTGAACACTTTTCTTCAAGTTTCCTAATATATACTTGAACTTAAAACATACTCTAATGTGGGGAGCAGATGAAGCCCTGAGTGGATGTGTATTATTGACAAGTGCACAGCCAGGTCGAGGACCCTAGAGTACAAGACAATCCCTATATATTCCTCTGGTTCCCCAAATCGCCGAGAGTCACAGATTTCATTCATGTTAGGTAGCAAGTATGGCAGTGTTTTCTTCTCTTGGCTAATCAGTCGTAATTACTCATGACAGTTCACGTGGATGCCTTTAGGAGCCAGCTCTTCATCAGAGACTTACAGAGGTCCAACAGTGTTGTTTCATCTGTGTTGTAGACCAGATTTGGTACTGGCACAAAAGCCACTATGGAGTTTCCTCAACTCTTCTAAATGTGGAGCAGCAGGAGGACTGGGGACTTCACATTCATATCCATGATCTTGTTCCAGAGTACTCCTATAGTGCTTTCCACTAAGGGACTAACCTCTGCCACACACACCAGTTAAGTCAACAAACCCAGAATATTCCAGGGTCATGGCTACTGGGCACTCGTGGTCTTTAGGCCTTTCCCACATAGCACATGGCTTATCTCATGATCAGCTCCTCTCTGAACATGACAAGGCTTGGTTCATATTCTGTCATTTCTAGCTGCTGATACTCAAAGGTAACTTATGCTAGGCCAGATGCTGGGTACCAGCAAAGCCTATCTATTCTTTTGTAGAGCTACTGACCACTGTTACTTTATCAGCCAGAGCATGGCTCTTCCTCTTCTGCTGAACATTCTTAATGAGAGGAACTGAGGAGCAATGAAGGTCTCTCAAAGCCTGTGACATAGCACTGAACATGGTAGTCACTGTTTGGCCTTTTTCCTCCTGGATCTCACACTGGGGGAAAACCCAGAATAGCAGCTGCAGAAGCAAATGACAGGAGAAATGCTCTCTCCTCAGTATTGGGTATTGGGACATTTCAAAATGCTAAAATAAGTTATTACTAGTAAATGTCTGATTTGTTGTTCCTATTTTATATATCTAAGGTTGCATGAAAATTTCTTGGGTACTACTTCATGAGTAGAGAAGTTTATGAAGCCCTGAAGTAGCACACTAAGAAAATGATATTTCCATCAATTATTCAGCTTGGAGCTAAAGACTTCTTTCAAAGCTGTTAGGTGACTATGGCCCAGACCATCAGCCAACTCAACGGTGCCTGTGTCTTTTCTTCCTAATTGTCCACCCTATCATGGGTAAATCAGGTTAACTAACCACTGCCTCCTTCATTAGGTGACTACAGTTTAACATCCACTAAAAGACAATTATTGCATCTGAATGTGCTTTTAATATGAAGGAGATAAGTGAAGAAGAAATTTTAGGGTATAATAAAATTTATTAAGTATGAAAAGGAAAAAGTTAGAGACTCACCTTTCTTCTGGAGAGACTTCCCCAGTTTCCCAAAATCTGAATGGTTTTGGAGATGAGAGTTAATGTCCTAATTGTCTGTGTATCCTAGAAAATGTAAAAGTGACCAAATTCTTCGTTAGTTTTTCAAATAGAATTTATATAAAAAGCAGAATAGAGTGAATAGACTATATGGCTCTTAAATAGTGGCTAAAAATGTTCATTGAAATCAAGATAGTTAAAATGTAGCTAAGCCTAGGGCAACTTACAGAACTCAGAGGCTAAGAGACTAAAGAAATCAGTGATATAGGTCTATGATCCCAACTACTTGGGAGGCTGAGACAGAAGACTGCAAACTTGAGGCCTGTTTAAGCTACAAAGTGAATTGAAGTCCAGTCTAGGCAACTTAATCAGCTTCCCATGTTTCAAAATAAAAAGCAAAAAGAGGGGGTACAGGTCAGTGGTAGAGTACTTGCATAGCATGCATGGGGCCTTAGGTTCCAGCCTTAGTACCATTAAAAAAAAAAAAAGACAAAGGTTAGAGATTTAATGACTTGTTCCCTATGAAAGATATTATTTAATTAACTGTATCTAATGGTTTTGTGCAGTCTAGAAGACTGGATCACACTATAAATTTTATTCATTTTTGGAATATCAAAGCAATCTACTTTTTCTACCATATTCAAAGCATGTTCAAATAACATATATGACTTCTGCAATCAACTGCTTCCACCATGAGGGCAGAGGAAGAATTGAAATTCAGACCGGGAAATGAAGTCACCCAGCTCACACAGGATCTTACCAGTCGGTAACTATCCGGTCTGTTATCTAAGCTATCTTTTAGTTCTGACAACCTGACAGAAGTAAACATAAACAAAATGGACAGGAACAGAGTTCTCCTATGAGTCTTTGATCTCTTCATTTTAAACCGAGGTATAATTTACACTTAGTGACTTGACCTGTTTGTAAGTGTACAGCCTGGTAAGTTCTTACCAATCTGCATTTCTATATAACCAACTTCCTACCACACAGTTTTCCTTTGTTCAAGGATCAAAGTAAACAATATTATCAAAAGACATATCCAGGAAAATTTAGTAAATGAAATATTTTGTTTTAGCTTGTATTCCTACACTGAAAACAGGCAAAGAATGTGGTAGGAAAGAAATGACCAAGACATGAAAAAAATCTGAAGAAGGACTATCTGGTATACAATCGTATAATATATTTGGCAAAAGTTATAAATTACAGTTATCCATAAAGTATTTTAGCTGGAGCAGTCAGGATTCCATTCTATCTATAAGAAGTCCCTACTACATTCCTATCTTTGAAGAAAGTAACATTCTTTAAAGTTCTGGTAAATTAAGTTTGAATTAAATTTCACAAGATTTATCCATTTAAATTTTGTTTTGTTTTTGTTTTTTGACATAGGATTTCTCTGAGTAGACCAGGCTAGCCTTGAACTCAAGAGATCTGCCTGCATCTGCCTTCCAAGTGCTGAGATTAAAGGTGTGCACCACCACTGCCTGGCTTAAATTTGGTTTTTAAATTCAGTATTTTAGAATATTTGTTCTTGAACTAGCAAAAGGAAACAAGGTACATTTTATTCAATTTCAGGCCACCATATGCTTGTTTAGATCCACATAACAGTGACTACTATTGTATAATCACATCATTCAGCTGCTTTGATTCCTTGGTATTGTACACCTAGTACCCTCATCCCTGGAAGCTAGGATACAACTTGGTACTGCCACTCAGCAAATGCTATGTAATGTTTATTAAATTCAACCAAAATGTTGAATTTTCCAATTCAAATTAACTTAGCATACACTCTCTTCTTTTTTCTCTTCTGTCAACTCATGGTGCCACTTGATCAACAAAAAACAATGTCACAGGTTTGCTACAATCTTTCAAAAAAGCAGTTGTTTGTTCTAATTGCACCTTTCCTTCTAAAGATATTTTTCAGAATCCTCTAAGAGCCTGACCTGGAGGGAGCAAAGCCTCCCTCCCCCCCATATTAAATCTTGAATCAGTTTCCCCATCAAGAAAAAGACTCATTTAATGAGCTCGTTCTCTGAACTACCATCTCTATTAATCAAACACTCACTGAGCATGTGATTGTCCTAGAAATTGCCATGTGCTCTGGATACATATATTTGGAAAAGATCTAGCCTTGTTCCTGAGGTACTGGCAGTCTATGTGCAGAGATTAAATACAGATGCTACTAAAACAGAATATAAAATGCCATGACAGAGAGTGCCCAGGATGTTACAAGTATATACTAAAGATATAAAACTAATGGGTTAAAGAGGTCTCCCTTAGGAGAGTCTTAAAAGGTGTTATCAAGAAAGAATGAGGGATATAATGAGAATAGTCCATTTTTTTTTTTACTTTATGAAACAGTGGTTTACCAAGTCAATGTTCATATAATCTCTATTTTAAAAAAAAGAAGAATTGCCATAGCAATTCAAGTGAAGGATCCCATTTTCCATTCTTCTGGCTGTATTAGGAATTGAATGTAGACTCACAGATGCTTGGTAAATGCCTTACCACTGAGCTACAGTCTCAGTCCTTAGTCATCTCATTATTATTATTATTATTATTATTTTAGATTTATTTTTTATTTTTATGTGCATATGTGTGCCTGTGTGGGGGCATGTGGACACGAGGGTGCAGATGCCCAGAGTTCAGAAGGGCTAGATCCCCTAGAGCTGGAGTTGCTCGTGGTTGTGAGCTGCCCAACATGGGTGCTGGAAACTAAATTTGGGTCCTCTGCAAGAGCAGTAAGCCTTCTTAACTGCTGAATCATCTCTCCACCCTCCGTATTTTAAAATTAGTATTTTTAAAAACAGTTACTCATGCATATATGCACACACGCATACCTCAATGAATCTGTCTTTCAGCAAGAACAGCTCATATCCAGTGCCCTTGCACTAATTATTTAGCTACCTGTTCTTTAATCTACTCTTTCTTGTCTACTGTACTAAAACTACCTTCAATAGTTAGTTTCTCAAAATTCAAAGAATTCTAAATGTAAAATTCAGTAATGTTTGGTCAACTCTGCTCCTGAATTACTTTGTAACTTTCAATACTTGCCGATGTCATCATCCCCAGTTCTCTGAGATTACTCTGTATTCTTAGCTTGCACAGTAGTAACTACTTATGCTTTTACTTGTTACCAATCAAGTGCTAGCTTTACATGTATGCAAACAGTTCTAGATTAACAGAAGGCAGCTATGCTTATCTCTACAGCACCAATGCTAAATAATGCTATCCCCACTACTTCAAAGTTTCTTCAAAATGAAGGGTTATGGCTTAAGACCTATAAGAGATGCTGGGGTGGCAGGGATGGAGGCACACACATAACAACAAAAAGGGACCAAAAGAAAAGGTAGAAACTCTGGAAAATAATAAAATTGTATGAAAAGTACCCTGAAAGTGTCCATGGTTAGAGGGATTTTATTTCAACGTTCGATCTAGAAATTCCAAGTCTGAATACAAGGCAGAGTCACAAGTTCAGAGGTAGGAGTTCTGTTTATGTACAAAATGTTGCTAGTAAGCTTTGACTGACCCAGGTCTTTATAGTTTTAGTTAACATAACCACAGATAGTATTGCTCAGTGAACAAAAGGATACTGGCTCTTTGTGGTGGCTACACAGAGCATCTACCTTCTGCCATTGCAGTGTGGCTCTACTCAGCTAACACTGTGAAGTTATCCAGAGAAGTGGACACTCAGAACCCAGTTTAGCTGCAAAGTCCACATGTCTTCTTGCACTGCATTACCTGATGGACCAGGAGTACATTAGGATGTCAGGTAAGGCTGCAAGTACCTCCAGCACTGAGCACTGTAACAATGGTTGCTCTAAGTTTCCCAACAGCAGTCTGCTTACAGACTAAGGAGACTGAATCTACTCCATTCAAATCCAGTCCAAATTGGGTAGGATCCAATCACCATGTCATAGTTATGTGAATCCAGAGAAGCTATTGCTTGGTGATTTCCTTACCTATATATAGAGCTAATAAAATAATTTATTCCTACACTGACTAGGGTAACCTAAATGAGTTAAACAAATAAAGTGGTTAAAACAAAGCTTAGTCAAAGTACTTAGTATAAAGCAGTCATTACATGTTTCTTATTATCTGTTATACAAATCATCAGCTAAAAGCATCAATTTAGAACAAAAAAAAGGCTAACGAATGACTAAAAATATGCTGTATGGAGAAGGATGTAGAAATAGGTTGAAAAAAGGAACCTTAAAATATTAAGAAGTATATATGCAAAGAAGATTTAGGTTTAGGTAACTGAGTAGAACTTCAGAAATAAACTATATGCTTTAAGAATTTTAAATCTCATATTTATGATATAACTTAGGTGAACAGAAAGCAAAATATTAAGATACCAAGTAAGTTAGGTTCCTATACATTTTGGAAATTTATTTCTTCATTTTTTCTTCAAATTTCTGAGATTTTAAAATATTCTCATGATTAAACTATGGTAAGTCGGGTGTAGTGGGCATGCCTGTGCTTCTGTACTCTGCAGACTGACGCAGAAGTCTGTGGTCATTTAAGGTCAATCTGGGCTATGATAAGATTCTGCCTCAAAATATAGAAATAAAAAATAAACTGTTATAATAAAACAGGAAAGGGTCTGTTAACAACCAGGCAAAACTACTACTACCAACCACCGCCGCCATCCTGTAACTAATGGCAAACAGCACGTATGTATACAGCAGAGGGAAAACTTGACACACCTCCCTTGTGCTCAGCAGCAGACTTCAACTCATCAGCATTTTATCACTTGTGAAATATGTCTTAGCATAGCAAAGTAAGAGTGGCCTGTTTTATTTTTTCTTCATTTTACTAAAAATAAATAAAAATGGAATAAAGCTTTGAGAGGAACAAACACTTACTGGATAATGAGGTCGCAAATGAAAAGTATGAGGTGATAGTATCGCTACAGCAAAGAAACGAAGGAACACAAAGCTGCTCACTGCAGAGTACTGCACATGAGGGTTATCTGCAGGGATAAAATGGTGAAAGTCATGCAAAAACACGAGTTAAAAACCAAAGATGATAAAGCAAAAAAACATCATGTAAACTAAGGAAAGGAAAATAATTCGTAAAACTTGAGTTTGTGAAATGATACTAATGACTGTAGTTAAAGTAAAAGAAAAAAGCCATAACTTAAAATAACAAATAAAATGAAAGGCAAAATTGCTATGTTTTTTAAGAAACATTATTAATAATTATTTGAATTTATATTTTGATAATAATTTGAAATATAGCTTTTTCTTCATATAAAAGTGGCAGTATCTAGCACTACCTAGTGGTAACACTGAATACCAAAAAGTAGCTTTCATTTTTCACGTGTTTTAAATTCACCCTAAAAATCTTGGTGATATCAAAGGCAGTTAATCCTGATTGTCCAGTTCATTGGATGGGAAATGCCTAATGAGTCCAGCAAACCACCTTTTGGAGTGTTTTCATGACGATGTTTCCAGAGATGATTAGATCTAATGAATGGTTTACTACAGTAATGGATTTCTATTTGACTGTTGTGTGAGGTGGTGGGACTGTGGAAGGTGGAGGCATGTTAGAGGGAGTAGGGTGCAGAAGGAGTGCACCACCACCTGGCCTCAAAGGTGTATTTTGGCCCTGGCTTATTCCTCCCTCTCTCTGCCTCCTCACTTCCATGAGGTGAGCAGCCTCTTCTGCTACACGATACCACCCAGGCCTGACTACAGCAATGGATCCTGCGGATGCTAGACTGAAGCTTCTGAAACTATGAGCTCATATAAACTTTTTATTGTTTTTCTCAGGTATTTATCACAAAAGGAAAAAAACAACAACTAATTTAAAGACTAAAAACAATTAGGTAGAAATATTACTTTAAAAACCTATTTGTACTTCACATAAAATTGCAGATGCACTGAAGGCTACTGTAGCACTGATCTTCAGTACTTGTTGCAGACTGGAGTCAACCATCAGATGATAGAGAAGCAGGTGGTGAGGGAAAGACTCTGGATTTGACTTGAGTTTTAGCTCTTAAAATCACGCAGTAGGAAACACCACCAAGCTGACCATCCCATCATCATTCTTTAATAGTATTTGCTTCCTACTGACTGCTTGCCTTGTTATCCATCCTCCAGGTAATAGGAATGAACAAGACCTCAGTTTCAATGGGTAATGGCCTCAAACAGTGTTGAGGAGTAAGAGACAAACAGGCTAGCAAGCAGGGAATGTGGTTATAATCTAGCTCCCTACTTGAAGTTAGAATCTAATCAGCACTTTACTTTTACGTATGTAGGATCAAATCTCTGCTTCCTTTATTGAGTATGAAGATTAGATATATTTATTTAAAGCTAAATGTTTTGTTTCTTTATTATAATTAACTAATATTATAATTAACTATAATTATAATTAAGTAATTACAATTACTGAATTGTATTGGGTAAATTAAATAGGAGGACAAACAAATGCAACATAATAAAATAACAAACTCTCTTTGGATGGCTAAGAAAGTTAATTTACAGTTTTATGCAGCTAGATAAACCTGCTTATTAGTAAGTAGCTACCTTGTCTATGCCTCCCCCTATGTTATGGGCAGATCTGCAATGGCTTTCACAAAATTATTTATGTAACAAAAATGAACTAAAATTTGAGTATTTCCAAATACTAACACTAAGAGGTAGTAATTCGTAACTTTATAAAAGCATTCCAAGAAAAATCTTCATAGCTACTTATGCTAAATTGAAGCACAATTTCTTGATATATGTACCTCAAAATCCTATGTATGTTAGGATGATAGTTGTAAAGCCAAAGGCTATTTCTGAAAAAAATCTTATGATCATAGACATGCATTCCCAAGCTGTCAAATCTAGTCAACTGTACAACACTAATGATTACTACTCTTTGAATATACGAAACTGGAAAAAAAAAGCTGATACAACAAAGGCATTCCTGTTTCTCCACAATCTCTTAAATATATGGCACATTTGCTCTTTTTATAAAGTTGCCATTATATTGAAATAAACTCAATTGTATGTTTTGAGATTATAGGAAAAATAAACCTTAAGTCTCACAAAGAAGCCAGAATCATTTTGAAAATTTTCTAGACTGCACAAATGCACAAACATTTCATAAACCAGTCGGACAGCATGTAGGAAAAAACACAGAAAAAAAATGCCGTGATTAAGAATATAACAAGGCACTTACTAGGAAATCTCTTAGTAGCCATTTGCCTCAGAGAATAAAAGATATCACACATCACAGTAGGGCAGCTCACACTTGATCCTACAATCGTATTGAAGACCTTGTCCACATAGTAGTGCAGATTCTCCTGTAGGTTTTAACAAAGCAAACACTAAGATGTTGACTTTCACATATCTTCAATAGTCTTTATGAAAAAAAGTAACAGATATGAGATTTATTAGACAGTGACTAGTATTCTAAAGCCTTGTGTCCATTCTCAAAACTCACCCAGTTAAAGAGGAAATCAACATTTTGACTTAATTTAATAAATTAAATTCAGACTTTCTAGACAGGTGAATATATGAATAAGTTTCATAAGAAGCACAGTTAACAAGACAATAAAAAAAGGAAATCAGGGAAATAATTCATGATAGGCAGTATTAGCACACTGTGACACTGTTATACACTGAAGTGAAAACTTGTGACCCCAATACAATTGTAGATTTCTCAGAGGCAACTATAACCATATGTCACTTAGTCCAATGAGTCTCACCTGAAAGGAATAGTCAAAATGGAGGTTACAACTAGATACTGTTTAAACCCACTATTATTACAGGCTATTGCCACTACTGTTGGTTGTTTACTAGAACTAGATGGTGAGACCCTACTGTTGAAGACATCATGTGCACACACATGGTGGCTCACAACCAACTATTACTCCATTCCTAGATGATCTGATGCCCTCTTCTGACCTCTACAGGTACCAGGCATACATGTGATACACAAACATACATGCAGGCAAAACACTCATAAATGTAATAATAAAATATTTATATATATGGGAGACAGGTACCAAAATTAGTGTCATTTTATAAACTACATTATATAAACTTACCTTGTTATTTTCTACATTATCTCCCTCTTTCAACTTAACAGGATCTATTTCACAGGATTTCGAGGATTCACATATCTGGAAAATACACGTATTTTTCAGTGTTTGCTCTTTCCTCTGTAATTTGACAACATGAAAATTCTCCTTCTATTATAAAATTAAATCTAACAAAGTTTATAGCCTCCAACTGAAGATAACATGTACAATGTAGATAACTCCAAAAAACTGTATCATAATTATTTATTATACACTTAAAATCCTAGTAAAATAAAATATAGCAAACAATAATGTAGATTAATGTGCCTTGTGAGTAAAAATCTGGACAGCAAAGTACTTTACTTATAGTGTCCGTCCTTATTCTCTCAGTACCCTATGAATGGACAGATCCTTCTAATCAACACACGGCGTCTTGAGAGAGGAGCTCTGGCGATGAGGTGTATCCTGTACCTCATCTAGAACAGGCTTCAATGTGACTTTCAGGTAGTGCCGTCCCACTATCTTCATCAGTTCGTCCAGACACCGGGTAGCCAGGGAATTCCCCCTAAAAATTGTGCTTGCGTCTCTGAAACAGAAGTAGAAAGAGATAAAAACCAAGAATAGCAAAAAGGGAAGAAAATGTTTTGAAACTAATATATTTATAGACACAATCTTAGTAATTTTTACTACTAATGAAGTTTGCTGCCATTAAAGTTTCTACCAAAACTATTTTCTGAAAATGTTAAAAATCAGTTTTAAAAAGAAACTATGCTTATGAATTAAAAAAAAATATATATAGTGTGGGTATGTGTGTATGAAATGATGGTGTTTTACTATGACGGGAATAGAAAGCCATTTGATTGCTCTTTATAGCATCCTATGTGTGCTTACAAGTGTGCCTTATAAAGAGCTGTTACCATTTTACTTGTGACATGTGAATCACTGCATCCAGAAGCAAAGATCAGTACTAGTAACAAATGAAACTGCACCACTGAATTAAACACATCCCCTCTCTAACTGGTCCTTACTGTTGTTGCATTCTGTTTGGTAACTCTTAAAAACTGTCTTTTGTCACTTTTCAACCTGCTGCACAGTAAACTGGTCAATACAGAAGAACTGAGACTATAAAAACAACCTGGAAAATTAAAGTTCAACTTCAACAATATAACTGACATTTAATGATATACAATTCTTACTGGGTTTCCTTCAAGTCCAGTTCAGCCACCGCAGTGATAAAAGGAACAAGTTTATTGTGATGCAGCAATAGTCGTACAAGAGGCAAAACAGCATCCTTCTGATCTTGACATATTTCACCCAAAATATAAGCAGCTGAGGCGGATACTGGCTAGGATACAGAATGGTAGAAGACAAACACAGAATCAAGGGAACATGGTTACATAGTCAATCACTAACATGAGGATACAATTTAAATATACTCATTAACTATAACTGATGTATAAAATAGTATTTAGTTTTTTATATAATTCTAATCAGAGATAAAATTTGAAGTGCATATCAGTACTCTGGTTCAGAGAAATCAAATACATACGAGTTTTAAGAGAGGACCTTACAAAATCTTTTCTTCATCATTTACAGATTATTTTAAACTACTTTCACATCGAGTCATATATGTAAGATTTTTTAAAGTACCTGAACATCTGGTGATTTTAGCAGCAAAGTTTTCAATGGACCATAGTACTCTGATGGAAGCACATAGTCTTCTGTGTAACATAGAGTTAATCGAAGAGACCCCAGGTCATCAGTTTTGGATGGCTTGTTTCCATTGTCTCTTGGTTGTAGCAAGTACCTAAAGTAAAAATATAGTCAACTCCGTATGATGGTAATGAGCAACTAGCCAGTGGGATTAGTAAACAGGTGGGCTACTGGAAACAACAACAACAAAAACAAAAACAAGAAGCTGAGGCTGGGAGGAAAGCTCAGTGGTGTAATATGTTCTCAGCATACTTAATCTCCAGTAAGTCAGTGAAATATGCACATACACAGAGAAAGTAGTTACTGGCAAAGATGGAACTTGAACGAAGGCAGTTTAATTCCAGAATACAAGTTCTTAATCACTATCAAGAGTCAACACATATTTATAGCATTCTACTATATTGTTATGTAAAAGTAAAAACATAGTACAGGTTGAGTATGGTAGTGTGTGCACTTGGGAGACTAATGCAGGAGGATTTTGAGTTCCAGGCCAGCCTGGGCTACATAGAGACCTAATTTCAACCAAACAAAGCAAGTAAATGAATGAAAATCATGCACACACGCGCACACACACACACACACACACACACACACACACACACACACACATAAAGACAGACACACACACACAAAATATTTCCAGAAACAAGAAAACAGTGACTAGAAATAGGACCTACTTGAGTGGCAGGGGGCAGGGAGCAGGGGGCAGGGGGCAGGAGGTAGGAGGCAGGATCCTTTTTTAATCATTTATCTAGGAATGGTGTGAGTACACTGCCTATTTTTTTAAAAAAATCAAATCAAATTCTATTATCTACTCAGGACAAAGTGAAGATTAGCTAGTATCAATATGAACAAGACACAGACAATGTTAACATCTGACCTATCACCATAAAAAATGAAAAAAAAAAATCTCAATGTTAAGGAGGCAAATCACTAAGAAAAGAAAGGGGACCAGCAAGGTGGCTCAGTGTTGGAGAAATTTATTTCTAATCATGGTTATAATTGTTTTGTACATTGTTGTAGAAGGGCTACCTAAGCCTTGACACCTTGTATTATCTTCAGGTATTGGCTTTATGTAAAAGATGTTTGCTCATGATCTGCACATACTCACTGCTCTTTGGCAGAGGCACTGTGGAAGAGCAAAACTGCTGTGGGGGAATTCTTGTAGTCCCTTTCCCACAGTCTGGCAACAAAGGAGAAAGCACTCCCTTAGGCCCCACCACAAAGGTAACACAGCATGCATTAAAGGATTGTAGGATGAGTGTAGGGTACAGTTTTCCTTCATTATGCAAATAGGCCTTTGGATGAGGGGGCGGGGTTTTTGTATTAATACAACACTCGAGGAGCTTCTGTATTAATAAAAACACATGAGCTCAGATGACCAGGGTTCCACTGTCCAGTATGGCACTTGCCATGACAGGTGGTTCTGTCTGCTGAGCTCTGGCAGGGTTTGCATCTATGAATACATCTTGTCTTCCTTGATGAGTATGCACAGTTCAGTGGGCAAAGGTGCTTGCTGACTGTTAGTACATAGTCCAAGAACAGAATCGTGTAAAGGGAATTCTGAGTGCTTGTGAGAAAACTCCAAGGAAATGACAAGAGTATAGTGACCTCAGTTTCTTCAAAAACACGGAATTGTTCTTAAACCATGTTTTTGCAACATGTAGCTTGTTCTTGTGATTATACATTTCACTCATGTGATTCTTCTTAACCTTCAGAGTATAAACTGTCTGATGCTCTGAATGAAGTTGACTTACTGCATGAGACTTTAGTCCACCTCATTTTTAGGATATTCTCCCAGGTTCTACCACCAATGAGAGCCAACTAGAGACATAAACAGCTGACAACCTTAATTTGATATCCAGAAGCCAGATGGTGGAAGTAGAGCAACAGGTATTCACATGTTATACACACAAGTATATACACATGCACATAAATAAGTAAACACATAAATGCAACAAAAAAGTTTTAAAAAGAAAGAGAAAAGTGACTGAGTCATCATATTATAATCTGCAAATAAAATTAAATTGGAACTGGGGCTGGAAAGATGGCTCAGCAGTTAAGAACACTTGCTGCTTTTGCAGAGAACCTTGTATTTGGCCTGGCACCCACATAGTGGCTCACAATTATTCGAAACTCCAGTGCCAGAGTCATCAGACACTCTCTGCTGGCCTCCACAAGCAACCAGCATACAAATGGAATACAGACATACATGCGGGCAAAATACTCATGCACATAAAATAAAAATCTAAAAAAATTAATTGGAACCATCAAAAACCAGTTTTTAGGAGTCCAATAAAATAGGCAAATAGTAATGGAAATTACCAGAAAAAAGAAAATAGAAAAACTTCAAACAATATTACTCTCTACTGATAAGTTATTATGACCCATTGCAAGATCAGGATTAGAAATAATTATGCCTGAATAAAAAATTTGAATTTTTGTGAAGTTAGCCCCACTAGAGGATGCTATTGTTCTACAAGTGATGGAGACCAAGGATCCTGAGTTAAAATAAAATGGCATTAACATTTTTATATTTCCCTATAATGTACATTAATACACATAGATTAGCAGATTCTTCTTTTTTTATGCTACAAAAATTTTAGCATTTATACTTCTCAGAGGCTACTTTAAAACATTTCAAGTTCATTTTGGTGGGCCCTGGGAGGTATAACAATTAATTTTGCTTTTCTGTACTAAAGGGTATGGAATATTATTTTAAAGACTTAAAAACTGAGTTCAGAAACTTTCATGGAGATTAAAGAAAGCACAGCATTTGGGGAAGGGAAACACTGATACATTTTTCTTAATAATGAAGAAATTATTTCCCCTCTCTGGATTCATTGAGAAATTACACAAAATATCGTTAGAAAGATCAATACATCTTCGATGTGTGTCAATTATTAAGTTAAATTAAAAATTAGTTAAAAATAAAAGTCTAAATGCAGTCTATGAGAGAGACTATGGGATAGCATAATCCAAGTGAGGAGTACCAGATGGCTGGATAGAGGAGGCAGGCTCTTTTAAAGACAAATGAGGCCAGAAAGAAGTATCTAATAGTCAATATGAGCCTTGGTGTGGTACACACCTTTAACCTCAGCACTCAGAAGGCAAAGGTAGGGAGATCTCTGGGTTCAAGGCCAGTTTGATCTACATAGTAATGTCCAGGCCAGTCAAGTTTACATAGTAAGGCCCTGTCTTGGAAGACAAACAAAACAACAAAAGCCCAATCCTTAAATATTCAGTGTCAATTCCTCTTCTAGGCAGCAGAAACTGAGTTCTAAAAAGTGGCTCTGATGGCTAACATTCTACAGTATGTACAGACCACATTATTTAAATCCACTCACATGTCAACATTTTGCTATCAAAGGGTGAAATCCTACCATTTGTGGTAATCTATCTAGACTGAGGACATCTGAAATCCTTTACTGAGGAGTAAAGACAGGTGGATTCCCTGGAGCTCACTGACCAGATAGTCTAGCTAATCAGTGAGTGCCAGGTTCAGAAATCCTCTCTCCAGAAAATGAGTGATTGATGAAGATACCCAGTGTTAAGCTCCATTCTCTACATACACGTGTCCATGTACACCTACACGTTCACGCAACCACATGAACAAGCATGCCCCGATACACACACACACACATAAACACACATGACAATTAATTGAGAAAGGCATGTTTCTACATACTCAGTTGAAATACCAATCTAGGAAGAGACACTGACTAAGATACATGAAGGGACAAGATATACATTCTTAAGGGCAGACAAAATGCTTCATATTGAGATAAATATAAATTTAATATCTGAGCATTAAGTTAACATCGATTTTTTATCAACTACTAGAACCACGAAAAGGTCAAGTAACACTATAGTCAATTCTGAGCCCCCAGAGCGCCTAAACACTCAGAAAATACATCAAGGTTATCTGCATTTTTAATGATGAAGGACAATCATACACCAATCCCCACAAACAACTGCATCTTCTCAGTAAGGCCTTTGCCTAGTTCTTGGAACCCCAAAGCAAAGTATACAAACTACAGACGCTGACTTGTGACCAATCATCTTCTCATAAGTGGTTCACTCACTATCTTAAGTTTTTCATTTTCTGGAATTTTGGGCTTCATTTTTATTCTTAGTGTGTGTGTCTCTGTGTGTCTATGAGTATATTACAGGTGCCCATCAAGACCAAAGAGAGCACTGGATTCCTTGGAGCTAAAGTTAAAACCATTTTTTTTTTTTGGTGTGTGTGTGAGTGGTCCTAGGTAGGTGCTGGGATCTGAACTCAAGTCCAGATAGAGCTGCAAATTCAGCCATCTTTACAGCCCCAAGATTTCATTTTTAAACAGAAAAAATACTTCTAGACAACTGAGTTCTTTTATCTCAGTATCTCAAATTGAGTGACATAACTTCTAAAGTACTTATTTTTCTTTAAAAACAAATTCATAACCAAATTAATGTCAGTAGCTTCTGAGGTACTCTCAGCAAGCATGTATTTACACTCTTTATTAAATAAAGAGGATTCACTAGAGCATTTGTCTTCTTACCAGGCTTGATGAGAAGAATCATTTCTTAACACATTCACAGGAACCTTAATCTCTCCAAGGAAAACATCTTGGACTAGGTTTTCATTATTCCATAAGTCAATCCTGAAAATTGAAAACCTAGTTTTAGTTTTTGCAAACCACACTGAATAGTTTCAAATGATTTTGATCTGTATTATAGAATTAATTTTACATGCTTAAGAGATGTTAGCATCGTCATAGAACTCATTATCCAGACTTTGAAAGCAAAATACTACAGTAACTTTTATTGAAAAATCACAATGTAAATCCTAAATTACATTTCTATTAATTAATTTTGGAGGAGAGAGCACATGCCACTGTGCACATGTGGAGCTCAGAGGATAATTTACAGGAGTTGGTATTTTCCTTCCATCCTGTGGGCCCCAGGGTTAGAACTCAGGTAGAACGGACTGGCAGAAAGTGCCTTTACTAAGCCATCTCCCTGGCCTAAATATTCTAAAAGGAGAAACTTACTTTCTTAGTTTAAAAGTCTAGGCTTTTCTTTTTAATTCACAGCAGTAAGGACAAAGGGTTACTTTACCAAATTTGATAAAACAAATCAATATAAGACTACAATTTCTCTTTTGATGATAATTAATTAATATGCAAAGATTGGTGATTTAGAAAAATATTGCCTACCACTCTGAACACATGATTAATATGCCTTTTAGATAACACACTGTTAACACCACACCTACACATGCATTTGCAAAAGTTCTCTTTCCAGAACATCATAGATATTTAAGACCTAGGAAATATCACAAACTTCAAACACATGCACCTATGGAGTTATCTCCTTACCTCACTGAAATGTCTGATAGTCAGCAGATATGTTAAGAAGAATAAAAAAATTATTTCTAAATTGGCTTAAATATAATTGCTTTCGCATTCATTATACTTTAATCTAGATAGTTAAGGAGCAATTAAAGTAAGGGAAATGAAAAAAAGGATAGGTGAAATTGGGTTGCCTTGCTCACAAAAGAAATATACTTTCGTATTTCTGAAAAGAAATCAGATTTTGAAAAGATAATTTGGATTTAAATTAGATGCCTGTTCCTCTTAAGTTTCATCAATTAACTTGCTATAGAGAATTCTATCAAAGTTCTC
Organism: Cricetomys ansorgei; assembly: GCA_026225945.1. Lineage (NCBI taxonomy): Eukaryota > Metazoa > Chordata > Mammalia > Rodentia > Nesomyidae > Cricetomys > Cricetomys ansorgei. Next base: position 14,881,284 of record JAMJFZ010001100.1, read on the forward strand.
ACAGAAAAAAGCAATTCTCTAGTAAGACCATAGGCACACACCTGATTTCCAACTTTTCAATGTCCTCCTCTTCTACATGGAACAGGGACTTCCTGGTATAACTACTGGATCTGGTTACCTATAAACAAAATCTTTTAGTAAAAACATTTTAAAATAGCTTTTTCTTCATGATTAAGAAATGACAATTCCCAAAATATTCAATTACAAGTATAAAAAGAGTCAAGTGTGGAAGTAACATTTCAAAGCATGGAAAGTATACTAACAAGGCACCAGAAAGGTAAGGAAAGGTGGCATAAAAACCAAAGGCATCTTTGCCTTCACACATCAACTCTATTTGTAGCAACATCTAGTTCCCTGGTTTACAGGTGTCTGTCAGTGACATAAGGAGGAAAACTACTCTGTCCAAAGAGCCAACATTTCTAAAAACACCTTAAAGTCTTTCCCACGTTTCTCAAAGTACAACACCCTACTCATATTTCCTTCTCACATTTTTCTGAAAACAACAAGGCTACTGGCAGGGACTTCCTCAACTGCCACCCACCTGGACATCCACTTCCTGCCCTCAAGCCTCCCTCTGCTAGAGTTTTTTCAAGAGGAGAAGGATGATTCTAAGACTACTTCCCCAAACCCACTCCTTCCCTCATAGTATTTAAGAAGTATGTGTGTGCTGTAAGTATCTGATCTATCTTTATTACAGCTTTCCTTACTAGCTTGGTCACTTTACCTGAGTCTAAAAAATTCCCCTCTTAAATCATAGATTTTTTGTCTCTTTTCAGGTACTTCCTCACCACCCACTCAGGACAGTAACCACTTTGTCTCCAGCTTCCTTACAGATCACCCTTCTAAAATCTCTTTCTTCATCACTAAATCAGTGGTCAGCTCTTACTCTTTGCTGTCCTTGGCCTCTCTCTCTCTGACCTCAGAAAAGCTCTTTGCTCTGAGTTTACCTTGCTTACTTTCCATTTATCCTACCACCTCTTGCTACTCTCTTTCCTTCCTCATAATCTACACAGGTGGTATTCTCTAAGGTTCTGTGTTTTATTTTGTTCTAAAAACAACTTAAACCCACACTGTGTTGATCAGCTTACAAATGGTTACTACGTCCATTACCTCTTTTACTCATCAGAATGTTGCTTTGATGCAGGCAGGGCTAGATTCATTATCCTCATCTTAAAAATGAGGAAGTTACAGTACAAAATTAAGCAGGATGTTCAAAGCTGAATAGTTAGTAAGCGCCAGAGCTTCTTCAGTTTTCTTCTCTGTTGCATCTCTTCACTCCACTGGCATTCCTGACTCTGTAACAAATCTTGTATTGTGATCTACAGCTACCTCCTATCATATTTCACTCATGAACTGTCCTGTTAACAAATTTTATTTTCTGAGACAGGTGGTCTAAGGCTCACTATGTAGTTGAGACTGGCCTTGAAACTAATCTTCCTACCTCACCTCTCAAGGACTGGGATTACAGGCATGCACCCCATCTGACGGTTGGTGGAAGACTTCTACATGGATCCACATGTGCTTTTGATTTCTTGTCCCTTTTTCTTCTATAACCAGCTATTTTGACCTTTGCAATATCTTTCTTATCTGCTTCTCTCTCAGCTGTTTGAATACTGAAACTGGCACCTGTTAATAGATCAGTTACCTCCTTCTAGGCTCAAGAATATTCAATGGCTAAAATTAAAACCTGTTAGCCAGGCACTGAAGGGTCTCATGAGCTAGTTATCCCACCCATCTTTCTACTCTTAATTCTAGTTATTTTCTTAACGAACTTGGTTAAATCATTATTTGATGTTCTCTGGGGATAATTTTTAGTTTCTATGTCTCTGTGCCCAAAATGTTCCTTCTCTGTAATATTCTGTTCCCACTTAGGAAAATCTAGTAGTCTTTTTTCGAACTGTTTTTGACCCTGAGCTCAAGCAGCATGTGCTGCACATTACAACTGTGCAGTGAGCTTTCTTATGGATTGCTCTGGTTTTACCGAACCTATCTATCTTTATAACAAATCTAACAGAGGGCTTACTGAATAAATGTTTCAAGGCCTGACAGGTAAATTGGTTTGGCGAGCAGTTCAGACCTTGACTTTCAAAAAGGTATCTGCTTGTTACGAGGTCCTGAACATAGTGAATTCCAGCCCATCTAAGATTTGAAATATGTGCAAAGTAAGTAACTTTGGACAGCAGCTTTAAAAATTGTCACCTTCTTCATTTTCTCATGGTTAGTAGACATAAGATCCATTAATAAATGTAGAAAACTGCACCCAGTCCTTAGCCAAGAAAGGAAGTCTCTTGCATTAGTATATTTTCCTTTTCCTTTGCTTCTACCCACCACAGTTTCCTATTTCATCTTTGGCATTTTCTTCAGTCTATGCTCCTTTTTATTAAAGTACAGTAATCAGGCATGAAAAGGGCTATTTTGGTGCACTCTCTAAAACAGAAGAAAAAAAACAACTCACTGAAAGACCTAACTATCTACTTTTACAAACTGCTTTCACATGTTAATATCAACAGCAGCTCCTCTGTTATTACACAAACTTTTAGACATTTTGATTTTTTAATTTTTTATAGTGTTTAATTAATATGAAAAAGGACTCATTAAATACTTTAAAGAATGCCAAAGCACTGTATTGGGGGCAATTTCAAGGCAGCTGAAAATGAACCTTGGTGGGCTAGTGGTTAGGATTCACTCAAGACAGCTGAAGATCTTCATGAACAAGTATGTATCTACAGAGTAAATTAGATTAAGAACTTAATGATAAAAAAAAGTCTAATCATGAAGTGCTTCATATTCTAAAAGGAGTGTTATATTTGGCACATTTGCTATTGTTTTCTTTTGGAAAACTGCCCTTTTACAGGGTATGAAATGCAGTTTTCACATTTAGCTGATCATTAAAGTCAACTGGGAAAAGGTTTCAGATCTTCTGAGTGGTAACACTTTTGTTTTCTAGAGGCTTTCAAACAATATGCTCAGAAGAATCACTATGTGACAGGTGGATTGGAGAGTGTGGGAGGGTCTGGAGAAGGCTGTGACAACAAGGATGACTACAGGTGGGTATGGCTCTAGCCCACCCCACTTCCAAACCAATCAGAGCTACATGTGTTACGTCATGGTTCTATTGCTTTCTGGATAGAAATTATTAGTTACATTACTAATAAAACAATTACTATGGTTGTGGTTTACAAAATTAAACCAACTAGAATTCTATATTAAATATTAACATTTATATAAAACAAGAAATTACCTCAAAATAAAAGATTTCATTAAACTGTGGATTGCTTGTTTTCTTCTTTACTTTTGTCTTCTTCTGGTCATTCCTGTTTCAATGTGGTAGAGTTTTACCTTGCAGAACTTAATAGCACACAATTATAAAATAAGCTATTTCCAACCAGGAAGTCTGACCTCTTTCTACCATAGGATGGCTGAGGGGAGGTGATAACTTACATACTGTGTAAGGATAAAAAGCCAGTGTGTCCTCACACACTCAAACTGAAGAATATCCACATACAGGACACAAGTTTTATATTTCTACACACGCCAAGACTGGGTTACTGTCTCCATGGCTGTGAACAGTTGATTGCCAAATTCTCACATCCTATATTACACAAGCAGAAAAAGTGGTGAGAAGAAAGGCAGAGACTCAAAGTGCCTTTACTGATATTGAAAACACCTGAGGAACATGAAAAGTGACTTTTAACTCAGTTTACTTCTGGGGCTGCAGCTGTGACAGTGACTTAAACAAACAAAAATTGTTAATTCTCAAGTAAATATAAAAATTCAGAGGCAGTTATAAAGACATGTACAGGGAATCTTGTCTTTAGCCAGACTCAACCAATGCCAATGTCTTGTATGACTGTAAGAGCAAAATCAACTGTGATTTCAAAAAAAGTTTCTATTGAAACTTTCAAACCCTGAGTTACTTTAAAAATTCCATTAAAGAATATGCCCACGAGATAGAAATCATTAAAAAGAAACATCCCCCTGAGGTGTGAATGCATCTTACTGGTAGAGTAACTGCTTAGCCTGGGTTCAAACATGGAACTACAAAAAGGTGTTTACTCTAAACAAGCAGCTCCTTTAGGCTGACTTGTTTCCCCTTCCATTTCTCTGTGAGATGGGGGTTTAACTAAGTAGTTCAGAGTGGCTAGAATTTGTGATCCTCTGCCTCTGCCTCCCAGGTAGAGGGAAGGAACTGTTATGCTTCCTGTACCCAAAGGGGTTGAACATTTTTAACACTGGGGTGTGTGCGTGTGCAGGCAGGGAACCCTCTGACAGCTATGAATTCTTGCTTTTAAATTTAAAACCAATCTGTAATAATAAATAGTATACCAGTATTTCAGCTCCCATGGTATCAGGTGCTTTAATAGGCAGATAGATAAACAGACAGACAGACATATTTTTTAAGACTTTGTAACTTAAGAAAAGAATAGAGCTTTCAGTGATAAGGGAGAGAAAGAAAGAGGGGGAGGGGGAGGGGAGGGGAGGGGGGAGGGAGAGAGAGAGAGGGGGAGAGAGGGAGAGAGGGAGAGGGAGAGAGAGAGAGGGAGAGAGGGAGAGGGAGGGGGGAGAGGGAGAGGGAGAGAGAGGGGGGGAGAGAGGGAGAGAGAGTGTGTGTGTGTGTGTATGTGTGTGAGAGAGAGAGAGAACAAATCCTGGGCTTTTGTTTCCCGACTCTAACAGCTTCAAGTTGCAGACAAACTCCAGACTAGTCAGACTCTTAAAGAAACTACAATAAAGTTATCTAATGTAAGTATTAAAAATTTAATAAATATTAAAAAGTGTTTTTTTAATAAATTATAGACCGTTTAAATCAACATTACAGTACACTTCACCACACTCTGGAACTTCAGTAGTTCTTCTAGAGCTTGGAACTCTCTCTGTAAAGTACTAATATCATGAACAGAAAAGGCAATTTTCAATTCTGAGCCACATTCCAGATAATAGTATGGAAACTGCTCTGCCTCTCAAATGCTGCAATTAAAGGTATACACCTCGCACACCTAGCCCAAGTATATATATTTAAGTACATTTTACAATAGTGTAACATTGAGGTTTTCCCCACAGTCTATAAATATATAACAGATTTAAAATGTCACTCAGTATCTTTCTATGAAAACAGAACTTAGGTTTTTTTTCCCAAGTGTACACTAGAACTTACTAAAAATTCTTCTTTTAAAGCATTATTTTATGTCATAGTTGCTAAGCCTTTGATCTAATAACTACATTTCCAATTCTTAAATCCAACTTTAAACTTGAAAAACTAATAACAATTCAATAGACATTACCTAGAAGGGCCCACTAGGGAGACTGTTGCGTAAGGATCACAGCTTTGTCCATTTATGAGAGGCAACCCATGGCATGCCTTGATGCTAAGGAAGAATAAGAGAGATTTTAAAATGTTAGAATCAAGCTAACACCTTAACATATTATTCCCCCACCCCACCTTCTTTGGATCGGGGACAGAACCCTGGCTTCACATATACAGGTCAAGTGCTCAGCAAGTGAGCTGTACTCCCAACCCTAAAACATTATCTTTAAATAGAAACCAACATATTCAAAGGCCTTATAATCATTTACCATTTTTGTTTTGTTTCTCAAGACAGGGTTTCTCTGTTGTAACTCTAGCTGTCCTGGCACTCACTCTGTAGACCAGGCTGGCCTTTAAAGGCGAATATCACCATCATCTGTTTACTACTTGTGCAGTTCCAATATACTTCAGTTCCAACTACTTCAAGTGATGTATTTGCTTATTTACATGATTATTTCCCAAGGAGAACTAAACAGGAATGACATAATCTGTACTCAGACTACAATAACACATTTCTTCCTGGTAAATACTCAAGGTACATTTTGTGGTTTGATAATACATCAAAACTGCTGCGGCTTCTAAAAAGGAAAAGAAAGTGGTTGGGCCTTACATGAGAAACTACAAACCAAGCCAGCTCCATGGCACCATATCCTCTGCTAAAGCATGAATGACACACAAGGAAATGGTTGTGGTTTTACTTAAAATCTGATTCATAAATATAGGGCAAGCTACACATAATTCTGGTCTTTTATGCTGATTCTCAGCAACAGTTTCTGCATCATTCTGTAGAAAATGTTCTAGACTACACAAACCAAGGCCATCCAATTACTTTATATCCATATAGTTGTATTTACAGAAAGCACAGAACACAATTTAATGGTCGGATACTCAAAGTTTCTCAGTAATTATCACTAAGTTAGTTGGTTTAATGCCTAACCCTTCATTTCCTGCAGCCCAACAGAAGCTCACGAATGTTGCTAAGTGCATTTATTTATTTACGGTCTGAAGACCAAGGCTACAGAGCAACATCATCACATATGAGTGAAGTACAAATGGTGTATTGGCAATTAAAGAGGATATTGACAATAAGACTCATTTCTACTACATTGGGCATCAAAAATCAAATTAAAAAATTTGTGAAACTAACCGAAGAAGTACAGACCAAGGGAATAGTTTAGGGTTTCTATTTTCCCACTGATGAGGTATCATTCATCAACTATCAGTTTTCTTCTGTGACTGGTGGACCTCTTGCTAGCTCTATGGTATATGCTGTTCTTGTCTGTCTGACAAAGTTTAAAAGCAAATTATAAACAGAACAAACTGTTTCCACGTAATTTAACTGATACTTAAAAAAACAGTTCAAGTACATTACAGGAAAACAAAGTATTTAGTACTTCAGTATCCAATGTAAACAATCAATAAATATGACCTATAGTAAAAAGAAAAAAAAACCAAGCAGAAATGACAAAGTATAACTGTAGATAAGGACATTTAATTTTTTTATTTCACATAGTATCAGAGACAGAGAAAAATCTTTGAAAATGAAGCTCTAGAGAAGGAAAAATGTAAGGTCTGATGTAAAAACACAGGTGGATGCAAACATTTGCCATGAATGTGAAGAGGAGCTGAATGAACATAAGAATAAAAGAATTCAGTTTTAGGCGTTTGAAGGCTGTGATGCTGTGAGAGTACTCTGCACTTGGATGTCACGTCTTCTTAGTCTCTATCTCCTAGGACACTTGCTTTCTTATTCCTTAATCTGAGTCTGTCTGATATTTGCTCATGACCAGATTGGGATTGGATATCTTGGTGTCTTTTTCAATACATAATATCAAGAGGTACTGATGTCTCATTACTGTGAAGTAGTATCTATGAAATAACCTTATGGAGGGATTCTTTGAGACTATACAAATATGCAATCATACTTAGGCTGACATACTTAGTACTCCTAGATACTTCTAGTCCTATGATATTTTATCTAGCTATTTATTTCTATTTTGTATGAGTATTTATCTGTATGTATATATACAACCTGCATGCCTGGTACCTGTGGAGGTCAGAAGTGGGTGTCAGATCCCCCTGGAATTGAAGTTGTGAGCCACTGTGTGGGTGCTGGGAACAGAACCTAGGTCCTTTGAAAGAGTGGCAAGTGTTTTTAACCCCTGAGCCATCTCTCCAGATCCCCAATTATATTTTTATTATATGCTTTTATTTTAACTGATATATAATTGTCCATATCTATGAATACAGTATGACAGATCAATGTATTTTATATAATAAATAATGACCATATAAGGGAAATTAACATATCTAACATCTAGACATAATTTCAGTTTTGGGAATGTTCAAAATTCTACCAGCTGTGCTGAAATACCCATTTGTCACTCATAATCATCCTATTGTGCTATAAAGTGTTAGGAATTATTCCTCCTACCCTACAGCTTTGTATCCATTAACAATCCTCCTTCCACTAATCCTTCCCCTACACCTTATTGAGGCTCTAGGAATAACTACATTATATCTATTTTCTTGATAAAAGCTTTTTTCAGTGTCCATATATAATTGAGAACATGCAGTATTTGTCTCTCTGCTTGTACCCAGTTGTTACTGTGGTGTTTGCCAGAGTTGATTTCAATCTCCATTCTTCCTAAATGCATTCATTAGAATTCCACTCTAAGGAAAAGTAATCCTTTCTCCTTATGTATCTCATGAATATTTATTTATTCTGCAGGTTTTACTCCATTACTATCATTAATTTTGAGGCTCAAATTGCCCTACAATTGGCCATCTCCACTTCATTCTGATTGGTTTCAATGTCTCTCATTCAATCATATCTCTCTCTATTTTATTTGGAGTATTTTCTTACTTTTTAATTTCATAAGATATTCAAGCCTCATCATATAGTTTTGTTATGCCATCCCTGAAATCAGCCACTACTAAAAAGGACTCCAAGCTTCCTGTTTGTTTTTTATTGGAGCTGTACTAGTATTGCAGCCATTAACCACATTTGGCTATTTAAGTTAAAATTAAACAAAATTAAAAAATCATTTTAATCACATAGGCCATATTTCAAGTCTTCAACAGCAACACGTGGCTGGTAGGTATTAAACTGGGAGTGAATATGTAAAATGTTTTCTGTATCATATAAATATGTACTGTTCAGCACTAATATTATACACATTTGTGTACAATCCTATGTACACACCATTCCCCAACCTTCTGCATCTTTAAACAAAATGTTTTGGTGAAGTCTGTCTTCAAAAGAAAGCAGAAAAATGGAGATGAGTAAGCTAACAGTTAGGGGTAGATGAGTACAAGAGTCTCAGAGGCATGCATTTTAGGATGGGAGACAGAACAAGGTCAGTGAGAATCATTTTGCGTAGAGATACAGATGATGAAACAAAAGAAAAACATAACCAAAGGAAGAAGGTCCTTAAAGTGGGGAAACAGCTGCAAAACCTGTGACCATACATCAGATATGCTGGTGCAATAATGGCACAAATGTTGGAGGAATAAATAGCCTTTTTTTTTTTTTTTTTGGCTTTGATTTAAGGCTCACTCCAGGAGCTGGAACCCACACCTGACCTTGTACTGCTAACAGTGACCAAGAACCTGAGCCTAGATAGGTCATGGGTCTAGGGAAAAATCTACTACTATTATTCTGCTAAAGGAACATGACTCCTAATGACAATATTGCTATACTCATAGATAAATACAGCACTTCACCCTTATCAGAGAAGCTTCTTACTATAGTAGATGATAACTAACACATAGTCACAACTAGACAATGTGGAGTGAGGGAGGGACTTTAGAGCACTCAACCCTAAATGGGATGTTGTCATCAAATCATCCCCTCAAGGCTCAGGGATCCCTATGGAAGAGGAGGCGGAAAGATTCTAAGAGTCAGATGGAGTAGATTGCTCCAAGAAAACAGTCTTCCAGAGACAATGGGACTGATACATGTATGAACTCAGAGATTCAAACCAGACAAAATCCCAGCACTGAGAAGGGAAAGTGGATGCAAAGACCCTCCTCTAACCCAGAAGCTATTTGCAACTCATAACTGCCGGGAAAAAGAAAAATCTGCTCTCGCCAGTGGAATGTGTTCTGGGCACATCATCCACACTCCAGAGCAGGCCCCGTATCCAGGAGCAGTTGAAGAACATAAAGGGGACTCCATGTTGTGTTTTTTTGTTGTTGTTGTTTATTGTGAGTTTTGGGGTTTGATTTTCATTTTTTTGGGGGGGTGTGTGCATGTGTGCAAGAATTTCTGGAGTGCAAGGAAGCTCATGAAGCTGGGTGGGCAGAGAGGTCAGGAGGATATGGGAGGAGTTGGGGGAGGGGAAATGATCAAAATACATTGTATGAAAACATTTAAATAAAAAATAGCACTAAGAAGATCGTAACAACTACTATGACATAAAATTTTCCACATTACCTCTCCAATCTAAAAGTTGAGCAAGCAGCACAAAGACAACTAACTAGACATGAAAATATACTTTCAGCAACACCAAAGAACAGAGAATATCATGAAATGGAAAAGATCATAAAGTTGAGAATCAACAATGAATTCTACACAGAGCTGCCACTGAGTTTTTGTTGCTACAAGTTGGAAGAGTATGTGTATATAGGTTTAAAACATTCTGGAAAGAAAAGAACGGACTAACATGAGCTCACATAAGACCTGTCCAAGAACATTTATAGCAGCTTTCTTTATAGTTGCTCAAAAATGAGAGCAATTCAACTGTCTTCCAAGTGGTAAATGGTTGGCGAGTGTCTACATAATAGAATGTTCTCATGAATAAAGAAATGAACTAACTGCCAATTTTAAAAGCAAATGCATGGTTTTATTTTTTATAAACATAGCTACAAACCATGGTTAATACCTATAAAAATCCATGAGAGCTCCAAGTTAGATAAGGCCAACCAATTCAAGACATGAAGACCCAAAGAAAGACAGCACAGTGTGTAACTTGGATGAGGAAGTTCATTAATCTAGTTTTATGCAATTCCCACAGATGTAGAGACATTAGCAACCTGGAAACATCAGTGAGTAATCTAGATTAAAAAATGTCTTTTGAAAGGACTCTATCCAATTCTCCCTAACCAAATAATCAAGAAACAGGGCACCCAGTAAGACAAACTGTTAAAAGCTAATGGCCACTTGCTCTTCCACCAAACAGCAAAAACAAAAACAAAAAAACAACTAAAGCTATTGCTATACACACACACACACACACACACACACACACACACACACACACCATTAAAGGCCAAAGCTTAGGGGGTGAGAGGAGAGCTAGTCTTATTTTCATGTTATGTAGAGAAAATCAAAACATTCTGAAGAGAAGGAAAATTAAAGACATGTGTCACCCATAGATCGATCCTAGAACAGCAAAAGGGGAAATTACTTAAACAAATGACAAAAGGAATGTCAAGTCAGGAAGGAAAAAAAGAACATGGACACAACAAAATGGGTAGATAGCATTACGCTTGCCTTCTTTTTTGAATTAAGTTAAATTGCTGAAGCAAAGAATTCTAACACTGACATAATTCTCAATGTTTAAGAAAAAATATATTAAAAATGGGAAAGAGGAAAGGGTTTAAGAGGAGGCAGAGGCAAGGTCTGTTGCCTCCTCTTAACTGGTGAAGTGTTGACAGCAGGAGGTTATAATTTATGTACATACAGTCCAACGTCTAAAACAACCACTAAAAAGAACCTATGTAATAAGATACACTATAGATAGAAAAGTACTAAAGATAAAAATGTAATTTTAAGTTATATTTAGGTAAATTCAGGAACTGAAAGACAGAATACAGAAACAAGACAGATTTAAGCCTATCAATAATTACATTAAAGATACATGGTAAAAATTCATGTAACAGAACATGACTCTTTTTATAAATGTGTTTTATCTATTATTTATTTACATGTATTGGGAGGAGGTTATGTATACGTGAGTATATAGGCGTTTGATTCACTGGAGTTTCAGGCAGTTGTCAGCCATTTGGCATAGGTGCTGGGACCTGAACTTGGGTCCTCTGCAAGTTCATGTTTAACTACTGAGCCACCTCTCCAGCCCCAGAAATAACTTTATTTTATTTGTTTTGTTTTTTTGAGACAGAGTTTTTTTTTTTTTTTGTATAGTTTCAGGACAACCCTGTAGCTGTCCTAGAACTCACTCTGTAGACCATGCTGGTCTAGAACTCACAGAGATCCACCTGCTTTTGCCTCCTGAGTGCTGGGATTAAAGGCATGCATCACTACTACCCCCCCTAAAATTCATTCTTATTTTCTGTGTATGAGTGTTTTGTCTGCAAGTATGCTTGTGAACCACATGCCTGGTTGATGCCTACAGAGGCCAGAAAAGATTCCCCAAGCAAGAATCACAGATGGTTGTGAGCCAGCTTGTGGGTGCTGGGAACTCAACCCAGTTCCTCTACAAGAGCAGCAAGTGCTCTTAAACAATGGAGCCACCTCTCTAGCAACCAACCCCCTCACCCAGAAATAACTTTTAAAAGTGATATAGTCTATCTACAAGAGATTACACAATTCAGATTGATTTGCATGAAAAAGCCAATCTCAAAGGCTATACACAATTCATTTCTATTTCTATATGCCTCTTCCTCCTCTGATTTCCCCTCCTACTTCTTTGTGTGTATGCATTTGTGTTACTAAAGACGGAACCTAGACCCTCACAGCATGTAAGAAAGCACTCTACCACTGATTTACATTTCCAGCTATCAGAGGATTTTTGAAATGACAGTATTATTGACAAGGAGGCAAAAAAAAAAAAATGTTTGAAAAGGGTGGGATGGTGGTGGAGAGGATTATGACTCTCAAGAGGTGGCATGAATGAGAGCTTTCAGAAGACATTATGTTCTGTATTTTGATCGTAGTGGTAGTCGCATACGTCTATACATATAATAAAGTTGGATATAACTATACAACAGAAATGTACCAATACAAATTTCTTTAGTCATGTAAGATATACATGGGAAAATCTGAGTAAAGACCACAAAGACCTCTTTGCACTATTTCTACAACTTCTTGTAAATCTATAATCTCAAGTTAGAAATGAAAAATAAATGTTCAAAGTTGAAATCTAGCCCCCAAACTTCCAGTGTTGAAGTCGAGCTTATTTAACCAGTGTGTACACTGGTTATCTGTCACATTGTGGAAGTTTATTTTTAGTTGTATTTAAAATAATTGGTTTTGTGCACTGTTGGAAAAAGGGATGCATAGGCCCAGGAATTTTGTGTTGTCTACAGGTGTTGGATTTCTGTGGGGATGTTTGCTTATGATCTGCACCTGAGGAGTTCTGAATGAATAAAAACATCTGAGCTTAGACGCTAGAGGTTCCACTGTGGATTAAGTATGGAATGGAATTGGCCATGACGGTGGGTCCCTCTGCTGAGGTCTGGCAGGGCTTGCACCAATAATTATGCCTCCCTGGCTTCCTTGGTGAGCCTCCACAGAAGCTAACAGCTACACTGCCAAATTATGGCAAAAAATAATGGACTGGGGTTTGGCTTAGAGATAGAACTTAACCATGTGTTCCTAGCACCAGGAAACAGGACATTAGAAAGATCATTATTACTATAGGCAACAATGTAAATGAATATCAAAAAGAATATACTAAGTAAAAGAAGCCAGACACAAAAGACTATATATATCATATGAATCTCTACAAATAACAGTTTAAAAAAAAGCAAAAAGCCACAGACATAGAAATCAGATTGTGGTTGCCTAGAGCTGGGTATGAGGGAGAAGGAATTGAATGCCTTTTGATGTAATTTCTTATTTTGAAATCAGTCTAATATTCTACATCCTCAAAAATAAATCTAGGGAGCCAGAGAGATGGCTCAGCAGATAAGAAGCCTTGATGCTCTTCTAGGGGACTCCAGTTAGGCTTCCCGTACCCTTATTAGGTGTCTAACAATAGCCTGCAACTCCAACTTCAGGTATCCAACACTTCTGGTCTCTGCAAGCACTTATAAACGTGTGGCATACACACAAACACAATACACATAAGCAAAAACTAAATATTAGGCTGGGTGGTGATAGCACACACTTTTAATTCCAGCACTCAGTAGGCAGAGGTGATCTCTGTGAATTCGAGGCCAGATTGGTCTACAGAGAGTTCCAGGACAGCCAGAGTTACAACAGAGAAACCCTGTCTTGAAAAATGACCACCACCTAAATCTTAAAAAAAACAAAACAAAACAAAACAAAAACAAACCCTAAACCAATAAGGACTAAACTGAGAAACCTAAAATGGTACGTAAATAGAATAGACTAATGCAACTAGTAGCATTTCACATAACTATAGTAACCAAATTCAAGCAGGAAAGGGAATGTCGGAAAAGGCCTCATCCAAAGAACTTCACTATAGGGTCTCAGTCTAGGGGTAAAATCTGCAAACAAATCTTGGACTGCCTTTTTATTTTTATTTTTTGTTGAGACAAGGGTCTCTCTATGTAGCCTTGGCTGTCCTAGAACTCTCTGTGTAGATCAGGCTGCCTCAAACTCACAGATATCCACTTGCCTCTGCTTCCTGAGTGCCGAAATTAAAGGCATGCTACACAATGCCTGGCCTTGGACTATTTTTAATAAGTAAACTGAAGTTGAAAATCAATAAAACAAAAACTATAAGCAAATAACAAAACTTTATTATCTTTATTATCAAAAAGTTACCAATATTATGAAACTCTTAGAAAAAAATGCCTTAATAAACTCACTGACTCTACTGTTTGGCTGATTTAACTTACTCATTGTTCTGGCTCAAACTCTTCTCTACGCTGCTGGTTCTAACTGACCTCCTGAGCCAGCTGACTGTTTCTGACTGAACTCTTCTGACTCTGGCTGACTCCCACAAATTCTCTTGACTGAACTGCTATTAGACTTCAAACTGACTCTCACTGTTAGCTGACTCTCACTATTCCTTCACCGAACTGCTTCTATGTCTTCGCCTCAGACTGCCTCTGTGTCTCTCTGAACTTCCTGTGTCTGTCTGAACTCAGAGCCTGCTTTTATATCCTGAGAGTTGGGCATGTCCTCACTGTGATTCAATCTCAGACTTCACTCTGCTGGTTCTTCACTCTGATTCAATCTCAGAGTTGGAATTAAAGGCATTTGCTCATTCTATAAACATGAACTGAGAGCAGTAACCTACTTTTGAACTGACTGCTTTCTTTTAGAATCCTAGTGTTGGGATTAAAGGTATGTACTATGTTGCCTTAACCACTGAAATCCCTTTCATCTAGCATTAGCACAGAAAGAGTATAGGATCAGTCTGACTAATATTCTTTCTGCATTCCATCTGGATCACACAGACCTCTGTGAGCCCTTCATATAGGCCCTTGGATGTGATCTATTTTTAGCTATAACACAGTCCTTTCAATGTGACAAAAGATTAAAATGTTCTTCTACATCCTCCCCCTTTCTGTTTAAGCTATAAATTATGCTGAGAAATTGGGGGTTTTTTGTCATTAAGAGAGTTACTTATAGTCTGGAACAGTAAAATAGGAAAGTAACAACTTTTCTATTTCCTTGGCCTGAGGTATGAGAGTATGTATCTCATAAACTCAGGGGCTATTCAGATATCAACTGAGGCAAAGACATAGAAGGTTCCAGAATGAAGGATTCTTGGTAGCTTGCAGATAACCTGAAATATAGATTTGGAAGGGAAGGAGGAAGTAGAAGACTAAGCTAGAACAGGAATTTTACAGCACAATCAAACTATTAAGAGTTTGGATGATAAAAAATATCAAATCTGCAGGAAAAGTTGGAGCGACCTTAGAGTGCCCTCTATCCCTAAAGTGCTCAGAAGACATCCTCTAGAAACACTTTCCAAGTCTCCACTGTTAGGAAGTCAGAGATCTTACTATGACTCTGTCATACCTTAATGCTTACCTAGATATGTCATTTAACCCACATTCAATAAAAGTTAGTCATAATCAGAGTGGACTAGATGAAAAAATAAACTGTATTGTAAGTTTAGTAAGGAAATGATATATGAGTTTCATTTTGAAGTTTCTGAAATATTGAAAATAAGAAGCTGGTCTAAGAACATAAAATAGATAATTATTTCTAGGTAATTTTGGCAAAAAATAAATAAATAAAAGATATGCTTACTGTACAACAAGCTGCTGGCACACAGTTCCATTCTCTGTTATCAGTTCATTCAGTTTTAATTCAAGGTGAACTTTTCCCTATGACAAAAAAAAAAAAAAAATCACAAACTGAACAGTCTATTTTGCTAACAAAATATTACAATGTACTTTTGTCCAAATGGCACAAATATTTAATTATCTACTATCCACTATCACATGGCTCTGCATACACTTAGTTGTTAAATGACTAATAGTCAGCATCTATACATATTAAAGTTCTGAAAGAAAACAGTCTAATTTTAAATATGACAGCAATAATTTAAGAACTTTATGCCCTGTTTAACAAATGTTTAAATACCTCAATGACCACAATTTTTCCATAAAGATGGCACTTATGTTTTTAGAAAAATTAAAACAAAATTAATTTCTAAAGCTATAAAATTAAGTTAAACACAGTTAAGAATCAATTTTTTAAAACTTACTTCTATCAACTAATAAAGACTATTATGTGCTATGTTTTAGGAGATACTATGGGAACAGATAAGAACAGATGTCTAAGACACAGTCACTACACACCAGAAGCTCACAAGCTAGCCAGGGATATAATCAACAAAAGAGTAACAATAAATGGTCAAAAACATTGATGGAAGGATTGGAATAAAATAAAGTTAAGAGACAGGTTTAAAACACAGCTTGATAAGTTTAAAGGAATTCAAGCTATCAAACTTCCTCAAGGAAAGAGCTTAGGAACAACATAATCTAGAGCTTGGTTTTTCCCTTCCCCTCACTGGCTATGAGCAATTCTAAACTGGTTAACAATTACTGCTATATTACCTCCACCCAGCTGACAAGACAAATTCTCACAGTGCCAAGTGGAGATCTTGAGGTGTAATGTCTAGGGGCTGATGAACTGGGTGATCTTATCAGAGGTAGGGAAATTTACTCTCTAGTTACAGTTTCTCTTCAGAGCCCTTTTAGTACCCATTCAAAGAATCTAATCTGAATCAGCTTTCCTACTTTCTGAGGACTTGTGTTACAAGAATGAATCTCAGGACCATTAGTTATGAAGTTCAGGGTTAGATGAGTACTTTGTGATGTGCAATAAACAGTTATGAGTCATAATACAAAGGTCTGCGTGAGAGTTAAGCTCTAAAGCAACAAAAGGCATCAGCAAGTCAAATTAGCAGTTATGTAGAGCTGGAACTAATAATGCAGGAAAAATCTAGGCATAAATGCTGATAAAATCATACACATCTTACAAAATACCCTTTCACTATTCCTGCATTTAGCATTCACAACACTGCTTTCCAAGACTGCCCCTGAAGGTCCATAATATGTAGTAATGTCTAGTATTACTCAACCGGAACTTTAAGTCACATTTTCTGTCAGGCCAGCATGTGTGGGTTACTTAGCCAGCAAGGCAGTTTACACAACTGAGCAAACATCTGCGTGTTACAGCAGTTTCACTCTTTTAAAACACACACATTTTATAGCACTCCCAAATGGCTCCCAGAAGATGTCTAGGACTTAATCTATTTCTAAAACAACAAAAACCATTAAAATAAAGAAAAAAGTATTCACAACTAAAATCACAGTACATAATCATAGAAATAAAAAGATATTTAATGAAGTTCTACTAGGAATTATTACCATTGACTCAAAGCCAACCTAGTAGTATGTTAATTACACCTACTGGTCAAGAAAACATTCCTTTGGTGTCTTGGTGCCAAGTGGAGGTCAGAAGTCAACTACATGCAGTCTGTTGTCTCCTCCCATCTTTACATGGGTTCTGGAGATAAATCTCAAGTTGTCAGGCTTGTGTCTCAAAACCTTTTACCCACTTAAGTCTTGCACTCATTGTTTACTTTCATAAAAAGATGATAGTTGGCTTTTAGAAAGTTACAAACTATGGTATGCAACGTTAACTTGAACATAAATACATTGTGAAAATTACTACATCAGTACAACAAAATACTGAGTATCTACCTCTGGTTGACAGGATACCAACAAAGACTGAAAGTTTCTGTTTTCAAAGTTTTTACTACTATATTGCCTTTAGTAAGAAAGTGAATATAAAATTTAAATTATACAAAGCTGTTTTTCAGTGTTAAAAAGCCACATCTTTACTGAGCATAGTGGCATACACCTGTAATCCTAGCACCCAAGAGGCTGAGGGAGAAAATGTGCAAGTCCAAGATCAACCTATACTATATAACAGCCAATCACTGTCTCAAAATTAAAAAAATTGAAAAGGCAAAACTCAAAACACTTTAGAAAAATTAGTCTTCCTTGATTATTTTTGCACAAAATTTCTTACATCTTTCATCACTGTATAGATTTGGATTATAGAAAAACAAATCTCTTTGTCTTGTAGAGGGTAGTCGTGAGTGTGGCAGAATCTGGAACTTGCTAGCCTTTCTTTTGGCAGGGACAGTGGCTATAACGGCCATATGGTACAGTTTTGGTCAATTACATGGAAATAAAGTGGCTGGTGCCATTTCATAAATTTTCTCTTGGAAAAAACTACCACAGCCCAGCCCAAAATTATTTCAAATGTGTTTTACATTGCAATGCCCAGTAGCCTATCAAAAAATTATTAAACAGATCACAAAATAAAGTTTTAAAAAACTTGTAAGGGAAGAAAAAAGTAAAACTTCAGGCCTCTGACAGATTTTTTTTTCTTCTTCAGTTTTTCGAGACAGAATTTCTTTGTGAAACAGCCTTGGCTATCCTGGAACTTGCTTTGTAGACCAGGCTGGCCTTGAACTCACTGAGATCCTTTTGCCTCTGCCTCCAGAGGGCTAGAGGTAGAGGGCCCAGCTTTTGCAGATTTTTACTGCTTGCTTTTGAGATCAAGTCTTGCTGTATTGCCTAAGTTGTTCCTGAAGTCATCAGAGTAGGTAATTTTCCTGCCTTAGCCTCTGGAGTAGCTGGAATTACAGGCATGCCCCACCACGGCAGCTGACTGATAGCTTTATCTATAGAAATTGTCTCTGTAAATAATTTTGGACATAATTATCAGATAAAACACAAAGTTTTACTTTATAACGTCTCTACTATTTTTTAAGTTTGACTTCTTTTTTTTCTTTTCTTTTAAAATCTACCTATCTATCTATCTATCTATCTATCTATCTATCTATCTATCTATCTTTATGTATATGAGTGTTCTGTGTTCTTGCACATCAGAAGACAGAATCAGATCCCATTATAGATGGTTGTAAGCCACCTGTGGTTGCTGGGAATTGAATTCAGGGCTTCTGGAAGAGCAGCCAGTGTTCTTAACCACTGAACCATCTCTCTAGCCCCCTTTAAAGCATCTCTTAATGATGATTCTTTATTAAAAAAAATGTTTTCCTCCTTAAACAATAATTTAATAATGAGATAGAAAGAGGGGCAAAGCGGGGCACAATAGTGCACACTTGTAGTCCCAGCACTCAGGAGGCAGAGGCAGGCAGATCTCTGAGTTTGAGGCCAGCCTGGTCTATATAGTTCCAGTTCAAGGCCAGTCAGAACTACATATGGAGACCTTGTTTCCAAAAAAAAAAAACAAACCAAAAAAACAAAAAAACCAACCAAACAAACAAATAATAAAAAAGATAGAATGGCTCATTGCTGTTACTTCCTATATACAAATTTATAAATGAAAGGAAGTTTTAAAATCAACCTATAATGGTGAATTATGCTTTTATATTCATGATGCCTTAGTGAGTAACGTGTTTATGAAATTAGGATAGATTTCTTCTTAAATGGTTATTTAAAATAGTAAAACAAAAGCCATTAGCAAAAAGTATGTAACAATCAATAACTTATGGTGTGATCCAGATGGTCAAGATTATCTTGTTGGTAAGACTTACTAAGAAATTGTATCAAAAGGACATGATTGACATTACAGCTGGGTTTGCTGTCTGTACAAGTGTGTGAAACATCACCCATAATTAAGTCTTATGTAAAGTATGTTTTTTATTAATGGTACCTAGGAAATGAAGAACAGAACAATATTTAAGAGCTGTGAGTTCCAGTATCTTACAGCTAAGAAGATGGCTGGAGGCACTAAAGTCAAACAAAATTTACATAAGGCACTGGCATAGTCTGTACTAACATCACTTGTATGGGAGAAAATACAGAAAAAGGACACCAAACAGAGAAGAATGACAACCAGAATCATCACCAGGGCTAGAATCTAAGGAAGAGAATGCTTCGAAATGAAAGGACTGAAAATGCCTATTGAACTTAGTATTAAGAGCTATTTGTGCTCTCCCTCATACTCATTGTGGAGTCTGAAGGCACATTAGAGTGGTTTAAGAAGAGAATGGTTCAACCCAGGAGGTGGAAATGGCAAAAAAATGGAATCAAGGAAAAACAAAAACAAAAATGGGTTTTACCAAACAGGTAGAAAAGGTGCTGAAGAAATGTCAAGGCAGTTAAGAGCACTTACTGCTCTTTCAGAAGACCCAGGTGTTACTCCCAGAACTCACATGATGGCTCACAACCACTTGCAACTCCCATTCCAGGGGATCTGATGACCTCTTCTGACTTCTTTGGACTTTGTACACATGTGGTGCACATACATACACATAAAATAAGTGTTTTTAAAAAATTCTGTCAAGGAGCTGAAGATATGGTTAAGAGTACTGGCTGCTATTGCCAAGGACCTGGGTTCAATTCCCAGCACTCACAGGTTTACAACCATCTGTAACTCCAGTTGCAGGGAATCCAAAACTCATTCTGACTTCCAAAGGCACTAGACACACATGTGGTACAGACATACACGTAGGTAAAACGTCCATACACATAAAATAATTTTTAAAATGAAAATTCTGCCCAAAAAGAAAGTGCACTCATTAAATACTGCTATCACGAACTTCTGAAAAAAAAAATCAACTGCAATAATAAAGTGACAAAATAAAAGGCTAAACTAATATCTCAACTGTTTTGATATTAAATGCAAGTTACTAATAGGGATCTTCTCATTTGAGAATTAAACTACATTTATGCATGCCACTTCCTTTATCTTTAAAGCAAAGACAATCCTTTATATTGAGATTCTCATTTGATAAATGATCCTTAGGCCACAACTATCAGTAATGATTTGAGTTGCAAATAATAATTAGTGGTAATGACAGAAAATTAAACATATCCCTCTCTGAGGGATATGAATCTCATCCACTCAACCCTGCAGACACACAGGCCTAACTCAAACTCCAGAATGTACTGCCCTACAATGTTTCCTCCAACCTCATCAAATTATACTTCAGTAGACAGTGACTTAAATTTAGCCAAATTCTCTCTGTAAATTGTGAGTCAGATCTTTGAGGATGAGGAGCTGTATAAACAGAGACTCAAAGATGAATATGGCAATTTTAAGCATCAAAAAGAGACTAAATTCACAGAGAAAAACAAAGGAAGAGATATGTACTCTCATTAGACATACAAAAAGAATGGGTGAAATATTATCTTTAAGACTCTTTAAATGTGGGAGAGGAGAGAGCTGGGTTGGTAAAGTGTCTGCTGCCACAAATGCATGAGGATGAGTTTAATCCCGGCTGCCTACCCAGGAAAATGGGTGTGTAAAAGATGGGTGTCTACCTACATTCTAATTATTTGCGCTTATACCCACAGATAAGTGCAGTCCTCATCCTGCATATCAAAGAAACTTCTCTTTGCAACAGATCAAGACCATTACAGGAAACCACAATCAACAAAATGCAGAGTTGTGGAACCCAGTCCCAACAGATATATCTACAATTCCTGGATCTAAAGCTCGGATCATTGTGAAAGATTGTGAGAGCCAGAGGATTAGGAAGTTTGCTGTGAAACTGTCTCCTAGTAATGTCAGACGGTACACCCATAACGCTTCACAAACATGACCGCTTAACCATGAGAACAATAAGGACAACGAACATGCTAATGGGGGTTTGGGTGAGGGAGTCCAGGAAGGCCCAAACCTACACAAAGAACTATAGCCACCTAAGGCATGTTGACAGCAGGAGAAAGTCTTCCCCAGGGAAGAGCACACCAATTGTTTACCTGATACCAAAAGGTCGGTCCTAAAATTTACATACAAGTAGCATTATACAGACAGAGCAGGTTGTAGTTATGTACTTAAGAATACACACACACACACATCATACACAACCCTCCTCATACCTCCCCCACAAATATTTTTTCTTTGACAAGTATATAGTTATTAAAATGAGAGTCAAAGAAAAAAAACATTAACTATTCACTCTGCAAAATCAAAGTTAAAAAACATAAACATGAAAAGAAATCAGTGAATCTCAGTTCCCACCTGCCTTATCAGATGTACTGCTGCAGAGTGGGGCCTACCCTAAGGGTGGCACTGCACATACTGTTCACTCATCAAAGCCCCAAATAAAAACCTTCTCTGTGGCACTCAATCAAAATCATGGTCCACTACATTTTATGAGAATTTATAGTCACTTCAAAGATCATTTTTAACTTATGTGAATTTTTACCTTGTCTGCTAGTGTCAGAACCTAATACTGCCAATTAACATGCAGTTCCTGTGCAAATGTCTGATAACCACCTAGCTCATACTCACAGGGAAGTTCCTGTAGTTCTATTTCAAAGAGCTCTCTAAGAACTTTCTAATGTACCCCCCTTGCCCCACTAATTTGAGTAGGCTTCTCTTCTCATATTTTGACGCTACCTAAGCGCTTCTCCTAATCTGTTGAATTCTTTTTATAACTAAGAGTACACAGCACTGAAAGGCAGTACAGTGCTGTGATTAGGGGCCAGATAGGTCTCCAATGGAATCAGTTTCTGTGAGTGGAGGAGTCACTGCATCTTTTAATCCTATTAAAATAATCTGCAAAATGAGGTTAATACTACCTACCTCATAGTGCTATTATGAATCTTAAATGAGATAATGTATATTAAGTACTCACTACTATATTTGGTGCATACTTTTATAATTACTGAAAGTAATCATTAGATTGAGTCCTGGCTAAATTCAATCTCGTCACTTTCTATATTGTCATCTATTTTTATTTTTTCGTGTTTAAAAAAAATGTTGTAAAACTTATGCAGGGTAAACAAACATTAACATACTAGGCTCTGTATTAATTATGGGCTGTTTTTATATCTTTTATACTCACAAGGTTAATGTGGGATTCTCAGATTGGTTTGTGGCTAAATAATAATATTCCCAACTATACTGTATTATCCTGAAAAGTATTATCCATCCCTCCCACCTCCTACAGCATTCTTCTTTTAAAATCTATTTTTAATAGTGGGCAAATCTTACTAATTACCATTTAAGATAAAAGTTCTGGAAAGGACAATGACTAACGGTCACGAAATCAAACAGTACTAAAATTTAAAATGCCAATACTATATATAAAACATAAATGCTACTTCAAATATTTTCATGTTTCAGAGGTGACAGTTTTAGATATACACTATAAATAAAAGCCTGTGCCACCGTATTAGTTTCTAGTACCATCTCCAAGACCTACATATAAAGAACACTTTAGAGAGTTCTACATTTTCAGCACCCAAACCTTTAAATCCTTCATAAAATTTATGCTAGTCATGAAGAAAGCACTTAATAAATTTTAATGAATCTTCTAATTCTATTTCAGATAAAAGTTTCAAAACCTTTTCTTATCTTTCCTTTTGCTAAAATTATTAGAAAGATTAGATGGGTGCAGTGGCGCATACCTATAATACCAATACTTGGGAGGTCTGTGAGGTAGAAGCCAACCTCAGGTATGGGACTGTCCTAGAGCTAAGAGTGAGTTGAAGCTAGCTTGGAACTCCGTCTCATCCTGAGAGCGGTAGGAGTTTGGCTGCTCCTTGCCTTAGCCTGGCCAGAACCCAGATTCATAGGAGCAAAGAAATGTGGCTTGGTTGTGGCTTATCTGTCTTGTAGCTGGAAGCATAGATTCCCCACATGAAGACAATGCTGTGCCAGCTCCTTGTCTTAACCAATGGGTCCCATTCTTGGGACCAATAAACCCTCCCCTGCATCCTATAAATGTACCCTAAAAACCTGCATTAAATGAGACCACCCCATGAGTTCCTGTGTACAGGTGTAACTCACTGAGCTCCAACCAAAGGCAGGATGGAAACGCGCCATAAGAACCTCAGCATCCATTCCACATTTCCACACAGCTTCCTGGGAGGCTATGGAGCTGCAGTTGTGGGTGCTGGCGTGGGTGAGATTTTCTTTTTTTTTTTTTTTTAACAACACCCAGGTACACAGTGAGCCCCATTTCCAAAAAGGTTAACACCATACCCAGTTTCTCATGTGGATTGTACATAGAAAATGTATTAAATCCTATGTCAAAAACCAAAAGTAAATTGGCAATTTGGTAAGGCTATGTTAGAAAGACACCTATGCTAGCTAGTTTTATGTCAATTTGACACAAGCTAGAATTATTTGAAAGAAGGAAACTTCAATTGAGAAAATGCCTCCATATACATCTGTACAACATTTTCTCAATTAGAGATTGATAGGAGAGGACCCAGCCCACTGTAGGTGGGGCCACCCCTGGGCTGGTGATCCTGGGGTCTATAAGCAGGCTGAGCAAGCCATGAGGAGCAAGCCAGTAAGCATCACTCCTTCAGGGCCTCTGCATCAGCTTCTGTTTCCAAGTTCCTGTCCTGTTTGAGTTCCTGTCCTGACTTCCTTCAGTGATGGACTATAATGTGAAAGTGTGAGCCAAATGAACTCTTTCCTCCCCAACTTGTTTTTGGTCATGGCATTTCATCACAGCAATAGAAAACTAAGACACCACCAGACTGACTTGTGGTAATAAATTTACATTATATAGAAATTAACAGGTTTTTGTTTGTTTGTTTTAAAGACAAGGGTTTTTGCAGCCTGGCTGGCCTTAAATGCTGCCTTCACTTCCTAGATGTTGGGATTACAGGCATGTACCACAATCTTCAGTTTCTGTGGTACTAGGGATTGCAGCCAGGCCTTTGCACATGCTAGCCAAACATTCTACCAACTGAGCTATAATCCAGCTCAACATTAATAGTTTTAAAGTATTCTTCTCATGCCATATGAGTCAAATATGGTTTTATTCTCATTTTACAGAAATGAAGCTCAAGAATATTAAATTAGAACATATAAAAATAACAATTGAAATTTTCTGACTTCTAATTTCAGCCCCTTCTTCCTCCTATTGCTTCCCACCTGGGTCATTGACAATGCTATATTATTGCGATCTGAATGATACTCATGGTCAAATATGGAAAAAATATCAAAATGGGGTAGAGTAGATAAAACAGAAAAAGTACTTGATATAGTTTCTACTTAAGAAGGAATTTTAGCACACAATATGTTTTCTTAAGAATTTAATCAGAGATTGCATGAAAGGTTATGAGGAAATGGAGACACACTTTATTCACAAAGTACCCGTGAATATGCTCTTAAACGTCTGTTTGGGTCCTAGTGGCAGATTATAGCCTCCTTAAGAGAAGAGTCCTGCTTGTAGCTATGTCCTTGGAAATGTTTTTGCAATCATTACTATATTTAATAAATAGAGTTTCAAATAAATATTCCCTTAGAGATAATTTATAAATCATAGAAACTCAAGCTTTCTAGAACCTTCAGCTGCTTGGCTAAATATAGATTCTGTTCACATACAGAATCTATACAAGGTCTTTTATTTTGGCAAGAGAAAAGAAGAGATTAACAAGCACAATGATACTTTCTCAAATAAAAAGAGGTGAACAGGAAGGGGGAGGTAGGAATGAAGGCTGTGCATTGCAGACTCAGGCATGGTTTAAATACGTAATATTGTTTCCAAGTCCAGTTTACTAGAAATGGAATAAAAGCATCCTGATGAGAATGAATAAAATTAGACGTCCATGTATTTCCTTAAAGATTAGAGTTAATAAAACACATCTTTTCCTTTAAAAAAGAACAGTAATTTGTTTTTAGGACTAAGAAACGAAGGGCATGTCCTCTCTGCTGGGTGTGGCAGCACACTCCTGAAATCCCAGCACCCAGGAGGCAGAGGCAAGATGACAGAGAGTTCTAGGATAGCCTGGGCCACACAGCAAGTCGCTGTTTAAAATAAACTCTCTGATAAAAATAATTTGTTAATAAATAAATTAACAAAACCCCTGGCAGGGCGTGGTAGTACACTCTTTCAATCGCAGCCTTGATCCTAGCATGGGAAGGCAGGTAGACCTCTATGAGTTCTAAGCCAGCCTAGGCTACACAGTGTGTTACAGAACAGCCAAGGCTACATAGAGAGACATTGTCTCAAAAACAAAACAAAAACTAAACTCCTAAACCCATATGTATATAAATCTACACAGTATTCTTTTTTCTTATAATTATCAATGCACATCAGTTGTACTTATTAATGGATTCCACTGTGGCATTTACATATATATATATATGTATGTGTATATATATGTATATATTGTATATGTATGTATGTATATATATGTGTATGTGTATATATGTATATATTGTACTTTGCTCATAACTGCCTTCTTTAAATATGTGTATTTTTTTATTATTTTGTGGTTATACCTCTATGGATACATGTATATATGTATATGTTTTTCTGTTTAGGTGCCATGTACATGTAAGGAGGTCAGAGGTAAGAGTTGGCCCTCTCTTGCTACCTTTACAGGGGCTCTGGGGATCAAACTGAGTTCATGAGGCTTGGCAGCAAGCACCTTTACCCAGTGAGCTATCTCACTGTTCATACCTTATTTTTATATCCTCATGGAAAAGTCATTTCCTTCCAGCTCTGTATTACTCAAAGGTCTACAATGTTTGGTGTTAGAATTTAAAATACAGTACAACAAGTACTAACAGTATAAACTAGGATAATTAGTTGGCCTTCATTCATTCTCTGTATGTCATAATCTCTTGTAGTACTTAACTTACCTGAACTTCTGAATTAGAGTCAATAGGCTGCAGTGAAAACCAAGTTTCTTTACCACTATAATTACACAAGTCTTCTTTTTTGATGGCTACTTTTCCTACAGAAAATAAATAAAACGATGAGAAAATATATTTTATATAGTCTTATGACTCATAAGCACTGCTATATACTTTGCAGAAAATACTTTAGAATAATTCGTATCTGTTGATATAAAATCTACCACCACTCCTTTTTTATTTTTTGAAACAAGACATTGCTATGTAGTCCTGGCTGGCTGGGTTCAAGATCTACTTGAACTCATGGCATTCCTCCTGCTTTAGCCTTCTGAGTGCTTAGATTACAGAATTTAAAAACCTTTTTCTATAAAGTGTTTTTCTCCTATATTCTAAAGAAGAAATGCCTTATTTCTGCTTGTCATTGGCAGACCCCTTTGTGGGTCATTTTTAGTCAGGGGATTGGAAAAACTCAGTTGGACTTTCATGTAACTACTACGTATTTTAGCACTTGTTCAAATTAATATTTTACGAGTACATTCAGTATAAAAAACAAAATATAAATGGCACAACAATGTAATTTTCCAGGTTCTGTAACACTGTGCTGAAGTGTATGTGCTAGTTAATTTTGAGCAGTTACATCTGCATTTAGCATAAGGTTATATGTTTCAATTAAAAGAAGGACAAACAGTTATCTATTAGTAACAAAAGTAAAAAGTACCTCAAAAATTATCCTATTAAATTTTTACTTTATCCAAACATTATTAAACTGACTATACTGCTTCAATTCATAATTTTTTAAATATCAAGGCAGCTCTCTAAAGCACTTCTGTCTCTCTGGGAAAGATAATGCACCATGAACAAAGTAGTATGCAAGGAAGAAACAAATGCTCTTCAAATGAAGTATTTACCATGTTGTGCAAAGCACTTCCTTCCTCAATTCAAGTTTTAAGAAGCAGACATAGTTTTGCATATGACTAACAATTCAAAGACTGCACAAAAGCTCCAATAAAGGAGCTATGTTATAGCTTAAAGCAACTCACTTTTTCCTTTTTTTTAAAAAAAAATTACTTTCATTTTAATTGTATGTTATGTCTTCTTGCTTATGACATACTTTACTTTTAGTTCAACAGTTGAAAACATTAAGAAAATTATAAAGAAATTTTTATGTGAAGACTCATCAACTTTGGATATCAAGAAAAAAGGAAGGTAGAAAAATAAACACACACACAAAAAACCTTAAATTTAAATTTTTGTCTGGAAACAGGTGGTGATTTTACAATGGCAGCATATACTAAAAACATACTGTGTGCTTTTCTCGTTCTACAAATATTTTATCTTGATAGTCTCCACTTAAGAGGCAAAGGCAGGTGGATCTCTGTGAGTTGAAGGTCTACATAGTGGGTTCCAGGACAGCCAGGGCTATAGAAAGGAAGGGAGGGAGGGAGGGAGGCAGGCAGAGAAAAGAAGGAATGAAGGAATGAGGAAAATCAAAATTAGGGAAAAAAAGCTGTCAAGAACAGTACATAAAACTTCTATTTTCTTTACCCAGAATTTCCAAAAGCTGATCATTTTTATCATGTTTTGCTCTTTCTCTTTCATACACACACACACACACACACACACACACACACACACACACACACGTATATATATATATATATATATATATATATATATATATATATAAATGATCCCTTTTCTGAGCCATTAAAAAAAATACAAGACACATTTTAAAACAAGAAATTTTATTGTGTGATTGTGTGTGACTTATACATACTTAATGAAGTTGTTAGCTAATTAAAAAAAAAAAAAGTTTTATAAGCAGCTAGGCAGTGGTGGCATATGCCTTTAATCCTAGCACTTGGGAGGCAGAGGCAGGCAGATCTCTGTGAGTTCAAGGCCAGCCTGGTCTACGAATGAGTTCCAGGACACCCAAAGCTTCAACAGAAAAACCCTGACTCAAAAAAAAGGTTTTATAAGCTTCCCTCTGTATTTATAACTTAGAATTCAAACTTTAGATGTATAATTTAAAGAAAAAGATTAAAATATATTAGATTTTTATTAGATATAATTGTAGTAACTACTCCAGCAGTACAGTAACTACTGTAAAGAGACCTACTGAAAATCCATCAACTTATTAACACAGAAAATTTAAAATGCATAAAACTTTAAACCCATTTTGAGTGAAATCTAATATAAAGATAAAAAATCTTTGCATGATAGCTAGAATTGTAGAAAATGACATTAGGAAAATGTACTTCATGGGTTTTTGGTGAATTTTAAGATGAGAAATGAAGGGAAATCTGAAATTATTCTAGTACTGAATGTGCACACTGATAGTTAAGTACAGAATAATCAATAATTAAAAGAAGCAAATATTCCTTACACTGCTAAAGGAATTTAGATTGAGAATCAAATTATATAAATTTCTTGGTATGTTTCATCTATGGATTGTACAAAATTCCTAACAAATCAATATACCAGAAATGGCTCAGGATAAAAAATAATGAAGTATTCAATTTAGTATGGTGTGAACTGAGAGATAATCATAATTATCCTAATTCCAATTATCACTGATTCTGCATCAGAAGTAAATTTTAAGGGAATGAATAATAGCTTGGTACTTAAAAAAATACATACATATATAAAAATATATGGATGGAAACACACAAACATATATATATATGAGTAAGAATGAACATGAATGAGAAAGAATACTGACTGTCCAGAAATTAGAACCTTTATTTATACACCACCCACAAAGCAAGTCCTCAACCTTAAAAGGGAGGGTTTTAAATTTCTTTTATTTGGAACCGGATTGCTTTGAACAATTCATGCCCTCATTCTTATAAATTACACCAGTACTGTTATAAACGGTGATTCAATTTCCATGTTGCTTCAACTTAATCCTATTTAACCAAACATGTGCCTAAAAGCTACATAGGAATTCATCTATCCTATTACAACTTGGATCTCAGGAAATAAACCTGATACAGGTGTCTTCCCAAAAGACAATCCAGCCCCACAGGTACAACATTTCAGAAACAAGCTATTTTCCTCTCATGCCCCATGGCTTTTTTTTTAAACTAGAAATTGTTTTTCTTAAAATTAGTATTTTATTTATTTTTTAATAAAAATATTTGTTTGGTTTTCTTTTTTCTATGTGGAAGTCTGACTCTGTAACCCAAGATAGCCTCAAACTCACAGCAATCCTCTGCCTCAATCTCTTGGTACAAGTGTGAACTTCCATGCTTGGTGATTTTTTTTTTAAAATAAGCAAATATCAAAGGTAACTTAGAAAATCATTAGTATTTACTAAAGCAAATATTAAAGGCCTTATCAAGAAACATGGCATGAAGACTATACGATGTGTACAGGACCAATGAAAACAGCAGCATGGCAATCAATTAGCAGTTCCTCCCGAGTGCTGCTAATAATAACAGCTTCTTTACAGTCCTTACTCTACTCTGACATTCAAAGAGCTTGTCATATGTGATAGATATTAATCTCTCCTATCCCTCTTCCTACTTTCTGATAATGCCTTATCAATGTTCACTGAGGATGCTTTATACCTGAAACCCTCCTCATCTGCTCCTAGGTACTTTTGTTCGATCCAGAGCAGCTTGTAAATTCCCGTAAAGAAGAGGATTAGAAATGTTGAACATATATTATCCTGTAGTTTTCAACACCTCCTTACTTACAGAAAGAATGAACCAATAACACCAATGTTGTACTTAAGAATAATTATGAATAGTACCTACCTATACGAAGATCTCTTTGTAAAACATTCTTATCATAAACATAAAAAGACAAATACTGGAAAGTTCTTGGAATCTCAAAGTAAAATTCTTCACTAAAATATGGTCTAGAGAGAAAAGAGAAAACTCATTATGTCAAATAATATATAATTATTTTCACCACTAAATAACTCATTACTACCACTAATAAAATGGTACTGCTAAATAAAAATCATATTCAAAAGTCACTTTCAACAATCATCAATGAAATTATAAATTTCATGGAAAAAGAACCTCAAAAACACCTAAATTATTCTCAATATGGAGTTTCAGACAAATTTATACAAATAAAGCTGAACTGAAAAGACCTCAGGTGCCAAATGAATTCTAAACACAGCTTTTCAGAAGGTCCTGTGGGTAGAAGACCTAACTGCCCAGGTCATGCTCACCTAAAGTAGTCCTAAATTAGAGCCAAGAACAAAGCCATTCACATTATTATCTTAAAAATATATTTTGAGGCCAGCCTGGTCTACAGAGTCAGTTCCAGGGCAGTCAGAGTTACAACAGAGAAACGCTGTCTCAAAAAGAAAGAAAAAAGAAAAAGAAAACTATATAAAGTTGTATAGACACAATAATAACTAGCACCTAAAATGGGTAATGCTATATAAAACATTTGAATTTACTGTAAATATTGAATATTAAACATTTTCATTATCTTTCCAAAGTTATTTATAAATTATATACAATCAAATCTGATTTATGGAAGTTGGTGGCTTTTGATAAATTTACAAATCCATGTAGCTTTCACCCCAAATCAAAATACAGAACACAGTTACTACCCTAGAAAGTTCCCTTACACTCTCAATAGTACCCTAACATGTGCCATAAGCAACTAGTTTTGGAGGGAATACCCAGGGGCTAGAACCTGGGGTCTTGTGTATACTAAGTAAGTGCTCTAGCACTGAGCTGTATTCTTAGCCCTGTGATAAGATTTCTATGTGTGTACGTGTGCGTTTTTGTTCGCAGGTGTGAGTGTGTGAGTATGAAGACCAGAAGTCAATGCTGAGTATCTTCCTCAAGCTGTTTCCACCTTTTTTTTTTTTTTTTGAGACAGGTTCTCTCTCTAAGCCTGAAACTCACTAGTGACACGTTGGTAAGCCCCAGGGATCTTCCTATTTCTTGTTTTTAAAGATGGATAAAGAAAACTGGTTACATCATTTCTACTACACAAACATGAAGAAAGATTAAGGGTTTTTAAAAAGGTTAATTCTGGTTATTTTCATATATATGGCTACATATTACAAACTATAAGTACTCAACTTATGGACAATTACTATTTAATTTTGCAATCACTGATTATTTTGTGATATAAAATTGTTGAACAAATTGAAATTTAAATAATTTCACGTCTCAAATCTCCGCTGTCATTACATTGTCATTACATGACAAATTATTTAACCTTTTGGTGACATGATTTCATCATTCATAAATGTAAAAAAATGTAAAAAAAAAAGAGTTATGAATTTTTATGCACAAATGTA
Organism: Cricetomys ansorgei; assembly: GCA_026225945.1. Classification (NCBI taxonomy): domain Eukaryota; kingdom Metazoa; phylum Chordata; class Mammalia; order Rodentia; family Nesomyidae; genus Cricetomys; species Cricetomys ansorgei. The sequence goes on from JAMJFZ010001100.1 coordinate 14,912,859, forward strand.
AAAAAAAATCCAGATTCTAAATCAATATGGGCATATGACTTATGACAAAATATTTGAAGTTCATTACTCCCAATCTTTTTGGGCTACTAAGGCAATTTTAGGTTTTAAAATGTTTTAAAAGTTTTTTAAATATTATTCTTTCTTAGAGGGCAGACATGTGAGGTCAGAGAACAACCTGTGGGAGTTGGATTTCTCCTTCCACCATGTGGGCTCTGCGCGCTGAACTCAAGTTGTCAGTCTTGACAGCCGGCGCCTTTACCTGCTGACTGAGGCGCCACACAGGCTACTCTCAGTTTTACATAATACTTTTCTTATGAAAAGTTCAAAATTATAAGAACCAAAAGACAATTAAAAGGGAGGTGTTGGGAATGACTCAAGGGCTAATTGTGAGACAGATCTCACTATGTAGCCCTGACAGGCCTGGGAATTGCTATGTAGACCAGGCTGGCCTCAAACTCAACAGAGATCCGCCTGCCTCTGCCTTCTGAAGTTGGGATTGAAAGCCTGTGTCATGACACTTGGCTTTAGCATAGCTCTATATCAGAATTACAACACAAGCACTGCTACAAGGCAGAGGAAGAAAATCAGAATTTGCTAGAATACTTTCAAAGTGTAATTTACTACTACACTTTCAAAGACGAAAAAATCTACCAAAGGCTTACCCCCTGATGATATACTAGTAAGCACCTTGTATGAAGAGTGTGTATGTTCGTTCCTGTACATATGCAGGTGCAGTGGTAGGGTGTGTATGTAGGCCAAAGATTGACATTGGTATCTTTCTCAGTCATTTTCCACCTTATTTTTTGAGACAAAGTCTCTTGTTTGACAATTTGGCTAGACTGGCTGGCCAGTGAGTTCCTGGGATCCTCCTGTCTCCATGTCCCCAGCACTGGGAATACAAGAGGCAGCCACTGCACCTGGCTTTCTCACATGGGTGCTGGGGATGGAACACAGACCTCGTATTAGTGCAGCAAATACTTTACAACTAAGCCATCTCTCTAGCTCCCACTTATGTGAACTTTAAGAACTAGTTTATTCTTTGTAGAAATAAAATGATGCCCTTTGAAGAAAACTCAAATAACTAGGCAAAATTTAGCTTAGAGAACAGACTAGTCTTATAATAGTTGTTTTCAAACATTTAATTACTATCATGTAAAAGATGGCCTAAACTTGTTCCCCAGAAATCTAAAGGACAGAGCTAGGACAACTAAGAAAAAATACTTCTAAGGCAATGAAAAGCCACATAAAAGCAAGCACTGCATTGATGTCATTCTTACAGATAGACGAGTAATCAGAATCCAGAACTGAGCAAGCTCTTGGCACATGGTTGGATGTCATTTTAATAATCATTAACCAATTAAACATAAGCACTTTCTGAGTCAGAACAGTTCAAAGACCAAACAGACTGCTTAGGAAGCGTGAACTTCTAGGTGACTGGAACATCATTAAGCATATGCCACATGACCACTTGCCTAGAGCTACTGCTAAGGAGACCAATGTTGTTAGCCCAGCTGAACTGTGAAGGCCCCTTCAAATGCTTACATTCTGTAATTCCAAAAATAAGTTAATAATAGAAAAGAAAGTCTTTAAATAAAAATGTTAGTTTCAAATAAAGAAAGTCAACTTGATAATAAAAACCTGGAAATACATAAAACTATGAATATATATCATATGAATGATAATTTCTAATTTTTCTACCAACCTTAAAGACTTTTCAACAACCTGGGTACGATAAACTTCTTCCTGGTCCAAATTTATAGTGCAGAAGCAATCTCGCATTTTGTTGGGTCCAAGATATGGCAATAAATTTTTTGCTTCATCTGTTGGCACAAAAATTTAAATTGATGTTAAATATCCTTACTTGTATCACCCAAGGTTTTGATATTAATTCAGTCTGGAAGAAGGCATAATACGGAGTACAGAAAAAAGCAACTAGTGATCAAAGAAGTCAAGGTGGTCTAAAGGAGACTAATGAAGACTGAGGAATGTGGCTAAAAAGCGATGAGCCTTTCTTGAGAACTCTGTAAAAAAGTTTATTTATTAAAAGAAGAAACCTGAATGTTCAAAGTAAAAAAGACTGAAGGGAGGAGCTATATGTAGACACTTGGGTCATATTACATCACTGCATCTTTCCTCTGTGAAAAGGCACTCTCTCCATCCTGCCCCACTAGTAACACCTCAAGAATTTTCTTGCAATTAATCCCTTTCCTAAATCAACATTGATTTTCCTTTCTACCAGATTGCTCTCATTCCCAATTAAAACCAAAGAAGCAAATAATCATCCTTGATCCCACCTCTTCTCCCTTGCCAACTTCCTCAAAGCACTGTCCCTCACTTTCTCACTTTCCATTCATTCTTTGGCCCTCTCTAATTGGCTCTGGATTCCAGTGTGACACTGAAACTGCCTTAGTCACAGTCACCAATATCAACGAATGCTGGCTTACTAAATCCAGTGTCCAATCCTGTTCTTACTACATCCACTGTTGCAGCATCATTTTACAGAGTGAACATTTTAACATGCTCCCTCCTCTTGGATTCCAGAACATACTATTTGTGGCTTTCCTCCTATTTTCCATTCTCTGTGCATACCCCTCTCACTTCAATGCTGCAATTGCTGCAAGGCTCAGTTCTGAACCACACCTTCTTTATTTCTATAAACTCCTCCGGTATATAGTGTTAATGCTAGCAGCTCCCAGTTCTGTGTCTGCAGGCCTGACCTTCCCTCCCTGTGCCAAATATAAATATCCTCGGATATACAGTGGGTATCTCAAATTTAACAAGTCCCAGAAAATCTTACTTCCTCTTCTATAAGCTCTTCCCTTTGTCTACCACCATTTCCCTCTCCCTCATCCTCTTCCTGCCATTCTTACACATTCAGTAACATTAGCAAATCCAGAAGATCTTTAAAAAGACAATCTAAAATCCAACTACTTCTTTCCTTCACTAGTATCACCCAAATCCAAGCCACTGCAACTTTTGTTCAGACAGGCATGGCAATATCTTAACCGGTGTCTCTGCTTCTAGTACTCTGCTACAATCTGTTCTTCACCAAGACATCTTTTCTATCCTTTTCAGTGCTGAGGATCAAACCCAACCAAGCCTTATGCACGAATGCAAGGTAGATGAGTACTCTGTCACTGAGCCACAATCCAGACAAAGCGTGATCTTATTCTCAGATTCAAGCCAGCCACTCCTCTGCTCCAATATCATACCATTTGTCTAGGAATAAAATCTCTTCCCTAAATCATAGTCTACATGGGCCTAAAGTATCCCTTTGACCCCTTCTTCTCTTGTTCTCCCCAATGTTCACTTTCCCCATTCATCAGCCATGTCGAGTTTATTTTGAGTTCTTCCTAGATCTTTCTATTTTTCATATGGATGGTACATTCTTATCATTCAGGTCTCAGCTCAAATGACACTTGTCAGAGAACTTTTCCCTGGTTAGGCTATATAAAGCAGATGATCCTGCTATCATACTCTGTTTGGCATCCTTGAGAGCATTTGTAACTGGCTGAACTTCTGTTAAGAGTTTTTGCAGCTCCTATATGAGCTTGAGAACTTGCTAAATGCCCAAGATCTAAAACAGTAAACATCTAGTGACATGTTTGTTGAAGGAATAAAGAACCCAGTAAATTAAGCTTTGAAGTTCTTGTGAGCTATTCATGTACTAAAAGGACAAACACAAGTCTATGCACTGAAATTATACACCAACATATAAACATAAGAAGGTAAGGAAGGGCCCCGCAAGGAGGCTCACTGAATGAAAACATCTGTGTGTAATCCGGACTAGCTGGTTGCAGGGGTACACGTTAAGTGTTCCCAGCATTTCTATAGTAAGATAGGAAGGGGGACATAGGAAAACCACCCAGAAACTCTTGAGCCAGACAGCAAGGAGAGAGTCTGCTTCAAAACCAAGGTGACTGACTCCTGAAAGCTGTCCTTGGACCTCTACATACATGCCACAGTATGTATACACACCCTATCCCTACCTAACACATGTAATAAATAAATAAGTTTGTATGTTTTGTTTTTGGTGTTTTCCAAGACAAGGTTTCTCTGCATTGCCCTGGCTGTCCTGGAACTTACTCTGTAGATCAGGCTGGCCTCAAACTCAAGAGATCCGTCTGCCTCTGCCTCCCAAGTGCTGGGATTAAGTGTGCACCACCACTACCTGGCTGATAAATGTGTTTTAAAAGAAAGCAAGGTAGTTTCAAAGAGGAAAGAACATTAATTACTCTAAGAATTGTGAGATCAATGTCTCTCTTATCTCTCCTACTAAGCATTACACAACTTCAGAAAAGTCACTGAAGAACAGTTTTTCTGATGAAGGTTGGGGTTCTTTCTGCTTAAGTTTAGAACTTAAAGCCAATATATTGTAAAGTCTACCAGTAACTTAAGGAGTATTTATAAAAAATTCAATAAACAGGGATGGAGAGATGGCTCAGCAGTTAATAGCATTGGATGGTCTTTCAGAGGACTGGGATTCAACTCCCAGCACCCACATGGCAGATTACAACTGTCTGTAACTCCAGTACCAGGGGAACAGACATACGTGCAAGCAAAGCACCAATGCACATAAAATAAAAATAAATAAATATTTTTTAAAAATTCAGTAAACAATTTTCAAAACTTAATATTAGAAAAGCCAGGTGTGGTGGTATATATCATTAATCCCAGAACTCAGGAAGCAGAGGCAGGAGAATATGAGTCTGAGACCAGTCTAGACTGCATAGCAAGTTCTGTGCCAGCCAATGGATAGTGAGAGCCTGCCTAAAAAGAAAAGAAAAAGGAAAGGAAAGAAGGAAAAAAAGAGTCAGTGGAAAGGCACAAATATAATATTTATTACCAATAAATTCATTGTTGGAAACCAGAAAAAAATAAAATTTCCACTTAACCATTATAAGCAAAGTTATACTCATCTCAAGAAAAATCACAATCAGGGAATCTTACTTTGTAAATGATTCCCAAACGAACTAAAATGGGATAGTGTTTACAAGTGAAGCAGTTCCCTACAGGAAAAATAACAAGACATCAGAATCCTATCTTTACCTGACGACGCTCACCCTTCCATCTGCGTTCTTTCCCCTAGCCCCTGTTTCTCCCTTGTTTAGCAATTCTATTTTCATTCCTTCAAACTTCTTCAGATTCTCCTTCTCTTTGCCTCTGCATAACACAATGGATTTGTTTTAAAACCAAAGTTCATAGAGACCATCATACAAGGTCTAAAATTAAAAAAAAAAGAATTATACTATAATAAATATGCTCTATACCTAGTGTGAGAGTTGAAAACATTAAATCACTGCCCCTGCATGTATACCTGTTTTATTTATGTTAAGGACTGTTCAGAAAATAGTCCCACGCCCCAGGAAACAAAGGATTATTCTGTCTGCAGAATCTAATGAAACTTGACATTCCCAGATATTTACTTACAATAATTACTTACAATATTACAATAATTAAAGGCCTGGGTCTTACACAGAATCACTTTCTATAAAAGAAGTTTTCCTAATTTGTGCTTTTTTCAATATCTACCACTGATTGAAGTTCAAATAAACTATGCTGAAAATTAACTCATCCAATCAAGGCCCAACTCTCCAAAATAATCACACTATGTTTCATCAGTTATCAGGAATTTAAAGTGTAACTCCAAACTACAACAGTGATCAACTGTCTGTTTGTAAAGAATACACCAAAACTGCACCAGTCAATGGTTAGAACATAAGTACTGTTGCGTCTGTTACATCTCTACGTAGAAGATGAAGGTGTCAACACATACACTACAGCATCAAGCTACATAAAATGCAAAAGTGAAGTACTTCTAAAGATTCTACTTCCTACTGGTCCTACCAGCTCTAGATAATTTTAGGATATAAATTACAGGAACAGAGCCAAATTAATCCATCCTCTAGCTCTAATCCTCTTCTTCTACTCATATCTTGAAACTTTTACAATTAGTTTCAGAACCTCCTTTGTCTAGAACCCTCAAGAACATTAATAACATTAAGCACTACCAAATTAAATTACTGCCTTTCAATGTCCACTCTATTTGGCCACTTTTTAGAATCTGGTAACACTGACCTACCCTCAGTTTATAGCTCATTTTAAGTGGCCTTTGTTTCACTCCCTCATTTAGGCCTTTTTTCCAGAGCACATTTAAATGTGAGGAAACTTGGCACAGATCTTTGGTTCTCAACCTTTCTAATGCTGTGACCCCCAATACAGTTTCTCATGTTGTAGTGATCCCTAAGCATAAAATTATTTTTGTTGTTACTTCATAACTTTAATTTTGCTACTGAGTAATGTCTCAGTTTCTAAAACCATCAGAAATATGTGTTTTTTGCTGATATAGACTATTTAATTCATCAGAGGTGAAGGACCAGTTTTAAGTATTTTATAAATATGTCATTATAAAATAAAAGACTTTCCAGGCATGGTGGCATATACCTTTAATCCAGTACTCAGGATGCAGAGGCAGGTGGATAGATCTCTTGAGTTCAAAGGTCAGCCTGGTCTACATAATGTGTTCTAGGTCCGCCAAAACTACAAAGTGAGACCCTCTCTTGGATGTATGGATGTATGTATGGACAGATGGACAGATGGATAAGGAAGGGAGGAAGGAAGGGAGGGAGGGAGGGAGGGAGGGAGGAGGGAGGAAGGAAGGAAGGAAGGAAGGAAGGAAGGAAGGAAGGAAGGAAGGAAGGAAGGAAGGAAGGAAGGAGGGAGAAGACAAAGTTTCTCAACATTGTTTAGTGCTATTATTTGCAACTGAACTTATCTATATGCTATTTAATGATAGGTAACCTTAAAGAGAATCAAATGTATACCTGTACAAGATATGGTGGATTAATGGTACAACATTAGTTGTATGCCTTTCAGTATTATGAAGACTCTAAAGCTCTTGTAGCTAGGTTTATGTTCCTAAGATCCACTAATTTAAATGCCACTAATCATATTCACTCACTAGAAAACTGGAAGAGAGAAGAAAACAGACACTGAGTTTCAGCAGTTTCTATTAGCAAGTACTGTCAAAAAGATATACATGCTGACAGTAGCACTTGCAGAAGTCTTGGTACCAGTCACAGGTTTCATTATGAAAGAAGGAATTAAAAGGGCATCCATTCTATGGTACAGGCTATGGGAGGTCTGGGTTGGATCTAGAGCCAGCAACAGTGATAGTGAAGGTGGCTACCTCTAATGGCTATTTATTAATACTAATTCATTCTCAACCACAGCAGAGGTAGCAAAATAAAAATAGTTACAAGTCAGAATTTTTTACCAATTCTGCAGGACTCTTTCTGACTTTATGAGAAAGTAACATTTTTGGTGGCCTATCCAGATGTGATGATTTTTGATTGTCTTTGTGGTACTGGGGATTGAACTCAAGGCCTCAGACCCATGCTGGACAAACATTGTACCACTGAAGAACACTATAGCCCTTGAAATGTGACTTCTGAAATCATTTCTGAGAATTCTACTCAGGAACTCTACTTTTTTGGAAGCCTGAGGGAGGGGAGGGCACATGCACAGAAGCCTGTAGTGAGAGTGGAAGCCAGAGAACAATCTCGGGTGTCATTGATCAGGAGCTGTCCACTTTTATTTCTTGGTGTCTCACTGGCCTGGAATTTACTAAAAGCCCTTGGGTCAGACAACATGGCTCAGTGGATAAAGGCACTTGTTATGAAAGTTTGATGACCTAAATTAGATCCTCAGAACCCATGTAAAGGTGGTAGGACAGAACTGGCTCCACAAAATTATCCTCTGACCCAAGTGTGTGCATGCACACACACACAAATAAAGCTTTTTAAAAGCTAGTAATAATTAAAAAAGAAAGAAAGAAAGAAATGGCTAGAGAGATGGCACAGCAGTTAAGATCGCTTGCTGCTCTTCCAGAAGACTGGAGTTCTGTTCCCAAGTGGCTCACAACTAACTGCTTCTAACACCAGCTCCAGGGGATCTGACACCCTCTCTGGCCTCAGAGGTACTGGCACACATATGCAATACATACACGGGGACATACATGCATACATATAAATAAAAATAATAAGCCTCTAAAAAAGAGTAATGTATGTTTTAATTCAATATATGAGTGTACCTGTCTCTGAAAAATATTTCTTATAGTGTTTCATTGAAGTTTGAGATGATACTAGAGCAAGCCAATCGAAAAATATAAATGATTTCACTTCCATTTTAATAAAAGGAAATTTATATGTGTAGATGATTATATATACAGGTTTAGTCTGTACATGTGTACACATGGAGGCCAGAATTCAACACTGGGTGTCTTCTTCAATCACTTTTCCCTTAATTTTTTAGACAATGTCTCACACTAAATCTGGAGCTTCCTGATCCAGCTAGACTAACTGGCCAGCAAGTCCCAAGCATATGCCTCTCCAGTGCTGGGATTACAGAAACGCACTGCCACACCTGGCCTTTCTTCCTTGGGTGCTAGTGATCAAACTTGGGTCCTCATCCTATAAAACATGCCAAGGTACTGTAATATACAAAGGCCCTATAAAAAAGTATATATTTGATTGTATTTATGACTGTCATTATTTCCATCAACAATAAAACAAGGTCAGGAGGCATATCATTCACAATCAACTGTTCCTCATTGAAAAAAGGAGGAGAACATTCCAGCATAACTTCTTTTACTCCGTAACATCTGTTCTTATTCAATTCTTAACCAATAGAATTGAAAGTCGAGCAAAATAAACCCTTTAGTAGACATTTCTTCTTTCACAGATGTACTGCAAGGGGGCCAAAAACCCTTCCCATTATATGCCAATGGTTTTATCAGACCAATAAAAAGTTATTTTTTCTGCATCATATATCTGTAAAAATTTTTTCTCTTCTTTTGTTGTTGGTGTTGAAGGTTATGAGACAGGGACTTTCATGTTGATCTTGGACTTGCTGCTATGTAGCCAAGGATAGATAGATAACCTTGAACTCCTGGTCCTGCTCTCTCCAAGTGCTGGGATTACAGGTCTGTGCCATCACACTTAGCTATAATAATTTCTTTTATTTTAAATTAATTTTAAATTCTGATGACCTTTACATGGAAGCACTGGTTTTCCATTTCTGTTATCAGTTACTATTCCCCTTAGTATTATTATCTTGTTTTTAATTGTTTACTTTTTGACAATGGCAAAAAAAAAAGATTGTCTCCTGTAAAATTAAATGCTCCTCCCATTTCCTTAGATGTTTATGCTGAAGCTACCTTCTCAATGAAGTCCTCCTCGATTACACTAATCCTCTGTCATTTTATGTGTACCCACTCTTGTTTACATTTATTAATGTGCTACATACTAATTGTATACAGGAGAAGTATTTTTAACCTTTAGAGTGTTGACACAGATCAATTTATATCAAAGGAGAACTTTACATGTAACTTTATTTTTTAATCTATTTATTTATTTAGAGGCAGAGTCATACTAAGTAGCTTTGAATGACCTAAAACTCTACTAACTTTAATTTTTAAATACAGTGCGTGTGTATCCAAGTGCAGTGCCCATGGACGTCAGAAGAGGGCGTCAGATCCTCCTGGAGCTGGAGATACAAGCTATTGGGAGCCACACATTGTGGGTGCTAGGAACCAAACTCAGGTCCTCTACAAGAGTAGTGTGTTTTTACTTGCTTAGTCACCACTCCAGTGCAAATGTTTTATAGTTCAATGTTTATCCGTCCTGTGTAGATTATACAGTAACTCCATGTGAACAGGGGGCTTATTTGTACTTAGATCCTACCATATAATTTTTTTTTATTTTGGAGACAGAGCCTCTCACTGAACCGGGAGCTAACAAGTTTGACTAGACCTGGCTAGCCCACAAGCCCCAGACTCAGATTCTCATAATTTTGCAGCGAACATTTTACCAACTGAGCTATCTTCCTAGCCTATCATATAAATTGTATCTAGCACTAGAATACTGAACATCAAGCTGCTCAGCAGAGACTTTGGTATGTATGCTTATGTACCTGTGTGAGTGTATGTTTATGTACACGTTTGGGAGAGAAAATATATATAGGATTATTTTGTGTGTGTGTGTGTGTCTGTATGTGTATATGTCTGCTTGTTTTTTCTATCAGTAGATTTTGTTGTGAAGGTACTAGGAGAAGACACTACTAGAATATGCTATCTCTTAAATATTTGGATGCTTCACAACTAACAATTTTTTCAAATATCTCATTTGATTAGTACAACAACTCTATTAGGTAAGCAATATTGTTTCTTTTTATAAAGTTATTAAGCAACAGCTACAACATCAATGAATAATGCTGTCAAATGCTGGTGGTATGATTGTCTTTCTACTCTACTCTTAAAGTCTTTCTAAAATAGGAGTTCTGAGACTCTATCCTTGACTGAAGGAGCATTGGTAAACCCAGACCTACTTCAAAGCATACCTTTAATACAAAGAAGAATAGGAGCCAACACAGATCCTAAAGTGATTAACCCTCAAAGGAAATCATAATAGGACAGGGTCCTGGACAAAATAATACTAAGAAAAAGACTATTTGGAAAGGGAAAAAGCCAAGTCAAACCATAATAAAAGCTAACATTTACTTAATAAATTAATATGTATTACATATAGCAGATTTAAGGATGTCATGTTATTTTACTTAATTTTCACAGTAAATCTTCCAAATGATATACATTTTTTCAAAACACAGAAATTAATACTGGAATAACAATGTTCCAGCAGGAAGACAAATTTGGAGGGGGAATAAGAGGATTATCTTCAAGGCAGAGGTGAAAAAATACAAACTAACTAAGGAAAGTGGATGATAAGGGGGAACCAGAATACAGGATGGAGTCCCACAGGGAACCTAAAATGGCAAGCTACAAAGTTTTTAACTTAGTAGACAACATGGGTTACTAAAAGTTTTTATGTGGTTACAAGTCTACTTCAGGAAAATTACTCTGACCAGGGCCTTGACTGAGATAATGAAGAGAGAAAAGGAAAATGAAGAGATACTACAGAGAGAGAATTTGTTATCAACTGGCCTGAGTGATGTGTGGGATATGATGTCTTCAAAATAGAAATGTCAATCAAAACAGATGATTACAGCTTTTACATAGTGAGAAGATATGACAGTATGTAAACTTCACCATATCTTTACAACAAAAAGACAAAGAATGGATCAAACATACTTAAAAATATACTACGGGAGCTAGAGAGACTACTCAGTAGTTAAAAACACTTGCTGTTCTTGCAGAGGACCTGAGTTTGGTTCCTAATACCCACATGATGGCTTACAATCATCTGTAACTCCAGTTCTAGGGGATCTGGTGCCTTCTCTGAAGGTATGAGGCATACATGTAGTGCATATGCATACACATACATGCAGACAAACATTCATACACTTAAGATCAAAATAAATACATCTTTAAAAAGTTAAAATTTAAATATATAGAAAATATGAACTTATGTTGATAAGCTTAGACAAGATTAAAATGCCACCTGATTATACATCAAACAATCCTAGCTATGATCTGGTAATATATAATAAAGTCTTTGAAATTTTCTCCTAATTTTAATTTCAATTTTTGCCAAGAGGGCAATTCTAAAACCACAAGTGGTATTTACAATACAGCAAGTTAAGTGAATGCATTATAAGGTAAACATCTGAGTTTCAATATAAGCTTTGTACTTGACAATCTGTTATGTCCTTAGTTTCAACTTCCTGTGTAAAAAGAGATAGTACTTAGGACTGTTGTGAACATTAACTGTGGTAAAGCATTTGGCACAGTATCTAAAACAAAACAAGTACTTAGTAAATAGTAACTATTAGTATTCCTTCTTGGCTAGAGGTTCTTAAAAATTAACATCTACATACAATTCCCTTATCCAAGCCACTAGGTCCTGATCAAAGATAATGCATAATAACTGTCACACAGTTATCTATACTGTGATCATATTAATCACCTCTGACTGAAGCTTAGTCTAGAACAAGTTAGGAAACTACTGTACATGAAAAGGCAAGTTTCACAAGGTATTGCTAGGAAGTGTCTCTGAGTATAGAAGTAATTTACCAAGTGCAGGAACGATCTTCCTGTGGTTTGCCTTGCCCACTTCTGGGGTCAGTTTTGAATGTGTGCTGGTTTCTAAGGTCCCTACAGGCTCCTTCTCAAGGTGAGAAAATAGAGATTATGGTATAATCTCTGTTGAGCTAGGCCATTGGTCCCTACAGCTATAGGATGCTTAGGAGCAAGGCTCCTAAGGCAATCTAGAGAGCCTGGAATGGCAAGCAAAAGACTAAAATACAGATGCTGGTAGAGCCTGGGGACACATGGACAGGCCTTACGTGGGGTGTGACTGTTATCTTTGGTAAAGCTACTTTCAAAAAGTTAAAAAAGCAGCACCTGATAACAAAGAAGATACACATACCTCTATGTGTATAAAAGGTATGTATTTATTCAAAAGCAAAAAACTGCATTAAATAGCAGATAAATCAGTGGGCATGGTAACACAGGCCTGCAATTCTAGCAGTCTCTGGGAGACTGAGACTTTGAGGCCAGCCAGAACAACACAGTGAGATTTCATATTAAAAAAAAAAAACAAAAAACCAACCAAACAAACAAAAAACAAGGAAGTAGAAAAAAAGAAAGAAAAGGAAGGGGCAGAAACACCCACAAGAGCAGAGTTAGAAAACAAAATAATATTTTTATGAATCCCCAGACTCATTTTTTACTGCATTTGACAACACTCTTATTAATTTTATTGACTGCCTACTTCATTAGACCATTGTTCCATTTAGAGGTAACCACCATGTCCTGACAACAGAAACACATTCATTCCAATGCACTACTAGACAGGCAGCCTGACAGAGAAAGGACATGATCCTTGTCAACAAACCTGGTAAAACCTGGTCTAACCCTCTTACACTGCTAAAGAGCCTCTCCCTTAAAGAACAACAATCCTCTACATGGAATGAAGTAAATGAAATAATAGGCAAACTAACCTAGCATGATACCTGGAAATCAGTAAATATTCAATTAAACACTGACTCACTTCCCCACATGTACTACAGAAATTTTATATAGACTGTATAGTTCAAAATTATTCAGGATCTTCATATAACATCCCTCTCAAAGTATTAACTTTTTGAAAAATCAACACTTTTAGTATAAGCAACTGACCAAATAGGCAAAGTATATAGGAATCCATTGTATTTTTCTAAGTTTCACTTTCTTTAATCTCAAAATAAAATTTGAGGCTGGCACATGCTTCTCTTGAAGACCAGAGTTCAGTTCCAGCATCCACATAGGGTGGCTCGTAACCACCTCTAACTTCTCTGGCTCCTGCAAGCACCTGCACCCACGTATACAGGATTAAATATAAATCTTTAAAATGAAATTTAAAAGGCATAAAACGGAGCTGGTGAGATATCTCAGCAGGTACAGGCACTTGCTGCTAATCCTGACAACCTAGCTCAATCTGGAGGACCCAATGGTGGAAGAAGAGAACCAACTCCTACAAGTTGTCCTCTACACACAAACACACACACTCACATCTCCCCACATAATTACACACACTTACACACACTAGTAACTAAAATTTGAAAGTATAAAAGCTATTATTCATTTTAATGTGTACTTAAAATGTTACTAAATCTGACTTTGCATACAGTATTCAAAAGTTAAACTGAGACTCACGATATCTGATTAACTCTGTATCAAATTCATTTGTATAAACAGAAATTTTTGCTAATATCTCCAATACATACTTATACTCCCTATTAAAAACCAAGTCATTACAAGGAAGATTAATTTCTGTTGCCCATCATTGAAAAAAAATCAACACTATATACATTTTTCCAGACATTTTTTTTTATAAAATTTATCCATTAATTTGTAGAGAAAAATCTACTGTTTCAAGAGTTTAAAGGCATACATTAAGGGGCTGGATTGTAGCTCAGTCATAGAAAACTTAACTGGCATTTGTGATGTCCCATGTTTGATCCTCAGGAAACACAGAAACAGATTAGAGCAATGGTTCTCAACCTGTGGATCACATCTCCTTTCACAGGGGTCGTCTAAGACTATCTGTATACCAGATATTTACATCACAATTCATAACAGTAGCAAACTTACTGTTTATGCAATTAACAATGAAAATAGCAGCGAAAATAAGGTTGGGGGTCACCACAAGGAACTGTATTAAAGCGCCACACCATTAGGAAGGTTGAGAACCACTGATTAGAGGGATGGATGGATGGATGGATGGATGGATGGACAAATGGATGATAGACGAAAAATACATATATCACTCTAACAATTTGCTTTTTTTCACCCAATAATAAATCTTGGGGTCATTTTAGTATAGATGTACTTCCTCCTTTTTTATGGCTATAGAATATGTGTATGAACAAAGTATTTAGCCACTTTCAGGTTAATAGATACTTTGGTTTTTTTTTAAACAAACAAGGCCAAGACAAAACATCTTTTACTTGTAGGATGATATGATGGAAGTAAAAACATAAGGAAAATATATTTAAATTTTAATAGATACTACCAAAATGCTCTAACATGGCTTTATAAATTTAAAATCCCAATAAAAGTACAAAAAGTATCTGTTTCCCTAAGCACTAATTAAGTACTGAAATAAGCAAGGTTTCCATTTTTTAAGTGGTGATATATTCAGACTATTTCTCTTATTCATTTCTGTTCAATTTCACCAATATTTTCATATATTTACTAGACAATTTATTTTCTTCTGTAGAGTGACTTTGAATATATTTTTGTAGTGGCCTCCTTAGTTTAAAAATCTGTATGACGCCCAAACATGGTGAAGCATATAAACCTAGCACACTCAGCAACTGCAGAAGTCAAAAAATCATCACAAATCCAAGGTCTGCCTGGACTACATAGCGAGATCTCATGTTTGAAATAACATTCAGCTAGGTTGCAGATACAGCTTGGTGGTAGAGTGCAAAGAAGACCCTGAATTCTCTCCCTATACCCCACAGACACAAGACACACATAGAAGACAAGCTATTTATTGTAGCAACATCTGTTTATTGCAAAGATAAGAAACTACAGGTGTCAATCAACAGGTGACTGGTTAGATAAAATACAATACATCCAGATGATGAGATATTATGCATATTATAAATATACTATGTCTAAATGAGGATATGAAAAACTTCAAGTTATATTTAAAAAGAAAGATGCAGAATACTGCATATTTTGCTTTTATTTTCTGTGGTGGAAAAGCTACAATACACAAGCAATTGTTTGTAAATGCTTATATATAATCTCTAAAAGGCTACAAACTAAACTGATAGACCCTCAAAATGACTGTAGAGTCTGGGTATCAGAACTTTTTAAAGTACATAGGCAACACTGATGGAAAGTCAAGACTGCAAAGAGTTGAGATAAAGTCTGACACAAGTAAGTAAACATCCAGGTTCAGTTTCCACATAGTTCACAACCTTGGTTCACTGGCTAGTTCTAATCACTACACAAAGTTTTTTCCCAGGAACAGATGAGCATGTGTACAAGCTTGATGAAAATCTGTTACCACTCTGAAAACCATGAGAGAGGAAAAGCAATCTTCATATCTTAAATGAAGCATATTTTCAACATTCATAGTACTAATCAATAGCATCCTAGAAAGAACTGAGAGTGCACTAGCATCCAACAAGTCATTAACTGTGTGACACTTGGGCCCTTGAACATCAATCTTCATGTACACAAGAACAGAACAGAGTTAAAGTTATTTTTCTTCCAGTTCTAAAGCTTTATAATCCTCTAAGCAGAGAATGAATGAGAGCTACTGCTTAGTATAAATTTTAGAATAAAACAGTGAGTAGAGACTTTCACACTCCACTCACAGCTTAGACCTACTTTATAGTCCAAGGGACTAATATGCCCTAACAGATACTCAAAAGTATATTACATACTACTACTGAATTAACTATGGCCATAGGGAAAAATGTTTAGGATTTCAAACAACCCTAATAAATCTTAGGCAAATTTCTTAAAAGTACTATATTAAATGCAAAACGTATATTAAACAAATTCAAGCATTAAAGCAAAGGTCTCTGATGTACTGTCTTAAAGTAAATGGTTCACTTAATAAAGCAACTATGAGAGAACTAGAACATAAAAACATTATCTAAACTCTCATTTTTAAAGAATCAGTGGCTGCGGAATCTGCCTAGTAATTCTATCATCAACAGCACTATTAGGAACCACACTCTATGGGACTATTCAAAGTGTTCTCGGTTACAAAAAAACAAAAACAAAAACAAAAAAACAAAAAACCACACCTCTATGAACTCACTGAGGTTTACTTCTGTCCTCTAGAGCAAATGATTAGCTGAATGCTCTGTGACCTTTTATGAAAATCCCTTTCTCCTCAGTTTCTATCCATATCAAAGATAGCTCCTTCTTCTGTCCTAAATAACTCACCATCTCATTTCAAATTCTGACAATAATGAATTATTAGCATGAGTAAACCTTCTAAAATCTCTCTACTAAATATTTATCATCTCATTAAAAAAATCTGGTAATAATGAATTATTAGCATGAATAATCCCTTTTAAATCTCTTCTTCTCAACTCTTGTGTGTCAATAAAATGTCTTGATTTGTATCTTATTACCAAAGCATTTAAACCTGCCATACCAAATAAAAATACTTCCTGGGTAAAGTATGATTTTAAGATTTTCTTTCTCAACTCCAGGACCAATGAGTAACAAAATTCAGGTAACAATTAATACTTTAATTAATAAGCCAGCATTTAGAAAAATGTAATTCTTCTCCTAAGGAGGCAACTTAGGCCTCAGTTCAAAACTAAGATTTGTAGACATTTCAATTTTCAGAGAAATAGAAAAAAGAACTTCCTGAGAGATACATGAAGTTTTCCTTTAATGAAATTAACATTTGCTAGTTTGTTCAGTGATATGGATAGCCTTTCAAACCCAGTACTCTGAAACTATCCTCTTATCCTCTGGATAACATTGAAAGGTAAAGTATTTTCTAAACCAGTGAGACTTAAAACAAAACAAAACAAAAAAACCAATCACCATCAACAACAATAAAAACAAACAAACAAAAAAAAACACCTAGAATGAATTCTAAACGATAAGAGTTCATAATATAACAGGGGACATATACAAATGGTTTCTACAAGAAAATGGCCATATATATATGTATATATATGTATGTATACATACACACACACACACACACACACACACACACACACACACACACACGCATCAAAGTGCTATGGCTAGAAATGAGAATAAGTTTGGCTCAAAGAAGACTTAGATCACATGGAGCGAGCTTTTGAAGGATGTGTAGGAGTTCTCTGACATAAATATGGGGTGGGGCGAAGGAAACAATTTCGGGCAGAGGAAACAACATGAGTAAAGTGGCTGGTGATGAAGCATTAGTCCCACTCTAAAGTTGAGAAAGATAAAGGCAAAGATAAGATCAAGGGTAACCGAGCTGCCTAAAGACGGGAATATTACCTAACAATGTATAAAGCAGAACACAGGCTCTGCTTTCAGTCAGCGTTTGTACACCAGGAAATGCTAGTGCATGTTGGACAAGAGCATCAGATAAGGTTTTATCTCTTATTTCACTCCTTCCTAAAAGATGGCCCATGGCTGACCCAGCTTTTTTTTTTTTTTTTCTTTTTTTTGGGGGGGGAAAGGGTGTCCTAGCAATCCTGTGAGATAGACATTTTTACTATTCACAATTTATACATGAGACTATAGAGGAACACACAGGTGTGAACAAAGGCTGGGAATTAAGTGTACCTTCAATCCCAGTTGACTAATTACACCAAGCCCCTAAGCTTAAGCACTTAACCTCGCTCCTTTGTCAAACAGCCCTAACTCATTCTTGGTCTGAAATATTGAAATACTGAGTTCTTGGGTCACATTGTCTTGCAGATCTCACTGTACAATATATCAAACACTTCACACAAATCTTCAGTTGGACCTGGTGCATGGGACTTGGTATCCCAAGTAAAAGCCTGTGCGTAAAGTAGTGTAGAGCCTTTCAAAACTTTTACTATTGACTTAATCAGACAAGGGCAAACTGAAGAAAATGTGGTAACCAAAAGGGAGGTCACATCAAGCCTGAAGATGCATATACAGGAGAAAATCTAAAACCTTTCTTTCACCTGGTATGGGGGGCGAGGTGTTAGGCATACAAATTAGCATTAGATACACTATTTACATCAAAGTAGTGCGATAAAAAAAAAATACTCCTAACTTTGTTTACTAAAGGCTGGGGTGACAATTCTAAGACAGCCAACAACTTTGCCTCTTTAGTACAGTTTAGGAAGCCAATCTTTCAAAATGTTTAAGATTTTTAGGACAATTTCTAAGAAATTGGTTATTAGTTTATAACCAAAAATACTGTCTGCAAAAATATGTTTCTTTAAAATCACTTGTATGAAAGCAGCTGTAAAATGACTTCTATGTGTACGTGTATACTTGTTAGTGTGGGTGTGTGCACATGTGCATGCAGGTGCCCACATATATGGGTACCTGACCAACATAAGGTGTCTTAATCACTCACTCTCCATCTTTATTGAGACAAGGTTTCTCAATGAACCACTTTACTCAACCAGGCTGGCCAGGTCAATGAATTTCAGGGATCTGCCTGCTGCCATACTCCCCAGGTCCTGGAGTGAAAGGAAAAGTGTGGCTACACCCACCCCCACACCTTTCACTCGGATTCTGGTAATCTGAAGGCAGGTCCTCAGGCTTGCAAGAGCAGGCATTTTAACAACAGAGCCATCTCCCCACCCTACAGTTTTTTGATCTACCAACTTGATACTACATACCTTGTGAAATCTACGGGACATAAACAAATTAGGAATGAAACACCTGAAGAAGGGTGTGGACCATTATCTATCTCGAGAACTACAACAATATATACATCAATCCATCCTCACTTTCACTGGGATGATTCAGAGTAGAAGTGCCCTACCCAAGTCTAGGAATAAGAATGTATCCTCTCAGATGGATTTTTCAGCTGTCTGGATCTCTAACTCTGCAGGTCAGAGGTCCCCAAAGAGTAGTTTTGAACCTGACATCCCCAGGGCAACAGGTCCCCCTACCACACCCCACAACAAGGTTTCTCAGAGTGGTGGTAAGGAATAGTGACACAGTACTTTAGCATCCCCACACGACTTCTTATCGTCACTGTCAGACCACCATCATGCCACTTCTGTGACTTCAGCATCTGCTAATGTTTCTGTCACTCTCAGTCCTCACCCTACAAAACCACACTGCAGTTTCAGGAAACAAAGAACAGAATCTCCTTACAAAGTTCCCAGGCTCAACCAACCCTAGATTATACCAGCTAAAAGAAGGGCAAAGAAATGGGAAGGGTAGTCTTTAACATTTCTTTGTGAAATAGTCACACCATGACCTGACTATAAGTTGAGCAATTAAAATACAGAAAAACTGTCTAGGATGAAAGCAAATGCAATGTTTTAGCCCTGGTTATACTAAAAATATCATTCCCAGAAACTTAATGGTCAATTTCTGGGTAGTGGGACTGCCTAAAACACAGAAACAAAGTTGTATTTTTTTTTTTTTCATCTGCAGACCCAAAGTTCTTTTGGAGTGATATTTTTTACCAAACCATTCACAGAATCTTTGCCATGGAGCAGGTCAAAGAAGAAGGTGACAAGTCCTTCTAGAAAGAATTCAACCTGCTGGGCAGTGGTGGTACACACCTTTAATCCCAGCACTCCGGAGGCAGAGGCAGGTGGATCTCTGTGAGTTTGAGGCCACCTGGTCTACAAAGTTCCAGGACAGCCAGAGTTACAACAGAGAAACCCTGTCTTGGGGGGGAAAAAAAAAGGAGTCCTAAATCTCACCTCCAACAAGTGTATATGCTGTCCCACAACACAATCTGCTTTTTACAGATCAGTGAGGCTTCAAGAGACAGTGTGAGCATCAATTCACAGAAAACTACAAACTAGTAAAAATTTGGAAAACCAGATCAATTCGGGGAAGGAAATTCTAGGCCATTTGGCTTCCCCCAAACATTTTATACATGCAAATATTAACTGTAAGAAATCTAAATTGTGAAAGGTTTACATCCTAAGAAAGTAACTTAAAATACTGATGACTTAAAGACTCACAAAACATCCATTGCTTTGATGTAATTTTCTAAGTTTTAATACCTCCAATGTTAAGAGTTCCAGGATCACATCAGGGAATAAAAATGACATTTAATGTGTTTGCTCCTGGGGTTTTAATAAAATTCCAAATCCTTGAATGGGGAGTAACCTCAAAACCAGGGGAATCCAGAATAAGTCGATAGCATCAATATTTACGAAGAAAAATTTATATTCTGAAGAAAGAGCTGTATTAGCTACTCTAACATAATTCAATTTTCAACATATATATCTCTCACAGCCAAGGATTATTTAAGAGACACTATGAAGCATGATTCCAATCTGAGGATACTGAATAAAAAATTTTTTTCAACAGAAAGTAACACTAAGTTTTATTGATTTATCTTTCAAACAGTTAAAAAGGGGTCCTCTAAATAAGCTGGAGTCAATCAACTATCAAAGGATAATTTTAAAGACTCTCGCAGTGACAAAGGGTGCCTCTGAGTAAGATCCGACACTCATCAGCACGGCTCTCAAAGAAGTAACACACGCACGGGGGTTGCATTAAGTGGGTTAAGCTCGGACTGGATGACTGTGTTTTGAGACCTGCTCACAGGAAGCCACTACATCCTGCCCGAAGTCCCTGTCAGTCACGCCGTCTCTCGATTCAAGTCTCCGCCGCGGCAAGGTGGGGCGGGCACAGGTGTCCGGCCCCAGCCTCCCGGGCGCCCCGCTCGCCTGCGCGCCTCGCCGCGCCGCGCCCGCCCGGCCCCGGGCTGCCGGCTTCCGCAGCCCACGGCACCCTTCTCAACCTCACGGGCCCGGGAGCCCCGGGCAGCCAGCACCCCCTCCTCAGCCCAGCCCGGCCCGGCCCGGCCCGGCCCCGCCCCGCCCCGGCCGGCCTCCCTCCTCCAGCCGCGCCTCCCTGGTAATTACCACGGGGCTCCCACCTCGGGCCGTTCCCGGCGTCCGCGGCCGCCCGCAGGCCTGCGTCTGAGGGAGACCGGAAACTCCGCGCGCCCCCGGCCGCGCCCCGGGCTCCCGCGTCCAGGCCGCGCTTCGGGCAGCGCCCCTCACACCCGCCCGCACGTGCAGGTCCCCGCCCCGCTCGCTCCGAGGGGAGCCCGGACCCGCGCCATCCCGTCAACGCGGCGCCTCCCCCAACACACCCCCATCCAGTCTCACCAGTCCCGGGCGGCCGCCGGTGCAGCCGCCCCCGCGCGCGCCCGCCGCCCACCCTCAGCCGCGCCGCCCCGGGGTCCCCTCCGCCCCCGGCCCCGCTTACAGATCCTGCCGCGCAGGCTCTGCAGCACTCGGACCTCACGACTGTCCTCGTCTCCGGTCTCGGGCTCTGCCGTGCCCGTGACGGCCGGTGGCTCGGGAGCAGGCGCTGCCGCCGCCATGGTGCCGCCCGGCCCCTACCGCAGCCCTACCGCCTGCGTAGCCGGGCAAGGCGGAGCTCGGCGAGGCCCAGGCCGGCTCGAGTCGCGCTCTGGCCCCGCCCCAGCCTTCGGGCTGCCCCGCCCCGCCCCTCGCCCCGCCCCGCCCCTCGCGCCGTGCCCGCCCGCTCTGCACCCGCCTCGCCCAGCCTCCCTGGGACCCGGCCTCGGCTCTTGGCCCCGGGCAAGTCTCAGAATCCGCTCTGAAACCCCCACCGGGAGGAAAACTCTAGCCCTGCTGTGATCCCCAGAACCCTGAGAATTGGGCTTCCGCCACGAACGGACCTCCAAGTTCCCCTGATGCTCAAGGAAAATAGGAGTCCTCCGTCAGCACCACTCCAGGTTCAAAGAAAAAGTTGGCATTTTGGCGAACATTAAACAACTTGTGTTCGATGTATGAGAGACTCTCCCGACAGGGACCAGATGCTCCCGCATGCGGAGACAAACCGCTCACACAACCTTTGCTCTAAGACCACTGCTCTGCTAAAGTTGGTTCGAAAAAAAGAAAGGACCACAAACTCCTATCCAGCCCGAGACCCAGAGAAATTCTGAATTTATCACCACATGGGTATTTCAGAGTCAGAAAGGTGACCAATCTACCAAAGTAGATTGACCCTGGGAAGTTCGTAAATCTTCAACTAGTTGTTACCACTATCTTAAGGGAACTATTTACAACGAGTAAACTGTGTGAATAATACCCTGGTATGTGATGAGGGGGATGATTTCCTGGTCCCGAGGTCGTTAACTACGCTGCCCTAAGAAGGAAGAGACTAACTTAATGGAGCAGGGCTGTGCTTGTCCAGCGTACCTACTGGAATCAGTCAGTCAAGAGATGTTTTTTTAAGGGTCCATCATATAGGGATGGCCTTAGGGCAAAAGACAGAGAGCCCCAGCCTTAGAGCACCTCAATCTGGAAGGGCACACGGGGAAAAAGCTCAAGGATAGAAGTAAGGTGAGAAAACTGGGAGTAAGGGAGAGCCTTCCTGGGAACGAACACTTCCTGAAGTGTTTCAAAGAGCAGAAGCCACTTGTGCAAAGGCCAGTCAGCCAGACAGAGTGACCTAAGCTTGCTAGGCGTCTTACGCTGCAGAATAATGCTTCCAGTCCAGCTTGTGATGTGTGTGTGATGCCTCTTTTCCTGTATGATTGCAGTCTTAGAGAAAGAGCATAGCTCCTCTTAGGGGCATTTTGATGTCGTTTCAAGCGATAAGTCCAAATTTCATTTCCCTTCCTTTCCAAATCAGAGTTCACGCCCACGTGCTGGAGACTGACTTTTTCTATTTTAAAACTTTTAAAGCTTTATTCGTATGTATTAATTATACAGAATAATGGCTTTCGCGAGAACATTTTCACACACGTGTATAATGTTCTTATCATATTCACCCCGCCATTACCCTTTTTTGTCAACCTCCCACTTCCTCTGAACCCTTTCCTCTTTTCAACCAGCCCCCTTCTATACTGAAGCATCAGAAGGTCAGTCGACTTTGGGGAATTGGTTCTCCCTCCACCATATGGGTCCTAGGCCATCTGGTTTACTATCACAGGCTTTTACTCACTGAGTCATCAAACTTGCCCCAATTTTATTAATCCAGAGAGTTTGTGAAGGTGCACAGGTGAGAGGCGAATTACAGGACCATGGGAAACTTACCAGTGGCTACACTACTGAAGAAACTGCCTCTCCCTCCCCCAGCAACCACTAACTGCCTAGAAATCCTTGTGAACCCCTCCCCACTCCACAACAGGATGTTGCCAGCCCAGTCTTATGCAGATCTTGTTCAGAGAGCTGCAGCTGCTATCAGGTAAAGAATTAATGGCAGGGCTGAAGAGATGCTCAGTGGTTAGGAGCACTTACAGCTCTTGCAGGGGAGTTCCCAGCACCCACATGGCGGCACAATGATCTGTAACTCTAGTTCAAGGGGATCCAACCCTTTCTGACCTCCTGGGACACCAGGCACCCATGGGCTATACATACATGCATGCAAACATGCATACATATAAAAATAAATAGAAATATTTTTAAAAGAATGCAATGGTCATATCATGCCCAGAAAATTCTACAGCACTCCACTCCATCCAATGACTCTTACGTTCCTTCTGTCCTTTTTTCCTCAACATTACCTGAGCCTCAGAGAGGGTGATACAGAGATTCTATTGAAGGCTGAGCACTCAATATCTTGGCCAGTTATGAGTCTCTGCATTTACCACTGCCTATTGTAAGGGGGGGTTCTCTAACCAAACCTGACAGCATCACTAATCTGTGGGCACAAGCATGATTATTGGAAAGCAATTTAGTGCACACATCACATCCATTTAGCAAGACAAAATCTGTAGCTTCCCTACTAGGGCCTATGACCTCCCCAGCCATGGGCTTTTAAACAGGAATATAGTACCAGATGTGAATTCCCTCTTATGGAGTAGGCCTCAATTCCAGTCAGGAAGTGGTTGGAAACCCCCATAGCAGACATACCACTAGTGCATCAGTAGGTACCGTTTGCCTGGCCAGTCAGTAATGTAGCAAGTAGGGACCAAAGCTGAGTAAGACTACTGATGACAATTCTCCACCAGCAACTTGCACAGCACCCTATGGTACTATGAGTGCTGACTAGCTGGGAGGAAGCTTCCAGCTCTGTCTCACCTTGATTTCTGTATGTCCTGTGGTCTCTTCAGCACATGTATCTTCAGCTTCACAAGGCTAGTTCTGGTGAGCAACTAACCACAGTGGCAATTGCCTATATTGTTTGGGAGCCTGATGGGCCTCTCTGACCAACAACTCATAGAGAGATGGCTCACTCCCAGCACAGGACTTGCATTTAATGACCTATGGCTTTTCAGAGCAAGTTGTATCTACCTATACAGGGTACCTCCAACAGACTCTTTTTATTTTATTTAATTTTTTTAATTAGCTTATTAAGTATCCAGTTTCCTTGTGGCTTTTCCATACATCATTAGTTTGGTTGCTCCCCAAACCCGATCTGGAGACTAATTTCCCTGTACCTTCTCTCCGCAGTGTCTCCAGTTATTACGCCCCTCGGACTGCTGAAACCTCTTTTCTCTCTAACCTTTTTTCCAAAATAAAATAAAATAAAAAATAAAAAAATAAAAAAACACTTCATCTGAAGAGTGTCCACATATTAAAATTTTTTAAGGTGTGCTTTTTTAGATTCATATATTAAACCTGATTCTACCCTTTTACATGTGCGATGTTTGGGAATGATATTCAAACTTTCTTAAAGTGTTCCTTAAAGGTTTTTTTTTTTTCTTTCTTTCTTTCTTGTGGTTCGGGAGATGGCTCAGTGGTTAAGTCAGCACTGGCTGCTCTTTCAGAGGTCTTGAGTTCGATTCCCAGCACTCATATGACAGCTGAAAACCATCTGTGATAGGAGCCAGTGCCCCCTTCTGGTCTGCAGTCAGACAAGCAGACAAAGTACTCACATACATAAAATACATAATAAAATCTTTAAAATCAATTTCTTAAAATATATTTTATTCCTTAAAAATGTATCCTCTTCACACACATACACACACACACTGCATTTTTATCATGTTCACACCATTACCCTTCCTTATCCCTCTCGCACTCCTTCTGAGACTCTTTTCCCCCAAAAGTCCCTGTCTGTGTGTGAGTGTGAATGTGTGTGTGTGTGTGCGCGCGCGTGTGTGCGCTCACCATTGAGTTTAATTAGTGCTGTGGGTAAGGTTTTATTTACTGGAGCAGTTTAACAATGGCTGCACCACTGAAGACAATGAATCCCCTTCCCCAGAAGCCATTCATTAACTGCCAGTAGCTCCTCAGAGAGGGGAGGGTTCTCATGGGCCCCTCCCCATTTGTGCTGGAATGTTGGCCTGTTTAGTGTTGTGTAGGTAACCACAGCTGCTGTGAGTTCATGAGCACAAAGGCCACGTCAAGTCCAGAAGACAGAATTGCACAGCACTCCTTCACATCCCCAGGCTCTTACATTCTTCCTGCCCCACCTTCCTGAAGCTCTCTGGACCTCAGAAGTGATTGATGTAGATGTGTCATCAGGGCTGAGCACTTATCAGTCCCAGATTCGCAGCTCTTTGGCCAATTGTGGATCTCTACATCCGCAAAACAAAACAAAACAAACAAAACTTCAAGCAAATAAAAAGCCCCTCTGTCCACTGAAAATGTAGCTTCTGACTAAGGCTAGGAGCAGCACTAAGCTATGAGTTAAACATCTGTGTTTGTTTCTCTAACACAGAATGGAGATGCTATATTGACTTCCTTCATTGAAGGATTGTCCTTAGTATTAAATAATCATTGAGAGCATGTCTGTGATGCAGCTAATAGGATTAATTCACTAAGTGCCACTTGATGCTCTTGAAGTTGGCCCACCCTTTTCACTCCCGGTCTACATCTAATCTAAAGCAAACACTGAAGCTTGTTGCTTGTATGGGAAACAAACCAAAGCAACAACAACAACAATAACCCCTACCAATGGCTTCATTCATCTCACCAGCTACACCAAGCGAGTGGACAGAACAGGCCATGAAGAATGTTAAAGATGACCAATGAGTAAAGTTCAAATTCCTCAGCCAGGTGTTCAGGGTTGAGACTGGACCCAGCCTACCTCACTCCTCTGCCTCAGCCACTTTGAGCCACTTTCCCCAACAACCTGATGTTAAAGAGTGCTTTCCTAAGCCAGACATGAGGACAGACATCTTTAATCCCAGCACTTGGGAGGCAGTTGCAGGCCAATTTCTGTGAGTTCAAGGCCAGCCTGGTCTACATACCAAGTTCCAGTCCAGCCAGGGATACCCTGTCTCAAAAAAAAAAAAAAAAAAAAAAGGAAGAAAGAGAGAGAGAGATGAAAGAAAGTAAGAAAGAAAGAAAGGAAGGAAGGAAGGAAGGAAGGAAGGAAGCCTGGCTGAGGGTTTGCTCATCATGACTCTTCCTGTCATTTCTCTCTGGGGCAGTAGTTCTCACTTGAACCATTGATGGCACTGAATGTTTCTACTAGGTGTTATAGAAAGCCCTCCCATGGTCTGAGAGAATATTAGAGGGGTGGCCGATTATGTGTTTCAGCTTCTACATTCAATGAACGGGTGATGCATTAACTCACTTCCTCTGCTCCTCCACTCTGCAGGCTCCGAGCTTCCCTATTTTGAAATTTCTCACTTGTAATTTGTTATCATAGCTGTCCAAATGGCAGGCGTTGGAATCGAAAACTTTAATGACACCCTCTAATTAGACAACCAAAGCTGTCTTATACCAGGTTCTTCTAATTTCCCTTCTTTTTCACTCACTCTGTTACTAAATTGTTACTAAAGATATAAAAAGCAATTTTACTTGAAGTAACATTAGCTCTTCCTCCCCAGGATATCTTCCTGTTGTAGAGTTCAAAATTATCTATCGCATTGTTCCATGAAGACCCCCCGCAAGCTCCTTTCTTCTTTACCTGAAGTCACTTCGAATTACTTCATTTCTGAATGAGCATTTAAGGACATGAATTTTTTTCAACCAGTGCTGAAGAAATCTTGACTGATCATCATTTCCTTAATATAAAGCATTTGGGAAATCAAGTTTTACAGACTACTAAGATTTACATTCTAACTGCAAGAGTGCTTTTCCATCTCGTTTCCTCTCTGGCTCTTGCGCTGGGTTTTGAGTGTTCCTCTCCTTTCTTCACAGCGTTTGGTAACTGGAACAATATTGCATCAGACGCAATCTTGCAGTCCACTTCCTTCCTCATATTATTAATGAATGTGTTTAACTGCTATCGCTCCTATCGCCACGCTTCTCCATTCTGATGAGCAATCATTCACTACTTTGTCTTTACGAGTTTTAAACCCGTTCATTCATTTTAACCCACAAGACAGCTCATTCATGGTGGGTTGTGTGGGAAAATCACCTTGTCTCTGAATGAGACAAACACACCCTGATGCTGGAAACTATTTCTAGAGCTTGCCAGTTCCAGCCTATTTCAGAATTACCCACTAGCCTCTAATATGACCTGTGAGATGTATCTCTTGGTCCTAAGTTTAAAATGTTATTTATTTTTAAATATTTATGTAGTTATTTATTTACTTTCTGTGTATAGGTGTATTGTCTGCAGGTATGTCTGTGTACAATGTGAGTGCCTGGCACCCCTGCAGGTCAGAAGAAGGCTCTGGATCCCTTAGAATTGAAATTATAGATTGTTGCTAGCTAGCCTCCATGTGTGTGTGCTGGGAATCGAACTCAGGTCCTTTGCAAGAACAAGTGCCGTAAGCACTTAGCCATCCCTCCAGACTCTATTTTACTTTGTTTTTGAGTCAAGGTCTCATTAAGAAGGCATGGCTAGCCTGGAACTCACAGAGAACCACCAGCTTCTGCCTCTTGGATGCTGGGATCAAATGTGTTGGCTACCACACTTGGCCCCCTGAACTACTGGTGTTTTTCTGTTAAGTCAGGAAAAGAGATGTGTGCTTGCTTTTTAGTATTTAAATATAAGTAGTTTTCATAGATCTGTGCAGAACTATTTCCCCTAGACTGTTTGGGAGGCAAGTACCTTTCACCAGTGATGATTTGGTTTCTGCATTGATCCCATCTGAATACTTTTGTGGATTAAAGTTATTCACCCAACCTCTAAATCCAGACAGCATTGTTCTTTCTAGCAAAGCTGGAACTGTGGAAGGTCATGAGAGATCTTAAAAACTCAGAGAACTTTTAAGATTTTACTTCGGAACCAAACACGGCCATGACAAAACTGGTTAAAAATGTGGACAAACTTTTATCCTGAAGGCTCTATCTCACCTGTTTAAAATACTTTCAAATATCTAATTTAGCTCCTGGAGGAGGCTGTTTAAGATCTGAATGTCAGAGCACGAGGCAGCAGATGCCCTTTGGCCAGAGTGATTTCAGGCGTCCTTCAGCTTCCTTCCTTTTGAATTATGATGGCATGTTCACTCCACATTTCTTGTGTCACTTTCCACTGATAAAACGACAGCTATGGAGAAAAAAACTGGAAACATTGAGCAACTACGCAGTTGTTTAATCAACTCCGTGCCAAGAAATTTCATGATTTGTCGGGGAAGATCTATCCATTCATCAAAAACCCTGGAGACACACACCAGTCATTCACTGGTAAGAGTCAGGCAGAGCACAGGCCAGGCAGCCCCTACAAGCCCAGCAGCCATGTGAACTTCAGGCCCATCTGAGTACCATACTTTTAAGATACAGTCAGGGTCTCCCAGTGACCCTGTCACTAACCTGTGTGGGCACCTCCAGAAGTCAAGGGCATGTGAAGCTAGACACACTCGGTTATGCTCATTGAAAGTTCTAACTACTCTAGTTCCCTCCTCACTGCTCTGGGAAAACAATGGAGTGGTAGCTGGCTAGGTGATACCTTCAAAATCTTCTAGACTCCCAGCAAAGAGAAAGTGGAGCCAATGAAGAGCTGGCTAATGAAGCTGGAGAGATGACTCAGTGGTTAAGAGCACTAGCTGCTCTTCCAGAGGACTAGGGGTTCAGTTCCAGGCATCTATATAGCAGCACACAACTGTCTGTAATTCCAGTTCCAGGGGATCCAATGCCTTCTTCCAGCCTTTTTGGGCTTCAGGCATGCACATGGTGCGTAGACATACATGCAAGCCAAACACCTGTACAATAAAACTTTTTTCTCTTTTTTTTAAAAAAAAGAGCTAGCTAAAGAACTGACCCAAAGTCCCTCTTGCAACAAAGCCAGAGGTGGAGGAAATATCAGTCAGCAGCGAGGACTGAGAGTCAAGAATTCAGGCACAAGGGGAATTCTTTGCAGTCTTCTCTTCCCTCTACAAAACACAGGAAGTGGTGCTGTCTGTTGAATACTGAACCAGGCTCTTCAAGTGGGCCTATCCAGGTCCATGTTACATGCTATACTAGACTCTTCAACCCCTTGTGGGCTAATGTCAGTAACATTGTTACTGTTATTCTCATGCTACTATGTTGTAGTAAGCTGTTGTGGTGGCTTATCAAAAGAGACAAGGAGGCATATTCATATCTGCAAACTCTGCCAGACCTCAGCAGAGGAAACCACCGTCATGGCCAGTGCCATACTCAATCACCAGAGGAACCCCGAGCATCTGCACTCAGGTGTTTTATTAATTCCGAACTCCTTAGGTGTTCTGCTGATACCATGTGCAGCTCATAAACAATTAACCCCCCTCCTCCAGAAACCCAACACCTGCAGACAATACAAAACTCGAAGACCTAGGATAGCCCCTCACCCAACAGTGCATAAAACGATTTCAAACATAACTAAAAATAAACCTCTACACTACTGTGCTGTTTCTGAGCAGAGATGAACCACATTATCTCTAGGATTGAGCCGATGCACCCTGACTGCAGAGTACAATCCCAGTCAGGGCTCTCTGCTGCCATCTTCAGAAGCTCCATTGCTCATGGACAGTTTTCCAGTGGTGAGAGACTGAGGGAGGTCAGCTCTGAGAAACAGTCACGTCTGAAACAGGCAACATCTGAGCCGCTTCCATATTTTTGATGTGAAAAGGCTGAATGGGGTTTAGCCACAGAGCAGCAGAAAAGCTGGTTCCAGGAGAGAAGTATTTGAATAGAGAAGTAGACAAGCTGTGCCTGAGAATGAACAGGCCTCCAGGAAAGAGCACCCTATAGAGGGGAAGGGCAGATCCTTGGGGGAAGAGCCAGCAACTCTGCCATAGCCAAGTGTAAGCAGGGCTCTATAGAGGCGACAAAACAATTTTATTTTCCCTGACCTCTTCTCCCCGATACTACTTCTTTTCTAGCTCTAAGTGAAGTCTGGTACGGTTTCCACCACCCTTTCCGTCTCTTTCAGTTGCCCCTCCCCCCAATATTATTTCAGTCATTTAAGTGTCTAGTTAAGGATAACAGTAAAAACTTTTCCTTTGCAAGCAGGTATCAGTTGCAGATAGCTTCTTGGTTAGGAGTGGAAGTCCATGTTCACTTCCCCTTCTCAGTGTTGGGACCTTATCTGGCTTGAATGTGTACACATCCTGTGCATGATGCCACAGTCAGTGTGAATTCATATGTGCATCAGCCCTGTTGTGACTTGGACTCATTCATCATCTCTGTCTCTTAAAATCTTTCTGTTGCCTCTTCTGAGTAGGTCTTCAACCCTGAGGGGAGGGGTTTGATGAAGACATCCCATTTAGGACTGAGTGCTCTAAAGTCTCTCACCCTCTGCACACTCCAGTTGTGGGTTTCTGGGTCAGCTTCCCTCTACTGCAGGAATAAGCCTCTCTGATGATGACTGAGACACTGATCAATGGGCATAGCAGAATATCATAAGTCATTTTATTGCTGTGTTCCTTTAGAAGAGCAATAATAATATTTGGTTTTGCCATAGGCCCATGGCCTATCCAGTCTCAGGTCCTTGGCTATCCAAGCAGTGTCAATAATGGGCTCCATCTCATGGAGTTGACCTTAAATCCAATCAGAGAATGGTTGGTTACTCCCACAACATTTGAGCCACTATAGCACCAGCATATTTCACAGGCAGGTTACCATTTTAGGTCACAGGGTTTATAGCTGGGTTAATGACTACCCTTCTATGGTAGCATGCAGAGTACCTTCTAGTACCATGAATGTTAGTCAGTAGGGGTGAAGCCTCTAGTTAGGCAAGGCTTGATATTCTATTCTTTCTTTCTTTCTTTTTGGTTTTTTAAGACAGGCAGGGTTTCTCTGTTGTAACTCTGGCTGTCCTGGAACTCACTCAGGCTGGTCTTGAACTCACAGAGCTCCACCTGCTTCTGCCTCCCAAGTGCTGGGATTAAAGGTGTGCACCACCACCCAGTAGGGCTTGGTATTCTTAATGGATTTATGGCAGTTGTTTTGTAGAAAGTCCCTGAATTTCTGTTGCACATTTTTGACCTGGGAGAAGTTTTGTCAAGATTAAAGTCTTGCTCACAGCCAGTATGCATATGTATAACTCAGTTTTCCATAGAGTATTATACCTATATGAAACTTTGATTCACAGAAAAATGAGGAAGAGGTAGGACTGGAGAAGGCTACACTGAAGATGAAGTTTGTATGATGTCTCAGAGAGACCTCAGGCAGTAGAGGCCAAGCCCTGGACCACTGTTCCTGCACAGACCACAGTCTCTGCACACACTGGCCATGTACACTGGGTATTGTTTTTGGCTGGTAAGTTTTCCAGTTTGACTCTTTGACTCTCTAAGCAATTCTTAGTTACCTAACATATTTAAAGCAGTCATTTTCTACTTAAACTAAGCAGGGGTTTCAGTTGTTTCAAGCAAAGTGAGGTACATCCCTGCACTATCTGTGTTGATGTGCAAAGCTGTCTACAATTCCCTAAGTCTCAGTATAGGACACACCTGTGTCTACACTGCTTCCTCTGTACAACTTTCTCTCTAAGTCCCGTCCCTCATGGGCACAGCCTTGGCTATAACTAACAGAAAAATGTTAAAAAATGTCTTAAACAATTATACTTTGTTTTTTTCCATAGAGACGAAATGTTTACTGTTACTCCAAAAATTAGAAAAAAAATTATCACACCATTCAATACTTCTAGGTAAATGAATTGAAAGCAGGGTCTTAAAGAGATGTTTGTTCATTAATCTCTGCAACACTATCATTCACAGTAGCCAAAAAGTGGAAGCAAACTAGCAGCCACTAAAAGATGAATGGAAAAACAGAGTGTAGTGTAGACATGCAATGGAATATTACTCAACTGTAAAAAAGAAGTAAGTTTTGACACATACTACAATATGAATGAACTTCAAGGACATTGTGCTAAGTCAAATAAGCTAGTCACAAAGCGCAAAACTGTGATTCTACTTACATGGTACTTAAGGGGTTCAAGTTTATACAGACAGAAGTAGAATGGGATTTCCAGGGACTGGAGGAGGGGAGGAATAGGGAGTCACTGTCTGATGGGTAGAGTTTGAGTTTTGTGTAAAATGGTAAAAGTTATACAACAATGTGAATGTACTTAGCTACTGAGCTATGTGTTTACCAATGTTAAGATGATGATCTTGAAAACAATTTTATTTACTTTTATTTTACATGTAGGAATGTTTTGCCTGCATGTATGTAAGTTCGTAAAGTACCCACGAACGTCAGAAGAGGGTGTTGGATTTCCTGGAATTGAAGTTACAGCTGTCTGTGACCCACCATATGGTTGCTGAGAACCAAACCCGGGTCCTCTACAAGAGCAGCATGAACCATCTCTCCAGCCCTGAGACAACACACTTTATGCTATATGTAATTATCATAGTAAAAAAAATGAAAAGAAAAAAGAAACCATTGAGGTTGGAGTGTCCCTGGGGACTTAGTACCTTTGTAATCTTCTTGGCTTTTGTATCATAGTTATGAGATGGCTGTAGTAGCTGGAAACACCTACGTCTGATGGTAGGGTTTTCTCCTTCAGATTCATTCATAATCATTCTGAATGTATAAACTGCCTTAGTCTAATCATTGTTAACATCCCTGGGCCTGAAGATAGGCCCTTCATCATTAAGTAATCTGCATTGCTGGTTACCAGGTAGTCTGGACCAAATCAATGTTTTATTGTGGGAGAGGGGATCAATATTCATGAAGTCAGAGAGTTCTGTCCACCATAGCTTGTCTTCCAATGATATTGCCTGTGTTCAATTGAAAATATTTTGATACACTTACTGTCCAAGGCTTATCTTCTGAATCTGTCCCTAGACCTGCCTCTTCTTCCTTTGGGCTAGCATGATACCCTGTGTATATAGACATTGCCTGTGGTGCTCATAGCAAACTCACAAGTCCCCTTTGTTCAGTTGTGTGTGCAGTCTTCAAAAGCTGGACAATACTGTGCTTTTGACTTGGAAGTACTCAGAAAACAAAACAGACACAGGAGACATCAACAGCTAAGCATTTAAGAATGGTTGGATGAGCTGATCCGTGGTGGCACACACCTTTAATCCCAGCACTCGGGAGGCAGAGGCAGGTGATCTCTCTGAGTTGGAGGCCAGCCTGGTCTACAGAGTGATTTCCAAGACAGCCAGAGTTACAACAGAGAAACCCTGTTTTGAAAAACAAAAAAAATGAAAGAGAAAGAGGAGATGGGGAGGAAGAAGGAAAGAGAATGATTGGATGAACAAAGGCATTTTGGGATGCTCAGAGAAGCTGCTAACAGTGTACCAGAACTCTGAACTTAAAGCTGGTAGGTGAAACCAGAGCCCACCACAGAGACAGAAGGTCCAAGCAAGAGCTTTGCTGAAAGCATAGGGGTGGAGGGAAGGCGAGGTGTCAGAAGTCAGGTGAGGAAGAGGAAAGGGAGAGAAGCAAGACCTGTGGTTTGCAGTCCTCACCCTGGGCTGGACTGTGTGTCACAAGCAACTCATATTTGACAGAAAGGGCAGAGGAGGACAGAAGCTCACTGGCCACACACCGTGGTCAGCAGTGGCTTAGATCCAAACTTCTTCCGTTTTTGTGGGTTGTTGCAGAATGTAGGGAAAGTGAGTACAAAGTTGTAAGCTATTTTCAGACCTATGAAGAAATCTTCAGGTAGCCTTCTCATTCTGTGGCTACAGATGAACTCAGAGTTTTCCATCTTGCCTCTGCCTGCCATCTGCCCAAATTATCTAATCTCTCCCCAGGTATTAATTTTCAGGAGGGCCCATGGGGTTGCACTGACACCTTGGGGCTGGCTTGTATGGCATGAGGTGGATGAAGTGGTTATGTTCTTCCTTCCCTGCTTCTTCTGTCTCATCATGGGACCCTCACTGCATTTTGATGCCTGCCACGAGAAGACCCAAGCCATGGGCATCCTGTTTCAGGACCCATGGGGCATCCAGGTATCAGCAAAGTTGGCAAGAATGGACACTCTTCTATTTCTAGACCCAAGGTAGCACTGCGTGGGTTGAAAGACTTGTAAAATCAGTTCTCAGCATGCTGGGTGCCCCCCACCCCAATCAGGACTACACTAGTCTA
Organism: Cricetomys ansorgei; assembly: GCA_026225945.1. NCBI lineage: Eukaryota > Metazoa > Chordata > Mammalia > Rodentia > Nesomyidae > Cricetomys > Cricetomys ansorgei. The sequence continues at coordinate 14,947,284 of JAMJFZ010001100.1, forward strand.
AGATGCCAGGCTATAGATGGGACTTTGTGTTATAGTCAAAGTAACCAGCATCCTCAAATGTTTCTCTTAAGTGTTCCAGTCTCCTTGGCAGCTAGGGCTGGTTATATGACTCAGTGAGACTTAATAGGAAATCTTTGATCTTCCAAAGGGCTTTGCTTTTTCCACTAGGAAGGATACATAAGACTGTCACCATATTCCCCTGTGGTCCCATCATCTTCCTTGGTTGAACAGGGATAAATGTCTGGAAATTCAACAGCCATCTTATGATCACCATAAAAAGCTCAAGAGAGCCCTGACTCTGAAATCTCGAGTTTCAATACCAGCTGTGGACTGTGTTCCCTCAGTCCGTTTGTTAAGATAGAGAGAAAAAATAACAGACTGCCTCTCCGTCTAAGTCATCGTCTGTCAGTTATTGAAGCCCAAAGCACACCCTCTTGGTTACACTTTTGACTTTTGCACATTATGTGCTGATGCTGTGACCCCATCTCATAGGGGCCAAGTTGTACATTCACAAATCACCTGATGGACAATGGTCTGGATTCATCAAGGCCGGGGCGCTTGCCTGCTGTTTGTTGTTACTGAAGGAAAGAGGTAGGTCTCCACCAAGGGCAGCGGAGGCAGTGAACACAGGCTGCTTTTGATGGTGTTGGTGCTGGGACCAAGTCTGCTGGCAATTGCCCTCTGGCCATGTGCTCTGCCTCTGGGCATTTGACTTGATATGTCCCTACAGAGAAACAGAGGGGTTTGGAGCAAGCCAGCCCAATATCTTGGCTCTTGTAGATGAGATGTTGATATTTCTTTCTTAAACATAGGACTACATTTTTCAGAGAAAAGACAAGGGTATATATCCAGAAAATAAATAGGAGTTAGGATAAATTTGTAGTTATTGAAATAATTGAACCAGTGACCACCAAAATGTAAGCAAAATTCTAGTTTGTTTTGTTGCTTTTAAAGCTATATAGTGTAGATTCCTAGGACTGAAGCCTAGGACTATCTGCACAGAGATAAAGTAGAGAGGGCTGATGGGAACCCAGCCAAAGAGATTAGAATAAAACTTTGAAATTAAATATGCCACTGCTCCATAATACCTTACCCCAGTAATCTTTCTTAGTGAATATATTACCTACGACAAAGCAAAACAAAGTTCTTAGTGCCTATGTGGAAGTGGGGGGAGGGGCTGAGCAAAGAGTTTGATTCTGGGAATTCTCTTAGGAAAGCAAAGGATACAGACAAGCCGTAATTGTCCATTGTGATCAGGTCTTACTCATGACAGCTGTTTCATACTGTGAGCTTGTTTTATACTGAGAACAACTAGGGTGATGGCTCAGCAGTGGTAGGATCCCTGGGAACCACTCAGATGCTAGGCAGCAATGGCAGCCTGCCTATAAATTCAGCTCTGCAGGGTGGAAGGCTGTGGCAGGGTACCCCTGGAGCAAGATGACTACCTGGATGGAGTAACTGGAAAGCAGTCAAGGAAGACTCCTGACGTAAGCTGCAGGCCTCTACATGTATACACACACACGTACACAAAACACACTCCCACATGCACACACACATGCACACGCACACTCCCCCACACACACTCACACACATACACATGCACACTCACACACATACACATGCACACTCACACTCACACACATCCCCACACATATACACACACACATACACACACACACTTTCACACATCCCCACACATACACAAACACACAACATGCATGTACACATGCAAAAACGTTTTCTGTGACCTTTACTGGAATTCTTCAACAGGAATTCTTCCACCTTAATGGCTTTTATGAAACCAGTTTCTATCCAGATCACCAAATAAGAACTGACACGAGGGACTAGTGAGATGGCCCAGAAGGTAAAGGAACCTACCACCAGGCTCACTACTTGAGTCTGATTTCCAGGATCTGGTAGAAGGAGAGAAACCACTCCCCAAAGCACTTGTCTGACCTCCACAAGTACGTATACCTGTGATCGTGTGCTCCCCCTCTCCCCCTCTCTCTGTGCTCTCTCACACACAAACGCACACCCAATAAATCAATCAATACAATAAAAAATTTAGAAAGAGTATCACAAATGTGAAAAGCTGTCTTTTATTTTGTCACTAGAAAGGAATGATGTAAGGAAACAAGCCTTTCTTGGTCATGTTTCTACCTGGGATACTTGGCTGTGGAGAGCTATCCTGCGTACTGCAGGATGCTTAGCGGTGCCCTTGGCCTCTGTCCGTATGTTGCTAGCATATCTCAACCATGACAACTGAAAATGTCTGCAGGGGCTGGAGATGCAGCTCAGCTGTCAGAGTGCTTGCCTGGCATGCACAAGACCCTGGGTTCAATCCCTAGAGATGCATAAATCAAGGTGCGGTGGCAGAAACCTGTTATCTCAGCACTCCAGAAGCAGAGGCAGGAGGAACAAAAGTTCAAGATCATTGTCAGCTAAAATATGAGTTTGCAGTCACCAGTCTGGGATACATCAGACCCTGTCTCAAATGTTCTCTGGGAAACAAAAATCACTCCCATTTGAGAATCTTTGCTCTATGTTAGTCATCTCTTATATAGCACCAGGGTAGTTGTCTTCCTGTCAAGGCTGAGATCTCTGTTCACTGGTGCCTGGGTGGGGTTCAAAGAAACAGTTTCGATAGGAACACCCTTAAATCTCAAGGAATAGCAAAGATCCAAGAATGGAATCCATAGCAACTCCTACCCAAGTCCATCTTGTGTCTTCTCTAATGCACAATAGCGACTGGGCCCCTTGCTGTCTTCCCCCAGAATAACATGCTCTGTTACTTCTATATATCTGTCTTTTTTCCTCCTTCTGATACCTTTGGACACATTCATGTCCTGTTGTCTCCAGAGGCCCTTGAGAGACAAGCTTGTCATTTCTTCGTTTCTGCTTAGAATCCACCCATGTGGTTTATGCCATTTCTAGCCTCCTTCCTATCCCCTTAATTTTGCACCTCAAATCCCAAAGATCTGGTCTGGACTCCCTAAGCTCTTCTGCACAGTTGTATGTGGGTGGGTGGGAGGAACTGAGCAGCCAGAGTAGCACCCAATTTAGCAGTGGGGAGGAGGATGGAAAGGGCTAGCAACACTCACATGTGAGGAGGGCTGCAGATTTTTGTCACCCCACTCGCAGATGTGCAGAGGGGGCATGCTATCTTTGTTTCTCTAAAATTGTTTTCTCCTTTCTGAATCTCCAACCACAGAATAGAGGGGGGGGCATTAGAATGAAACACTTTCAATAGACACATCAAGTAAATAGTCCACCTCTTCAGGTTAAAAAAAAAAGTAATATATTCTTAGTCTTTGGATAACTACTCCCCCCGCCTCCCCCGTCCCCTCTTTTTTAGAGATGGTGTTTGCATCTGGGATGGAGTTGTGGCTAACGGAGTCTGTGGGGACAGAGAGAAGATGGTCCCCTGGTTCACTCCTAGCTTCTGCATCCTTGCTGAGTTTTGCTAGGTGGGTGGTCTGGATAGTCCTCGTGTTACACCTGTGAGGCTGAGAGGGACTCTGTTCGAGGCTATTTGCATGCACCTGCTGTTGAGGCAGTGTGTCTAGAGTCTGTGGTCTGGTCCTTCCTGCCTTGGAAGGACCTGCGTGTGTTCCCTGATGACTCAGTGCTGCTCTGGCTGGGACTCTGACCCCACATCCTCCATCTGGCTCTTCCCCAGAGTGTCCACCCCCACCTTGCTAGTGACTCACCTTTCTCTCGTGACGCTTGGCTCTCAGCTCCATCAGCTCAGCTACTTTTCTTCTTTGGTCCTGGGGGCAGTCCAGGACACTATATTCAACCCTTCTCCCTAAATAACCTTGCAGCCACTCCTAGGGGCCAGGCAACATAGCAGGTGAACCCCTCCCTGAGTCCCAAAGATAGGAGCTTCAGGAGCCTTCCACTACCCCCTTCCAACCTGATATAGGCAGGTCCAGAAGAAGGAAGACAATACTCACATCAGATGGTGACCTCCTTCATCTTTCTGTTCTTCCTTAAGGAGTTTACTAGGATCAGCAGTGAAGGTTTTCCTCTTCCTGTCTGCTCCAAGTCTTCTGACATAAAATTCCGTGATCAACTGACTGTTGCCATGAAGCAAGAAAAAGCAATCTGTGGCTCTAAGCAAACTTTCTCTCTTACAAAGCTCAACTGTTTAAGCCACTATTTGGCTTAAAAGTCTAAAATTCTATTTAGTAGCTGATTTAACTTTTCCTTCTCATGTTTACTCTCTCTTTGCATTTATCTGTAACAATTCTTGCTAAGGCAACTGGAAACCTCTAGAAGCATAGGGGAGGGTCAGTATATGGTGAATGAGAAATAAGGACACATATTCTGACATTTCAAAACTGTTTTGCCACCGTGCATACCTTTATAGTTTACCTACCACACATCGTGTTCCAATGTAGATGTTCCATTGAGGGCTGGAGGCTGAGACCACAGCCCTGTGGGTAGACCACATCTCTCCAGGCAATGGCCAGAAGAAGTATAGATCCCCAGACAGGAAACTAGAATGCTAATAGCAACTGATAACAGACAGGAGAAGGGGTGCTTAGCCATCCTCAAGTCTGGAGCCTCAGGATGAGGAGACTCCCTAGTGTAGAAAGATTTCCTCACAAGCCCAGTTAGGCTAGGTTCTTTGAAGAGAGGCTTCTTTAGGTCCAGCTTCAGAATATTAGCAAAACAAAGTCTGGATATGGAAGGAATAACATATGGATAACGATCTTTTATTTTGCAGGTTAGTTTGTTTAAAAATAATAAAAACAATTGTGTTTTTAAATCATCAGTGTTTCTTCTTGTTTTTTGCTTTTTGTTTGTTTTTTTAAGGACCTTTACAGGTTGGAGAGATGGCTCAATAGTCACAGCTCTGGCCATGGAAGCAAGAGTTTGAATTGTCAGCACCCATGTAAGCCCAGGAGGATGAGGGGCCCACCTGTAATCCCAGCCTGGGAAGGTGAAGACCCTGGAGCAAGGCAAGACTAGACTAGTAGGCTAGTTCTGGATTCAACTGAGAGTCTCTGCCTCAAAGAATAAGTTGGAAGAATGATGTGGAAGATTCCTGATATCAGCCTTGGGGCTACACACGCACACACTCACACATATTTGAATATGTATATATACACATGCATATTACATGCTCATGCACATGAAAAGAAGAAAAAGAATAACTTTTAAAAGGACCTTTAACATCAAACAACAAACAAACAAAAAAGGTGATTTTTACAGAGGACATTACTAATGGACAAGTGCAAAAGCCACTGCAGACAGCTGGAATGCGTGGAGCGAAGGCCAGGAAGAGGGATGGCTGATGTCTCAAGCAGTGGCAGGTGTGTGCTTCTGTCTACAGGGCTTGTGAGAAACGGGACTGGAAGGCAGTTGGAGCAGGATACTCAGATCTGAGTAGCAGGATAAGAAAGCAGCAGGTCAGCTTTGAGACAGCTTTGAGTTTCTAGCTGTCTCATAATAAAGGACCCTAGCAAGATGAAAATCATGTTCCAGAAATTCAAAACTGCAGGCTAACATGCAGCTTCTGGTGGAATTCCTGAATTCTGAAGAGGAAAGGCTAGAGAGGAAGAGAGAAAGCGGGAATCCATTCTAGACTTAGATGAAGTGTAATGCTGTGTCTGTTTAGCAACCATAAAGACGGGAGTTTTCAGAGAGCCACAGACATTTCCTAATAAACAAACAGACTTTTAACATTTTAGCAACTTCTCTCGCACCTGCACAGAACTCAGGCTGTACTTGCACAGCAATTCTGCCTTGATTGAACTTGTCTTGATATCTGTGCTGTACTTTGGCTTGTACTTTTCATTTGAATCACAGTTTGAACCACAAATTGTGATTACATCATGAACACAAGTGTTCAGTAGCTCTGTCTATCCCACTAAAACACAATATGTGTACGAAGAGGTTCATCATTTTCCACACTGCTGTCACTCCCGCACCACGCCTGGGTCTGACATATCAGTCCTCAATAAAGTTGACAGAGTAGTAAGTAAATGTGCTTCTGAGAGGAGTGATGGCCACTACCTTCATCAAGTATGCTTCATTAAGTGCCTTCTTGTGAGGGATCCTGTGGCTGTTTGATTGTTTTTTAAGTAACTAGAATGAGCTTACAGTTTGACAGCCCATCCTGGCTCCGGGAGCTAGCTAGTTGTCCTTCCTCTGAGGCCAGGAGCTAGCATAGCGCCACCTGTTGGATCAAACAGAAAATGCAGCTTTTTATACAATTACATTTTCTCTTTACAAAGAAACATGTGATTTCACTTGAAAATTTCATCTAAAATCTTCTTTGGCCTTAAATTTATTTTTTTAAAAATATCTGGGGTTTGTTTTCTCTGCTTAATTTACTGTGTTCTTTTAAATAATAGCTTTGTTTTATCTCACGGTCCACTTTTCAGATAAAACATATTAAATTGTGAAACACCTCTTACACAAAAGTAGTTAGAAGTATTAACGAAGATTATCGTATGTGCCACACATGGGTCACTTGGTATTTGTGGTTGAAACACATGCTACAGGGAAGGTTTGCCAATAGTTCTCTTGATATAAGACTGCTGAGCAGCAACTCCAGAGGCATGAAGTTAGTATTGTAAACATTTGTTATACTTGAAAAATTATAAAAACAGTAGTTGATGGAGCCATGGCTTCAGACATTAGTGACTGTATTTTACAGCCTAAACATTACAAGAGAAAACACACTTGTACCTCAGACACCTTGTCTACCTTGGAAGAGATGATTATTAACTCGAACGACCTTATCACTGTCTCATGTGGTGATTTTAATCATGTGATGTTAAATGGCGCTGTTGGCTTGTTTGTCTTTATTTCTGGACTGATTATCAAACTTTTTAAAAGTCTTGTGGTTTTGGATTTGTTTTATTTTTCTTTTCTTTTTCTGGTTACTGGTTCCATTATTGACAGTGGGATCTCCTTATGGTCCTGTTTTTGGTGTTCTCTCTGGTGGTTCTGGTGGGGGCAGGGTGGGGTGGGAGGTGGGAGGGTGGGGGGGTTTCTAGAGATTGAATCTTGAACCTGCACATGCTAGGGAAGTACTCTACCACTGAGTTACACCCCCGGCCCTTGGAATGCCCCCCCCTTCTCTCTCCCTCTTTCTCCTCATGGTATTTTAAAAACAAAAATAGCCAACTTTTATGTATCCATAAGCAATTTTTTCTTTTGTGATAATTTCCTTCCTGGCTGTCCTGGAACTTTCTCTGTAGACCAGGATAGTCTTAAATTCAGAGATTTGCCTCCCAAGTGCTGGGATTAAAGGTGTGCACCACCACCCTAGGCTTGTCCTTTGTGATAATTTCTATCTCTTTTCTTGTCTAGATATCAGGTACATATGTGCTTGATTTTATTTTGTTTTTATGATTTAATTTTTCCAAGTGATTTAATTCATTTGAAATTTACTTCTGTAAATTATTGAAATAAGCATCACATATTTTCTCCAAGTATAACTTCAGCACCTTTTGCTTAATAGACTATTTACTTTTCCATGGTCTTCTAGATAGTGTCAGCTGTCAACATGACTCAGTTTAGAGTTATCTGAGGGACTCTCAATTGGGGGATTGTCTGAATCAGACTGGCCTGTAGGCAAGCCTGTGGGAATATCTTCTTGACAGCTAATTATGTAGGAGGGCTCAGTCCACTATGGGCGGTACTATCCCTAGGCAGCCTGGGCTTTATAAGAAAGCTGGCTAAGCACAAGCTAGTGAGCAAACCAGTGGCCAGCTTGGCTCTGTGGTACTTGCCTCTGCTCTTACTTGAGTTCTGCTACAACTTCCCTCAATGATGGGACAGTTTCCTCCCATTTTGATCATGGTGTTTAATACAGTGATAGAAATCAAACTAGAACACATGGGTTATGTTTTTTCCTTTATTATAAACTAGTATGGTGCATGGATACAGATTTATGGCTTTCACTTTGTTCCTGGAGGCACCTTACTAATTATTGTGCAAATGCCATATAGTTTTAACCATGATAACTATTCCATATCTTTTTTTGTTTGAGGTTTTTCTGAGACAGGGTCTCTCTACAGAGCCCTGGCTATCCTAGAACTCACTGCGTAGACAAGGCTGGCCTCAAACTCACAGAGGTCTACCTGTCTCTGGCTCCAGAATGCTGGAATTAATGTGCCACCACACCCGGCTTACTTCATATCTTTTAATATACAAGTCTTCCTCGTTACTCTTTCCTTCAGAATTTTTCATACCTATTCTTCCTGCTCTTTTCTTCCAGATGAACTGTTAGGATCACTTTACCATTTCCTAAAGCATGAGTACTGGGATTTTGATTCACTGCTTTTACATCTTCTATTCAGCAAGTTTTTGTTCACTGTTTAAAGCACTGATACAAAGAAGTCATAAAACAGACATAAATAATGGCCACTGCACTTATAATACATCATTCCTTGTTGCAATAAACTACTGTCTTTTACTCTCAATTTAGGGAAGGAGAAAGGAGGGCTAGAAAGAAATTTTCACTGCTTTTGCAAGTGGCTTTGATATAGAATGAGAGAAAGGTAGAAATCTTCACAGCCTCTTTCAGGCTGCCCTAAGCTTGAAGAGAACTAGCCGACAGTGAGTCAGATGAGTGTCTCAGATCACGGTCTGTAAATGCTTATCTCTCCAACCTTTGTTCTTTTAAGAACATTAACGATGATAATCCCACCAACGAACCACCAACCAACACCCATCTGGACTCTCGGGACTTCAGCCCTTTTATACTCTAAACCAAAAGTTCCCATAAACCCATGTGGCACACAATCCTAAAACAAGCTACAGGCGCCAGAGCCACTGTACCTAACCAAATTATAGCCGCCTGCATCAAGCATTCCAAATCCAACTCATAAACATCTACCACACCTGGGGTGGGATGCAAACCTAATCCAAACGCCATTTTGTGTTTTTAAAGAAACCAAAATAACAAAACCTTCTTCCAAGTGTTCCACTACAATTCCTTTTATCTACAAAGTACTAGAAAGGCTTAATGTGAATCTTTCATGCCCATCAAGTATTTTCTAGGTGCTTGAACGTAAGACAATTAAAGTTGATTCAAATAGAGGAAATCTCAAAATACATCAGGAAGGAGATCAGGCTCATTGAGCATAGTCAGAATGCAAAGCTTCTTTAATTCAAGTCAGAAAATTTTATATATACATTCATACACATACATATACACACATATATATAATGTAAAGGCAGAAATTAGGAATGTCAACACATGGTTGTTTTTATTTTTAAAGAATCATAGGCTCCATAGAGAGCCTATCTTCTGCAATGGAATGCAGCATTGACCGTCATCAGAGAGATTCACATCCTAAGTTCATGTTCCAGGGGCTGAGAACATGGGTCCAACTTGGATACTAACTGCCTTTACAGCTCTGTGAAAGTCAAGAAATGTTGGGCATTTTACGGTACGGTGGGGCATCCCAGCACTCAGAGACAGGTGGATTCATGGGGACATCTTCTTGATTGCTAATTATGCAGAAGGGCCCAGCCCACTACGGTCTACATAGCCGTTGCCAGGCCAGTCAGAACTGTCAAGATGAGAACCTGTCTCCAAAAAAAAAAAAAAAAAAAAAAAAATTGGGTATGGTAAAATAAATAAACCCACATTGGAGTTAAGGGCCAGGCAGTGGTGGTGCATACCTTTAATCTCAGAACTCAGGAGTCAGAGACAGGAGGATCTATGAGTCTGAGGCCAGCCTGGTCTACAGAGTAAGTTCCTGGACAGTTAAGGCTACACAAGAAAACCCTGTCTTAGGGGGAAAATAGGAGTTTTAAATATAAGTTCTATAATCATCACAGTAATCTGCAAATTGTACTTATGTTGTTGGAGAAATTAAATAATTTTAATGAGAAGTTATGCTGTCAATTTTAAATTTCTTATGTTTCCTTTTTTTTTATTGTGTGTGTGTGTGAAGATTTGCATGCACATGTGTGCCATGGTACACATGTGGAGGTCAGAGGTTGGCTTTCAGGAGTGGGTTCTCTCCTCCCACTGTGTGGAAGTCTCAGGCAGGTTACCCAGTCTTCGTTAGATGGGTAGAACCTCAAGTGAAGTTGGATAAGACATGGATGACTATTTATTCCTGCAGTTTTTCTGAATAATTTAAAATACGTTCATTTTTGGTATGTGTGTGGTAGCCAAGTGTGGAGGCCTGACGTTGACTTGGCTGTCTTCCTGTATCACTCTGAGACAGGCTCTTTCACTTGAGGTCAGAAGTTATCTAGTCTAGCTAGTCAGCTTGCTCCTGGGGTCCTAGTTCCAGATGTTTCCAGGTGTGTAGCAGTAAACTGCTGCTGGGGTGGCTCAGCAAGGAAGACAAGGAGGAGTTCTCATGTGTGCATGCCCTGCCAGACCTCAACAGAGGGAACCACCGCCCTGGCCAGCGCCTAACTTGATTGACAGTGAAACCGCGAGCATCTGTGCTCAGGTGTTTTATTGATTTAGAGCTCCTTAGGTGCTCTACTGATTCCATGTGCAGATCATAAGCAATTAAAGAACCCCCAGATAAATCCAACTGCAGCTGCAGACAATACAACAGGCCAGGGCCTATGCATCCCTTTTGCCAACTGTGCACAAAAACAATTATTTTAAACACAACTAAAAATAAACTGGGTAGTCACGTGGATTCTGATCTGACCTCTGGTCTTTAGAATTACATGGCTTTCTCAGCTGAGTCATCTTCTTAGCACCACAGTTCACTATTTAAAGTGTATAATACATTGTTTATTCAGAGTACAGACAACACCACAATTTGTATTTTCCTCACCTCCAAAAGAAATCCCATAGTCAGTAGAAATCACTTTCCACTTTTTTCCACCTTCCTTTCTCCCCACACAACTTCAGTCTAAGAATTAACTATTGACTGCAGCTATAAGTTTGACTGTTGTTATGGCCCAGCGCTATGCCGTCATCAGCACATAACACATTTAGTTAGCCTTTCCATTGCTTGATGGACATTCGGGTCAGTCCCATTCCTTGGCTGGAATGAATAATGTTGTTATCAATTCTCGCTTGCACGTGTAGACACAGGCACATTTCCAGACATAGACCACGAGTAGAATTGTTGGGTCATGTGATAACTTTATGTTTAATCTTCGGAGGAATTGCTAGGCTGTCCGTCTCTGAGGCGGTTCTATCACTTTATATTCCTATCAGCAATACACAGAGGTTTAGACTTTTCTGTATTTTCTCTGGCTCTTGATATTATCCTTAAAAAAAATACTCTAATGTTATCAGGTAATATCTTATCATAGGCTTGATTTGCATTTGTATTTCAAGGAAATTGTGACAGTGAGGGATATGAACATCTCATGTTCATTATCCATGTGTAGAGCTTTTTGGGGATAAAATGTTTAATTTAGGTGCTGGGGAGATAGCTTGGTTAGTAAAGCGCTTATCACACAAGCGTGAGGGTCTGGGTCTGGAAGCCGGGGAATGAAGGCAGGCACTGCACCCTGGTGCAGTGGGGCAGACAGGAGGATCCCTGGGGCTCACTAGCCAGCCAGTCTAGCTAAACCAGTGAGCACTGGGTCAGATAAGAGACCCTGTCTCAAAAAATAAAGTAGAGATCAACAGAGGACACCTAATACCAATCACATGCCCTGAACACACGTGTGTGCATACATGAACATATATGCATACACCCTACACATACAACAATAGCTAGTTTAAATCAGTTTCCCATTTTAACTGGGTTGTATTTTTTGTTACTGAGCAGCCACAGCACTTTATGTAGGTCTAGATGTCTTTCTATTATTCTGTGACTGTGTCTTCATTTTCCTTATGGAAATGAGCATGCTTCAGTCTTACGTGGGACATGCGGTTGATCCCTTGGGAGGAAGTAGAAAGAGTGGCAGCCTGTAGACCAGAGTGATCCTTAGGGGAGGGTAATCATAACAGCTCTGATTTGTTTTCTGGGCCTCTGGCCCTGATACTTCCCTTACACACATACACATACACGGACACCTCTGTCTCTGTCTCTGCCTCTCTCTCTGTCTCTCTGTCTCTCTCTGTCTCTGTCTCTCTCTCTCCCATTCAGAGTAGACTCATTCTTATATAACTATGGAGAAAGGGCAGGAATGAAAGGCCAATTGTTAGCAGAGGAGTCTCTTAGGTGACATTTTTCATACTTCCTGGGAAATCACCCTTTGGCCTCACCTTGGCCACTTTCGGGTCATAGTCCACCCCACCCCCTCCCCCACCCCACACTGCTCTTCACAGTAGTCTATCCAGCTCATGTGGATTAGCTCTCGAGGTGGGGCTAGCAAGAGAGGCTCTGACGGTCTTCAGTTCTGCTCCCAGACTGTGGCGTTTCATTGAGAAGGAACAAACAGTGACTGTTCTGCTAAGCCACACAACAAGCTGCTTTCTCCTGCCTGTGACCTTTACCCAGGAAGAGGCAGTGCACTTGTCAAGCATCTTCATTTGCTGCAAAGATGTGGTAAATAGAGCAAAAAGGCTCTCATTGTCATCGAGTTTCTAGGAGCCACCGCAACTTTTCACACAGGGCTCTGGGTTGCTTAGTCAATGGCTGCCATACAATTTTACTGTGGAAATGGGTTACTTGAATAATTTATTTGGTTGGATTTGGGTTGGCCTGGATGATGGCCAATACCTTGTCAATGTGGTGATTCCATAGCAAACATGTTGATTCACCCATAATTCACGCCTTTTCTACAATGCTTGCTCACAGAAGCCTGGTCTCGTAAGTTATTCCTGAGGGTAACCCTTTCAAGAGGTCACCTATTTCTGCCTTTCCAGGATTGGTCTGTTGTGGCCCGCTGAGGGCTTTTGAGGAAGTGCGTTCTGCACTGGCATACTGCCCTTTTCTGCCCTTTCTTCTTCCCGTTGGCCTTGGTGAGATTCTGATGCTTGGAATGCCCTTGGTCAACTTATGACTGCAAGTGTAGGCACTAAGGACAGAGTAGAGAGGTGAATAAAGGCTCAAGTCCTAACTGGTATAACTGAGCTCCAGAGACATCCACTGTGGGACTCCTGGTGGGCTTTTCTCTGGGCCACTGACTGGGGCATCCTAGCTGATATACACAAACTAGCTGTATATAAAACAAACTCTTCACCGAATGTTTATAAACACACTGGCTTTGTTAGGGTTTCAAGCAAAATCCTATACACCAGAGGACTCAAAAGGGTGTGGGGATGGAGAGATGGCTCAGTGGTTCTTAGTTACTATTTTATTGCTGTGAAGATACACTATGGCCAAAGCAACTTAAAGAAGAGTTTATTTGGGGGCTTGTATAGCCATTATTAAGTCTGACAACATATTAATAAAGACACATGAGACCTTTTTGAAGGTACGAGCCCGACAGACCTGAGCAGGGAGCACAGTACACAATATAGCTCAAAACTACCTCTCCTCAACCCAGCAGTTTATTCTTACCTTAAAAGCCCCTCCTTGCTCTCTCTTAGAAGTCTATTTATATGATCAAAGAGATACAGTGGTTTTACTCCTCCCAAACCTTTGGCTGTAGGGCGTGTCCATGTTTATATTGGTGTATCACCAACACAAAAGGGGCCAAGCCACACCCTGTCTGAGCCATGACCACGTTTTATAGTGGGCTAACTATAGGACAATTAGGAGAGCCCAGGCCATCCTCTTTGCTGCCTCTGGTCTGGTGGAATATGAGAATGTCCTCTTTATTAGCAGCTCTGTTTACACTGAGCTAAGAGGAAGCAGCTATATTTACATTAGAAAGCAGGCTGTTTCAGCTATAGAAATCACTTCCTGACAGGCTTCAGGCAGCCAGTGCAATGATTATCTTCAGTGAATATAGTACCTGGAGATATGTTCAAATATACTGCAACAGGCTTGCTTGCAGTTTTAGAGGGTTAATCTACAACCATTATGTCAGGGGGGTGGCAGGCGGCAGCAGGCAGCAGACAGGCAGATATGGCTTTTCACTGTTATAGCGCAGAACTCTAAACATACTTGAATAATAAGCATCTTGCCACAGGACCAGAGGATTTCCTTATCTTCCAAGTCAATGGCTTTTTATCCCATAACTGCATCTTATATTTAATTCTTTATTTCTAAATCCCTGAAGGATTTAGAACTGAGATAATGTTCTTCTTCCCTCCCTTGTCCTGTTCTCCCTCCCTCCTGGCCTCCTTCTTTTCATCTCTCCCGCCCATAAAAGTCTATCAAACCTCCTCCATGTGAATATTTCTCAGTGTGTTGGTGATGGGGTCTCTGGGTCCCCTCAGCTGGGTACCATGTGCACTGTGCTGATTATAGCAGTACTACGGGCATTGGGCTCTTTGGTTCACAGCCTCTCCTTCCTCCTCAACTGAAGCTGGATTCTTCTGGAGACAGGACTAGAAGAAACCCTTAGAGTCTAAAAATGATTTATTCACTGTCAATTGTGCTGGTGCCACCATTTAAGTGTGGGGTAAAAGACACACTGCAATTGAGATGTAAAAGCATCTACATCAAAACATGCAGAATGGATGTCACTGGGAAGACAATCAGACAATATATGCTGCTTCAACCAATATTCACTCAACAGTGAGGATGCCCAGAGACTGAGTGCCTCAGAAGTCCCAATCTGATGCTGAATACCTGGAAAGTTCTTGAAGAACCACTGGTCCTTAGTCAACAATGAAAGCTTGGGAAACACTGGTTCTGGTATCAGAGAAGAAACTGGCAGCAGCAGCGACAGGGTAAATCAACTCATCAAGAGAAAAGACCAAGAAGCAAGGTGAACAATCTTTCTTCTGCCACACCCTTTTTATCTGGAGTGTTACCAGAAGGTGCCACCCATATTTAGGGTAGGTCTTCTCCAATCAATTAAGAAAACCAGGACAATTCCTCAGGTAAAGCTCTCTACTCAAGTGATTCTAATTTGTGGCAAACTGACATTAAAACCAGCCACCACAATCCCCTAAAGTGGCTACTTAGTTCTGGGTTTTTCCTTATGTTGGCAAGATATAGGGGAATCTCTCCAGATCTGTAAGCCCTCAGGCTCAAGTTCAGTAGGAAGAGAAATGTGCCTTTTCTCTTACCATGGTTCAAGAAAAGTCATTAAGTCTCATTGGTTCCTAGTGGATCACATGCCATTGATGGACCAATCACTGTGACCATGGAAGTACAATGCATAGCCTAGGTCACATGGTTTACCCAAAGTTCTTTCCAGGCAAAAAGACAACTTCCTTTCCTTCCTAAGAAGCCTCCTGGAACCATTCTGCCTCCATTCATCCTTCTGGTATTACAGGGTCATTATCATCTTTTGCCCAGTGACCATGAGTTGCTGTTACCTGGCTGCCCAATCACCAAGATGCCTTCATGGGAGTTCAGCCACAGTCCTACTGGCTCCTGTGGTTAGATTCACACCTGGCCTCTGAGGTTGGCAGCTTCTTAGTCCAGGACAGTGTATGAGGTGAGTCCTATCCTGTGATGATTTGATGGTGTTTAGGTACCCGGTTTCTCTCTTCCCTTCACTTTTTAATAGAATAGCTAATGGTGGCCATTAAAGAGGGCTGGCAGCTTATTCCATTATACATAGCTGTTGTCCATGGCTAGTTCTGACACCCTGAGTGCTAAGAAGTAGTTGGCCAACAGGCGCCTTTTCTTGGTGTCTGTATCACTTCATGACACATCATGGCACCCATTCCTACTCAATAGGGGGCTTTGTATGCAAACTCAAGCCATTTGGATGTGTGTGTTCAAGTGTGCCTGTGTGTGTGAGCACATATACACGTAAGTGTTGGCTTAGGGTTAATTAATACACAGACCATCTAGATTCTATAATCTTCCTCAGATCTCTGATGGCTTGATGAGTAAGTATAGTTTTAGGGAGTAGCAAACATCTTCCTGCTCCATGATTAGGTAAAGGTCTGTACAAATTCTAAAGATCTGAAAGAAGATATATAGATACAATTTGTAAAGACATTAGATATATAAAAGATTGGTTATTCAAAAGAATTTGCCCCAGAATGCCTACACCTCTCTCATGGTAAATGATTAGATAAAAGTCTATATGAGTTCTGGGGATCTAAAATATGGTTTAAGATATATAGATACAAGTTGTAAAGGTATTAAGGTATATAAATGATTGGTTACATTTGGATATCAAAGGCTCAGAGGTTTAGCATTGACAAAACTCTGGATAAGTGTTCTTAATCTTTCTGATAAACTGGCACCACTATTACAGAACTTTAAATTTCCTTTGGTTGTTTTTCTTCAAAATATAGACTTGGTGATGCTTCTCACCAAGCTATAATGTTTCTGTCTCATTTGTATACTCAACACTCTAGATTCACAAAATGCTCATGCTTCTGGCCCAGGGACATGACTTTTGATGACTCAAAGGTATGGATCTGCTCCATTTATAAATCTGCTCCAACTATTTTATTAGCTGCTTCTCTATAAGATGTGTTTCAGTACAGGACATTTGCTATGACTTCGAGGTATGTGTCTGCACTTCAGTACAGATGATGATGGTAACCCAAAGTATCTTTCTCTTTTTATAAACTTAAATTTCTTGTAAGCTTTAGGAAGTTGATTTGGAGCCACTTCCCATAGGTGGACTCAGACTTAAGTCTCTCTGTTCACTCATGAGGGTATGATGTATCTCTCATGATCTCTCTTCCCTGGACTTGGGAATACTTCCCTTCCCCACAGCCAAGACTATGGAAGATTTTCCTTTTAAGTCTCCTAAACATAACCTCTGTTCCAAGCATATGTTCCAACAAATTTCTATTCAGTGGACAGACATGCCTGAAATCAGCTCTGCGCTCTAAACAGCTCCAAGTCTTGGACTTGCTGAGACCTGATATGGACCACATCCAGCCGATGTGACCACTCCTGTCCACTCAGCTGGATCAGTACACCAGAAGCTTCTTGATTACCCCATTGCCTGATCTCCTCCCCAGCTTTTGACTACATTACCAGCCCTGACTATTCTGGGGCCCTGACTACTATGACCCAATTTCAGTAGGAAGCAGTCTCAGAGAATGACATCCAATTCCCTCATGCTGGAACTTTTAGTCAAAAGAAAACTCCCTGACATTGGAGACATTACTTGTGTGATGCCTATTGGCAAATCAAAAGGGGTTCTAGATCTATCAACAGATAGACCCGTTAGCTCAGATGGTTCTGTCTAATGTCAGCCATCAAAGGGCTACATCACTATTGCCCTTATTAGATACAATAAATTGCCCACTCCTGATTTTTCAGTTAAGCCACAGAGCCTGGACAAGTGAAACAACTTGCCCTCATTCCTCCTTACCAGTCAGGCTCCTTGCCTTTTTAATAACAAAAAGGGGGAACTTGTTGTGAATTGGCCAGAGCTCCCTCCTTGGAGCCCACCCATCCCCCATGCTCCCAACAATCCCCACCCTCTGGCCAGGTGCCACCCCTGTGCCTGCCCCCAGACAGTACCTGTCTGTGTCATCAGTCCTATATAATCCCGGTGGGCTTCGGGCTCCTCCTCTTTGGTCTCTCCCAATCTCTCTGCTGTCCCTCTTCCTCTGTTCTCTCTCTCTCTCTCTGCTTCTATGTTCTCTCTCTCCCTCTCCCCCCCCCCCCCACTTCTTCTTCCCTCCACTCGGAAGCAGACACTCGTGTCTCATCCTACCCGGATAAACCTCTTGCGTGGGACCCTGCTGCACGGTGTTGTGCACTTTTCTTTCAGAAGGTATTGCCTCCCTTTAGTTCCAGACTAGAAGCACATATAACTACTTCCTGGGCCAGGTTAAACTTGGAGATGTACAATTCAAGGCCGCCTTATTTTGAGTATTAAATCAATGTTAAAACAAACAGCCTTGGATTGAGAATACCAAAGGTGGGTACCATTGAGAAAAATCTGTCAACGGCATGCACACACTCTGCCTGGATTCCCTTCTAAGGGCTGCTGCGCGTGGCTCCTGGCAGGCACGAGCCTGAGAGGAGCTGCTGCGGATTCCCGACTGACAGTGACCTCTGCTGGTAGGATTACCTTCTCACTGAGCACAGAGGTAAGCGCCCCCTCCAAGACTGTGGTTCTGGTGTCTTCCAAGACCCACATTTTTGATGCTCAGGGATAGCAGAGCTCATGGGGCTTCCGCGCTAGCCCTTTCATTGGGGGCCAAGGCCGCAGCTGCCAGAAGTCTAAGTTAGGCTCTTGTCTGTGCCTTCACAGGCTTCCTCTCAAAGCTTGTTCACTTTCAGATACAATTATATTTTATTAGTAAGTTCTCATAAAGGGCGCTGAGAGATGGCTCAGAAATTAAGAGTGTGTGCTGCTTTTGCAGTGAGCCTGAGCTTGGCTACCAGCTCCCTCACCAGCTGCTTACAACCGCTCCTAACTCCAGCTCCAGAGGGATCCAATGCCTCTGACTTCTACAGGTGTCTGCACACACATGCACAGACATACCTACACACAGGCACTCAGAATTAAAAGTAAAAAAAGAAAAGAAAAAAAGAATCTTAAAACAAAATTCTCAAAAAGGGAGCTGGCCAGATGTTTCAGCCTGAATAATGGAACTCATTCTCTGGGACCCAAATGGTTCAAAGGAGAGAACTGACTCCAGAAGACAGCTGTTGTCCTCAGATTGCCACATGTCTGAAGTGGCATATGTCCCTGTATGTGCACATGCACACACACATGCGCACAAATTAGACAAATGTAAAAAAAATAATCTCAAAAAGAGCATGTTCAAAAACCAACTGTAGCAGTTGCCAAAACAAGTCTGAACCTTTTTCTTTCTTTCCTTCCTTCCTCCTTCATTCTTTCTTTTCTTTTTCCTTTCTTTTTTTTTTTTTAATACTGAGTTTTTCTATGTAGCCCTGGCTGTCCTGGAACTCTTATGTAGACCAGGCTGGCTTTGAACTCACAGAGATCCACCTGCCTCTGTTTCCTGAGTGCTGGGATTAAAGGCATGCTGCCCAAACTTTCTTAAAAGCAGCATGTTTACAACACAGCAAAGTGAAATGAATACATCAGAAAAAGGATACTCTTCAGGTCTGCAATGGGCGGCTCAATGCTGAGGGACACAAATCCTCACCCCCAAAGCTACACCTCATCTAACTCACGAGCAACGCAAAATGCTGTTGTCGCTCACATCTAAGTCGAGCACGTGTCCTGGGGGACTCCAGCCCAGTAAGGTAGGCAGCCAAATTGAAGCCACTGTGAGAAATCCAGGATCCTTCAGGGTTTTGTTTTTAACATTATTTTTTTAATCCGCATAAACCTCTTGTCTTTGTAGGGCCACGGGGTGGCACTTGCGAGCTTTTTCCAGAGTGAGGTTTGCCTGTGGGTGGGGCCTCTCAGCCATCTTTACTGTGGGGCTCTGATTCTGTAGTTAGAGCTTATTGGACCAGGGCAAACTCCTGACCGTGCAGGAACCAATCCTCACATGGGGGGCTTGGAGGATTGGAAACATTCCTTTGCCTGGGAAAATGCGGTTTCGGCGTCTTCCACTCACTGCCTGGGAGAGCAGGTGCTGCTCATCAGCACAGAGAGAACACAGAGAGATGACGCGAGAGGGCGACGCAGCCGGGTTGAGATGTCGCAGGGAGAGGCTTCTGCTTCTAGTTTAACTTTTGCTCAGCCTTCTTGGATTCTTCCCTTCCATTGTGGCATTTGTTTAAACAAGGGAGTTCCCGAGGACACGGACTTTTGTTTGACTAGCATTTAAAACCTAGAGCAGAATTCTGAAAAGCTTTGAGAACTCAGAATCTGAACTCTGCAACCCACCAAGAACCTCATAATGGGATGGGGTTTTTGTCGAGCAGGACTTTGTGTTATGAGAATGAGAAACCTTTCCCCTCATTTGTTTCTATATTTGCTATAAAAATCTACCTAAAATGCATAAACAAAAGTAAAAGATTGAAATCAAATGCACACCATTAGGAAACTAGTTACACACTCATCATACAGTTACACATTAGGCAGCCGTTCAAAGAACAAGATGGATGGAATGTTCCCACGTTCTATTTAAAAGAAACTTAGTATAGAGTGGTGTGTGTAGTGTACTCTATTTATATTATAAAAAAGGGTAAAAAAAATACAAGTTCATTCTAAGTCTCACACACACAAACACGGGGGGGGGGGCGGAGAAGGAGGGAGAAGGGAGGGAGGTTGGTCTCACTGACATCTATAGAATGATTGTACCGTGTGAAAAAAGTGTTCCCATGTACATGTATCGACTCTTTAAATACATAGCAGATACATATGGAAACACAATTGCACTAGGTTGCTTTTCACCTTTGTTGAGTTTATACTTAATATACTTTATAGTAGATATTTCTCTTAACCGTAAGAACCCCTGGAAATTGGGTGCACCTTGATAACTGTCCATGCTGCTTGGCTGGCCCATCCTATTGTGCGTCCTTCATCTGTGAATTGATAGTGGAGTCAGGCGGAAGAGGAGGGATGCACACTGTTGCTTGTTCTACACAAAGTGAAATGTGGAACGGTGTAGTTTGTGAACTGGTAAATCCATATCTGAAGCAGAGGAATTGCCAGTAAGTGAACAGGGCTCCTCATCTCGATTCTAAGTGCATTCTCAACACCTTGACCAATGAAGTGGTTGGCTTGGGCCTGTAGGCTTTGCATCTAGTAGTTAGTGAAATACTTCTTTCCAGGTTCTTTTAAGTAAAGATTAAGCATCTGGTGCAGAGCCTGGATTAGTTAGTCTTGGCTGACGCTGAATGTGTGGTGTTGCTTTGATTAGCTTTTCTTCAACATGTCCTAAAGGAGGTTTATACCACTTACATTAGAAGAGACTGAGTGTCAACTATGATGCTGGCTGTGTTGTGTTTGAATTGAGTTTCAGAGGCAATTGTTGAGGTATGTCTTTGAATATTTATTATCATTATTATTGACAAGATCTCACTGTGTAGCCAAGGCAAGCCTCTGACTCTTGTGTTGTTGTGATAGGTCTGTTTTTGCGTATGTGTGTGTGGTTATAATTACATCATTTCTTCCTCCCCTTCCTTCCCTCCAAGTCTTCCCGTATACCTATCCTTACGTTCTTTCAAATTTGTGGCTTTTTTCATTGATTGCTGTTACATGCACACACACACACACACACACACACACACACACATACACACACATGCTGCTCAGTCTGTACAATGTTACTTGTATGTCCGTTTTCAGGGCTGACTGCTTGGTATTGGATGATCATTGACATACTCTTCCTTGGGGAAGACTTTCTCCTGCTCTCTGCATTCCTTAGTTGTCTGTAGTTCTTAGTGTAGGGCTGAGGCCTTGTGGTCTTTCCTCCCTCAACTTTGGCATGTCTATTGTTGTTGCCCTTGTTCAGCTCATGTTTAGGTAGTCATGTTGGTGAGATTTTGGGGGTGTAGCTTTTGATAATATTAGGGGACACAGTCTCGCAGCCAACTCCCTGATCCTCTGGCCTCTGACCCCTGATCTTCTTGCCTCAGTCTACCGAGTGCTGAGATGTGTGTGCTACTATGATATACTTAAGTTAAAAAAAGATTTTTGAGACAGGATCTCACTATGTGTATCTCTGACTGACCTAGAACTCGCTGTGTAGATCAGGCTGACCTGTGCTCAGAGAGAGCCATCTGCCTCTACCCCCCAAGAGCTCATATTAAAGGTATATGCCACCACATATAGCTTTATTATTATTGTTATTATTTTAACTTATGGTGTATGTGTGCATGTATGTGAATGGGATGTGGTGGTCATGGTGACAGAGCGTTTCCTTTCTGTTGCTGTGATAAAATACATGACAGAGCAACTTAGGGAAAGAAGGGGTTTATTTTAGCTTACAGGTTACAGTCCATCATTGAGGGAGGGCAGGGCAGGAATTCAGAAGAGGAAACTGGATGCAGGAACTATGGAGGAATGCTGCCTACTGGCTTGCTTTCTGACCCCAGCTCCTCTAGTTTTCTTATATAGCCCAGAGTCACCTGCCTAGGGATGGTGCCTCTGGCAGTGTGCCAGGCTCTCTTGCATCAGTCGTCAATCAAGACAATCACCCAAAGACATGCCCACAACCCAGTCTGATGTCGGTGACTCTCCTTTTTATGTTTTCACTCTCCATGTGACGACTCTAGGTTGTGTTGACAATAAAACCCACCAACACAGAGCACGTGCAGGTCATAGCACAAACGTGGAGGGCAGAGGACAACCACAGGAGTCAGCTCTCTCTTCCACTGTGGATTCTGGGGATGGAATTCAGGTATTCAGGCTTTCAAACCAATTATCCACTGTGGCAATTTTCCAGTCCTTACCTTTTCATTTCATGTTCTCTTTTGGTCCGGAGAGTTTTTTGTTTTTATTTTTGTTTGTTTGTTTCAAAACAAGGTTTCTCTGTTTTAACTCTGGCTGTCCTGGAATTCACTCTGTAGACCACGCTGGACTTGAACTCACAGAGATCCTCCTGCTTCTGCCTCCCGAGTGCTGGGATTAAAGGCGTGTGCCACCATCGCCCAGCTTGGTCTAGAGAGTTTTATTGTGCTAAGTATATAGTCATCTTTGTCATAAACTGGGAGGAGCAGTATTATACTGAAGCCAACCTGGAGGGAAGTAAGCAGGAAGAAAAGGAGGGAAGGGCAGAGATGGAGAGACTATATTATTATTTGAGTTCTTGGATCCGGGTTTGTGTTTGTGTCATTTAACGATGGGATAAGCTCTGAGCTGTTTGCCTAGTGAAGGCAAACTTATTATTGTAGGAACCTCATACTTGCACAGAATTAGATAGTATAGTTTGATTGCTGGATGAAATGGAGAAAAATGGTGAACACGAGATGCATGATTAGGATGGTGTTGTTGACTTTACTGGTATATTGTTTCACAACAAACTTTAACACACACAAACATACTTTAAAATAACCATAAAAAGTATAGCATTGTCAATGCATAAACCAGTAACACAGTTGTTCCCAGTTTGAATCCCAAGTGTCCCCCATAGGCTCATGGTCTCCAGCTCATGCTGCAGTTTCAAGAGATTGTGGGGGCCCTGCTGGCCGAGGTGGATCCCTAGGAGTGGGCCTTTGGGACCTGCTTTCAGTCTTGACCTTCCTGCTTCCTGACCCACCAAGGTATGAACAAACCACCTGTAAGTTCCCAAGTCTTCCCTTCAGTGATAGATCCTAGCCCCTGAACTCGTAGGCCAAAATAAACTCCCCTTTCTTGTTTCTGTCAAATATTTATTTGGTCGTGTGATGAGAAAAATAACGGATCGGTAGTTTATGATCATTATCAAGTCTTGTGTGCTACACAGAGTTGTGTTGCTCTGTTTATACACAGGTGGCAGTGGTGTGGGAGCATTTGCAGCAGAGTCACCACAAACTACTGAGTAACGTGGGACTTTGATGTTCTTTCTCATGGCTACCGTGTTACTAAGAGCTGAGAAATTTTCAGCTCCGGTATACTCTCGTGGGACCTTCCATCTATATTCAGTATGTCGTTGATCACATAACACAAGACCGTACATCCTTCCCTTATGGTGAACAGCGGTTTCTGTCTCTGGCGATTAAGAAGTTCTTGGTACCAATTACTAGATCCTGACGTCAGTTCTGCTCAGGAAGTGGGACTGCTGAATAAGAGGATGAGGGGGGCTTTTGAAGGAAATTTAGGGGCTTTCCTCATAAAAATAGGAAAGGGCTCAGTAGGAAACAACATAGGTATCTACCATACTGAGAAGACTTGGAAAGGCCAGCGCTTTTTCTTCAAGTGGACTCTTAAAAATTCTGGGGGAAATGCCTTGTGTGGGCAGCCAGAAGCTGCTCAGCAGATTCTTCAGAGAACTGGGAGTGGATGGGCCTTTGTGAGCTGACTGAAGGATTCCAGTTGGGCCTGCCAGTGGGCCCTGTGGGTATCCCCTCTATTCTGCCCCAGCCCAGACATGTGCAGCCAGGACACATTTCTTTGTGGCCTAGTTGCTTCTCATTCATTTAAGTTCCCCAGTTACTTTTGTTATGATTGCTAGTTCCTTCCCCTTAAACCCCACTTTTCTAGAGAGACTTCCCATTACCGTGACCAAACATCCCTCCCAGTTTGCCTAGGACCCATGTTAGTTTTCAGTGCTGAAATGTCTGCATGCTAGGAGCAGCTTCAGTTTGGGTAAAATGGGATGTTGGTCACCCTGGGTGACAGATCAGATGTTCAGTAACTGTCTCACTTTAATGTCACTATGCAGTCACTGGGAGGACAGTGCTGAGGGAACTTGTTCTGGGTCCACTCTACTGGAGCTCTTGCTTGACAGCAGAGGCAGAATTGAGGATGGTTTTCCCCAGAGAGCATGCCAAGACCCGAATGGTTGTGAGGTTGACCTGACTGGAGCAAAGAGGGAATGAAGGAAGGACAGACACACAGAGACACATGGATAGACAAGCTGGGATTGGGTGGGGCTATCTGCTTTACTGGAGACATACCAGGAGCAGCTCCAAAACTCAGAGCATTTAATTTATACATCTGACTTGAGGAGGTGGGGTTTCTTGTATATAGCGGAAAGAGGAGGCCAGTTTAGCTTGTCCTGGTAGGAGATCTCTATCAGGGAACAGTCTCTGGCTGTAAACACTGGGAAGGAGGAAGCCATAGCCCAGACTTTTCTGCACACACTATCACCATCTGTACAAGAAGGAGCGCAAGGCTTTCTCGTTCCCTTGAGTCTGAGGCATTGGGATCCTTGGCATGGCTATGGTCATGTCAACAGCACATAGTCATTCCCAGGACTTCATCCGTTCCCACAGTGAGGTCCCGGGCAAAGATCCACAGAGATCTAAGAGGCTGCTCGCAACAGCACTGCAAGGCAGAAACTTTCAAGTATGTGTTGAGAAATGACTCTGTGGACAGAGGAAAACATTTTCAAGTGGCCAGGAGTTTGTACACAGACATACAGTGAAGAAAGGGCAAGCGTTTGTGGGAGTGGTGACAGCCCAGAAAAACACTTAGTAGAATCAATGTCTTTGATATTACTAAATATTAAATATAAGATTTCTGTTATGACTAGGTTTTCCATCCATTGTCTGTAATTGGAGAAATTACTGCATGCCAACACACCTGTTCAGTGACCATATTGGTTTAAGAATCAGGGTTAAAAGGTGCAAATTTGGGCGGGAAAAAGAAGCCCCATCCAGAAGGAAAAAAAATCAGTAGATGTCAGGGTTTGGTGAGAGGGAGGGTAAAAGTGCTCAGATGGGGGCAAAAGTCAAAAGCGGAAGCATTCTTGCCCCTGCGAAGACAGTGATGGGTGATGGAGTGAAGACACCAACGAGGTGATGACTGAAGCATGAATTTTTAAAAATATGCACCAATGGTGTTGCTTCTCCGGACTTGTTTTAAATGCTTTTACTGCTAGTACTTTCTTAACTGTTCTCAGCTACTAATTTTTTGAGACAGGGTCTTTCTAAATAGTCCTGGCTGTCCTGGAGCTCACTGTGTAGACTGGGCTGGCCTCAAACTCAGAAATCCACCTGTCTCTGCCTCCTGGGAGCTAGACCCACTATGCCTGGCTACAAGCTCTTTCACTATTTAAAATGTTCTTCTAGACAATGCAGTTTTTCTTTAAAGCAGATTAACAGTTATCAATTTGGGGGTAAATCTGGTTTGTTTGCTCTTCAAATAGAAAACTGATACTTTTAGAAGCCACTGGTAAGTGTAAAAAAAAAATAAATCTGAATTCCTTTGCTTGTGTTGGTGTGTATTCTCTGCGCCCATTTCCCTTTGTGACTGACCGTGTTTATCACAGGATGATCAGCTAAAGTTAGGAGGAATATACTCTGTGATAATGGAACCTTTTTTTTTCATGTGAAATATTATCACCCGATAGCGGCGTGAAATTATAACTTCACTCCATTGTCTTAAGGAAAAACCAACAACAACAGGCAAGGTAGACACTCTGGAAGCGGGTTTTATGGGCGCTATGCCTCGACCAGAAGAGCAACTCAGGACATGAGCTGAACACAGCCAATTCAAGCGTACTCCACAGAAGCCTCTAGAACATCCCAAAGCTTCACTGCTTTGGCTTGTCCCCTCGCTCTCCAGTTCATTATAAGCATTTTTCTTAAAAGAACTAAGAAAGTTCAAACATACAGACTTTGGACTCAGGTGAACCAGACCCTGTCTAGCTGTGGGACTGTCTAAGTCATTACAAAACAGGTGATGGGGTTCCCTTCATACCTGAGCGTTCATAATGAATGCCTAGATCCAAAGACACTGCGAAATGCCTGTGACTCAGTAAATATAACTTGTTTTCTGTGAGACCAGAACACTTCCAAGTGAGCGTTTCACTCTGAGGTTCCATTATAACATCAGGCTTATCACAACATTCATTTACTAGAAGTGTTCAATGTCTCTTACTCAGTTTTTGTTGGTTTGTTTTGGTAGCTCTGGATAACCTCCAACTCACAAAGATCTGCATGCCTCTGCCTCCTGAGTACTGGGACTAAAGGCATCGGCCACCATATCCAGTCCCCATTTTGTTTAATATCACAGTTTTTGAGCCCTAAGCATGTAGGTTCTGCGAAATGTAAGCAAGGAAACAATTCTATTGAATGTGTATTGTGTGTCACAAAGCCATGACTCACAAAGATGAAATGGCTGAACAAAAGAATTGTAGGTTCCCGGGTGTTCTGGCCTTCTCTCTTCCCGCTTCCGCCCTCTGGCTGGATTCGGTTCCCACCCACCGGGTTCGGTTCTTCAAGCTGGGCCGGTGCAAAGATTGTAGGCATGGGAGGAGGGGTAAGGGAGAAGGAAAAGGGATGTGAGTCCTGATTGGTGCAAATCCAATTGCCATGCAGAGAATGGTACAGTGTACAAGAAAAAACCCGGGACTCGCTTCTGGTGGAAGCCAAAGGTCGCTTTATTCAGGGAGGACAAAGGAATATATCAGGTGGGTGGGGGCGGGGTGGACAGGTAGCCCACCTGCCAAACTAGTGCACAGATTGCACGACCATCCGGAAAGGGGGGGGCAGGCGGGAGGAGGGACCTCAGTTTCTCCTACGCTGGGGGCACGGAGTCCTTAGAGCCCTCAACTCCCGCCCCATCTAAGTTTTTGTCCGTGTCCATGGCATGGCAAAGAATGAACACTAAGACATTTAAAAAAGAAGCACAGTGTAGGAATAAGCTATTTTAATCAAGCAAAACAAATTTATATTCATTATTTCTAAAAATAAAATTAGACCTTTCAACCCTTAACATCTGCATTGAATAATATCATCTAACCAAAATACAGATGCTAAAACATCAAATTACAATGTATCTTGTACAGCATACAGTATGCTCACTGTTTACACTTACTTTAACTCTACTTGGTCATTATGTACTCAATGTGTACTTCAACACCACTCATAACGTTTTCACAATCAACAAAAAAAAAAAAAAAAAGTAACCAGTTGTCTTAAAATGGCTCTGCTATAAATTGTATAGAATATACAGAATTACAAAGTCAAGTATTTTATCAAAATATACACCCCTCCCTGAAACTAATACGAGCTATCAACATTTTTAAATGAATAATACAATTATAGAAAATATTTGCAAAATTATTTATGTATAAATATTCTGCCGTATTTACTTTGGTCTAGAATTATCAGCATACAAGTCCACTTAAAAAATATCCACATACAAGGGCCAGGAGACATCAGTACATATAATATTTTATATTTGTAGTTAAATCAAAACAACTTAAATTCATGACTGATTGCTTTGTAACCGTGACTGAGATGAAACAAACTAGTGGATCACAGGATTGCTTGATACCTAATTATTAATTCGGAAGTGATTTTCTTAAGCCCTTTGTGACTACCTCCTTCACAAAATGAATGGTGTGGGTATACATATATACAATTGATAAAATAAAGTTGAATTTGCTTGCATTTCCCCATTTTCCTCTACTATATAATACTGTGTGTAGGTGAACGCAGATAAACAGATGATCAATGCAGATACAATAGTGGGGTTGCTTAACAGCAAAGTTCTACAGTATAAAGAGGTCGCCTTGAGTCATGTCCTTTTTTTTTTTTTTTTCCTGGGTGTTTAAATGTTTTCTTGCTACCCCAGATCACACTAAGTCTTCTTCATGGAGACATCAAAACACTTGTTGCAAGAAACTGGAGTCCTCTGAACTACTTCTTCGTAATGATAAAAGTTCAGCCTTGGATTTCCAGCTACCAAATCCAATGAACAGGAATGGCTACTGGCCACTCTTTAACTGTTCTGAATTTTGCTTGTACTGGTGATCGAAGGTTAGGCGTGTGCTCTCCCTCTCTCCTATTCTGGCAGCTGTAACAGTAAAGAACCATGAATCCAGCTTCCCAAGATCCTGGTTTGCACGAGAGAACATCCTGTAGGGCAAGTAGACTTGAGGGCAATGTTGACAGTCTGTATCAATATAAAAAATAATTTAGAAACATAAGTGGGACTTTAACAAGGGCGCTAGATGTCTGCAAACATGAAGACAGAGCATCTGGCTTTGTGGATGCTTCTGAGTTCATGTTAGTAAGGGGCAGAACCCTGTGTCTCCACATTCTGTCTCCCCATCCCTCAAAAACAATGCTGCTGTTTGAGGCAAGGAAGGGCATCACTTCCCCTTGCCCTCATGTCATTAGTGGGGGTGGGGGCTTCTGCTGTCCTTTTAACTAGTGTGTACCTGTGGGCTGTGTTCTCTTGAGGAAGATGTACATTTGAGGAATTAGGCTTTCTGCCATTTCCAAGTGCCTGAGACTCCATTACCACAGAGGTGTGTCTTGCACTCCACCTCCCGAATACTCCTTCAGTTGAATGGGAGACATGAGGATTATTTGACCCCTTACATCTGTGTGGAATAGTCCCCAACATCTATGGCTTTGGGATGACCGGAAGACTGCAGAGAGTTCAGAAGAATCTGACCATTCTTCATTCTCTGAGGTGAAAGCCATTGCAAAGGATTATACGGCAAAGGTAATCTCAGGTAAGTCTGGGAAGGCTTCCCCATAGATAAGGCATGACTTATGTTTTATGTGACTTGAGTAGACCAGTTCTAATAACAGCTCAGCCATACTTTAAGAGACCAGCACAGCATTCCATCGAGAAGCACACACATGCTCATAAGTCATATTCCAAATGCTCTACTGATTTCTATACCAGTCCTCATTATTGGCAGGTCCTATTGCTCGTTATAATTCTCTACAAGGAACATGGACAGTTAAAAGTTATAGTGATTCATATATGTATTTTACAAGGTTTATGTTGCAGAAAAGTAGTTCGACACAACGTATGAATGTCCTACTTTAGGTTACCCATTACATATTTTCAGTTATATTGTTAAGCATTTTGTAAATACCCATTAATTTAAACAAAGATTAATAGTGCAGAAATCGGATGGGAATAAATACTGTCATAGCTCATTTAGCATTTAACACATCTCAAAGATGCCGTCTTCATGATTCTGACCCTCAACTTCTCCAGTGACTAACGACAGTTCAGCAGTCCTCATTAGTGTTCACGAGAAAGTTCGAAACTAGGCTAAAATTCAGCTGCTTTTTTTCACTGTTCAAAATACCACAGCTAAGAACTTCATTAGCCTTCACATAATACTTGGGTCAGGAGAGGATTCAGTTATTCTGGTTTTATGAACTCTGTGTGAAGTTAATGATAAACCCAAAGTAGATGTTAGGATCCTTTTTTTTTTTTTTTTTTTTTTTTTTTTTGAGTTTACACAAGTGAAAATTAACTTTTCCCACTTCTTTGTGACTAATTTGGTGAACAAAGCTAAACTTAGAAAACTAAAAAAAAAAAAAAAAAAAAAAAATCTCACAACTTTTGAAGATTTTTCTGTTGTTGTCACTGAAAGGACATTTTAAGCAAAGGTTTGTATGTCATCCTTTTGGTCACTGTCGTCCGAATCAGTGCAAAGCTGACTCTCCAAGGGATCTGAGTTCTCATGGCACATGTCACCGGTCTTCTCCTGCTTAGTTAAGGTCTTGAATAAGTGTTTCTTTTGGTGCATTCTGAGGGCGGCAGCTGTTTTGCATATTTTGGGGCACTGGAAGCAAGCAAAGCCTTTCCCATCATGCTCCCGAACATGCCTCCGCTCATGATTTCTTTTTGTGGAAAGATATAAAAATCCCTGAAAGCAGAATTGACAGTGGTAACGCTTTTCGCCAGTGTGGATTCTTTCATGGATTTTGAGAGTCTCGTTCAGTGTGAACGCCTTGTTGCAATACTGACAGATGAACTCCTTCACACCCAGGTGGATGCGCTCGTGTTTCTGCAAGTTTCCTTGCACCGAGAAGCACCGCCCACAGGTCTTGCATTGGTACGGCTTCTCTCCTGTGTGGCACCGCATGTGCATCTTGAGCGTGGAGGGGCTCTGGAACTGCTTTGCACAGAGCTCGCAGATGTAAGGCTTCGAAGTGAGGTGCTGGTGGGGCTTGCCTTCAGCTCCCGCCCCTGCTGCTTTGTCACCATCGCAGAGCTCACACTGTAGCTTGGGCATCTCTTTATTGTCTTCTTCTTCGAAGGCCTTATCTGGAGGTGGCTTCACCTCCGCACGAACCAGTTCTGCTGGGTATCTGCTCCTCCCGCCGGGGCTTCTGCTCCTGTGCTCCTTCCTCCACTTGACTTTTCTCATTTTTCTCAACTGTTTGGATTTCTTCTTGGGCTTGTAGTTGTAGTACGGGCGCCACGGCTTGTCAGTGGAATCCTGGTCGCTCGCGTCATCAAATGCTTCACTCATCTCTACGCACTCAGCCTGGCAGAGCCCGAGGGGGCTGTCCCCATGGGTTTCTGGGTCACTCTCCTGAGGCAATGTCTCTTCCTGTGTTTGATACTTGGGTTTTCTCCCTCTTTTGTAAAACAGTTTAGACCCAAGGATATGCCTTTTCACAATGGCTTCGTTCCCGATTTTCACTGTTATTTGGCAAAGGGGTGCAACATTGCTATTTGTGGAGGTGCCGGGCAGGGCCGGTTTTGCAATGTAAGTTTCAATTTTACTGGTTTCTTCAGTGACATTTGTGGTTTTGCCCAAAGACCCTCCATGATCAGCAGTGTGTTTTGCCTCCTCTGTCACTTCTCCCTTGTTACACAGAATAGCTTTCTTTTTCTCCTTAATGCTTTTGGGTCTGCTTGCAAGTTTACTTGCTTTATCTGCCTCGGGCCTGCTATCATCTTTCAGGGACTGACTGACGACCGGTTGTGAAGCGGCTTTGTGGTCGCTGTTGGTTAGAGCAGCCACGGTATTGCTGTGCTTGATCACTGATGAGAACTGGCTGCTGTGCACGATGACGGAGGGCACAGAGCCACTGTAGCTGATCACGGAGGCCGAGTGATCACTGCCTTTCCCCGCAGCTGAAACCCATGTGGGCTCTGCCTGTAGGCTGGCGCCGGCGGAGTTTCTGGTGGAAGAAACTGACGCCTCTGTTGGATTGAAGTTATTGGCGAGTTCACTTTTCAGTGCCTCCTTCCTCCATTTGGCGCCTTCTGCATTTTTCACCTTGGCAGAAGTGGGTGTGCCTTGACACAAAGGCATTTCCACTGGGATGGTGGGGCCACTGGTCAAGGTGCTTCTGCCATCTTGGAAGTTCAGTGTGGGCATTTCAGAGCTTTGTGAATTCGGAACAATGAAAGAATCAGGCGCAGACTCACTCCTTTGACTGTTTCCCCGAGCACTTTCGTAGGCAGAATTCCGGTAGCTCTTATAAGGTGCCCTCTTGCATCTCATAGGCAAGAGCCTGTACAGTTTATATGGATAGACGGTAGGCTTTAAGCCTCCATTTGCTGTTTTCTTATTGATGGAGAGTCTGTGATCTATGGCATGGAAAGACTTCTGATGGTTTTTTAGTATGTAGTAGGTCATAAAAGTTTCAAGACAAAAAATGCACTGGTACCTCCTCTCTCCAGTATGCCAGATTTCATGTCGAGTCCTGTACTCAGCCAGTGCAAAGACCTTGTTGCAGTAATGGCAAGGGTATGTTCTTCTCCACGAGTGAACATTGGCATGCCTTCGGAGGCTGGATAAAGTCACGTAACTACGTTTGCACACAATGCAACTGTAGAGCATCTGCCCGTTAACAAATTTCACCATGTGGTCCGTGTCTGGCAAGGTACTCCCACCACTGGAAAATTCACCAGTCCTGTTTTCAGGTACTAACGATTCTGGACTCGTGAATGAACTTCCATTTTGTCCGATAGTGGGATAGTTCTCTAAAAATGGTTGGTTTCCTCCTGGGATGGGCATGTGGCTAGACCTCATGCAGAGCTGTTCGTGCCGATCCAATCGGTTGAGGGTGGTGAACTGCTTGTTGCAGTATTTGCAAACAAAAGGCTCCTGGGTCGGTTTGTGGAGCTGCATGTGGGCACTGAGCAGCGTGCTGCTGTCAAAGGATTTGGAACAACAGCTGCAATTATAAACAAGGGGCGGGACCTCTGCTGCTGCTGGACCAGGAGTATCAGAAGGTTGGTTTTCATCTTCTGTGGGAAAATGGACATCTCCTTCATTGCTGGGAGGTTTTGAGTGAGACAGAATTGGAGCTGGCTGTGGACTTCTTTCTTCATTAACCTCTGGGCTGGTTACTGGAGGGAGTGGTGTATTTTCTGTGGTTGAGTCAGATTCCGGAGTTTGGGTCTTTGGCTTTCGGCATGGCTTTGCTTTCAAGGCAAGGGCTTCGCCATTTTCTTTTCCTGTTTTATCAGATGAACTGTTGTCTTGTTCCCTCAAAGGCTGGCTCCTATAAGCCTCAGTGATAGAAGAAACGGCGTACGAATGTTCAGCAAGCGTGCGGACAGGCTCTGCCTCGTGGCAGACATTGGTCCTCTCCTGGCAAAGGCTGGCTGTTCTCATGGAATCAGACACTTTTTTGAAACTTGCCCTCAAGTCCAGTGGAGAAAACATGTTATTACTATTTTCCGTTTCGATGATGGAAAACGCATTTGTGATCCTTGGCCCATTAGTAACGGCTGGCTCTTCGTGCCTTTTTTCATTTCTTTCTTCTTTCACCACGCCCTTTTCAGTAATGCAGACTACATAGGGGCCTGGGGAACTTGAGAAGTTGCGGTCACTAAGGTCTTCCAAGAATGATATCCCCAGTTTTTTCCCTGCAGCTGCAAGATCAGTGACGGTTTCCTGCCTCTTGACCACGACGGTGGAGCTGTAGATATAATTAAGTATTTCCGTAAACACTTCGGCTTTCAGATCATCCAGTTCCAGGACATGGCTGGAAATACAGATTGTATGGCTCCAAAAGATGTTTTTGAAATAAAGGCTTGAAGCGGCCAGGACATTGCTGTGGGCTTTAAACTTGGTATCTTCCACGATGATGGTGACATCACACAGAATGCCCCGGATGCGCTGCTCATTTAAGATGGAGAGCACCGTGTCGCTGTGGAGGTCGTCCTTGAGGTCCCTGGAGAGGGACATGACTGTCATCTGAAACAAGAAGCAAATGGTCAGGAGGCCTTTCATCAGGGACTTGTTCATTTCTAGGCTATTTGTAACTTCTGGGAAAAACGGATTTTTACACACGGAAACTCAAGATTTTTATCTCATCCTGACGTTCTTCCTACGATGTGGAAGTCAACATTAGAAGCTCAGCCTTCTTCTCGCCCCAGGCTGTTCCTCATGCCATGACTAGTAGCTGTAGTTGGGAATCCTCCCAGGACTCCTTCCCCTGTCTTCTGCAAAGTCTTGGCTATGCCTATGTGTCTAAATGTGGGAGGGCAAGCTTCTCTGTGTCCAAGCAGAAAGAGTGTCCCTCTTAAGGCTGCGGCCTCGAAACTCTAGAGTTGGGCGGCATTATGGTCCTTTCTAGAAGCATCCTCCTTTCATCTAACTTTCCCCCCCTTAAGACAAGGTCTTACTATGTAGCTCTGGCTAGCCGGCAACTTGTTAACCAAACAAAGCTTAAACTCAGAGATCCACCTGCCTCTGTCTTCTTTTAAATGTCTCCCTCCCCCCAGAGGACAGGCTATCACACATGCTGGGTGAGTCACATCATACCCCCAGTCCTGCTGGCCTGGAATTAGATATGTAGGCCAGGCTGGCATTGAAGTCACAGAGATTGGCCTGCCTCAACTTCCTGAGTACTGGGAGTAAAGGCATGCATCGGCATAACTGGTTTCCCTCAATGATGCATGTATTAGTTGCTGGGGACTGAACCCTTGCCTCTACATGCTGGTCAAAGGCTCTACTGTTGAGCCCTATCTCTAGCTCTTCTATGTTTCCGAAGATAACCCTGATTTTCTGATCCAAACAGAATTCATAAAGTAGAAAATTTATTAATTGACTTTTAAGAGTTTCCCTTGAGTGAGTGGTATCTTTATATGAAGCAGCAAGAACAGAAGGAGCCAGTCTAGCTCATTCCTCTGATGTGTCTTTCTTCTGAGTGGCAGGGTGTGTGACTGAGTCTGACCACCAGGGACACCCTGCCTCCTCTCCACACCTGTGGCTTGTGAGAACCAACTGCTCTTTGTTTGATGTTCCCTTTATTATAACCAGACTAGAGTTTCTAAAAAGAACCCCGTGGGGCAAGAAGGCAAACGAAGAGATGACAAAACACTAAGCCGGGAAAGCGCGCTTCTAAGTCTGCGATAATGAGATGCATCACAGCTTCCTAGGTTGGACAGCTGAAAGGTGCGGTGGCTCTCGGAAGGTCCACGGATGTTATGCATGTGGCACGCATAAGTCACTCTCTCTGCGCTAGTTAGGTTTGTCCCTGTTGTGAAAATGCCCAAGAATCAATGGTTCAAAGGCTTTAGCTGATTGTGGAAGAGAGTATGGCAGAGCAAGGCAGCTCACATATGGCGGTGGGAGGAGGACAGTGCAGGAGGTGGGAAGAGGAGAGGGAGGGGGGCCAGGGAGAGGGAAGAAGGAAGGAGCCTGGGCTCGCTAGTTTTCTCCTCCTCCACTTTTACCCTGTTCAAGCCCCCAGCCTGGTGATGCCCACATTCAGGTGCGTCTTCCCCTCTTGTCTTTTCTGCCACACCCTGAGCCCTGCTTTGCAAGCTGACCTTTAAGACCGATCACAACATTCTCACATGCCATTGTGTGCATGGTGGGTTCAAGACCGATCTTGTCATTCTCTATTTGTTTTACTATGAACCTGGATGACCAGAGCCTACTGATATTCTAGTGACCAAAGCAGTAGCTTTCACACCTACCCACAAATACACAGCACACAGACACAAGACACAAAGGAGATGACTACCCAGACTGTATGTGATACAATCTGTTCTGTTCTAGTACTTTCCACGTCAAGAAAAATGTAGACAGTATGTCACTATTTTCACTCTCTGCAAATTCATCATCCTTGCAGCTAAATGTGAAACAAATTCCTTCTCTGGTCTACAAGACATACTAGCCATACATACTCTACTTAGCTTCCCTGTGCCGTCCGTCTATGCAGTCTCCCAAAAGCCTTTCAGCTCGATATTTCTCCAACTGCCTCTGGCGGTGTCTTGCTAGTGCTGGACTACAGTACTTAGCTCATGGTATCTATTCAGCCAGACAGACCAAATGTCCACACAAGAAACTTCTCTTAACCTTTTTGTAAACATTTTAATCTGGGCCCCGTTGTGCTATTTAGCTTCCTTTACACCAATTTATCATTTGATGAATTCTTGTATATGGTCACAGACAAAGGGTGCCTTTTTATGACTGTATCCTTCAATTTCAACAAAGAAACAACAACACATACACCATCTTAGTTCTCAAGACAGGAAGTTTAGACCTTCGGTCACTTGCTGCCACCCCTCCCAGCTGTATTTCTGGTGTGACCCCTGTTCCAGTTTCTTTATTTAACATTAGCTCTTCTACTTCACTTTGCCTTGTCTTTAACGTAATCTTTCGTGAGTTTTTTTTTTTTCTTCTGGAATTGTGGGGGGACTGTTTCTATTAGCAAAAATGGAATTCACAGCTTCCTGTGTTCTTGAAGGAGAACATGGGAGCCCAATCTTCATGGTTACAGGCCATTGGCATCTTTAGTAATGTGTCTCTTGCTTTTCTTGTGATCTTTGCTCTGGGCTCCGACAGGATCTACTTTCTCCACGGGTTCATATTCTTATCCTGCTTAGCTTCTCTGTACACACACACACACACACACACACAGAGAGAGAGAGAGAGAGAGAGAGAGAGAAAGAGAGAGAGATATTAAATAATGACCTGTTTCTTCTAGAAAAGCAGAAAGGGTTGGGCAATATTGGAGCTGTCAGTTGCTTGGCAAGGACTGGTGCCAAGTAGCTGTGCCCCCGCATACACACAACGCTGCCTAACGCTCATGGCCAGGCAGCTTCTGTTAGTAACTGTCTCCGGGGTCCCTTCAGCAGTCAGAGCCACTGATAAGAACAAGAAGTGTGATGATCACTGTTGTCAACTGACAGAATCTACTATCACCTGGGAGCCCAGCCTCTGGACATGCCTGTAGGGGTGGTCCTCATTGCACGGAGTGCAGGAGACCTGCCCGTTGTGGGCGGTGCTGTTCTCTGGACTGTGTAAGTGGAGAAATGCATCTAAGTAGCAGCATGCATTCATCATTCTCTGTTTAACTCCTCTGCCTTCCCATCTCACCCATGATGGTCAGATTCCTTAAACTGTGAGCTGGAATGAATCCTTTTCCCCTAAAGTTGCCTTTCTAAATTAAAAAAAAAAAAAATCATTACTCTGTGAGTGATGTGGAGGGTGATACAGGTGCCATGGTATATGCACGTGGAGGTCAGAGGTCGTGGGATCTGCTCTCTCCTACCTTACACAGTTGCAGAGACTGAACTTCGTTAGCAGGCTTGCACAGCAAATGCCTTTGTCCAGCGAGCCATGTCACAGCCCTTAGGTGGCTCTGTCACAACAGCAGCAAAAGAAACAGGAAGTAGACGAACGGAGACTTAGAGAAGCACTGAAGGGGAGGGGAGCCGTTCTCACCAAAGTCTGTATCCTCTGACATATGTAAGATTGTAAGAGCTTTCCAGCAAGCCTCCACATTTTCCCACAGAGAGTAACTTAAAACAGAAATCATAGGGGGCCTCTGCAGATGGGAGGCTCTCAATAGACGTTGGAACGAAGGGTAAGTCAGAAAGACGATGCGGCTTAATTTACATGTATTTCTAAAATGTTTTCTAAAAAAGTTTCACACAACAAATTCACTATTCTTAGCAGTGGTACTGAGATAGAATAGAGAAACACGAAAAGGCTAAAAAGGGGTGCTCTCTCAGCAGTTAAGAGCACTGGCTGCTCTTCCAGAGAACCCATGGTTGATTCCCAGCACCCACAGGGCACACACTGTCTGTAACTCCAGTTCTGGGGAATCTGACACCCTCTTCTGGCCTCTGTGAGCACTAGACACACATGTGTACAAGACATACCTGCAGGCAAAGCACTCATATACATGAAATGAAAAATATTTTAAAAGGCTAATAAACACGTTCTAGATATAAAAGTTTTTGGTGAAGCCGGGCGGTGGCGGTGCACACCTTTAATTCCAGTACTCAGGAGGCAGAGGCAGGTGGATCTCTGTGAGTTCAAAGCCAGCCTAGTTGACAGAGTGAGTTCCAGGACAGCCTGTCTCAATGTCTCAGGGGTGGGGGGAGTTTTTGGTGAGCCAATATTAAAACACTCAGTAATGAGATAACTGTCAACACTTGACCTATGTTGCTGTTTTCCTGAGCCTGTGTTGTTTAAACTTTATTACTGTGAATGTGTGTATATGTTGTTTGTGTGTGTGGGAGGGGTTACTACATGCAGCAGCATACACATGGAGGTCAGATGATACCTCTGTGAAGTCATTTTTTTTTTTCATCCCGCTTTTATATGGGCCCAGGGATTGAACTCAGCTCATCAGGCTTCCCTGACAAGTGCCTGTATCTGTGGAGTCAACTCATCAGCCCTTAAGTTTGTACTTTAACCAGAATAGCTTCTAAAAGCACCTTTTAAATATACAAACATGTATACAGACACATGAATATCGTGAACATATGAACATATAGTAACACTTCTACTTTCTAAGTATGAATATAGAAATAGGGTGAATAGCTTAGCACCCAAAACGGGTCACTAGAGAGAGAAAGAAAGTATAATTAATAACTATGCCAGAGAAACAGCATACATTGGGACTAGATCCCAGGAAGATGAATGGTCACCCTATATTTACATATGTAAATATGTAAACAGAATATATAGTTCTGTAAGATTCAATATGGTCACCCTATATTTACATATGTAAATATGTAAACAGAATATATAGTTCTGTAAGATTCAATATGGTCACCCTATATTTACATATGTAAATATGTAAACAGAATATATAGTTCTGTAAGATTCAATATGGTCACCCTATATTTACATATGTAAATATGTAAACAGAATATATAGTTCTGTAAGATTCAATATGGTCACCCTATATTTACATATGTAAATATGTAAACAGAATATATAGCTCTGTAAGATTCAATATGGTCACCCTATATTTACATATGTGAATATGTAAACAGAATATATAAGCTCTGTAAGATTCAATATGGTCACCCTATATTTACATATGTAAATATGTAAACAGAATATATAGCTCTGTAAGATTCAATATGGTCACCCTATATTTACATATGTAAATATGTAAACAGAATATATAGCTCTGTAAGATTCAATATAAAATTATGTGTGTACTAACATAAAATAGATCTTGTGTGAGTATGCAGTTGTCACAGGGAAATTCTAGTTAATCAGCATATTTGGACTCAACTGGTTTTGTCTCCTGCCACACTCCAGTTCTATAGAATAAACACATGTATGTATAATACAAATATGGACACCTAAGTTAGATGGTTCTGATGACTAACATGACTTTGCAAGGCAGGTATCTTAGTATTCTCTTGTAATCCTAGGACTTGGGAGGCTGTGGGACTGTCCTGGAGCTGAGGTGAGGTAGAAGGTGTGCCTAGAACCCTGGAACTCTCATTCTGAGAGTGGCAGGAGTTTGGCCCCTCCCCTGTGCAGCTCTGACAGGCCACAAGCTAGGCCATCTGCTCTCACATCAAGGCACCGCCCCTTTAAAGGTATACAATCTGGCAGAATTGTTTATCTGGAGTTGTAGCACTTCTCCCTATATAACTATATAAAGTCTCTCCCTCTGGTCCCTGGAAAATACCTAGGTCCAGGCTGTGACCCCAATACGCAAATGAGACTGTTTTACCTGAGCTATACTAAGCCAATGAGCTTCCAATGATATTCCCGGATAACAGGGACCTTTCTTCTGGCTATATATGTAACCCCCCACCCTCAATAAAGTTGAGTCACATCCCCTGCCACAGTCTCCCCAAAATTCTATACGTTCTCTTTGGCTCACAGGTTCTCCGATCTGAGATGGCATGGATCCCGCCATAGACTCATCTGAGACATCAAGGATCCAGCCATAGACCCATGCAGTGCCGCTTCCCTCCCAGGAGCTCTGTTGCTGGCTGGTGGTCTACACCGCAGGGCTGGGAAGCCACTGCGGGATTTTTCGAAAACAATAGGAGGCTGAGGCAAAAGACAATAAGGTCAAGACCAGGCTGGGCTACATTTGAGATCCTATTTTAGAATAAATAGATATAACAAATAAGTTATTATGAATAATGAAATTATTTTGCTATACTTGCTTTTAAAATTAACTACCTTGTGTGTATATGTGTTCAAGTGTGTGTGCAGATGCATATATGGGGGGGGGTACATGGCAAATGTGTGCTCATCCACGTGGAGGTTAGAGGTTAATTTCAGGTATTGTTCTCAGGAGCCATCAGCTTTTGTTTTTTGAGGCAAGGTCTCTCACTGGGACTTAGGACTTACTGTTTTAGGTTCAGCAAGACTCAGGGATATGCTTGGCTCTATATCCTCAGTGTTGGGATTACAAACACATCCAACTTCCTTCCTTCCTTCCTTCCTGCCTTTCTTTCCCTTCCCTTCCCTTCCCTTCCCTTCCCTTCCCTTCCCTTCCCTTCCCCTCCCCTCCCCTCCCCTCCCTTCCCTTCCCTTCCTTTCCTTTCTTTTTCTTTTCTTTCTTTTGTGACAGGGTTTCTCTGTGTAGCCCTGGCTGTCCTGGAACTAACTCTGTAGACCAGGCTGGCCTCAAACTCAGAGCTCTGTCTGTTCGTGCCTCTCTGTTGCTGGGATTAAACGTGTGTGCCACCATTGCCTGGCCAACTTTCTCATATGAGTTCTGGGCATCAAACTTCTTGGGTTTTCATGTTTGTAGAGACTAGCACTGAATGAGCTGTAGTTACAGCTCCAGAATTATCTACCTCATAAAAAGATTAAGTAAATCTCTGTTCATGATAAAGATTCACAGTCAGGGGCAGCAGTCCCTTCTCCTTCCTGCTCCTCCCACTCCAGAAGTCCAATCAGCACATCTTCCTTGTCATGGGCCCCTTTTCTCATAGCTTTGGAAGACTTCTACTTTCTGTGTGTACCGCACTTTCTCTTCTCTAGCCTGGAGCTCTCCTACTTGGCAGTCTTTAGACACAGCCATCTTAGGTAATACCTCACCTGGGCAGCCTCCCTCTTCTAGGATTCCTGGCTGTGTGTTCATGCCTACATCAGGGCATCTGGGAATATGTTTGTTCACACGTATCTTTCTTGATGAGTCCCCAAAGTGCAGGAACAATTTTGTCCATCTTTGTCCTCTCAGTACCTATAGGCACAATGCGTGCTGACTGTGTTGATGATGAGCAGAGAGTAATTTAAGCAAATGTCTTAATTTACATATTGTGCAAACAGAACTTCCTCAGAGCCTTAAAAATCAGACCAATGTGAGCCCAATTCTCTAGCGGAAGCAAAATTAAGAGGAAAATAAAAATTAGTTCTTGCCAATTTGATTCCTGTGTCCTTTAGCCTGGTGGTTTTAAAGCATGTTTCAAGGGCCTCTGGGTTTCCTAAGACATTTTCTAGATTTGTGAGGTCAAAACTACTTTTGTAATAACATAGAGATATTATTTATGTCTCTCAATGTGTTGAGAAGTATAGTATACTGCAATGGCAATGCCAGGTAGGGACTGGCACCTTAGAGACGCGATGCCAGAGACACCCAATGGAAGGAGTGAGAATTAATTATTAACCTTTGATCTTGAGATTGGGTGTGTTAAAATATTCTGTGGATAAAGCAAAGCGGTACGTGTAAAGCACTTAAGAGTGCATACTGAAACATAACTGCTTCCAAGAAAGGCAACTGGGTAGTTGGGTTGTGGGCTTGACCAGCTTAACCTTTTGGTCATGAATGCCATTTTGAAAGAATCACTGATAGACAGTGCAGCTGTTTACAAGTTTATTTTGGTCAAACATTTTCTTGAAAACAGATGAAGGTTCCCTGTCATTTCATGGACATAGGTATTTTGCTATCAGTAATAA
Organism: Cricetomys ansorgei; assembly: GCA_026225945.1. Classification (NCBI taxonomy): domain Eukaryota; kingdom Metazoa; phylum Chordata; class Mammalia; order Rodentia; family Nesomyidae; genus Cricetomys; species Cricetomys ansorgei. The sequence continues at coordinate 14,988,550 of JAMJFZ010001100.1, forward strand.
GATTTTGTTTTCACATGAAATTTAAATGTGGAAAGCCATATTTCCCAATACAGAGTGATTTTTCTCATGATGTGAATGATTTTTTTTTTTTTTTTGATATTGTATAGCAAATCTGGAAGCTTGGCCTAACTCAGGGAACCAGTATTTTCTAATGACCAATGCATTTAAAAAATACATGTGATAAAAGATGCAGAAGAGACTAGTAGACTTAAAAGTAACAACGTATGCAAGGTTCAGAGTCCTTGTTGCAACTAACTTAAGAAATCATCATGCAGAAATTTGAATATCCATATTGTTATATCAATAAGAATATCCACAGTTTACTAGAAAGCCAATTAAAAATTTTTTTCAACTATTTACTTGTGTGAAGCTGAATTTCTTTATATATCTCAACTAACACAGCATGCTGTATTACAACTAGACCTTGAAACAGATGTGAAAATCAAACTGTCTTTCTAGTAAGCCAAAACTGAAGACACTTGACAAAATATAATGCCACTCTTCACGCTTATTTTGTTCAATTTCACACAGTCATTTTAAATGGAATGCTACTTCACTGTACAACTAGGCTGACCACAGTGATTTTGTATGTGCATTTAAATACACATTTGAATTTCTGAATATGGTAAACAGTGAGAGAATGGCTTTGAATCTTCAAGGATAAGTAAGCCAAGGGACTGGAGAGATGGCTCAGTGATTAAGAGCACTTGCTCTTCCACAGGCCCCAGGCTAAACGGCAGCTCACAGCCTTCTATAACTCTCGGTCCAGAGGATCTGACACCTTCTTCTGGCCTCTGTGGGCACCAGGCATGCAAGCGGTACACAGGCATACAGACAGGCAAAACACTCATATGCGTAAATAAAAAGAGTATAAGTATATATATATATGTATACATATATATGTATGTATATGTATAAGACAAAAACTAAAATTACTGTACTAATCTGTAAGGCAACATTCATAACATTTTGAAATAATTTCTGCTCCCAAAAAATTATTTTATTTTACTCAATAAAAAGAAAACCACACATATGCCTAAAAGAACTAAGCACAAAGTGACGGAAAGTAAGGCACAAAACAGAAATCCCCGGAGAGACAGGTGGGGAGACCGCGGGATTGAGACGTCCCCATAGCTGCATCTTTCCCACCTCGAGATGAGTGTTCTCTTTGAATTTGACTATAGCTAAGCAGCCAGGTGGACCATGGGGACACTCCTGACTGCACCCAGTGAAAGCTGTTCTTTAACCGGCACAGTGGCCAACTTACTGTTTGTACAATTTACTATGGCTTGCATCTTGTTTTCTAAGTCTCAAGAACTATTTTGATCAGGACAATCTTCCTGTTCAAATGATTCTATCTACTCATTTATTTAAAAACCAGGCCTCTCCTCATCCTATCCAGGATGCTGCTTTTAGGCCTTTGTTCTCAGACCGAGTTTGAAATAAGGGAACAGTTCTTGGCAGTGATGCAACCACTACTTCCTAGTATGTCCAGCTCTATTAAAGCTTCTTTTCCTCTAACTCAGTGGTTCCCAACCTTCCTAATGCTGCGACCTTTAATACAGTTCCTCATGTTGTGGTGACCCCAACCATAAAATTATTTTCACTGCTACTTCATAACTGTAATGTTGCTACTGTTATGAATTATAACGTAAGTATCTGATATGCAGTAGTCTTAGGGGACTCTGAAGAGGTCATGACCCACAGGTTGAGAACCTGCTGCTCTAACCAGTTAAGACATTTCTACCAAGATATACAGAGATAAAAACACTTAAAATTATAATTCCCATATGCACTCTACAAATTTACTATGTACTTCTTTATAGGGCATGCTAATAAAATCTGGTGTTTGGTGTATGTGTGCGTGTGTACACATGTGCATGTACATGGGTGCCCATCTGTGTGTATGAAGAGACCAGAGAATGCTAGGTGTCTTCCTCTATGGCTCTCCACCTTGTTTTAGAGACAGGGTCTCTCACTGAACATGAAGGTCACCCGTCGGGCTAGACAGTGAAGTCCGGATGGTCTATTTCCCCCAGCACTAGTTACAGGATCATGCCACATTGAGTGTTGGGGATCCAAACTCAGGTCGTCAGCCTTGCAAAATGGACATTTTCTCCCGTGAACCATCTCCCCAGCTCCTGGAATCTGTTGTTTTATCGGCAAATCTCTAAGCCAAGACAGAGGAGAGTAAAGCGGTCCTTTCCAGGAGAAGGCTGCTCTCCAGAGCCAGCCGGACCCCAGTTTTCTAAATCCTCCGATCAAAGAAGGCCAAGCCTTCCTGCCAGCACTCAGACGACCCAGTTCCTACCATAAATAAAATAATAATAGAGTTGAACCGACAAACAACTCTCTCCCTCTCTGCTGTAAGTCGTGTTCTAAAAAAAGAAACTTAGAAATCAACCCTAACTAAAAAAAGAATGCTCTGTGCGAGGATACTGACCTGGAATCCCACAAAAGTCCAACTCACATTCCATATCTGGCCGGCGCAGGCCTACGGAAGCAGAATCCACGGTGTGGAGTCGCGAGGCCCTGTGGAAATTTTCTGACAAAGGACGGTTTGCTGCAGGGAGCCGGCTCCGCCATCCCACACACATCCTCGCAGTACATTTGCTCATAGTCATGGTGAGGTCTACGTCAGACCACACGTGACGGGGTGTTAGAAACACAAGCACCAGATCTCAAAAACAGATTACAAAACAGAAGCCCTTTATAGAGCAGAGCTGTGTCTAGGAAGAGGAACATCCTTTTGATTTTTGTCTTCAAAATGGGGCTCAGCAGGGGCAAGGATGAACTGTGTATGCCAGGCTGCAGTACACTAAAGCTATCAGATTCGAGGTATCATGGCGTGACAGGGGAAGTTTGCTTTCTTACCTGAAACTCAGAGTGACATCACGAGCTACTACTGAATGCGTTCCACATAGGGGTGGCTGGCTGGGGCAAGCTCACCCATTATGGCGAGTGGGTAAACAACGGGCCTCAGACTTGTCGTTGCATGCACAGACTGGGAACGGGTATTGCCAGATTTGCGAATGATGCAATGGGCCCAGCAAACTGTTTTGAGTTGCTTGTTTGCAAAGATGAAAGGGGAACAGGTCCGTGGGTTCTTTTTTCTTGTTGAAATGGAGCAGTGTTTAGGATGGCCTGCCTTCTGTGGGTTCATCTCAGGATCAAGCTTGCCCAGACACCTGCTGCCTAGAGAAACCTGGCGAACAGGCTTGGAGGCTGGCTCCTAAGCCCTCGGAGTGCCGGGTCCTTGTTTCAGCAAATTCCACCAGCACTCAGAGTCCCCAATGTTGGAGGCATTTTCAGTTTCAATATTGTTCCTCAGGACAGGTTCCTGCTCTCTGAGATGGCTCACTGCAGGGATGAGCTGTCGTTAAGACAGTTGGTTTTAAAAGGGCAGTTTTCCTGTGAACTTGAAGGGCTGGCTGAATGAGTGGAGGATGGCCCTTCCTTTCTCACTTGACTGTTACCCCTGGGGGTGGGTAGAGGAAGAACTGTTGAACATTCTGGCTTCTGAACAAGAATGCACATTTAACTAGTGGCAGGACAGGTTATCCTGAAATGGACAGAGTACCAGCTGCTGCTTTGGTGTTAACCAATCTGAATCTACTGCCTTTGTTTCTCGACTTTCCCCAGGTATTTTGTACTTGATTCTGGGGACTCAACACAAGACAGCAAAATCACAGTCCGTGCTGATTCTTCCTCAAAAGCAAAAACTGGGCAGAGGGGATGAAATGATGCACACACACCACCCATCAAATGCATCACTTAACACACAGTAGGGCTTCAGTGCATGTGTCACATACAACCTAGCAAGTGTATCACTTAGCACAGAGTAGAGGTTCAACACAACCCAGCAAGTGAAGTACTTAGTTAGCATACAGTAGGGGTTTGGAGAGTGTCAGCAAATAGCTAGAGAACTAAAGTGACTGTGATCTGCCAAGCTGACTATAGATAGAACTGCTCGCACACCTAACCTTTGTATACTGCACAAATACAAAGAGATCTGGCTAATCTAGGCTAAGTGCCTTCAGAGGCCTTTCCCCATCTTGGGATAAAATCCAGGCTTCTCTGCAGCCTGCAGGGGACTATGTTATCCGTGGGGCGCCCCATTGTCGCCTGACTCGCTTGTTTCTTCCTGCTCCGCACATAGGCCCCCTTTGCTTCTCCCATCTGCCCAGTTTAAAGGCCTTGGAGCCTTTAAAGTATCCTAGTTCGGGCACCACCTAGGAATGGCTTCCTCTCACGCTTCTGGCTACCTCTGAAGCCACGGGCATCTCTCCTACCTGCTCCCATCTTTATTCTCCCTCTGCTATGACTTGGGCATGATGTGTCTCCCATAGACCCATCCATGTATGATACATGTCTCCAGCTGGCAGTGCTGATTGGGAGGTTGTAGGACTTTTAGGAGAGAGTGCCTCACCGAAGGAAGCCAGTTGCTGGTGGCAAGTCCCCCACCTCCCTTGTTTCTTGACTTTTAGTGCAATGTAAAAGCAAGCAGCCTCATGCTCCTGGCCACCCTGAGCTGTCATGAACTCTTCTGTGCCTTCCTTGGGCAACCCTCTTGCCTTCGGTTGCTTCTTGTAGACATTTGTCCCAGTGGCAAAAGTTAACACCTCCTATCACATATTGCTTTTATGCTATTACATCATCCTGCAATTATCACATATATACTGGTCCCTAGTTATCTGCAGGGCCCAAACGGTACCCTGTCTGCCCAGGCAGACATCCCTGCCTCATACAAATACACTTTCCCCTATGTATACATCTTCTGATAAAGTTTAATTTACAGATTAGGCACAATTAGACATTAACAATAATTAAAATTTAACAAATATACTATAATGAAAGTTACTTAATACTTGTAAGTTACTTCTAGAATTTTCCATTGTTTCAGGCTGTACCTGACCTCGGAAAATTGAAACAGCAGAAAGCCAAACCCTAGATACAAGGGACTACTGTTTACTCTTCACTCTTCTTCCCAGTAAGCAAGCTCTGGGGAGGGCAAGCCTTTCTGCTGCTGCTCAGATACATGGAAGCCATTCAGGTTCTGCTGAGTGAATAAAGAGAAGAGCGTGTGAAGCAGAGACGGCTCAGCCTGATGAGAAACCCAACCTGTGAGGCCCGGTGTGGTGGCACACGCTCCTCCTTTCAGTACTAGCGAGGCTGAAGGAGGGGGATTGGGAGCCTGAGGCCATGGGGGTTACATAATGAGTAACACTAGACAGGCTAGAGGCCAGACGGGGCTGTACAGGAGACCTTGTCTTAAAAACGAAAACAAGCAAACAGGGAAACGCGAACTGCCTGTCTCCTGCACTCTCATCTCCATCTTACCTGCCTGCCTTCTGACCGCCACAGCACATGGCACGTTCCAAAACTGCACACCACTTTCTTATATTTACCATCCATCTGCTTGCTTAGGATCTAAGCTCCACAGCGCAGCAAGCTTTCACTTCTTCACTGATGTGTCATATGCACCTAGAAGGGGGCCTCACACGTAGAAGGCCCTTGGTAAATACTCATTAAAAAACTAAATAATGTGTAAAAGAAACAGGTATGCTTCTAAATCAATACTACATAAAGACAGTTATTGCTAGTTACAAATTTCACCTTTGAAATTCTCCAAATCCACTTTGTTTTCTAAGATTTATTTACTTTTATTTATACACATATGTGTGTGTACCTACATGAATGTGTGTGCATGACATGCATACAGTACCTGTGGAGTCCAGAAGAGGGAGTCTGATCTCACGTGTTGCTTCTGGAACCTAGAATGCCTTCTAGCCCCGACAGCAAGCCACCCTGGTCTCCATCTGACACCTCCTTCCCTTCTCTTCTGCTACATGCTCTTGTCATGCATCCCTCCCACACACACAATTTTAGTATTTATGACTAGCTAAAAGTTACTTGGTAAATGTGTGCCTTACTACAGAGTAAAGATTCTAGGAGGGCCAAGACTGTTTACCTGTTTCCCAGGTCATCCAGCTCTGCAACTGCCACTAGTGTTTCCTTGATTAAGACACCAGCACTAAGTGACTACCATGCCTGGTACTACTGCTAAGCTTTCAGGGTGCAACATGGGGGTAGCACGGACAGCTCGGCTACTGTGCCACTGGAGAAAAACCACCCAAGTGCAAGAAAGTCAAGAAGGCTGTTCTGACTTGGAAAAACAAAACTACCCCACAAATGAGCACCTCTGGGGATCTGCCAGTCGGGGTACACTATGAGAACTGAGCTGCATACGACAGGTCAGGGCTATCTATCATCTGCAGAGATATTCTGCCCACACAAGTTTATAATGACGAAAATGTTACTGTGTTGTTAGTGTCTGTGAAAAATACTTAAGAAAACTATTTCAAGAGGGGAAGTTTGATTTGGGCTCTCAGTTTCATTTCTTTCCACATCTGGAGAGGCAGACACCGTGGGGGAAGAAAAGCTGCTCACGACTGCTCATGGCAGCCAAGGAACAGGATGAGCAGGAGTTGGGAACAAGACAAAGCATGCTGGCCCACTTCCTCCAACTTGCCCACAGACCACTGTGGAGGTCAGAGCCCTCAGGCTTCAATTGCTCCCCCAAAGCCCATCAGCTGGCAGCCAAGGCTCTAACATGAGCCTTTGGGGCCACTTCCCACCCAAGCCTGACACTATCACGAAAGAAGAAATCGGTCCTTTAAGTTCTGTGGGAACACTCTGTTTAAAGCCCAGTACCTGGGCCTTTGTCTCAGATACCCAGAATGAATTGGCAACAAATTTAAAAATTAATTTCCAGCCTAGGTGTGGTGGTACACGCATTTAATCCCAGCACTCAGGAGGCAGAGGCAGAGGAATCTCTTTGAGCTCCACACCAGTGAGAGCTACACAGTAAGACTCTTATCTTAACACTAAACATGTACAGTTGGCAGCACACATATATGTTGATGTCAGGTGCATGTAAAGGACTGGGTTCCTACATGGCCTCCTCGGGCACTCACATGTGTGTTGACGTTAGATGTATGTAAAGGACCGGGTTCCCACATGGCCTCCCCCTTCTGGTACTCACACTGCTTCTCACTCCCTGTAACCACTTCTGAATTCTTTCTGACCACAGTCCCTGCCTTCTCTACTGAGGAGCAGCTCATCTGGAGCTGGTGCAGGGCCTGTGACCTACTTCTGGGATATGGAACTGTGGGTGCCTGTGCATACCAGTGCCCAGTATGTGACTTACCCTAAAGACACACATGAGCTGTCTTCCCCTGTGAGGCAACCAACAGCAAGATGGGAAATGTTTGGCAATACATGCTTTCTATGGCAGTGATCAGCACAAGTGTACAATTAGATGTAGTAGTGGGACCTCAAAAGAAATCAACAGCATAGCTGATGCTGTTCTGGAGCTTCAGGAGATAGGATCTAGGCAGCCATGCTTCTTGCATCCTGTGTGCTTTGCTAACACATCAGGGAAATTATGGCATGCCCTCAAGTCAGAAATAGACTTGCCTACTTCATGAATAAATGACTATGTCTCCTGCATGTTTATATTGCAACCCCTCTGGGAAGCTTTTCTGAGTATCACTGAAGAACAGCATCCACATTCCCCACAAATGCATCCAAGTCCCCACTGAAAACTTGTTCATTGGCAGGGAAGACGACCAGGTAAACATGACATCCATATGCTGTGCCCAGCACCTAACCAGCATAATCTCTGTGCCCAGCACCATTGTACACACTACATACACAAGCTTCACTGCAGTCTCTCTTCCCTTCCCTTCCCTTCCTTCACTATTTATGCGTATGTGGGTGTATGCGTGGAGGTCAGTGGACAACTTTTGGGAGTCAGTTCTCTCCCTGCACCTTGTTGTGGCAGGGCTTGTGAGTGGCAGAGCTAGGATTCAAACCACAGAATGACTCAAAAACTGCAGTTTTCATTTCAAGTTCAGGAACATGAAGATATAACAAAGAACTTAGTTTGAGGGCTGGAGAGATGACTCAAAAATTAAGAGCACTTGTTTCTTTGCAGAGCACCCGGGTTTCGTTTCCAGCACCCACATGGCGGTTGACAACCATCCATAATGCCAGTTCCGGGTGACCTACCGTCCTCTTCTGGCCAGTGGGGGCACCTGACATGCATGTGGTACAAATGAATGCATACATACACATAAAATAAATGAATCCCCCAAAAACCTTACTATTTCCTTGTTTTCCAGGTTGCATAGAGTGATGTGTACTGGAGACTGAAGTCCCAGAGGTCAGTAGGGTATTGGCCTTAAATCTAGGAACCTAAGATTGTAGCAGTTTGACTGTGATTTAGCTTAGAGAATATTTTCTTTCTGCCTTCCTCCCTTTCTTTCTAGTATAAGTATTAATAGATTTGTTAGCTTGCAGTTTGTTCAGTAAAAAAAAATTACAGAATTGGGTTCAGTTGAAGTTCAGCATGGTTCTGTACTTTGGTGTAGATTATGCCTTCAAACTGCCATCACAGTCCTTGATCAAGATCAACAAGTGCTGGGGTTAAGCAGTGATTCCAAGTCCTCCTGCTCGGCTGGACCAGCTTTTCTCTTCTTCATTGATCTCTTCTGAAGGCAAAGTTGGACCCTACTCTAAAAAGCCTGGGCTCTGCTCTAGATCTAACTTACTCGCTCTGTGACAATTTCATTGACATAGCTCCCTGGGCAAAGCCCTTCCCTGGTGGGAGCTTTGCCAGGGCTATCTTGGGTTTCACTGCTGGTGACCAGAGCCACTTCCAGTTCCCAGTGCAGTGCCTACAAGATGGAGCTAAACACACTCCAAAACACTCCAGTCCTCACCAGCAAGAAAATCCATTCCCAAAATGTTTCTCCAGACAAACAGGGTGGATGAGAAAACACTGCTTTAGCAAAATGGGAGAGTTTGGTTTACACACTCAAAGGCCTGGGAGCAACGCACTCTTCATTTGCTACAGATTCCAGAGCCTCCGCAGGAGAGCAGGGCTGCTCCACTGTGTGGGATCCCTTCTAGAGAAGTTTACCCCAAGGGAGACATCCTGGGTCCTCAAGAGCAGCCCCTGTCCCACCATAACCCTTTGAGAGTTTTCCCTTTCCTGATTTGAATCTCTAATTCCTTCAGCCACTCCCTTGTAAAGAGAATGTTAGAGAGAAGCCATGAGTCTCATGAGGTGAGCAAAACAGGTTTCTAGACTTCAGGTTTCGCAGGCCTTCCTGCACCGGGTCCATGAACGGCTGTGTGGGGACTGTACTTTCTGACCTTGGAAACTGCCGGACCACACTAAGCCCGCTTCAGCCTGTGAAAGGGAGCTCATACTGCTTCCGGAGCGCTGGATCAGGTGGCAGATGAGCATGCAGCAGCCTCAGCAAATACAAGTGCAGCTGACTGGCTTTATTTTGACTGTGTTCTTTCAGAGTAGTGGTTCTCAGCCTTCCTAATGCTGCAACCCTTTAATACAGCTCCTCATGCTGTGGTGATCCCAACCATAAAATTATTTTTGTTGGTATTTCATAACTGTAATTTTGCTACTCTTATGGATTGTAATGTAGGTATCTGATATGCAGATGGTCTTAGGTGACCCCATGAAAGGGTCTTTCAACCCACAAAGGGGCTGAGACCCACAGGTTGAAAACTGTTGTTCTAGAGGAAGCCAAATGGGTTTTCTAAATGTCCCAGATAGAATTATGCAACTGAAACTCAAAACTTCACGCTCACTCTTACTCTATTTAAATGTGTTCATGTGGCCCATTTTGTTTTTACCTGCTGAAGTTCAAGAACACTAATTCTGTCTTAAAGTCATCTACCGATTGCTTAAATGTGCCCCGCTGACTCCTGCTTCCACTCAGGACGACCGAAAGACGTGTTGGAAGTTAAAGGGAAATGTTCTCTCACCCAAGTCGTCTTTGAGGATCTGTCTATTCATGATTCCTGAGGACACACTTCTCCATCTTTCAGAATAGAAACGATAAAGCCTCAGTCTCCTCTTAAAGAGGGCAGCATGCGGCCCTGGGAGAAGCAGCACTGGACACCAGTGCTCTCAGAATAACACAGAGCATGAATTGAGTGAGTCCTTGACTTCAGATCCAGAAAGCCTCAGAGTGAGAGAACAAGATTCCCACTCCCTGGAGCTGGCACCCTGTGGCTCGGGACTGGTCTTTGTTATAGAAAACTGAGTGCAAAACCATAATAAGCAACATTCTCTCTACTCACTGTTTCAACAAACACTAATTTCCTTTCTCCTCCATTCTCTCAAAACCGATCCCAGCACCCTTGCACCTTGCCTAGCTACAGAATTCAGTCAGCCTGCAATTGTTTCAGCTCCCGAATCTGCTTACTGAGCAGAACACCTCCTTCCCATCCTCACTCCTCCCAGAGGCCAACTTTCTGGACTCAGACACAGAACAAAGGCAAGAGCACCCGCCTTGTTCACGCTGTTTGGTCCTGTCTCGTTTATAAAATCACTTTCATACACGCCGACTCATTTTCTTTCACGTGATGTCCTTGTGGCTATGAGATGATATTTCCATTCCAAAAAAGAGACACTGAAGCTCAGGAGAGTTAGGCTGAAGTTCTAGCACTATATAGCTTGTAACTGGCAAGGATGGGATTCCTAGCTTGCTTGTGAGGCTCTGGGTTTTAAAAAAATGTGTGTGTGTGTGTGTGTGTGTGTGTGTGTGTGTGTGTGTGTGTGTGATCTCACTGTTAGTAAATAAACCACCATCTCCCTTTGGCTAGCATGTTTGATTTCTAGGCTTATTGTATACCAGATTCTGCATCATCATTGGCTGCACCTGTGAGTTTTTGCTGGCCAGCCTGAATGTCATCATCATGCTACAGACCATGTGGTCACTTCTATATTCTGCTCTGCCATCCATTATTGCCTGACCATAGCATTTTGCTTAATTCGTTCTATAAATTGACAGCAATATCGAAGAGGACTATGATAATTATATTAAAGATAGACCTTGGCGAGAAAATGTTCAATGGTATGACAGTCAATGGTATGATGTAGTGCTAGCGATACATTTTCAATACATTCCCTAAAATCTCATAGATTTTTGTTTTACTAACAAGTACCTGAGGTAATTGATTGAAAGAAATGGAACCATTTTCTCCTCTTGGTCCTTTGGATTCCTTGATTTCTTCATTCAGCACCTCTTGGAGGTGCCGTCTCATGGAAGAGATGGGCTTTGTTCTATGGTGATCAGGGTGCTGCTCATGGGGTGTCCAGAGCTGAGGAAGAGGGAGCTTTAGGCTTAGTCAAAGAAAAGGGGAGGAGCTGAAACCTGGGGCAGAGGACTAAGCAGCAGAGGCACGAGACAGAATGACACATCTGGAGGACAGACAGAGGGGGAGCTGCTTCACAGGGCCTGCTGGGAAATGAGGTGGGAGAACAGCAGGGCCAGGAATGTCACACCATGAGGATGTGGACTTTCCTCTAGCCCCAAAGTTCTTAGCCCCAACTACATAGAGAAGAGAAGAGAAAGGCTTGAAAGCCATCTGAGTGTGAGAATCTCCTAGTTGGAATTAGAGCGGAGAGGAAAGAATGGTTGACTAGCCATTAACAGGTAGGGATCCTGATGAAGGAGCTGGTGTGGGAGGCGGCTGATGGTGGGCGTAGGGCTTAGCTTCCTCTAAGTAGCCTGTGGGAAAGGCAGGCGGCTCTCTGAATCTAGACACCCACAGTGGACATGGCTGCTGGAGGAAGCTGTGCAGTGCACAGACACGGGTGGGGCTGTAAGTGTGATCATGGATTCTGTCCAAGGAAAATGGCAGGAAAAGAGAAGGCCCAAAGGAGCCTGAGAGGAAGAAGCCGACCTATCAGAACCACCTGGGGACTCTTATTAAGAACTGTTTCTTGCTGTCACGCTGAAGTAGAATAGCCTGGAGTAAATCTGAGTTTAACAAGTGCCCAGGTGCTATCAGATCAAGGCTAGTTTAGGTGCATCAAACTAGTTTCCTAAGGGTGCTATAACAAATCAACACACGTGACACTAATTTATTCCCTACAGTATAGAGGCTGGAAGCCCAGCCAAAGTGTTTGGAGAGCCAGGCTCTCTCTGAGGACCATGGGGCATGGGCAGAATGCTTCCTTGCTGCTTTTAGCTTTGGTGATTCCTACATTTTCCTTGGCTTATGGCTGCAGGACCCCCACCTCTGCCTTTTCGTCTCGTGGCTTTCTCTTCTTTATGTGTATGTCTCTCTTCTGTGTGGCTTGCTTGATCATCTAGCAATAATTTCATTTCAAGTTCCTTAAGTATCATGATCTCAATTATGTGAGATCATTCTTCCAAACGAAGCCCCATTCACAGGTTCTGCGTTTTAGATATATCTTTGGGAAGTCTCACCACTCAGCCCAGTGAAACTATCATGGCAAAAACGGGGATGGATGGGAGAGGAGCACGGCTCAGAACTGCAAGCTGACTTACCCACAGTTGACAGAGTAGGAAGAATAAGAGAACCATCTCAGGTACCATTCGTTCACACAGCACATCCCCTACACCCTCTGGTGCTGACGGAGAGACCCCATGCAACTACGCACCTGGACAAAGGCCAGCTAAAAGTACTATAGGATAAGGGGAAAAAGCACCCTCACAAATTAGCAGAGATGCTATGACCATGCCACCTTCAAAACGTAGGCAAGAATTCTGAGAGTGTGGGTTGGATTCTGTTTTAGAAATGTATGCTGGAGTAACAGATCTTTGAAGGACTGAAGAGACTTTTGGTTCATTTTCTAAATTGGATTAATTTGATATGAAGCTCAGATTTCCTCTCTAAAATACAGTTAACACTCTCTTCTCTCCACCCAGGGACTTGAGTTTGGATAAGCCACCAGGGCAGAATGGGATTATCTCTGACTTCAGTTGTTTCTTTAGAGTCAGGTAACACTGCTAGTCACTAGCACAGAAGTTAGTCCATCCTCCCTTCTCACCACCTGTGACTGCTGCAAGCAGCACAGTGGGAGCAGCTCACCCCTCATTTTATACTGATCCACATTCCTGTATTAAAATCCCTCATTCTATTCATTAGTGTCACTTCCTAGACACACAGAAAAGAGTTTCTGTTCCTTCAGATAGAAATTCCTCTTCTTGGAAACCATTACAACAGGCTTCAAAACTGGATTCTTCTTGAGATCTGTTACTCCAGCATGCATTTCTAAAACGGAATCCAACCCACACCCTCAAAGACTGTCCCCAAACATGTTCTAGTTAGCAGGCTGGCTAACACGTCTGTACAAGCCTGTCTCTGTAGACAGAGCTTTGCTACACACACACACACACACACACACACACACACGCACACAGCTTCACTATAACATGTATGCTAATGTTCCCCAGAGGTTAAATTCACATGCATCAGGAAAATCTTAGGTGCATTCCTCCACGTAGTGGGTCTGAGGTAGTGTGGGAGGCATGGATCTCGGGTTAGGTCTCCACTGCCAGTCCAAGGACCACACTGAGGAGCAAACACCATGGCTTCACTGCAGTACTCTCTGATGGCTTCTCATCCATCAACATTCCTAGAACAGCTACATCCTGACTCCGTACTGTGACCCACTCGACACAAACCCTACAGCCTTACTTAGACAATGGCAGAAACTTGCCTTAATTACTCCAGAGTTCCAAAACAAGACTGACAACTATAATAAAAGCAGGTGAAGTAAACAGAACGGATTCTAGATCCTTCCCTGTCTTTCCATCTTAACTCGCGTCTAATAGAGATGGTGGCAGTTCACCTACACAAGTGGGTTAAGTGGAGTCTACAGAAACGAAGTCCCCCCTGCTTCTGGTGAAGTAGTAATAGCTATAATGGAGATGACGATGAAGCCAGTGATATCAGAAGCTTACATTTGCCGAGCACTTTCTATACGCCAGCCCTGCGCTGAGTGCTGGACACACATCATAACTCACTTAGTGCCAAGAGGAAAATGGGAGTCGCTAAAAGATGTTGAGTAGAAAGGGAAGGCATTTCATGCGCCAGGGTGAAGGTCAGTACAGTGTTAATAGGAGGGGAGAGGACAATTCTTACAATACGAGGACAACTCAGAAAGCTGCTGCTTGACAGTTCAGTAAACACCTTAAATCCCATCTCTCAGGAGATGCCCGCTGTCCTTTGTTGGCTCCATCTTGTTGCCTTGGGAATGATGTCCCAAGGGACTTCTCTGATGAGTTCCTCCTGTTTCATCCAGTACTGGGCAGCCTAACAAGGTTGCCGCATATACCTGATGCCTCTCCTGATAGCATTAGCCGTATGTGTTGCTTTCTGCTACAGACTTTACAGAAAGTTATTTTGCTCCTGTGAAATGGACACAGTTACATACGAAGTGGCTTACTTATATACAGTGACACAGAGAAGAAAAGGTCAATGGTCATTACCTTTCCTTAGGTTAAGTGCTGAACAACTTCAAGTCCAACAGTCTATAGAAAACACTGTACAGGTGGCCACCGTGGTGATCCTGATGGGTGGACTCAGTACACAGTATAAGCCACAACTGACAATAGCCTGCAGACTAGTCTCGGTTCCCACAGTATTTTTCAAAAGTCTTGGGGCGGGAGAGATGGCTCAACAGTTAAGAGTGGGTAGTGCTCTTGCAGAGGACCCAAATTTGGTTCCTAGCACCCACATCTGGTGGCTTACAACAACCTATAACTTCAGCTCCAGAGGGATCAGACTCCTCTGGTATAAGTCGGTCCCTGCACTCACATATACATACATATAATTAAGAAATAAATCCTAAGGATAAATAAAAATGTTCTAATGCCCTGTGGCTTGCTGTATTCTAACTACTCCCTACCATCCCATATCAGTCCACACTTAATACAGTCTGAACCTGTGTGTATTTGAGCTTTAGACCATAATCTATAATGTAATGTATAATGTAAGCTTAAATCACTTCAATTTTATTCTGTCTCCAGAATTTCATCTGTCCAGTGATTTACTGTTTTAAAATTTAAATCAAGACATGTCAGTATCCAAGGTCTCAGAGGTCCTGGCGCACTCATCTCCATGAAGAAACCTTCACATGGAACACATCTGGGTGACATTCTAGCTCTTCAGCATCCCTCCAGTTTGTTCCTGTAGGAAAATTTTCTCAATACATGAATTCCGGGAGGCGGGTAGCAAACCCTTCACTTCAGTCTGTGCATTTTCATGACGGGGTCTTTTGGGGAAAGTTTATTTCTAGTTATATTCATGTAACTTTAAAACAATTGTTTTGTACTCTATTAGGGGAAGGGCTTGTCTAAGCCTTGGCAGTTTGCTTTATCTGCAGGTGTTGGTTTGATGTAAATCTGTGATTCAGATGTTTGCTTCCACATGGCCTGCATCTGCTCATGACTCTATGGAGCCACTGTGGTCCAAACAGCTTGCACTCTAAAGAGCAAAGTTGCTGTGAAGAAATGCTTGTAGTCCTTCTCCCATAGTCTAAGGCAATGAGAAGAGAACACTCTCCTTGGGTCTTGAACTCCCCCACTGTAAGGGTGACATAGCTCAGCTGCTAAAGGATTGTGAGATGAGACGAAGCTATAAGTTTCCTTCATTATGCAAATAAGTCTTTGGTGAGGGGGCAGAGTTTTTGTATCAATACAGGAGCTTCTGTATCAATAAAAACACCTGAGATCAGATGATCTGGGCTCCACTGTCCAGAATGGCACTTGCCGTGACATTCAGTTCCCTCTGCTAAGATCTGGTAGGCTTTGTATCTATGAAAATGTCTCCTTGTCCTTGCTGAGCTCACACAGAAGCTGTCAGCTACAGGGTCTACTCACGCTTCAAGAGGTGATCAAACCATCAGATCTACCCATCATCGCTTTAAAAGAGGCCCATGCTCATCTGCAGCAGGTGTTGTAATGGGGGAACAGTAATGGAGAAGTAATACAGGACTTAGCTCAGCACTGTGGATTCTGAGTTGACATCATCCCCCTGCATCACTGTGTCCTACTAATATGACAAGGACAAAGGACAGACCATGAGAATGGAGCCTGGCAGTCAGAGCTTCAAGACAATGGAACAGCACAAGAAAGCATATCCACTGAGACACAAATCAAAACTGTTCCATGGAACAAAAGAAGCCAACACTCCAAGGCCAGTTTCTTCTCTAGAGATGCCATTGAGACACAGAGCCGACCCCTTTAGTCTGGAGAATAGTCTGGATGGTCATTACACACTGGGGATCCCCGGGAGATGACTCTGGTACTCTTGCCTGGCTCTGCTCTCACCTCCTCTCTCCCTTCAACTGACAACCTTACACTTGCTGTGGTTTCCCATGGAGTTCTGGATGTATAGAGTCAATGCACAGAATCATCCATTTGGGACTGAGCCCCAGATGGTCATACTTTCCCTATATACGCATTTTCATCTCCCACGCTTTCCGCAATGCCTGCTCCACGCTTCCAGTTTCAGGCCACTGTTAGCAGCACTGTGATCACTGAAGGGAGGCCAGGTATGTTGGCATAGGCCTCTGGGGCCACCTGGGGTTGTGAAGCACTTTGTCTGAGAGCTTGGGAAGCCTGGGTGATCTGCAGAATTGTTGAGCAAGCACACCAGAAGGTCTGAGGAGGAGACAACACACCGCACGAGGCTTTTTGACTATGGAGAGGCTACAGAAACTCTGGCCAGCCTGCAAATGGACGCATAATAATTCAGACCAAGGAAATCAGCAGGGAAAACGGCTGGGAGTGAGAGAAGGATATGAAGAACTACAATTCAGGTGGCTTTTTTTTTTTTTTGCCAATTTCACCCCAAAATTAGTTTTATTAAGGCAGAATGCATCAGGGTGTGATGGCAAAAGTCTCTAATCCCACCACTGGCGAGGCAGAGGTGGGAAGAGCATGAGTTGGAGGCCAGCCTGGGCCACAGTGAGAGACCCTTCTCTCAACAACAAAACTCTGAATATGTGTTTCTTGCACTATTTGGGTATTTAGATAGTTTCCCTTGTTCACACGTTGGAGAGAGAATTTATCTACACTTTTAAAAAGTAAAACTCCCCAAACAAACCTCAACCCGTCCCAGACGAAAGCCCACAGCACGCTGCTTAGAACCACCGTGCTTCAGTACACTCATCTAAAAACAATCTAAATACAAGTTGTGATACTGAATCCTTCAGTTTCTGCCTGTGCTTTCATTTTAGAAGACTCGCTCATAGGCTGCACAGTGGGCGGAGCTTCACCCTGGACTCAGCACAGAAAATGGCCCCCGGGTTGGGTTCCGCACACAACAAGCAGGGCACCTTCTGGGGACATTCACTCCAGACACAGAGAACTTTCTTTTCCCAGCAGTAATGTCGGTCTTGCTTCTGAAGTATCTGTTTGCTGAATACCGCAGTAACTACTCACCAGAGCTTCTACTATCTCCCTGAGCAAGGGAGCCTTGTGGGGAAAAATATGTTATTTTTAATTTAGGATGGTTGTTAGGATTAAAAGGAAGACTCCCATTTAAACTTTACAAAAAGAAGAAAAACATGTTGAAAAGTATTTCTCGAAGGGAAGTGCAAAGCCTTTCGGCAGAAACTCATAAATAGAAAAAGGTCTTAAAACAAATCTGTCAAAAATAAATAAATAAATAAATAACAAAAACTTCTTTTAATTGGTTTCCTGAAAACACATAAAAGGCAGAAAACAAAAGACATAGACAAAAGCCGAGTTATTAAAGAGACACCAAAGCAGCACAAGAATTCACTCAGAAGAATATTTCCGTTTAGGAAAGGATGTGTGTTCTAGGTGATTGACAGTACGTCTGTGCGGAAAGTCAACTCACAGTGAACGGGGCCTAAATACACGCCAGAGTCACTAGACCTTGATAGGAAAAAAAAAAAAAATTGAAGGTCAGGGTTGTTTTCTTCACCCCAGTTAGCACAGGCCCTGAGGACAGCCAGGGATCTAACACCCAGCCTGGGAACAACTCCCAGGCTGCCCTTCAGTCACCCACGTTAGCAGAGTGATCCTTCCATCATTTCCCATTAAAGCAAAGGTGAAACTCAATTAAGCCGAAGGAAGGGTGAACACACATGGAAGGTGTGATTCAACAGCAAGCACCCAGAGGGTGTGACGGCGGCACTCTCGTGTGATTCAGCACTGAGGCAGTAGTGAAAATGGCTATTTGAGTCACGCCGGGGACCACAAGACCAGAAGACAGACGTTTACGCAGAATGTGCAGTGTGTTTTTAAAATAGGAAATCCTCATTTACGTTTAGGAACCAGTCACAATCCTATTAGAGCTGATTAGAGGCTCTGGGGGTCACACGAGCACATCAGAGTTGGGAAGGCTGCTGTGGTTACTCTGCAGAAAGCAATGGCGGGCTGGGTGATGCCGCCGTTCCATGATCACCTGGAACCCGTGTCTATGTTATTACAAACACGATCCACCAACGTGGATGAAACAAGTAAAAAGCTCTTGAGTGCGGACGCATCTCCAATCGAAACAGGATCTGAATCAGCTCGTCAAGTGTCAGGCTGATTCTTTCTTCTGCTCCCTAGAAACTGCCTTTTGGTAATCTTCATCAGCAGTTATGCCAATGCTCATTTAAAACACATTTTCCCTGGCTCCGCCCCAAACCTACTGAATCAGACAGCCTCTCGGGGCTCAGAAGTCTACATTTTGGTCAGATTCCCACATGAAGTCTTTTTATCTATTTATTTATTCATGTATTTATTTATTTTTAACACTTCCTTTAAAGATTTGTTTGTATTTTATGTGTATGAATGCTTTGTCTGTATGGATGTATGTGCCCTGCATGCATGTGTAGTATCCGTGGAGGCCAGAGCGGGTACCAGATCCCTTGGAAATGGAGGTATAGCCCCTTGTCAACTGCCATATGGGTGCTGGAACCAAACTCAAGTCCTCTCTGCAAGAACAGCAAGTGTTTTTAACCGCTGACCGCTCTCCAGAAGACCCTGATGAAACCTGATCCATACTAAACTCCTGGTCACTTCAGCACACACAGGATAGAACAGTATAATGGGAAAAATGAATACATGAAAATGAATCAGGAAGAGAGGGCTTCCAGTGCAGATTCACATTAGCATAAATTTACATACAGGTTGTGAGAGGAAGGGCATCATCATTTATCAGTTGCCTGCCATGGTGTAGTTACTGATCAAATTAACATTCAAAGCTTCAGAATGGACCAATATAATAAGCTCAGGCTGGAAAAACTCAGGCTTACAGGGACTTTGCTAAAGTCACAAATCTGGAAAATGGCCCAGCCTAGTTCTTGAGACTGCGTGTATCTGACTCCAGTATCCTCATTCCATTGTACTAAGCTCATATGCTCAGAAAAATAGACACATTATTTAGCAGATATATGGTAAAAGGCAATGGAATTAAGTTACTTTTAGAAACTTTTTGCAACAACAGAAAGGTTTTTTTTCTTAAAAAAATAAAAATTCGTTCTTTTAAGAGATAATCTCTGATTTGTCTGCTGATAATGGAATACAGTGTTAATACCACTATCAAAACCACATTTAGCAGCCTGGATTTTAGTAATGAGAAGTGTGTTTGGGGGCATGCTAGGGTCAGTGATTTATACAAGATATATTCTTGATTTGTGCAAGCTATAAGCTTATGCAAACAAAACCACTTAATATTCACTGTGCACATCATATGACCTTGCAAAGGAAAATGCCCACAGACACATAACGAACCTCTTGTCAGTCTCATGCTCTCGGGCCCATCCTGCCTACTCCAGGGCCCAGTAGTCAGCCTTGTTCCAAGGTCCTTGGAGATTCTTTGCTCTCTTGACAGGCTTCTGCCTGTCTCCCCAGGTCATTTCTTTTCTTAAAAGGCTCAATACGTAATCACATCCTTCCTCTATTCTAATGGAAAACCTCTTCTCTCACCTCTTTGTTTTTTCCAGTAAACCAATAACTCCTGAACTGGCCTTCCCCTTTCTATGGGGTTCAGGGCCCCATATGGGCAAGAGATGGCAGCTTCAGTGCTTTACCTCAGTACCCCTAGGATGCAACTCATCACTCCCCTGAGTGGATGCGGTCTGCTTTGGACCCGCCCCTTTTTCTTGGTGGACTGCGTCAGCCTTCTTCCTTGTTTCCTCTTCTGTCCTCCCAACCTCCTCTAAGCTACGCACAAGAGCAGGCTACAACGCACAGCCATGACATTTCCTTGTTCAAAGAGCCTTAATGACACCATTGATTAACACATTCCAATTTCCTAGTTGGCATTCAAGACCATTATTGTTCAGCAACAAATATTCTCCAGTTTTATTTCCCCTTGGATGCTTGTGTAGATCAGCTCTAACTCAACCTCCCTCTATTCCTATTTCAAATGCCTCCTTGAATTACCACAATTATTTCTTTTTTCATTTACTGCCTGGACACACAGACAGGTGCGCACACACGTGCGCACGCACACACGCACGTATTTCTTGTTGGTTTTTTCAAGCTCTGTTAACAGTCTGAGAGGACAGTTCAGCTGTTCTCCTGCTGAATTATCCAGTCTCTCTAGCAGGGTCACACTTATGGCAGCTATTTGATAAATATTTGCTGCGTAACATTTATAGAACTTCATAAAGTTCACAAACCGTGTGCACATTCGTCGTCCCATTTGTTTTTATATGAGACTTATGTTGAAACAAGTGGCAGTCAGTTCCTGTAATCTGATTTCTAGTGCTTAATGAAGTTCCTGGGGCTGCCTTTTGACTTTCTATCGTATAAATCAAACAAAAGTATGTGTGTTTCTCCAATTGCTTTATTTTAGACCGCCCATGCTTCTCTGGCCTACAAAGGTAAAAGAGATTGTTTGAAATCAAAAAGTGCTCTTGTCAAACTGCTTCCCCTCCCTGCCCTTTGGCTTATGTATATAAATAAAAGAGGCCTCCATTGCGAGTGACGAGAATGGAAAAGGTTAGATTTTAAGATTTTGAAAATGAAAATGACAGACAGACAAATTGATTACTGACAGAAAATCACTGACAGTTGAACAAATAATTCCTTGTTACAAGACTGGACCCACCTAATATAATCATAAAAGCATAATAATCTGTTTGAATACCCCAGGATCTCAGAGAAGTACAAAAATAAATGCATCCAGAGGCCTTATGATTGTCCATAAATTGAAAGCATGAGTTTAACAGATGTTAAAAGTGGAAAAGAATGAAAATTCAAATTGAAGGTAGCACGTACTTCAAAATGTCCATGACTGTAGTCTGTTCCTGTGACAGACGGCACTGCAGGCTGCCGAGAAGCAGCTGGAGAGAGTCAGGACCACAGGGCCTTGGCCACCAACTCTGCCTCTTTGGACTTCAGGTAGAATTTAGACTGCAGGCTTCCAGGGGACAGACATTTTAACTGTGAACTTGCGGCCCCAGCAAAGCTATACAGAATATATACAGAATGCACTCCATGAAGGATGAGCTAGTATACAGGATACACTCCATGAAGGATGAGCTAGCTGCAAAGCTCCGTGTATACAGAATGCACTCCATGAAGGATGAGCTAGCTGCAAAGCCCTTGTGACCTACCACCATTTTTGCATTTCAATTCTTTCTCCTTTCTCGCCTCCTAGGAGTACCATTGAGTAGTAAATTATTAACACACTGCTTGGCACATAAAGACACACAATTGTTTGACAAATGGTAGTTATTACTGTCACCACCTAGGACTTTGTAACCCACCTCCAAGATAGAGCTTCATGTGCTGGGCTGTCAAATATACCTATGTGAGAACTGCACATGTCTCTTCATGCTTGTACACTCTACAGCGAGCAGAAGGTTCACTCTATAGCACGCGGAGAGGCTGGCCAGAGTCTGGGAAATACAGTCCCTCCTTGACCTCAACCCGCTGGGTAACAACAAAAACTCATTTAAACACTCTGGACTTCCGTCACGGTTTGGGTTCTTACCAACTTGAGGGAGTCACAGATCTATCAAGACACGCACAAAAGCTCACATAACAGCAGACAGAAGAACTAACATGAGAATCGAGCTGTCTTGAAGCCCTGTTTTCTAGTTCTCTCTCACCACAGGGGCCTGGCATACCACGTGTTCTTAATAACAGACTAGTTGAGAGTCATGGAAATTTCGCAGTACACAAACCTGGCAGGTTGAGATCATGATTCAGACCTTAGGGAATCTTTAAAAAAACTACCGTTTCTTATTTTGTGTAGACGAAGGAAAGATGCACAGTTTCGTTACCTCAGTTAGAACAGATCAGCCTTGGAGTTAGTTTCTGTGCTTTGGCAGAAATTACTTGGAAATCCTTGGTTCCGAGTCCTCCATCTCCTCCACATCAAGATCTACGAAAAGACAAAAGCACAGTGTTTCACGACTGCTTCCTAGGATTCAATATTTCAGCCATAAAAGTAATTGGCAGTTAGTATCCATGGAGTGCCTACTGCAGACCAGGGACAGTACCAGTTGCAGTCAGGGATGCGTAATCTCGGCAGCACCCCTCAGCTGTAGGGAACATTTCCCCATTTTACAGCTGCAAATAATTTCCGTGAACCTGTTGCTGGAGGTCACACAGCTAAGTGAGCACTGGGACTCACACCCAGGTTAACTTGAGTGCAAAACTGCACCACTAAACACTAAGTTGGAGTCTTAAAGGATTCCCCCCCCCCACACACACACACAAAGTACGTTACATAAGCCAAAGGCTTCATTAAACAATGCTCATCTTTACTATTTGCGATGCTTACTTTTTTCTAGTCTTTTCTCTACCGTACTATCTTTAAAATTTTTTTCAGCAATGACCCACCAAAGGGATTTACGAATGCGTGTTTGATCTTGGAAAAACACTGGTCTTCTGTCAGACGGCGTGGTTGGTAGAGGCCTGTAATCTTTAACAGTTAGACAACCGCTGCAAGTTCGAAACCAGTCAGGGACTGTATGCATATTGAACTCTCAAGACTCTTTAGCGAGACCCTGTTTCAAAACAAGAAACTCTCTACTCTTTTATCTTAGTTACAGTAAGTCATTATAAGTTTCTCTGAAATCACAATAAAACTCCCATTCTTTCCAGCCACCAGAACCCAATTAGGAAAATAAGTCTTTAACCTTTCAAATATGTATGCGGTGCAGAAACACAGATGATTTAGAATAGATCATTGGAAGAGATTTTCAATCAGGCCCAAAATCCAGAATGGAATCAGGCACTTACCCAGCGCAAAGCAGGAGTTATAAAGTGGAACCGCAGATAGATTAAAATCTCAGGTTATTTATCAGCAACCCTGCAAGAAGCGTCTAACGGCGGACCGTGGAGTTGCCCCAACAGACCGGCGGCTGCAGGAGGAGGAGGCCGAGGCTGCAATCCCCTGGGGGCAGGGCCCTGCCTTTGCACGTCCGGTTCAATTCCAGGGGCTTGGTGTCGCACCAGGATCTCATCGCAATCCGGTAGGGTCAGGGCGCAGCTCCGCTTCGCGCTGCAGGGGAGGGGTGGTGCTACAGTGCCGAGCGGTCCACGAGCCCCAGGTGCGCGTCAGCCCCCCCCCGCGACCCTCCCCCCTGCACCGGGCCCGGTGGGGCGGGACGCGGGCACCTGCGTTCGCCGCTGGCTGCTCGACCCGCTCCGCGGCCGCGGCGCGGCGTGAGCGCTGCCCACCGGCTCCCGGCTCCCGCCTCCCTCCCGGAGACGCGCGGGCCCCGGGGCACTTACGGGACTCCGCTCCTCGGCCCGCGCGCTTCCCGCCGGGTCCATGGCGCTTCCGGACCCGCGAGTCCGGCCGCAGCGCCGCCCAGAAAATGGACGCCGGCGGCTGGGCCCGGACGCCCGTTCCGCCCCCCGGTGCAGGCCCGAGGGGCGAGGGCGGCGGGACCCGGAGCGCGGGCGCACAGGCCTCGGGGGCGCTGCGGGCCGCGAGGCTCCGGACTCCGGCGCCGACGCCGCAGAGCCGGCTCGGACGGGGCTGCGAGCTCCGCCACAGAGCAGGCCCCGGACACCGGGCGCAGGCCGTGCAGGCTTCACCGCACCAAATTCTCACGAACCGGGTGTCACCTGTGCTTTCCCATGGCTGTCAGGGGAGGGCTAGATTATTTCCCAACATGGTAGAACTGGCTCACGCCAAAGAGCCGACCCCCTTCCTCATGAAGGCCGCTGACTATCCGCTGGCATCCTTCCTTCTCAAACTCGCAGTGCGGGGCTTGCTCACACCTAACTTGCACACCTAGGTGCAAGTGTTTGCTTTGTTTATCCAGCATTGAGCCTTCCTTTACGCTTTTTTCATCGGAAAAGACTCACTCTCAGGCTACACTTTAAGATTTTTACAAAAGAGTATTTTCCTGGAATACAGTACTTGCCATTATGCACCCAGTTCCTGACCAAGCATTAGAAATGTGATCATTTTGGCGGATTGAGTAGATTTGAATAGTATACGCATAGTAAAACATCTTTAAACGATGTAGGGAAGAATGGTGTCATTTAAAAACGCAGTTATGAAGGCTGACGGGTTGGGCAACATGCATACACATGTAACTAGCAGTTCCCAGCCTTGCTAAGACCAACCACCGTTTATTCTCTCTCCCCATAGGTCAGTGTTCAGGAAGATCAACTCCACTAAGGTGCATTTATTAAGTAATGATTCATCTTCCCCCTAAAAAAGAAAACTGAAATGTTTTTGTCTACATAACTGCCAATGAGAACGTCCACAAAACCTGAGCTAACTTGTTGGCAATGGTGGATTCCAACCTTAAAAACAAAACCAAAGAAACTCACGATCTAACTGCATGTGTGTGTGTCTCCACTGAGGCTTCTGGAAACACTGAAAATGGTTTTAAAACTTCAGGGAAAACTGATGTCCGTAGATTGGGAAGAGTCTGTAAGCCCTATTGCTTACTTACACAGGTGATTCTCTGTGGCTGGCAGGAGGGAGGAGGAGAGCCAGGCAGTTTGGCCTTCTGGATTCAAGTGTGTTGAAAGCCCAGGTTCCTTGCTGTAAGGCCACTCCCCTGACCTTCAGCTTCGGTATCTAACATGCAGCAAGTTTTAGTATTAATGCCGATCTCCTAGGTGTGTATGTGTGTGTTTAATAGAATTAAATAATACGTGTGAAACATTTACAATAGCACCTGGCATTATTAGTGCTGTTTAGTTTCAAGCAGGTGTGAGTGTTAACTATTTAGAGTTAGGACTTTTGTTGTTTGTGGTGATTTTCCATGGGTGATCTAGGAATTTAAACCCAGGTCTCAATCCAGGGCCCACTTTCTCATCTTGCTAATGTTTCCCGAGGTATCTTGATCAGTTGCTGTGGAGGGTTTGCTACTAGTGAAATTTAGCTCTGGCTTTCTTAAGAGTCTTCGCATGTGAATGGCACCTCACTTCTGTGGGGCCTTCACAAGCAGTTTCTCTCTAATTGGAGCCAAATGTTTTTCCAGAAGCAGATTTCCTCAAATTGTTATTAATAACTAAACTATCACAGTAATAACCTAAAACTTACATAATCAGCTAGCCCTTCAAAATTTTCCATCCTTCTTCACAAGCAGACTATCTCATCATCCTTCTGAGTATGGGGAACTATCTGGAAATTTCCAGAAACATCCCACCTTATCATAATTATACTCTTTTCTGTAAAGGTATTCTTTACAGAAATTTTCTTTTCTAAAATAAGTACATGTAGTGTTTTTTCATTGTAATACTTTCCATTTCGATGCATTTAAAAAGGAAATTTAAAAAAAAGGATCTAAGACGTTAAGCTTCTTAAATTTGTATCTGCTCACCTTCGCTGCTCAGCTCCTCTGCCTTGTGCAGGAAGCCATCTTTGTTTTCTGTCTCAATTTGTTTAATTCCCACACGATTTCTGTTACACTGTTATAATGCGTGTGCTTTCTGATTAAGACTGTGGGGCAGTTTAATGCTGACTGTTCCCTTTTCTTTAAGATAGCAACCAAAAAGACTAAAATGTTGCCTCTTTAAGCCCACTTGCATCCTCCACAAGTCAGCTCTCACAGCCCTGCCAGTTTACAGCAGACATCTTGCCTCATCAGGAACAATTCTCAATTCCATCTCAGTCTTCCTTCTGATGGCGGCTTATCTCCTCCCTTCAAGCATCTCAGACCACCCCATCCCTATCGTTTTCTGTCATTCTCACCACATCCTTGAAGGCTTCTGGGGCTGTGGCCATGTGTGGACCTGGACCACAGCCTCTCTTGAGGCAGTTAGAATTGATGTGTTAACTTCCAGACACCTGTGGGTGCCTGGCAGAGAAATGTGTGAAAATGCACATCTAAGAGGTGTGACCCTGGCCTAAGGGGATTCCTGTTCTAGCCAGAGTGGGATTTGAGAGTTGGGTGCTTGCTGCCTGGACTCAGGCTAATTGTTGGTGGGATTAGAATATTCTAATGTAACTATGTAACTTTTCACACAAGCCCTTGTGTAACAAGTCACACAAGTTGACACTCCCCCCGCCCCCCCCAAAAAAAAAGGAAAAGGAAAAGAGCTTGAATCTGACCAAGCCTCTAGCCTTAAATTACCAATTTACAGGACATTTCTGTGGTGGGAACCGATGACACCGTGACACCCAGTTTCTGATTGGGGGAAACTCTGTAGTCCAAGCATTTCTTCAACTTTTTTTTTTTTTAAATAACAATAGTAAGGATAAAAGAGAAAGAAGGATGTGGAATAAATGAAATGGAATGTAGTAGGTGAACTATGCAGAACTTACTTGGAATTGTGCTTGTTTGTTTAATGACCTAATTGGACAAATTTAAATACTGCCTGTGAGATGTGATAGCATTTGGCAGTTTTTTTTGTTTTTTTTAAAAATAATCTACAGTTTAAAAACTTTTATTTATGGGACTGGAGAGTTGGCTCAGAGGTTGGGAACACTGGCTGCTCTTCCAGAGGCCCCAGGTTCAATTCTCAACACCCACATGACAGTTCACAACTATCTGTAACTGCTGTTCTAGGGGATCTGACATCCTCACACAGACATACATGCAAGGAGAACACCAATGTACATAAAATAAAAATAAATAAAATATTTAGAAATATTTCAAACTTACAGAAGAACTGCAAGGATGGCAACAGATCTTTGCTTGCCTCTCTCCCTCCCTTCTCCCTCCCTACCTTCTAAATCATTTGAAAGTTGAAGACATTATTCTCTTTTAGCTCTAAATAATTCAGCATTTCTTTCCTAAGACCAAAAAAAAAAAAAAAGTCTTAGAATTTTTCTCTTTTAAAGAACCATATTCAAGAGTCAGAGATAAAAAGATTTGAAGTAAGAAAGTTGGGCTTAGTGGTGCATGCCTTTAATCTCAGGACCTGGGAGGCAGAGGTTGATGGATCTCTTTGAGTTCGAAGCCAGCCTGGTCTACATAGTGACTTCGAGAACACTCAGGACTACATAGTGAGGCCCTGTCCCCAAAACAAAATCAATAGATTTGAGGTGTGGGATTTTCTTTGAAATAATGAAGGAATTGGCATGAAAGGGGCATTTGTTTAGCCTTTTTGCTTCTACTTGTGTTCAAAATTTTCATAGTAAAGTTTTAAAAGGTTATATTTGTGAAAGATTTTGAAATGGTATAAAATGCTTATGCTGAGATTATCAGATTGGAAAATATACAATTTGTCTATATAAAACATTGCACTGTATTAAAATGCTTACTGCATACAGATAAAGATTTAAAAATGGTAGGTGCAAAACATTAATATTCTAACTATAAATTGTATAAGAAAAAGTAATAAATTCAAAAACAATATTCAATAGAAAATATTACTAGAAATTGGGGCGAGTGGGATGGCTCTGTGGGCAAGGAGCATTCTGCTAGGTCTGATGACCTGAGTTTGATCCTCAGACCCTCACAAGTTATCTCCACATGTGTGCCATGGCATATGTGCTCTCGCTTGCGCATGCACACGCACGCACGCACGCACGCGCACACACACAATCCAGTTTTTTAAAATATTGTTAGAAATCAAACAAAAAAATACTGGCCCAATCTGGCCAATTGGTCCCCAGAACAGCTTATAATTTACAAAATAGAATCATCATCCATGCCTGTAATCTCAGTACTCTGGAGACTAAAGCAGAAAGACCATGAGTTTAAATCCAGCCTGGTCTACAGAGGGAGACCCTGCCTCAAAAAAAGGAGGAAGAGGGAAGGGAGAACCGATCTTCAAATCTGAATCTAACCTGTGACTTGTTTTTATGTGGCCTAAGAAGAGATTTTATGGTGCTGGAGAGATGGCTCAGTGGTTGAGAGCACTGGCTTCTCTTCCAGTTCGATTCCTAGCACCCACAGGGCAGTTCACACCTGTCTGTAGCTCTAGTTCCAAGAGATCCAACACCCTCATACGGAGATACATGCAGGCAAAACACAAACGCAACAGGAAAAGAAAGAAATTTTAAAAAGAATAGATTTTATATTTTTTAAACTTAAAAATATTTTTAAATTATGTATATTCATAATATGTGACTGTGTCAGGGTGTATGCACATAGTACCGTTGCCCGAGCAGGCCAGAGGCACTGGGTCCTCTGGAGCCAGAGTTACAGACACTTGTGTGCAAGATGGGTTTTTGGGAATCCAACTTGAGTCCTCCATAAAGGCATTGCTTTCTCTTATCTGAGCAATTCCTCCAGCCCAATTTTTACCTTTTTTAAGTGACTGGAGGGGGTTGTCAAACAGAGGAACATTATGTGATGAGAAAATCATATGAAATTCAAGTTTTATTGTCTATAATAGTGTAGCCACACAACCACAGCCATATCTACTATAGCTATTATGCTTAATATTGTATGTTATTACATCTTGTTTCTTCAATACAAAATTTGTGGGAATTTACTTTCTTCTCTGTTACATAAATACCTGTACAATATTGTTTTTTACAATATATTTTTTTGCTTCAACTCACTATTTTTGTTTTTTGTTGTTTTGTTATTTTGAGACAGGGTCTTACCACTTAGCCCTGGCTAGCCTAGTACTCATTGTGTAGACCAGACTAGCCTTGAGCTTTCTAAGCTCTGCCTACCTCTACCTCCAGAGTGCTGGGATTAAAGGTGTATACCACCATGCCCAGCTTAAATAAAATTTCTGGGAGCTACTGATACAGAGTTCTGCATAGATCCCAGTAGATGAGCCAAAATGGGAGTCACTCACACTAAAGTTCCAAATTACTAAACTGGAATTTAGGTTGGTGTTTGACCTTCTGAGAAATCGGTAGATAATCCTGAAGTAGGCCAGCTTTGGTGGCCAGATAAGGAAGTCCCTCTATAATCTTCATAAGGGAAGAAACCCGTGGAAACCCAATGCTCACCTCTGTGTCCCTGCTCAAGCTACCATATGAAATGGGGCTATTCTGCCAGGCCCAAAGCCGCCCTGTGTTCTTTAGAGATCAGGTGCTGCCTGTTTCACAGATCCTTAGTGAAAGGCAACTTCATCTTTAAACCCAATTTGTTGAAGTTTGGTTTATTTCTTTATTTTGGCATCACTGGGGCCTGAACCCAAGGCCTTATGTATGGCAGGCAAACTCTCTATCCCATATTCCTAGTAAAATTTTTGATTTGACATTAAAAAAAGGCCTCAGCTATTTTCTAACTGAACTTTTATAGAGAAAAGGAGGGGAGTGCTAGACGTCCCTGTTAACTGACAACAATTGGTTTAGTGGAAAGGACACTAAACTAGGAGTCAAGCCCAAGTCTACATTTGACTCCCCAGAGAGCCTCCAGAAGGCACAAGTTCTCTGGCCAGTCCCTTCAATGACAGAACAATAACTACGCCTGGGGCAAGTCAAGTCTGGTTTGAATTTCTGTAAGAGGCAGGCAAGAAGCACAAGGAAGACAACATACTAAGTGTTACCATGCCACCCTGTCCGGGTTCTTCGGCAGACCAAGAGATCCAGACAGTCAGAATACCCTCTGGGGATGGTCAAGGAACACTGAGACCACACAGGCTGGTAAGAAGGGAGGGAGGGAGAGGGAGGGAGGAAGGCCATGAAGGAAGGGGGAAGCAGGCTTACAGGAATTTGGGAGAGAATTTCTTGGATCTGCAGCTTACAGCAGGTATTTTTGGTAGTAGTGTTAGCCATGATCACACCCTTTTGTAAAGTCCCCATTTTGGTTAAAAAAAAAAAAAAAAAGACAATTCTCAGAACTAAAGTAACTTGTTTTTCTAGATTCTTACCCTCCCTATCCTGCCAAGCAACCCTTAGTAAAGGCTGACCACCACGGGAGAGTTTATTGATCACCAACATTCTTTAACCCACCACTCACCTTATTTCTCTAGCTACTGTAGCATTGGCTGACCACTGGCCAAAAAAAAAAGGACATTTTCCATCCCCTTCCCTATTCTGCCCTAGGACCACCCCAGCCTGTAAGTGGAAAACAGGCCCCGATTCCTTATACTACAGGTCTTATACTCCTCCAGGTCTTTTCCCAAATAAAGTCTGTTGTTCTGGAATCGCTGGTTCCTTTGTCTGTCTTTCTTTCAGACCTTGTAGATAGAGCTTCAGTCTATGCTCTGTAGAAGCTCAATAGCACTTGGGCAGAGCCTGTACTAAAACCCCCGGATTAACAATAGGGAAGGTGGGGGTGGGTGGGAGGGGGCAGGGGGAGGGTTCGGGGGTTGGTGTATCTTCTCAGGCATCCTCAGCACAAAGAATAGAGAGCCTTAGGGTGGAACTGGAGACTTTGTAAGGCTCCAGGATTTATCACATTTAAGGAGACCCATCAGTGGGTACTGCGCAATAGGCAATGTGGAGCAGTCAAGTGACAAGGTCAACAAGATGTCCAAAGATGGACAGAATGACATAGAGCTCAGTCTCTATGCAGCTGGCCTGCCGCCGGTACCCAAGGGCTCTCCAGGGCTTCTTTGTCTACTCCCTGCACTCCACTTTCTCCTTTGTACCCTGAACCTCTTCTATTTGCCCCCACCGCCTCCTGGCTGCTCCCTCTGTTCCCGCTTTCTGATCTTCTGCACCCTCTGCCTCAGTGTTGTCTTCTCAGTCGGCTGCCACCCCATTTTGCTTCCCAGATAACACCCTGTTCTCTCCACGTGGATTTCCCAGCACCCTGTGTACTTTGAAGAATCCATGGCTTGGTTTCTCCCTGTCCCAACTAAAAATCCTCCTTTTCCCTTTCTCAGTTCTAGAAATAAAGGAAAAAGGAGGTGGGGTGGGGTGGGGATTACAAGGGCACTGCCCTTCTGGGATTTAACCACATTCTCAGCTGGTGGCTTTTGTTTTCTCATCTCACTGGCTTGTAAGGCCCTCAGGCAGGCACTCCGCAGCAAGCTCCGTGTTGGGGAGAAGGGCAGCCCAGCGAGGCCTTAATTAGAGCAAGGCCTCAGACCCAGTAAGGGATTTTAGTATGCAGAAGGAAAAGACATTTCAAAATATCCATTTGGTAGCAATGAGCAAGGGTAACGAAGACGACTATTTTATTATGTAAAGCAAACAATGAACGCCTCCACGCATTCACGAACACAGAATATTTATGCTGGCATTTAAAAAAACAAAGCAGTACTAGAAAACAAACTCCCTCTGCAGGCCTAACATAGTGAGGGTGGACACAAGCGCTGGTCTCCGACCCTTAGTAGAAAGAGAGAGCCGCAGAAGCAAAGGTGCCATTCAATGAAAAGACACGGAGTTAGCTGCAAGATCAAAGAACAATTTTTCTGGTTACTGAGATGTTTAGGCCACGGCGGTGACATGCTGGGATCACCTACCAAAGATGAGTGATTTAGCAACTGGGTTTAACTTACTTGCTGCCCAAAAAGGCTTTCTGCAGACCTGTCAGGACACACCCTATCACCACCAGCTACGCAAGGTGAAAACACAAAAGCATCTTGCCTGCATCACAAATTCAAATTTCTGCATTCAAGGGCTTCTCAACCTAGCATCTGCTCATGAATTCAGAAGTGTCAGCCATTATTGAGGTCACCTGGCAATGTAGGCAGACCAGCTTGGAGAAGGGTAGCCAGGCATACGGTGGCTTATTAGGAGCCAGCATGTCTTAGGAAAGCTGTGAGAGAAAAGACACAGAGTCCAAGCAAAGGCCTGTCCTTGACATCGGCTGAGCTGTGTGTAAACTGAAGAATGGACTTCAGGGAACAGCAACAAAGATTGCTTTCTGCAACAGGAACGATAATAAGCGTGCCTGTCCATATCATTATCTGACCTTGCATGGAGCTGTGCCTGTCCATATCATTATCTAGTCTTGTGTGGGAACCTGAACAGAGTCCCGAGGGGCCCTGTCATATTTCATTCTGCCTGACTGACAGCAGTGTCTGTTACCTAGTAAATGCTCAGCAAATAACTCCAAGATGTGAACCAAACTGCGCAAGTATCTCTTCCTTCCACCCATGACAGGCAATTCTGTCCAGCAAAGGACTAGAACAAGCTTGTCCTGCGTAGGATGTTTCTCAAAACCAACGAAGTATGAGGAAGCAGCCAGGCCGTCTCTGTTGTACTAAGTGATCTGCTAAGTTATCGATCAGTTTTAGAAAGAGCTTCTAGAATATTCAGAAGGCTTTTAAGAACTGTATACTATTGTACAGCAGATAATCCCCATTCTCTGGTCCTCATCAGCAGATTAACATGACAGACATAGGAGAGCACTGGCTCTTAAGACCTTTTTTTAGCTCTAACTATAGTAGAGAAAAAAAATTATAGCAGTAAGGTTGTTCAAAACCATGGCAGAGCCCAAGTGTTTAGGCATTTCAAGACAAAAGCTCCATATTGGCCAATTGAAATGTAGCCCCTTCCACCATTTTGCCCTTGAAAAAAAATTAAACAGAAGTCTCGGTGTTTTGCCATGAGGTTAAATGCCAGAGTCTTTATGAAAGACAAAACAAGATACTTTCCAGAAAATTCCTTGCTCCAAGAGGCTGTTACTAAGTTGATGTTGGGTCTCTGCCAGGATTGCGTCACTACTGGGACTGCAATGCCAAGAGTTTTTCTCTACCTTCCCAGGTAGATTCAGGGTGCTGTTGGGGTCAAAGGCACCCATATCTGGTGTCCAGCAGGCCGGAACCAGCCACAGGGACCTGGGCTGCCTTCTCACAGTGGGAGCCTGCCTAAGGCAGGAGCGACCCGGGAGCTGTGAAGCTTGGCTTCGAGAGGCTGAAGGGTGCACAAAGAAAGACATGGCTGCAGTTTGTGCTTACACAGCCAGCTGCATGGGTGCAGCTCCACCAGAGCCTTGCCTGGCTGGGTCCTTACCTTGTAGGTCTCCACTCCGGCAACACGGCCCTAGGAAAGCTCTCCCAGACCAATCATTCCAACTCGGTTCTCCCTACCACACATCACCCTTGCTTTTTCCAACTGTTGGGTTTTCTTCTTCCTTTGTTTCTGAGACAGGGTCACTTGCCCAGACTAGCCTGGAACTCACAGTCTGCCTCCCCAGTGCTGGAACGACACGCATGTGCTGCTGCACCCAGCGACTTTTCCTTCCTGTTCTTGGGTTTGTTTTTGCCGCTTCTCTACTGTCTAGCCTGCCATTTTAGAGGCAGGAACATGAGAAGCAAGCTCTTGTCTGTTTTGTTGATTACTGTATTCTAGCTTCTGGAATATGCCTGGTAGACAGTAGGTGCTCAGTAAATGTGCTGAGTGTTTAATCTTGGAAAGTCGCTGTTAGAACAAGCCATGTAGGACCAGAAACTCAAAGGCTTACTTAGCATGACTTAGTAATAAAGAGACAGGTGCTATGTTATTTTCTAGATTCCACCCCCCCACACACACATATAAAGCAGTAAAGAGGCTCTAAGTCTAAGCCATGGCCTGACCACCAGTCCAGCTACAGGGAGCCCTAGAAAAGCCCGAGTTAGATCCACATCAGTGTAGAAGCAAGAGATGAAGCCTTACATTCCCACTGAATTAAAGCTTGGAAAAACATTTTTCTATCCCCCAAGGAGAAACAAGAGCTGAGAATTTTATACCATCAATCATTCAGGCAGAAAAACCACACATTTGCCCATTTTATTTTGGTGAGAACAAAGCAGTTGTTTGCACATTCTTCCTGTCGCACCTGCTCTGGCCTGCCCAGCGTAAACACCTCGGCCAAAGAGTGTAAATGGGTTAAGCCTACCGAGTCTGTTAAACATCAAGAAGGAGTAAGTGGGACTTTTACACATTTCAGCTAATCTAGGAAATCCAATAATAATTGTAAATGGGTAAAGTTTAGAGAGACTTTCTGCCTTGCACGCATCCTCTGAGCGAAACACGACCAAGTAATAAATAATAATTATTCTTCCATTCCTTGGTCTATTTATTAGAGAGATAATGGGTGCAGTGTGTATTTCCCAACAGTCTTATTTGGTTTTCTGGCTCTGGGAATTATATTTGAAATTCTTGTAGTCATGATCAAGAGCAACACAAATGAATAATGTCATTTAAAAAAAATCATTAGATATGAAAATCTACAAGATGATGCAACCATGCTTAAGTTGAAAACAAAAGAATCGACATTCTCCGGGATCTGTCAGGCATTTATTCGTAGTAAAACAACAACTGCATTCCATCCACTCTAATCTTATAATTAAGATTCAAATTCATTTAAAATGGTTAATTTGTACTGGCCTATCAAAATGGAAGACATCCTGTTAGAATCTTTCTGAACAGCAGTAGTGTTTTAACTACAGATGCTGAGCTCACTATTTTTTGTCCAAGAGCGAGTGACAATTAGCCCGATCCTTCTGCAGTTGTTAATGCTGCTGGTCCTAAGATAAATGTCCAGACTGAATCAGGTTTCCGACATTTCCTTTTGGTGTGCAATCTGATGGATATTATATTCAAAATGTACTTAGTCATTTTAAGTCATAGGGAAGAAGCAAAATGGCTTCCAAGCACACACACACACACACACACACACACACACACACACACACACACAAAGAGGTGATGCAGGAAGAAGGCTATTCCTGGCAAGCCCAGAGAACGGAATCACCAAATGAATCATGTTCTAATATAACTGAGCCACAGAGAATCCAAACACAATAATTTAGTTGGCCTCAAAACAACACAATAAGAATAAACAACCACTCTAAAACCCATAAGAGATTGGACTGTGCAGATAATGCTGTAGAAAGTGAAATAGACTGCTAGAATCAAGCAACTATTTACATACATGGTTCTGAACGTCAACCTTCTTCACCTGGGAGCACCTCCCGGAGGCTTCAGCTCTGGCAACAGCTACAGAGTCGCTCCCATGAGGGCTCTGCATGATCTTGTCATGGGGAAGGAAGGCTTGGGTTTGGGTCCAGTTCTATGCTGAGCTGGGAGGTTACCATGGAGGGCTCAGGGAGGTAGAAGGAGCAGAGGCATTGGCTGGTTCTTAGAATTTCTGAAACAGCTTTTGTTTCAGAGGTGCTGGTGAACTCACAGAATGAAAGCACACCTCTCTCCACAAACCCTGACCTGCATTCTAGAGCGCATTGTAGAGAAACCTTAATTTAGAACGCACGGAGCACAAAGAGGTTAGAGAGAAGCTGTCACTGAGCAAGCCTCTGTAGATTTGGAAATGCAGCTGGGATGCGAAGGCTTGGAGACCGTATTTTAAAAGTGTCTAAAGCCAGTTCAAATTCTGTAGGGGAGGACACGAAACTATAAGATTCTCACTTGGCATGTGTCTCCTTTTCTAAGACATTCTTGTGCATATCTATTACTGCATTTTTAAATATGAGTCGGTTACCAAGGAGACAGGTTCTGGCCCAGTGTTAATTTGAAACTAAAATAATTTTTGAGACGTTAGGCTCAAGGAAAATAGCTCATGAAATGATTTTGAAAGATGCCAGGATTTGGTGCTTAGAGAGCCACAACTGTATTTCTGCAGTGAGCCATTCTCCGGGCTCAGCTTTATTTAATGGAGCTCAATTTCTGCTAAGAGGACCATGGAAACTTAGCATTTCTCCCTTTAAAAATGATAATTCCCCGCCCCCCGGCTACATGCACATAAAAATAGTGGATTTATCATTGTATATGACAAAAATATGATTTTGAAAGAATGTAACTTTTTAATTTTCATCTTTCATACAACACAGTTAAAGTCCGCTTCTTAAAGATTAAACATTTTTGATAGTTCCTATTGAGCTTATTTACGCTCTTTGAAATTGTCTCCAGAAACCCATTTGTTTTTAGTTTCAAGCTAAAATTGAGCCAAATCACCAGACTTTTCGAAAAATTCTTTTGTCTAGTGGCGCCACACCTATCACACAACTGAATTTTTTGAGAAAGAAATCATTTCCCTTTTACAGCAGAATCACTTCCTAAGTTTATGCTTCTGTTTATATAGTATTTGGATAGAGAGTCTATTCAGTTCA
The DNA here is from genome assembly GCA_026225945.1 of Cricetomys ansorgei. Taxonomy (NCBI): domain Eukaryota; kingdom Metazoa; phylum Chordata; class Mammalia; order Rodentia; family Nesomyidae; genus Cricetomys; species Cricetomys ansorgei. Next base: position 15,024,708 of record JAMJFZ010001100.1, read on the forward strand.
GTGCCTTCCCCAAACATTACAAGTATCTTAGATTTTATTTTAAAAGTCACATTTTAATGCAGCTAGTGTTTTTGCTGCATGGCTCAAAAAAAAAAAAAATCTATAAAGCATGCAAATCCCAACCTACCTGTGCGCATCATTCAGGCTGTGCTAGCATAACAAGACACTCGGCCATTTTTATGTAAGGCGATGGAGACCGACTGATTTCTCCGTCTTCTTGCTCACAAGTTTTAGATGCAATTGTCACACACACCAAGAAGGAAAAAAAAAAATCATACGCAGAACAGCTTGAATGCACTGTGATCACGAGGACTGAATTTATCAACAGCAAAACAGGACTGAAAAAAAGAAGTTTCCCATCCAAGGATTCTCTCTCTGAGGCTGCAACCAAGGAGATGGTGTGTTGGATTTTTTTTTTTTCTCTCCCTTGCTCCTCTGAGAGTTCAAAGCTCAGAGCTGACCACTGCAAAGGCCACTGTCACATTTGCTGAAAATCAAACCACTGATACCAGCACCGAAAATAGAAATAGGAGAGCGTGAGTCGCTTGCACACGAGGCAGTGCCTACGAGTTAAAAATAGAGTCCACCTTGCCTGCTACCTGCATAATAAACATGTAAGTTTCAAGTGTTTAATTTGATATTCACATTAATTAACAATACAACATACATTATTTAAAAGACGGCAAATGCAAGAAGAAAGGGGGGCACCATCTGGTAGCAGAGTTTTGTTGTTCTTGTTTGGGTTTTAGGGTTTTGTGGGATTTATTTGGCTTTGTTAAAAAAAAAAAAAAAAAAAAAGGACAGAATCTTATTTTGGCTGTGACGAAAAGCAAACCTCCAGAAGCAAACGAATCCGAAAAGAAAGGTGATGGCGAAATAACGAAGGTTGTAATGAGACAAAACAAGTCTTCGCTACCAGATGATATGGCATAGAGAGCATTTACATACTCACATCTGAAACACTAGGCAACGTGTAATGAATTCTACACAGCATGCACACACAGCACAGCACGGCTAATCCTGCCTGCCATCTTAGGCTCACACAAGCGAGATACGCACTGCATGCAGCACACGAGCGCCAGGGAGGGAGGAGGAGGCAAGGGACGGCTCACCTTAAATGCAGTATCTGATTAATGTTGTAAGTGACATTGCATATCAGCCTCAGAGTCTTGGTTCAACTGGGTAGGAGGGAACAAAGAAAAATGTCATCAACTGGTGATGCAAGATGAGTCCAATCACTAACCACTGTTTAGCAAACTCCAAATTCTGCAACCAGGCAGTCGAAGGCATTTCATGCACTTAAGCAGAGCGGCTGCACAATGAATGAGTCCTTCTGCTTCTGAAAATCCAACAGTCCTTTCACTAAGGAAGAAAATCAGCTGGAGTGAATACTGTCATATCCTCTTCTTGGAGAAAGCTTGCAATACAGTATGTATCTGCTCGGGGATGTATTGTATAGACTGTTAATTTCATAGAATTGCTAGCAGCAGCAGAAAAAAAAAATTAAAAAAAAAAAAACCTGTTAAGCTACTGCCAAGTGAAGACGAATTCTGATAAAAGGGAATAGCATTCGTAGATTGTTTTTTCAAAACCCTAAGGTGCCGGCAGGCTTGTAGAAGAATGCATGATCAGTTGTCTGTATCCGTTCTATAACCTTTAACCACAGGCAGCGTAAATGTATCCGGCTAAATGTATCTGCAGTACAGAATGGCAGATACCGCTGCAGACAGGATTGTATGAAGATGGAAGTGAATTTTCTTACAATTAGAAGCCAAATAAAATCAGTAGAGAAAAAGAAATTGATGTCAGGTTCCTTAGGATGCACAGCTGGCCTTCGTAAGCAACTAACGCTATCTTTAGGATATTGACCTAAATAATAGTAGGATTTACAGCAGCATACTGTACGTGTTCCAAACATAGAAATGCAGTGATTTGTCTTCCCCTCCCCCTCCAAAGCGAACCAGCCAGCTATAGGAATACCAAAAGGCTAGGGACAGTACACACTGGAAGGAAGAGATGGTGTTGTGCTGAGAGGCAATGTCCCTTTGTTTTACTCTGAGGCTTATTTTAGCTACGTTTGCACCACAGCATTGACATTAGGAGGTCAGAGCTGACATGGGGTTGCTATCCATTTTATGAGTGAAATGCTTCCCGAAAATTAAATCTCATCTACTCAGACACCAAATCTCATGTCTTCTTCAGTGCTACCTCCCCTACTGCTCGGGGTTGATGGTACCTGGTTTGGGCGTATGTAATAAACTGGGATCACTGTTATAGACTCCAACTCATAATTAGGCGGAATTACTTTTTAATAAAAAAAGCCTTCAAGAATTCTTATGCACAGACTCTTTTATTCCTTCCTCTCACACACATACACATGCATGCACATACATGTGCGCACACACACACACACACACACACACACTTGGAGCTCATATTGCAACAAAATGTTTAACGGGTGGAACAAAAACTGTTAAATGGCTGTTTATTCAGGATTTTAAAGAAATACCTTGTAAGCAAATACTATTTCGTTACAAAACCAGTGTGGCTACATCTCCAATGAGGAAAACAGAGTAGCTTGGTGGGATTTTTTTTTTTTTTTAAGATCTTACTAGCCAATAAACACACACACACACACACACACACACACACACACACACACAAATTAACATGCTGTACAATAAGAAGCCTTTTATTTTAAGGAAACAAGACAGATTTTTTCCTACAAAGAAAGCATACCCACCCCCACCCTTAGATCCCAGATATAAGCCAATGTCTTTATATTAAATGCTCTAAGATTGATTTTAAATATGCAGTCTTTACATTTTTTCATCTCTCACCCAGTCTTGAATTGCCTATTGCATCACCAAATATGCTAACGTTAATTAATCTTAACACGTGCAACAACGAATTCATATTTTCTGGGTTTGCCAGTTTTCTAGTGACTCTTGTCTTCTGTAAAAACTGCCTGAAAATAATTAGGTTAGCAAAACATTCGTGTGCCCTAGAAATTGCTTCAAGGAGAAAAATAACATTTGAAAATCTCAGTGTAGGGACTAGGCTTCACAGCTGGTTGTTTCTAGCTTGAATTCTGTCTTCTTCCTCGGAAGTGATTTGTGGCCGATGCGTGGGCGTACCTGCCCATCTCTAGTAGGCTTTGTTCTGTCGGTGGGGTGGGCTGTGGGTCCTACCTGATCCAAAGCAAGCCCTCCGCTTGTTGAATCATAACTCCTCCCTCACAAGTGCTCCAGAAACGAATGCGCCTTTAATGAAAATTTTGTACCTCCTGGTCTAACACCAATGGCGAGGCCATCTTCCCCACCCCCACTTCAGTGCTCTCTAAGCTCTGGCTAACATTGACAGCGACAGAAAATTAGAATGGAGTGCCCTTGTGTTAATTGCTTCTTTACCAAGGGAGGGGTCTAGAATTAGACAGCCATGAGGAGTTACAGGCACCAATTTAACCACCATACGGTCATCTATAAAGCAGGGTCCCTCAAGAAGAGTTTAAAAACGTTGAAACAAACACCTTGGCAAGTGACACTCAGTGTCTGTTGAGATAGTCCCCATAAATGGCATCTGAAGGCTAGACATTCACATCACACATTCATAAAGTAGTGTTAAGATTCGGGATCAGTGGTGAGCACATTGAGCCAAGACAGTGCCTTCTCTGTCGGGGATATTAATGCCGGTGGCGACAACAGTCATCCATCCCATTCTCCCTGGAGAAGAGTTGCATCCCTTTAGAGGGAAAGGTGGTGACTGTGGTTGGGCCCCACACTGGCACTTCTTACAACCAGGTGCCAGGGTAAAGGGCGTCCACATCTCTCTGTGGGGTGCTCTTGCTCACTCTATCAAAATGAGCGAAAAGACACATATGGATGTTACTTTGTGAGGTCCCCAAACAAGAGCAAACATGATATATTTTCCAAACCTGCTTGGGTTAAACAAACATGAATTCTAGCTGTAAATATTCCAAGGAATGAGTCTGTTTGAGTAGACGCTGTCAACTAATAAATCTTGTTTTGTACTGGGGGGGAAAACAAAACCATGCTCCTGCTTGAATTATTTAAGCTTTGTCATGATCATAAGTGACAAAGATATTCATTTGCTTAGGATTTTTTTTTAAAAAATCACATGCCCTTCATCCTAAGGGAATATGCACAGACATTAACTTACAAAGGAATCCCTTTTCCACAATGAAGATTGTAGGCTAGTCAAACACAAGGTTCCCAAAACAGTGCACAGAGAACAAGCTGGAGGACAGAGCTAGGCAGAAGGGAGGCCTTCGCTGCCGTGGCCTCTGCGTTCTGCAGGCGGAGCTCATTTTATTTCCAGGCCTGTGGGTTAAAGTTAAATTGCATGGCTTATGCAAAGTACATAATTCAAATATGAACAAAGGTTGACTCTTGTCATTTAAAAAACAAAAACAAAACAAACAAACAAACAAACACCCATCAAGTCAGGGTACCGAATCCCAGAGGAATGGTTGATAAACATTTGGATTGGTTTGCATGTTTCTTAATGCCATTTATGGCTTTAAGAATTACAGCTGGTTTCATTGTGTACCTAATCTACATATCTGTAAGGGAACTCATGATCAGGTTAACCAGACAACTGAATTTTAAAAATAAATGTTTACCATGTATAACATTTTTTGTTTAAATTTTTAAAATGTAAAAGGCAAAAAAATATTTTTATGAGGCTGATTATAGTCAGGGAAAATATGGTCATTCTTTTTCTTTTTCTTCCTTTCCTCCTTTAATTAATTATTAACTAATATCTATGTTCTTTGAGACAGAATCTCATTGTGTAGCCCTGGCTGGCCAGGAATTCAACTGTGTAGGCCAGATTAGCATCAAGCTCAGAGATACCTGTCGGCCTTCTGCCTCCTAAAATACTGGGATTAAAGGTGTGTGCTACCTCAACCTGCAATAAAGTGATTTATCAATGACTTAAAATAACTTCGTGGGGCTGGAAAGATGTCTCAGCAGTTAAGAACACTGACCTCTGTTTCAGCAGACCTGGGTTTGATTCATAGCACCCTCACAGTGGCTCACAATCATCTGTGACTCTAGTTCCAGGGGATCCAGTATACTCCTCTGAACTCCATGGGTACCAGACATACTTGTAATACCCAGACATACATGCAGACAAAACACTCATACACATTAAAAAAAAAAAAAAAAGAATCTAAAAAAATGATGGACTGATATTTTAGGTGACATTTTGGAGAAAGTACATTATATTTCCAGTGACTGTATCTTATCTAGAGATCTGGCAAGAACTTCTGTATACTGGTCAAAACTGAAAATCATATTTAATATTTTAAGTATTTTATATTAATAAATTCTAGCCTAATAATACTAAACCTATTCTGTTGTATTAACTACCATCAGTTTTAAAGATTTTAAAGATCACTATCATATAGAGAGTAGGATTCAAATCTGAGACCAGTTGATTGAAAACCTGGACCTTCCCGCAACCCTAAGGGATGAAACTGTCTCCTGTATCTCATCTCCACTCTAAAAATTTTCCCACTGGGATGACCTCCTGGGGAAAGGTTTCTCACAGAGTACCCTACTCCCCTGTGGCTGTGGCAAGCCTTGTTTATATGAACCAGACCCAGGGAATTGTGGGTATCTAAGCTGTCACCAACCAGAGACAGCCTGGGCCCAGCCACTTGAAAAAAATAAAAAATTAAAAACAGAAAATCAAGTAGACCATATTGGGAAGTTAGGAGTAAAAAGCAGAACAACAATTTTGGAGGGAGGTTTGTCACAATTTGCAAATGTTTTATGATGCAAAGTAGGTGGGGAAAGCTTACATTTCTGCACATGCTATCATCTCATTGAGGAAAGTTGTTCTTCCATATTATACGTTAGGCCTGGGGTGTAGCTCAGTATACATAAGGCTCTGAGTTTGATACATACCACATACATACTGATTAGCTCTGAATCACACCTTTAGTAAGTTAGCTCGTCTAGTCGTTGTATTAAAAATTACAGCTGGCTTCCTCTTATACCTACTATGCTTAGCATTTATGAACAAATTTGTTATAGATTGTCTGGCTTTTAATCTAAATTAGTGATGAAGGAAAAAGCCTAGTTTCAACTCACCGACCGTATTTCTTATCTTGAAGAGATAATCAAGTGCATATTATGAAGCCCTTTCCTAACATGTATTTTTCCTTTATTTTGTTTTTATTGCATGTGTGTGTGTGGGTTATATGTGTACATGTGTATACACGCATGTGGAAGCCATGGCAGCCAAGACTGGAAGAGTTCAGTCTTGGGTGGTAGCTGCTCTTCAGGATGGATGTCCACCCTTTTCTTGTCTTGTTTTGTCTTGTCTTCATTTTGATTGTCTCATTTTTATTTTGTTTCTCACTGAGACCTGGGACTATTTCCCAAGCCCTCCCCAACTCCTACATATCTTTTAGTGGACTTAAAAAAAACAAAAAAGAAACTTACCTTACTGTAAGGAACAAATAAAGACATCATACAGCTAGGTTAAGGTAGCCACTCAAACAAACACTTGCCCAGTCTCAAACACTGTACATCTCCATGCATTTCTGTAGTTAAGAGGGCCCTCTGAGGCCATGGAGCTCTGCTTAGGATCTTACACTTTCACTCTCAACTACATTTTAATGCATTTTCTACCATAAAAACAAACAAACAAACAAACAACCTATGGCAGAGTTGAAAGTAGAAAAACATTTAGATTTATATCCTCTTGACTTATGTGTATTTTTAAGAGCTTAATTTTTTAGTAAGATAGTAAGACATTTTTCCTCAACTAAGTTTAGTGTTTAAAATGTATAATTTTGATGAATGAATGTTTAACAGCTGCTCCTTTCTTCCTTCCTTCTTTCCTTTCCTTCTTAATTCATCTCTCTCTCTCTCTCTTTCCCTCCCTCCCTCCTTCCTTCTTTCCTTCCTTCCTTTCTGAAACAGGGCTTTCTACGTAGCACTGGCTGTCTGGGAGACTACTCTCTAGACCAGGGTCACCTCAGATTCAGAGTTCTGCTTGCCTCTGCCTCCTGAGTGCTGGAATTCAACTGTTCATTTGCTCCTATCTAAAATCCCTTCCCCCCCACTCTATATATATAGTTTGTATTTGTATCTGATTCTAAAAGAGCCTACCCCAGCTTGCTTTCTAGGTTGGGTAAACCAAGGCTGGATTCCAAGCTTCCTGCCTCCTTGAGTCTGTGGCAGATTATTTGGATTAATTGGGAGTAATTTTGTAAGCCAGTGAGATGGCTCTCAAAGGGGCTTTCTTACCAACCTGCTCTACCCTGCCTGGGAATAGGAGAGATCGCCTCGCTCTGTCTAGTGAGAAGGGGTACATGAGTGTCAGGCCCGGGCAGTTGGAACACTAAGAAGCTTTCAATTCTTAGACACCAGCTTTCTACTTCCACCCATCAGCATCTGGGAAAGATCTGGTGGCAAGAACGAGGCAGCAAGCCTTGGGGACCACACAGAGGTGGGTACTCTGAGGAAGAGCTGGAAGCAGAAGCAGAAACCGAAACATGAGGTTTTCAACAAAGAAAAGGTGAACACTGTTAAGATGGGAGGGAGGCTGTGCACCTCAACCCGAGCTAGTCCGGCTGACGCCCTTGTTGGAACATTCTCAACAGGCGCCACCTTCATGCAGGACACTGCTCTGTCAGCTTTAGCAACCGCGTGATCCCTGCTTTTGTGTCTCAGTGCATTTGAAGAGTGGTGTTTGAAGAACAATATTTAGATGACCTTGAGTCTATTTGGGTCAGTGGCATTCCCACACCAGGCCCATTTACCGCCACGACCATCTGCCACTGACCAAACAGACAAACAAAAGGGTAGGCTAGTCTAGACTCTGAACTAGAAAGCTAGACAGGGAAGGGAGGCTGAGTTTCTTTTTTCTAGAGAGAATGATAATCAGGTAGAAAAAGAAAGGTGGGTTATAAACAAGATTTCCTGTGTATCTGTAACATCTCCCTCAGGTGAGAGAATCATCCTTTCCCGAGTGCCCCTCCCCCGGCTCTGACCTCCTGTGAGAGAGAACCATCTCTTCCCATATGTCCTTCCCTTTGACAACACATACTCCCAGACTGAACCTAGGGCAACACTGGTCTTCTCTTTTGTCAGATAAATGAGTTTTCAGAGTTTCAACTGTGTACCACCTACCTCCCCAGCCAGGGCAGCTCAACCAACACATCTCAGTGTCATGGGATTGCTAGTTCCCTCACTACCAATGGCTTCTTCAGTTTGGGGGTTAGTAAGACGCGTCTGAAATTGGAGAACTTTAGTCCATGAGCGAGGGAATGGCCCCGAGGCCCTATGGAAATCTTGTAAAGGTTTCACCACTCACTCATCAAAGAAAAACCTCAAGATGAGAAGCTGTGAAACCTGCCCTTTCTGGGATAGGGAATGGGGTGATGGAAATGAAGGTCGCCTTCCAGGACTACCTCTGCCTCCAAAGAGTACCTCCCTATTTCCTCCGACCCTTGGTGCCAGAGTATATTTCACAGAATTCCAGGACAGGGAAGAAAGTTTAGAAATGTCATCTACACCCTCTCAAGTTCAAAGATAGTACAGTCATACCTTATGGCCCTGGCAAGCGGACAGAAACAACACTCCTCACTTCCCAGTTTTCTGCCTAATCCTTGTGATTTCTTAAGCTGGTTCCTTTTAAAAGAAATTCTGGACTGTCACCTAGATCCTTAGCTGTTGTGTTACATGAAAATGGCCAGATGCCACAAGAAGAGGATTTATTGTGTGCGTCTGAATTCCTCTCCAAGGAAAATACATTTGCATCTTTTAAAAAACTCAACTAAATAACTCTAAACAAAAACATAAATATAAGTTCAAGATTCCTTGGGGCCAAGTGCCTCTGGTACTTGGGTAGTATCAGAGAACCAGGCTTAATTGCTGTAAGTCAATCATTCTAAATTTAGCCGGTTGAAGTCACCTTTCTTCTATTTGCTTTGCAAAGAAACATCTCATGAGTTAGCATGAACAGCTAAAAATAAGCTGCAAGTTTCATTTTCTGTTGTTCAACATGGCTTCGAAACCAAACTGAGCAAACCAAGGAGATTCTTTGAATAATACAAAACGTCAGCAGTTCAGACTGCTTCCTTTCTTGTCCTGAAAAACTCCAGGCCTGAAAAACGCATACCTCTGTCCCTCTCACAGTCTTGAAATGACTCCCTCCCCGCCCCCTGCGCCACACACACACACTAATAAGACATGGCAGGAAGCTAGGGGCCGAGGCTAGTGGTGGGGGCAGTGGCTTGAATATGGGTGTATCATCACTTCCGCACAGGCTGTCACACACACTTGAGTCCAGCTCTGCCTGAATCTCAAGTGATGCTGGAGACCCTTCTGCAGGGCTGGGGAATAAATAAATAAACCGTGGGTTCTGAGAGTTCCCCTTGACCCAAATGCCCATGTTCTTATGCAATTCCATACTGCAGACCCAGGCAGCTCACAACAAGTTCAATTTCAAAACTCTTTTCAGGGCCAAGTCGGGCAAAAAGGTGTTCAACAGCAATGTCTATGCTTCAAAGGGAAGGCAGCCATTTCGCTCTGGAGCATTCAGCCGTGCTCCTCCTGGCAAGCTGCGCTGTGAAAAGCCAGCTCTCAGCTAAATGAGATTGAAAGGGGGCAAAGAAGGGTTAATCTCTCTCCATTAAGGAGGGGCCATTTGGTGGAGGTGAAGAGAATAATCTGTATGAAGTGCAGCACAGACAAAGCACATTCTGGAAATGAAATTATGATGCAGGGCAAGGAGGATGATTGTCCTGATTTTCACTGTGCAGCCATTTCTTAGATCTTGGGGGTCTTTACCTAGCTTTGAAGTTACAGCCTCAGGGATGGGGAAGAAGGCATGCTCACACTGAGTGTAGGAATATGTGAGCTGTGGTTCCATACAGCTCGGCTGTCTGGGAGCAGAGGGGCGAGGCCATAGCTGCCAGGACACTGGATAGGCCTAACCAACCACAAATCAGACACGAGCCAAGTAAACAGCAGCAGAGTCGCTTCCTCTGGGTGGAGAATGCCCTCTGCTTCTTTTTTATTTTTTCATTTTGAAAAAAATTACTATTATTATTATTTTATGTGTATTGGCATGTATGCACGTGTACACACACGTGCTCCAGGATTTCAGAAGCACGTGGATCTCATGGAGTTGAACTCACAGACAGGTGTAAGCTGCCTCTGTGGATGCTGCTGGGACTCAGACTCTGCAAGAACGATACATGCTCCTAACTACTGAGCTATCTCTCCAGACCACCCTATTTTATTATATCTAATTGTGTGAGTGTGTGTGTGTGTGTGTGTGTGTGTGTGTGTGTGTGTGTGTGTGTGTGATGTGCATGTAGAAGCCAGAGGCATCAGATCTGGAGCTACAGTTATATATGGTTGTAAGCTGCCTGACATGGATCCTGGGAATCAAACTTAAGTCCTTTGGAAAAACAGCAAGTGTTCCTAACTGCTGAGCCATCTCCCTATTTTGGGGGAACACAAAAGACATTAAAAAAATAACATTTTCTTTCTTTTTGGGGAAGTGGGGAGGAGTCATAAGAAGTTACAAAACAAAACAAAACAAAACAAACAAACAAAAAAAAACATTAGAGAGGCAGGAGTAGGGAGTTGAAGTCCAGCCTGAGAGACCCTGTTAAAAGTAAGGGAAGAATAAGAACTGTACTCCCCCAGTGGTAGCTTACAAACTGTAGAACACTGACTCTGTGAGGTCAGGGATGGAGCTCATCTGGTTTCTCTGGTTTTTACATGAGCTCTGTGTGTTTCCGTAGTGCTGTAACATGCTTTCACATGAAGCATCAACACAATCAGGACACAGATTGGTCCATCACTACCACTCCCATGGCCTCCTTGAGAGTCAAACCCCCAATCCCGGACCCTAGCAGCCACCACGGAACTAATCTCCTTTCCTGTGATTAAGTTCTTTTGAAAGTGTTCTATATAGTTTGTAGCCCTCTGAGATGGGCTTTCTTTCACCCTGCGTAAGGCCCTTCTGATACGTTCAACTTGTAGGTAAAAAGGTGCCCTTTTCACGAGTGTTTCACACTCTACAGTTGGCTGTCCATTCACTTGTTGCAGACTGGCTGGCTGGCTTTTAGATCTTAGGTGCTACATGCAAAGCCTTGGATGTATACAGACATGGTGTGGACACAAGATTTCATTTCTCTTGAGTAAGTATCCAGGAGTGAATCTGCTGGATAGTATGCAAAGAATGTTTTACTTTGTAAGGAAACTGTCAACTGTTCCCAAGAATGGCTGTATCATCTTACATTCTCACCAGCATGTACAAGGCATCCAGTTTTCCCCTGCCCTGGCCTGCACTTGATGACAGTAGCATTTTCTATTGGAGCCATTCCAGCAGATGTATAGGGGCTTATTTTGCTGACCTACAATAAAATGGAAATAAAGTTTGGGGCTATTGAACCTGAGGAGGATGGTCCCTAAAAGGCTCTTACTGATCCAGCTTTCCTGATAACTGTCTACATGGCAGTTTATACTGCCTGGCATTTATATAATGGGAAATGACTAGTCGCTCTGACAGGGTGAACCTTAAGGTTTGCCCATTTGTTCCTGGCTGCAGGGATGGGACATTCCCCATCAAGGACTGCTGAACCTCTTTGAGCCAGTGTCCCCCTTGGACTAGTGGCACCTGCTTCTATGGGGTAAGGAGGGTGATACAAATTCATGGGGAAGAGACAGGGTTTTCTTTAGCTAGAACCTTCCTGCAGCTCTGGTCATAGTCTGTCTTCATAGTGGAGATGGGGCATGGAGTCTACTCAGACAGGGAAGAGTAGGACCGCCAGCGGTACACACCAATCAGATCTGTCAAACACTTTTGCCTTTGGACTTCATGCTCTCTGACCACATCAGACTCTGCAGTGGGGTGTCACTCTCCTGTCTGGATGTCACGGAACGCTGATTTCTCTTTCCCACTGGTTAGATAGGGAAACACCATTCTCACTACTTTCCTAGCCCAAGGACCCGGGCCTCTGAGTGACCAGAAGGCCATGTAAATATCAGAAGATGCCTCAGTCAAGAAAGATTTGAAGGGAGGCTGGAGAGATGGCTCAGTGGTTGAGAGCACTGTTCTTGCAGAGGGCCTGGGTTTCATTCCCAGCACCCACATGATGGCTCACAACTACTTTTAACTCCAGGCACAGGGAATTTGACACAGTTTTCTGGCTTCTGGAGGGCAGCAGGCACACGGTGCACATACAAACATGCCGGTAAACCCTCACATATATAAAATAAAATAAATCTAAAAAATAAGTTTACAAGAAAAAATTTGCAGGATGGCAGGAACATGAGCCTCACGTAGAGCAAACATGGTAAGGAGACGGATTGTCCCAGTCATTCCTGGGACGTCAGCTTTCATCAGCTGAACCCCTAATGCGAGGGAGATTGAAAACACCAGTAGAATCCATGCTTATCATGAGCTTGCACCCTGAAATTTGGACGAGAAAGCCAAGAATCTAGAGCATTACCAATGGGGACAAGGGCAGCCATGAGACAATGGGGACACGTGCAGATGTGGAGACATTTGGTGATAACAGCAGATTCTCTGGTGTCTAAGAAGGGAGATGGTCACACCTGAAACGCTACTGTTGTTCTTCGCCAGTTGATGGTGTGGACGTGGATAGGCACAGAGGAGCTACATGGAGGTTTGTGGCATCTGAGTGTGAGCGGGGTGTGTGTGGGGGGTCTGTGGGCAGTGTAGCAGTCTGAAGAGGCAGAATTTGAAAGGCAAATGGCCTGTGCCCCTTTCGGCAGCTGAGGTAGGAGAATGAGAGGAAGTATGGGGCTGTCAGAGACCATCACATGACTGGTGAGTGTAGGTTGATGGTTTCTGCAGTGTTGTGCAGATGGAAATGGACCGTTATGCTTCCTCTTCGATGACAGAGTTTTTAAATTTTGCTTGGGTTTGCTCAACAGGTTCTCTGCTATGACTGCTATTTGACCTGTTTCTAAGTTTCCACCCTCAGGTCCCTGCTATCTGGCCCGTGGTTCCCCCTTCCCTGGTGAAAAGGCCCAGCCACAGCACCTTTCAGATTCCTCCCACACCTCTCATGGCTTGGATCTTCCGCACATTCTTCCTCGGGTGGGATCACTGGGACTCTGCACTGAGCCCTTGCTTTGTCCTTTCAGTTTGTGTCTCCTGGCCTGAAATTCTCCAACATACTTAAGCTTGGAACTTATCCTGATGCTTCTCTGCCGTCCTAGTTTCTGTCCTTGGACCCACTGTGGCTCAGTTCTGAAGGAAGGTAGATGCTTTCTGCATGGCTGCCTATGTTCTGCTAAGTCCACTTAGGGCTCAGAGATCACGGGGGTCTGGCAGGACTAGGTGACCAGGAGGATGACCAGGGCTACTCCCAAGGTCCAAACTGTACATTTGAGTCCTGAGATATGACCCTGCCTATCAGAGAATACATCAAATTTCCCTGGCTGAGGCAAGGGGCTGCTTTAAGAGTTCCTTCTGACTGCTACCAGAAGGTTGGGCTTCTTTTGGTTCTTTGTCTAGTTCACCCCCTGCCAATAAATCTTTAAGTCCTTTTCTCACTTGGATGTATGCTATGGTTTTGGTAGTTTTTCCTCCAGAGTTTATGTGCTGGAGGCTTAGTCTTCAGGGTGGTGGTATTGAGGGAGGCTGTGGTTCCTTTAAGAGATGAGGCTCTGTGGAAGGTAATTAGGTCATGGTGGCATTGTCCACAGAAGGGATTGAGATAGGTCTAGTGAGCTGGGATTAGTTTCCATGAGAATGGTTGCTTAGGTAAGCCTGGCACCTCTCCTGGATCCCTCTTCTTTTTGTAGCAGGTGCTCCTACCATTCCAATGTTGGTACTCTGCTCTTAAACCTCCAGAACTATAAGCAAAATAAGTATTTTAATGCTATTTTTATGTATCAAGTGTTTTGCTTTATCAGTACAGAACATGACAACTCAGGGTTTCCTTTTTTTCTGTGTAATAAATGTCTATGGAATCATGCATCAACCTGGACACAACATGCAAGTAGTTCTTAGGCTTTGATGTGAATAAGAATTGGAAGGGTGCATTAAAATGAATATTCCTAAGATCTGAAAGGCGGCAGATGATACTCAGACATGGTTAGCTAAGGTCTCCAGGGAATGATATAGATAAATCTAGAAGGTCTGGGCCTGCTCTCAGAGCTTCTGATGTCACTGGGACCTAGGAGCACTTTGATGTGAGAACCCGAAGGGGGCCAGGTTCTGAGCTAGACACTGATGCTTTTCTGGAACAGGATTTGCCAATTAGTAACTTTAAAAACAGATCATTTAACTGCACACTTCAGTTTCTGGAGATTTAAACCACCCACAAGGATTTACTTGTAAGAGTGTTCACATATTTATAACAGTAGAGAACCAGAGGCAAAATATCCATTTTAGAAAGGGCTAAATTAAAATATGCCCACATAAAGATAACAGTCATTAAAAATCATGTTTTCAAAGAGTACTCAGTGAATTGCAAAAATGTTTACAATGTAATGTTAAGAGGTGACAAAAAAAAGCAATGTAAATATCAGAAGAATACACACAGGATAAACTGGAGAGAAATATGCTTATATTTGGCCTGGTGTGGCAACATGTGCCTTCAAGTCCTGTTTCTGGACATTGTAGACAGGAGGATTGAGAATCTGTGGCTATCCTGGGCTACACACTGAGATCCTATCTCAAAAACCCAAAGGCTAGGGGTGTAGCTCGTGACAGAAAGCTTCCCTCGCATGCCTGGGCTTGGTTGTTGGCTTTCCTGATGACTTTAATTTTCTTCCTGATTTTTCTTTAAATTTTATAGACTAACTATGAGCCTTATTTATTTACAGAGTGTATGCTTGCATGCTTGAGTACCCTGGAGCATGTGTGAAGGTCAAAGGACAATCTGAGGAGTAAGTTGTGTTTTCTACCATGTGAGTCCTGGGTTCAAACTGAGATTGTCAGCCTTAGAGGCAAGTGCATTTATCCACTGATCCAACTCATTGTTGCCCCCTCCCCTCTGCATCTCTCTAAGATACTTTTTCTGCATGTGTATGAATATGTGGGTGAAGGTTTTCTTTGAAAGATGTTCTGTCACTGGCCTGGAACTCACCAGGGATTGAGCTGTCTTTGCTTCCAAAGATCTGGGATTACACATGGACTACCATGCCCACCTAGCACGCTTTCTTTTGTGTGTTTTGTTTGTGGAGAGGGTCTGGGGATTGAACTTAGGTTCTTAATGCTTGCACACAAAGCACTTTACTAACTATGTCATCTCTCCAGCTCTTTAGAAAGAAGAGGAATTGCCAGGTGTGCTGGCTAACATCTGTAATCCCAGCACTTGGGAGGGGGAGACAGGGGGACTGCTCAAGGTTTGAAGCCAGCCTGCCAGCAAGGGCTACATCATTAGACAAAGGTCTCAACATCAGTAACAACAACAGCATCAACAACAACAACCATTCCAACAAACAGCAACAAAGGCACGTTGCCAAGAATCGCAGAAGAAAGGTGATTCAGAAAGAATTTTTCTTCTTTTCAAAACAACCCTACTCTCATAGCAACCTCCAAAGCACAGACACCAACACTGACCAGAGCTGTGGCAATTGTTCTCATGGGCGTGTTGACTCAGCCTTCAGGTTCCTACGTTAACAGTCTCAGCACGGCAGGTTGTGTGTGTGTGTGTGTGTGTGTGTGTGTGTGTGTGTGTGTGTTTTAAATGCTATTTTGGAGGTGAGAAGGAGCTTTAGAGTTCTAGTAAAAACCAGAGGCTTCTTGAGTTAAAGACAAAACCTCAAAGTCTTTTGTGTGGTGTTTTCCAAGCTGGTTCTTGACGAGAACTAGGGAATTTCAATGTGAGAAATGACAAAGCCCAATTACTATGCATTCTTAGATTTGGTAAATATGACGTGAGCTTATTGCAAAATTATCTAAAAGGAGCAACAGGGCATTCATAATGCTGAGCCAGGAGAAGGGAGCTGGCACTTGTGTGCGCTGAGAACTATAAAACCCCTGGGGTCAAAATAACCAACTGGCCCAGATGTTGCCCATATGAGGCTACTGTGTTCAGCTTGTCAGTGTTCATCGTGGATAAACAAGGTCAGGTGACCTAACTCTGCACGGACCGCGGTGTCTCCAATGTGAATTACACAACTCATGTATAATTAAAATGGAAAAACAATAAAAACATGAGATCAAAGTGAAACAAACTTATGTAAATCTCTTTCCGTGAGTTCTGTTTTGATGCCATTCAAAAAATGTCAAATATTAACATATGAAATGTGTGCTTGTACACAATCTTGTCTGGCTGGTGACGTCTCTGAGGTCACCCCCACTCCTGTTCTCCTAACAATGTCAAGTGGTTATGAGGTTCTGTGGCTTACTTTCAGACACTAAATGTCTGTAGTCGTGAAATTCTGGTAACCGTGGTTACTCGGTTTAGTGGTCACACACCTCTCCTTGTCATTCAGTGTAGCTAAAAACATCAGAAATCACTCCTGTATCAACTCCGTGTGCTATGTGCATTGAAGGGATCATATCAGATAGCAGCTGAAATTAACAAGCAATGATTAGTGTTATGGTTTGAAAATGAAACGTTCCCCTGTGGGCTCATGGGTTGTACATGAGGAGCTCAACTGGTGATAATCCTGGGAGATTCTAGAAACTTTGGCAGATGGAACCTAGCTGGAAAAAGCAGGTCAGTGAGGGCACGTCTTCACAGCTGTATTCTACCCTGGTCCATTCCTAGATCTCTTTCTGCTTCTCATCTACAGTGAGCTGAAGAATCTCCTCCACCACACATTTCCTGCTGCCACAATTCTGTTCAGGAGCACAAACTGCAACAACCATGGAGTGAACCTTCTGGAACCATGAGCCAAATAATGTATACTCCTTCAGTCGCTCTTCCAGGCATTTTGTCACAGTGTGAGAAATTAACGAACACAGCCGATCTCCTAAGCAAGTGGACCATGAAACTGCTCTTCCTGACTGTGGCCTTTGGCTCTGCGTTTCCTAAAAATCTCTGTTAAGCTGGGACTTTGAACCTTATGCTTATTCTCAACTTACTCCTTTGGGTACATTCTCACACTCAGCATAGTTTACTCTTGATTCTCTCATCATTCCAGCCAGACCCCAGCTCAGCAGACACAACCCTTAGTCTTCAACAACCCTGGAAAGTGGACTTTCAGAGACAGAAGTATGAAAAAAAAATCAACTTGTTATTTATTCAGCCCACCTTCCCTGATGTGAAGGAACTAACAACAATCTAAGAGGCTGTCAAATTGGCCAGTAGCAGTTCTTCCCACACAATGGACAGTGCTCACTCTTCAGGGTGGCGCTGTGGGAACCAGGGATATCAAGTCAAGTGCCAGCATTTAATCTGTTTAGCTGATATCAACCACAGAACTGTGCAGCTCAGGCAGAGACTTTACTGGATCCCTTTCCTGACATTTATCAGTGAGAAGAGAAGACCAACAATGGCTAAAAAACTACATAAAGTATAAAATGAGTTAAGATTCTCAAATAGAGCTTATACCTTTACCTCTCATTGTTTCAGTAAATGTTAGAGACTTTTCCTGAAAAGAATTATACTTTATACAAGCAAGAATTATACACTGGCTGTACTTTTCTATATTTTGGTGGGTATGCACTAATGTCCCCGCACAAGTCTTTTGTCCATATTAAAATATTTTTCTAATAATTTATTTGAAGGTCTCGCCTTAGAGGAACCCCCTCACTAGTTAAGCATTGCAGGGCCTGGTACAGATAGGGTAGAATGTTTCCCAAAGCCCTTAGTACCAGGAAGAACCATGGGTTCAGGGCTCTGGAAACAGTCCTTTACATCATTGCACCTCATAGTTGGAGGAGTAGAATCCCATTATGGATTTCCAGCTAATTTTCTTGACTCAAGAACATGAAAGGAACAAAGCCAGAAAAGCCCTAGAACAAGAAAATGAAGGAAGCAAAAACAAGGGGGAGATGCCCTTCCTGTTTCACTGGCCACCAGCAGCAGGGATGTCTTTCCCTCAAGTCTCGCTGTTAGAAGGGACAGAGGGATCTTGAGAAATTTCCCTCACTTTTCTTTGCCCACATGGCCAGATAAAACCTATGAGTATCAATTAGGGAATTTTATATACCTCATAATTTGTTGCTGTTGGTTTGAGATAGGATCTTGCTATGTAGCCCTGGTTGGCTTAGAACTCACTATGTAATAGACAAGTTGGCCTTGACCTCGTGACCAACCCCTCTTGCCTCTGTCTCCTACCTGGGGTTACAAGTGTGCACCTATATGCCTGTCACTCCACTATGTGTCTTAAGATTTATTTTTATTTTATGTGTATGCACTTGTAAATGTAGCCATTGATTCAGGTTCAGAAGGCTTTTATTCTTTGTCTAATTTAATCCCTGGTCCTAGTCCTGGAGCCATGGAGCAGTTCAGCATCCATATAATCTAAAACATTTAAGATGCTAGCCCAGAACTAGAAGGCTTCAGCCTTAGAGATTGAGCCACTCTGACTAGCTCCTTCTGAATTCAGAGCTGTACCCAACTTCTCTGACTGTACTGCTCTGCTCAGCTTCACTCTTCCTGTCTGATACTGTCTTCTGCTAAGCTGCCTCAGACCCTTCAGACTGCTTCTATGTCTTTGTGAGCTCTCACTGCCCCATACTGCCCCAGCCAGTCTCTCTCTGCTTCTCTGCCTTATCCTCAGTCAGACCACTTCATTGTCTCTATGTTTTGTCCTCTGACTTTCTGAACTGAGAGCCTGCTTTTCTAGTGAGAGTTGGCCATGTCCTCACTCTGACTCACTCTGCCAACTATTCCTCTGATATGTCACTTTGCCTGTCCCTCACTTTGACTCATCTCAGATGTCACTTCCTGTCTGACACTGACTCCTTCTGAGTTCTGCTTCTTGTGACTGTTTCTTTCTTAGGGATTAAAGGCGTGTGCTACCACTGCCTTCTGAATATTAGGGTTAAAGGTGTGTACCAACATTCTTTCTACCCTACTGCAGTCATGCTGACAGATTAAAAGATTAAATATTCCTCATGCACTTATTTGCCTGGAAGTATGTTTGTGTACTGTGTGCATGCCTGGTGCCCAAGGAAGCTAGAAGACATTGGATCCTCTGGAACTGGAGATATAGACAGTTGTGAGCTCCCATGTGTGTGCTGGGAACTGAACGTGGGTCCTCTGTAAGGATAAGAAGTAAGCCATCCCTCCAGCCAGTCTTCTACCATGCTGTACTCCTCTCCATCTTCTGTACTCTACAGTCTTATATTTGAGCATTTCTAAGTCTTTACATTGTGCTGGAGAAAATTGCCTTTTCCCCCAGAAATTCTCCACAGGTGTCTCTGGGACATGGCTGCTCTGTAGTTAGCTGTAGTTGTGTACCTGGGTTTTAGCCAATGAAATGTGAGGAAAGGTGATGTGTACCACTTTAACCCATAAGAACCTTGTGTTGGCTAGTCTTATGTCAAATTGACACACAAACTAGAGTTTTCTGAAAGGCAGGAACCTTAATTGAGAAATTGACTCCCTAAGATATGGCTGTAAAGCATTTTCTTAATTAGATCTAGAAGGGCTCAGCCCATTGTGGGTGGTTCCATCCATGGGCTGGTTCTGGGATCTGTAAGACAACAGGCTGTGCAAGCCACGGGAAGCAAGCCCAGTAAGCAGCACCCCTCCATGGCCTCTGCATCAGCTCCTGTCTTCAGGATCCTGCCCTGTTTGAGTTCCTCTCCTAACTTCCTTCCACGATGAACAGTGCTATAGAAGTATAAGCCAGATAAATCCTTTCCTCCCCAGCTTGCTGTTTGGTCATAGTGTTTTGTTGCAGCCATAAAAACCCTGAGACAAACCTCCCACAGACACTCTTCATGTTTTTTGCTTCTTCTACTGAGCAGCAAAGATGCTCACAGGTGACTTCAAAAACAACATGCTGTAGACAGCAGAGCCTCATTCAAACTTAGAGTTTTCTGTTTTTGTTGGTGTTGATTGGGGATCAAACCAAGGGACTTGAACACATCGGGCAAGGACTCTCTCACTGAACTACACTCCCCGCCTTGAATCTGGATAAATGCATAAGAGTTCCCTCAACTAACCTGTGCTGTCACATGATCAAGAGGTAAACTCTGTTTCGTTTGAGCCAATGTATATTTAGGGTCTATGATAGTAATTAGTCTTAAAAGACACATATCCTCTTTGACACAGCTGCTGTCACTGTGTGCAGAAGTATCTGTGCCTGTATTCTTTTCTTTATTATCTTAAAACTAAAAGAAAAAAAAAAGTAGAATTAGAGACCTAAATGTCAGGACTCGTCAGGGACAAATGAGACTCACCAAAGTATTCGTCACAAAGTTCAGCTCTTTCAACCAGAGGAACAGCAGGATGGCATTGCCCCGCCTCAGGACTGCCCAGTCTGTAAAATCATATTTAAAAAGTAAAACAAAAGACTAAAAAACATATATTAAAGTGTAATAGTTACTCTCAAAGGGTGTTAGCTCACAAAGAAATTTGTGTTTCCCATTAAATGACAAACTTCTATATTGCCTTAAAGTCAGACCCGTTTTTAAAATGCTCCCAAAACATTGACAGATGACAAAACAGACTTGCTGTGTTAAGGACAAGGCCCAGAAAATAGACGCTCCCTCGCGAGGAGACTTGAGAAGCCAGAAGCACCCAGATGTATGTCTATGCCTGTCTGCCCTGCAGTTCTCATGCATGTGAAAAATTGTTTTCCACGGAAACCGAAATATCCTGAGCAGAAACTTCCAGAACTCATAGATGAGTTTTTAGACGGCATTAACACAGATGCACTATGTTTCGCCTCTGCGCTTAACGTCCTGTGGCAGCGTAAGTGGAAGTGAAAAACTGTCAACGGGACAGCCATGAGAGAGATACTGCAGCCGCCTCAGCCAGAGTGCGGAGCGTGCGGATCGTGCTCTCCAGGCGGGCTGTGCTCTCTCTCCTTCCAGGGCTGCCATTTTACCCCCTCGCTAAGTGTCAGAATTCTACGTTGATGACATGCAGCATGTTTACCTAGAATGGGACTTGTTATTATGTCTGATCACGCCATAGAAGGTCTAGGAAACAAACGGTCCAGAACCCCAAACAAATACTTTGCCCTTCTTCCTGAACCGGGGCTCAGGTGGGCAGGGGAAGGGGAGAGGAAACAAGAAGCTTGCACCCAGTAGGTCATTCCCCAGGGTTTCAGCCTGAGCGGATTTTGTTTATGTGGCCTTGTTTGTCTCTGTGGGTAAGAGAGAGAGAGCAGGGCCCCGGAGGTTGTATTTAGAGGAGATCCCAAAGGCTGTTCCCACCCACCCACCCCCTCTTCTGGGTTGGGGCCTGCCAGACCTGGCTCTCAGGAGCAAGATGGTGCCCACAGCGTTGGGCCCTGACTGAGGGGCTGAGGGTGAGCCTTCACTTACTCGGAGGTGCTGGCTCCTCTGAAGCCCACACGCTGCCAACTCCCTGGGCTCAGGAGTTACCACCGCTTTCTTCCTCCGGATTCCTCAACTCCTGGTTGAGATCTGCTCCACATAATTTTCTCATGATGTCACTCATTCTGACTGCTTACATTTGGAAAGTTGATCTATAAGCAAAGCCTTCCTTAAGGCTTAAAAAAAAAGAAGAAAAAAATAAGGTGGGTTGTGGGGAGATGGAAAGAGAGCACAGCAGTGGCGTCCGCGATTTGAAATTTGCTGCAGCTATGAGAACCACTCCCTGGCCAGGTTCCTGGCTGCAAACCGAGGCCAGTAGCAGGGTGTGGGTGACGTCAGGGCCAGGCCTGAGTCATCGCCAGTGGCCCGGCTGCCCTGCCACTCTGGAAAGGACAAAAGGAACCTTTGATGTCCAGAGGCCCTCCTCTCTTGCAGGCTGGCTGCACGGAGCATCAGGCCAGAACATTCCAGCTGTCTCCCCACCCCATCCGCCCTTCCTCCTTCCGGGACAGTCCCAGACAGATTGGACAAGGCCTCCCTGAAGGACATGGCCCTTCTGTACAGCTGAGGAATGGCCACTCTCTGTAACCCAGAAGCAGGGAAGAAGGGTGGGGTTTACCCTAGGACCCTCTCACTTCTCCTGTGTCCTGTCCCTTGTGGTGCCACCTCAGGCCAGAGTCCTAATGGTATTTAAAGAGACCTAGAAAGATGGACTCACTGTCACCGTCTTCACTTCTGCTCTGTTCCTCCTGGCTCTCAGTGGCTGTCCTCTTAGAAGACAGTCCTACCCCAGTTTCTGGCATGAAGCTCACTAGGTACACCATGAATGAATGAATGAACTGAATGAATGAATGAAAGAATGGATGAATGAAAACTAAAATGTGGACAGCACATATTGACAACTTACAGTGAGCGTTTAAGTCTCTATTGTGAGTACTTTATTACAGTATTTCACTTATTATTGTGACAAAGCTGTGATTCCTACTACATCTGTAGATGAGGAAATGGGTGCTCAGAGAGGTAAAGACACTTCTCTGAAGTCTCCCAGCATATCAGTGGCAGAGCCTCCATGTTGAAAGGCTGGGGTAAATGAAGGCGTACTGACTGATGGGCTTTCCAGGAGAGAAAAGATAGGAATAGAGATGAGTCTTGAAACCTGACCCAAGACTCGCAAGAGCAAGCAGGTGTGTTCTGTCTAGGTGAGGTAGGCTTCCTGTCCTCTTGATGGGACAATGCCACAGCTGAGAGGCTAGAGCCAGAAGCCAAAGCCCAGAAGCCTGGGGGCCAGAGCTTTGGCATGTGGTAGGAGAGACACGGTGGGCAGGGCACCTCAGAGGGAGCCACGGCCACCTTGTCGTGTTCCTGGACTTCGTGTTCCAGAGTGAGAGCAGCAGTAAGTTAAAGGGATAAGACTGTGCAGGTAGGAAAGCTAAGGGGGAAGGGACACAGTGGTGTTCTCAAGAACTCGAAGACCCAGACGAGACGTTGAAACAACTGTGATTTCAGGGGACAAGAAGGGACCTAGGCCTAACAATGGCAGTCCCTTTCTTTTGCTATCTCTGCCCCACTGGGAATGGCGACCTGTCTGGGACACAGTGGGAGCCCCTGCTGTGCTCATGCCAAGGCTGAGAGGAGTGGCAGGAAGTAAGTCTGCTCAGGAGTCGGGTGCCTATCAGGATGAGTTCCTTGGCCCTTTCTCCCCTGTGGCCTGTGATCTGTTTTGTACTTTTCCATGACTCTCAAATGCCTCATTTTTCAGTAGAAAGACAAAAGCCAGGAATTTCCAGCCCCTAGGGAAAGGGACTGGAGACTTCAGTCTCAATAATGTGGTCTCTCAACACTTCCTCCTTGGAGGCAAGGGCAAGTTCTGGTCATGGAGACGTCCCTCCGCCGGCTCACAGAGTCTGTCTCTAACGGCCAGGGGACACTGTCAGGACCTTGTCCTGAGAGCTCTGTCAGACCCCACTCAGGGATCACACTTCTTTGGTGGGGTCTGGATCTCTAGGTAGGTGGAATTAGCAAAGAATTTCAGAGGAGAAAGCCACGTGCTTTTCCTCAAGGGACCAGTGATAGCAGGTCAGCTTCCCTGGCAGTGTCAGCGTAGAGCCTGACCTTGGCCTGAGGAGAGTGTCCTAGGTCTCAGGCTTTCATCCATCTCTTCCTTGTCTACAGACATGCCTCTGGGTGTCCCCCTGCTCTGTGTCCCCGGAGCTTGGTGGCCTAACCTACTCCACAGACACCCGTCTTTATTTCTTTAATAAGAAGTTTATTATTTCCCAGTTTACCTAGGGACAATGCCAACAGAAAAGGAAAGAAAATAAAGTGCAGAAATGATCAGTAAACTTAAGCAATGCAGATTCCTGCATTATAAGGTGCTGTGCCTTATACTGAGAGAGAGAGAGAGAGGAGAGAGAGAGAGGGGATACAGTCAGAGAATTGGGCAGACCATCCACTTGGAGATACAGAGAAGTGGCCCAGAAAGTTCTCCTTGCCTGTACCCAACCTGAGAAACCTCCTTCCTGGCTATAATAATATAACTGTATACTGCTAATTTTCTGGAAAACCTTTAAGGGTTCAGGGAATTCCTCAGGCTGGTCTATAGTTGCTGCCTCCAATTTCTCTCACTTCCTTCAGTCTTTTTAAAAATTTTTAATTTTTTTTAATTTTTAATTTTTAACTTTTTAATTTAGTATTATTATTTTTTTGAGGCAGTGTTTCTCTGTTGTAACTCTGGCTGTCCTGGAACTCATTCTGTAGACCAGGCTGGCCTCAAATTCACAGAGTTTGCCTCTGCCTCCTGAGTACTGGGATTAAAGGCGTGCACCACCACTGCCCGGCTATTTCCTTCAGTCTTTTTAAAAACACAGTCAAGACATAATTTACATAGCAGAAAGTTCATCCACTTAAAGTGTGCAAGTCGATGGATTTTAGTATATTTATATATATTTCCATACTCATAGTCTACTTTTACAACATTTTAGTCACACATGCCCTCCAAAGAAACACTGTACATTTTGGTCTAGGAGCCACCAATATACCTAGAGCTTCCAGCTCTAAGGATTTGCCTGCTCGGGACATTTCCCACAAGTGGAGTGATGCACTACTCGGCCTGTTGTTACTGGCTTCTTTCACTTAGTGTCATGCCTTCCAGGTGTACCCATGTTGCAGAGCATTTCCATGCCTGTCCTTTTATGTCTGGATAATATCCTGTTGCACGGATGGAAGACATTATCGTTGGATCAGTTGATGAAAGTCTGAATTGTTCCTCTTGTTTGTTTTGTTTTGGTTTGCTTTTTTGTACAATGCTGCAGATTGAACCTAGATTCTCACACACACCAGGCAAGTTTTCTACAACTGTGCTAGATCCCCAGCATCTTAAAAAAAAAAAAAAATTCCTTCCTTTTATTTATTTCAAGCTGGTCTTGAATTCACCCTGTGTCTCAGGCAGACTTTGAACTTTAGCGCCCTCCTACATCAGCCTCCTGAGTAGCTGAGATGCAGGTCTGCTGCACAGGCCCAGCTCACTTGTGATCTATCACAAATGAAATTGCAGTGAACATCGGTGTACAAGGTTGTTGTTGTTGGCAGTCTTAGTTACTTTTATCATCGCTATAAATGCAAGATAGGAAAACCATTTAAGAGTAGATCCATTGTGGCTCATGGCTTCAAAGGGTTCCGCCCACAGTTTCTTGGGCCCATGTTCTTGGGTACATTAGGGTTCTAGGAACATGCAGCAGGCAGAGAACAGAGAGGCGGGAGAGAGAGCCTGGGGAGATGGTTCAGTTGGTAAAGTGCCATGCACATGTGAGAACCATAGTTTGGATCCCCAAACCCATGTTAAAACAAAACAGGCAAGTGTGGCAGCCACCTGTAATCTCAGTGTTCAGGAGGCAGAGACAGGGAGGGGAATCTCTGGAGCAAGTGGCTGACTAGACTAGTCTGAATTGGTGAGCTGCAGGTCTGGTTAATCAATAAATGAAGTGGAAAGTGAATGAGGCAGACAGTATCAGCTTCAAGCTTTCATGTGTCCAGGCACACATATGTGCACGTGCCTATGCACATGTGAACACACATGCACATACATGATCACTAGTAGATACACATGCAAAACCAAAACCGAAGATGAAAGAATGAGAACAAGATAATTCAAGCACCAACATGTCAATAGATCTACCCGCATTGATCTACATCCCTCAGTTGGGACCTACCTCTGAAAGTTCCCAGAATCTCCCAAAATAGCGCCACCACTGGGGACCTAAGGCTTTCACATATGAGCCTGCGGGGACATTTCATTTTCCATCCATGACACAGATGGAAACTACACCTAACGTTTCTGAGGAACTGTTGAACTGTTGTGCAAAATGCCACCTCATTTTACACGCCCACCAGTCATGTGTGACGCTTCTGACTTCCCAGTATCCTCGTCACCAGTCTCACTGTCTCTCTTTTATTACAGCCATCCTAGCAAGTGAGCGATGGTGTGCCACTGTGGCTTTGAATTGCACTTACCTAATGACTCATGATGTGGAGTCTTTTCATGAGCTGGTTGGCCATTTGTTATATCTTCTCTGTTGTCTGTTCACATCCTTTGCCCACCCTTAAATGACCTTCTGTACCTTCTTATCTTTGAGTGTATATACATATATATATTTGTGTGTGTTTCTCATTGCTTATTTATTTGTATTTATTTTCAACATAATACTTTAATAAGTACTTGAGTTTCATACAACGTATCTCGATCACACCGTCTCCCACATCCTCCCTCTCATCCCTCCCTACACCTTCAAATAAAGAAAAAAGAAAATAATATTACAATAATTATTAAAATAATAACAACATTATTGTTGCTATTAAAATAAAATAATAATAATAATAATAATAATAATAATAATAATAATAAATTAAGTCAAGCCTTAAGTGTGGTGTGAACATGGATCATGGGCATGACCCTGGTTTGGGCTTTTTATAGTCTAAGTTTATTCTGGATATAAAAATCCTTTATCCAATTTATATTTAATATTATCTCCCTATCTTTAGGTTGTTTTTTCACATGCTTTAAAAATATTTATTATTTATTTTTATTCATGCGTATGTGTTTGTATGAGTAAATATCATGTGTATAGATACCTGATGTGGGATATTTTATAGTTATGGGATCATACTGTGTATGTGCTGTATGGGGGAAGGGTGCTTCCAATGCCTTGCAGCATGTAAAGGACTTGCTTCCTACACCTGCTAACACCTCTGAGCTAAAAACAATGGAGTAGCCCCCCAGATCTCCACAGGAACAAGTCATTTGTTCACCTTAATGCAGATGAAGGTTCCCTATCACCCTCAATGTTCTGCAGCTGGGTGATCAGAGAAGACTCTGACTCACCCCCAGCTTGGACACACGCTGCCGGGATAGGCTACATACGTATCTGCTGGCAGACCTTGAGAAGAGTTAGGTTCCGTTCATTTGTGTAATGAAGGCCTGTGTGGAGAGAAAAGGGAGTTTTGAATGAATAAAGCACCTAGGGGCTGAGGCAGAGGGAGGAGAAGATGAGCAGGGATGAGCAGGGCAGAACCAGGAGGAGAGTGGTGTGAGGAGGCTGTGGAGAAGATATGACATCAGCTCTCTGCCTAAGCCACCAGGGTATTGCATCCCTGAAAGTTGTCATGGCTCATTATTAATATATCGCCATCGTATTAATAAATAATACTTTAACTGATGCCCTTGGGGGCCAAAAGAGGGGCTGAAATTACAGGTAGTTGTGAGCCACCTGACATGGGTGCTAGGAATTAAACTCAGGCCCTCTGAAAGAGCAGCGAATGCTTTTCACCCCTGAGCTGAAAAAGATTTATTTTGTTTTTATTATTTACGTGTATGTATGCATGAGTATGTATGTGTAAGTATACGTGCACATTTGTGTACAGGTGCCCACAGAGGCCAGAAGAGGGTGATGGAGTCACAGGCTGTTGTCAGCTGCCCAGTATAGGTGCTAGGACCCTCTGCAAGAACAGCAAGGCTCATAATTGATGGAACATAGTTCCAGCTCCATATTCTGTTACATTTTTGATGAAGCATAAGAGCTTTACATTTTGAAGAAGTGAAAATTCCTGCTCTCTTTTATCACTGGTGCTTTTCACTTTGCAGTTGAGAAAACTTTCTCTAACCCAAGGTCACAAAGATGCCCTGTAAGCAGGATGCTTTGCCAAGAAGTCTTTTGTCCTGTGCAGCTTCCCTTATGGTTACATGCCGCTTGGACTTCTGGGAACTTTGCTTATGTTATAAAGGAGAGTGTTGGCAGTTGGAGTTGACAGCTGGTGGGATGGTTTGGAAGATGTTAGTTCAGTTCAGCTAGTTCTTTCTGCAGCTCCTGTTATGCAAGCTAAGGACAGCCGAAAAGGGCAATGAATTTCTCTTTCTTTCTCTAGATCTGTAAAGACAGCCTGCAAAAGCAGTGAAGATAGGAATAGTTTACAAGTTAGGAATCTGTCTCCGTAGCAGCTGGGGCAAGAGAACAGGTTTTCAGTTGCAATGCCCACCTGAGCTCCCTGTAACAGCCTTACAGGTCCCGTTCCCCCAGTTAGCTCTGCGAATGATTTTAGGTGATGTGAGGTGGAAGCCCAAGTTCCGTGGTTTTAAGTGGACGTCAAGTTGTCCCAGCATCACTTACTGAAAAGACTGCTCTCACAATGATAGTGCCCAATCGACAGCTGGTCTAAAACACAGTTTATTTAAAAGACAAATCTATTCTTTCCCCTATCAAATTGTCTTCACTCCTTTGTAAGAAACTGACTGTAATATTAGTGATTTTATTTCTGGACTCTGTTGTGAATTGGCCAGAGCTCCCTCCATGGAGCTCACCCATCCCCCACTCTCCAAATAGTCCCCACCCTCTGGCCAGGTTCCACCCCTGTACCTGCCCCCAGACAGGTACCTGTCCTGTGTCATCAGTCCCATATAATCCCGGTGAGCCTCGGGCTCCCTCTCTTTGGCCTTTCTCTCTCCCCATCTCTCTCCCTCTCTTGTCCCCTCTCTCACCTCCTCCTTGGTCCCCGCTCTCTCCTCCTCTTTGGTCTCTGTGTCTTTCTTCTTCCTTCCACTCGGAAGCTGACACTCCGTGTCTCACCACACCCCAATAAACCTCTTGCGTGAGACCCTGCTGCCTATTGCATGGTGTTGTGCACTTTTCTTTCACTCTTAATTTTCATCGTATCAATCCAGGTGCCTTTATGCTGGTAGCACACTACTCTGCTCATGGCAGATGCAGTAAGTTTAGAGATTTGAAAATGTGAGTCCAGCAGCTTTGTCCTTTTTCAATATCATTTTGGTTCTTCTGGGTCCCTTGCGTTTTACACGGTTTCCCCTCCCCACCCCTTTCTTTTTTTCTACCCTTCTTCTCCCTCCTTTCTCTTCTCTTTTTTCCCTCCCCTTTCCCTTTTCCCTCCCTTCCCTTTCTTTTCCTTTTATTCTTTCCTTTTTTATTCTTCTATCATTTTTTTCTAAAAGTGTTGCTTGCAGTGTCTCAGTTGGCTGTGTCTGGAGTCTCGGAAGCTTACCACCCTGTGTTCCGCAAATGGACCGTGAGCGCGTGTTCAGAGGTTCTTAAAAGGAAGTATGGCTACTTGTATGCCCTTGACCAAAGAATGGTCTCTTCATCAGGGAAGATTGTCCTCTTAAACTGAGCAGAAAGTTTCCTGAGGGACACACCACACACACACACACACATATACACACACACACACACACACACACACACACCACCACATGGGGGGTGGGGACGACACCTGCATAGGTAGTCAAATTGCAGAACCAACTGTGACAATCAGTGGACTAACAGGTGTCACCGCCAGATCATCCTCACATCCCCAGATTTGAAATTAACTTTTACCCCACTCCTGCATGGATCCTGTGGCTTCTCGTATGCCCTGTACAGTGTGTCGCAGTGCTCCTCGGGAGCCCTCTTTGCTCCCCACAGCTCCGACTGCCTTTCTTTCTCCACGCTTCCTATTCCAGCCCAGCCCTAACCAATGTTCCCCTGTTTCTGCTTCTGTCCAGTTGTTGTTTGTTTTCTCATGGGGAAGAGGCCAGACTGGAAAGGCCAGAACTCTAAAGCAGGCAGCAAGAAGAAAATCGAAGCTCACTCCAACTTAGTTATGACAATCACTTATGTCAGTGCTTAGTGTGATGTCGGATCCCTGACATAGGACAAGCGGTTGATAAGACTCAGCAGTTCTCAACCTGTGGGTCATGAGCCCTTTGGGGTCCTTTAAAGACCCTTTCACAGGGGCTTCCTAAGACCATCTGCATATCAGATATTTACATTACGATTCACAACAGCAGCAAAATTACAATTATGAAATAGCAATGAAAATAATTTTATGGTTGGGGGGTCACCGCAATATGAGGAACTGTATTAAAGGGTCGCAGCGTTAGGAAGGTTGAGAACCACTGCAATAAGTGCTGGATTTTTAATTTCTGTAGTCTCTATCTGAATTTCTGTAGTATGTTGTGACTACTTTTTTGGCTAATGGTGCAGGTCTAGAAGCTGCTGCCTAGTGGCTCCCCACACATTTGGGGCTTCTGAATGTTGAACTGTCCTTCCTGAATTGTGTCCCCCAAAGTCAGCCCCTGGAAACAAGATAATCTCTAGGGATCCCCGAGTGACACTAGGGACCGTATCTCCTGCCTGCTCAGTGACCAGACGTTGTGCTCCTCCCTATCTTCCACAGAACCTAGCACACTGCTTTCCTTTAGCTTATTTTATTCTTGCAGCACTGGAGATTGAACTTGGGGCCTTGTATGTGCTAGGCAAGGGCTGTACTATAGCCACATCCCTAGTCCTTGGCTTTTTAAAGTCAGAAAGTGGGGAGGGGGGAGGGGGGCACTCATAACTGTTTAACTTAAGTTCCAGGAGGATCTAATATCTCTTTTGACTTCTGTGGCACCTGGCATGCTTTTAGCACACATGCATACACACAGACAAAACATTTGCACACATAAAATAAAACTTTAAAATATTAAGAAATTGTAAGTGCTTAAAAGATGTTTTTAGGGAGATAATCAACCTTTTTTTTTTTTTTATTTGACTTTTGGCCCACTTCATAAGATGGAACCATACCCGACACTGCTAAAGTGGCCAAGAACCTGAGATTAGATAGGTCTACTTCCATTATTCTGCTAAAGGAACGTAGGAATAAAATAACTCCTAATGACATATTGCTATACCCTAGATCAGCACCTCCCTCAACCCCCATCAGAGAAGCTTCTTCTTTCAGTAGATGGGAATTAGCATTCAGACCCACTACTGGGCAATGTGCAGACAGTGAAAGATTCTGAAGCACTCAGTCCTAAGTGGCATGTTTTCATCTATCCCCCTGCCCCACGGCTCAGGGATCTGCGCAGAAGAGGCGGCAGATCGTAAGGGCCAGGGGTGATGGATGACACCAAGGTATCTTCCAGACACAGCGGGACTGATGCACATGTTAACTCACAGGGTGACAGCATGCAGAAGACCTGCACAGGTCCAACCCAGATGAGGTCCCAGCACTGAGATGGGAAAGAAGATACCTGGTCCCACCCTTAACTAAGACGCTATTTGCAATTGATACCTGCTGGCAAAGGGACAGTTATTTTTCTTCAATGGAGTGTCACTGGGTCTATATCCCCGTGCTCGAGAGTAGCTGGCCAACAAGATGAATTCCATGTTCTGTTAACATTTTTTCTCATTTTGTTTTGTTTTGGCATTTTTGTGCTTGTCTGTTTTAATTTTTTTTTATTTTTTGTATTTTTGAGAGAAAGGGAGAACGTAGAGTTGGCTGGGTAGGGAGGTTCTGGGAGGAGTTGGGGAAGGAGAACATGTTCAAAATGTATGAAAAAATTTATTAAAATTTAATTAAATCAAAAGATGGTTTTGGGGGCTAGAGTGGTAGTCCTTCCCTGGGTTTGATTTTCCATGCTGAGAGAAAGGGAAGGGGGAGGGAAGGAAGGAAGAAAGGAAGAAGAGGAAAGTGAGAGAGAAGAGAGAGGTGGGCAGCTTTGCAGTCAATCCTCTCAGTTTAAGAGCCTGGAGGATGGGAAACTCGAGCTTCAGGAACGGAGTCCACCCCGAGCAAAGGACCCGGCCGTCCACCACCCTCTCGCCAGGGCTCCTCATTCCCACCGTGCACACAGCCTTATTCTGAACTCGTGTGGTATTTTCTATTTTCTGACACCCCCCCCACACACACACACCCTGTCTCCTCTCATTCTCTCAGCTACCCCAAGAAGTGGACGAATCAGACCCAAATCCCTGTTTGGCCACATATCTCCCCAAAGGACTTTAGATAAGTTACTAAATGTATAACACTCATCTTCTCCCCAGCTCTGTGATATGTAAAACCAGAGAGTCTGAAGAACTTGACCAACCTCACACAGTCTGGAATTGGCAGGATCAAGAAGAGAGCTAGAGTTTTACCTCAATGCCTGGATATTCCACAGGCTTCCCTCATGGAAATTCTTTTCTTTTCTTTTTCTTTTCTTTTCTTTTCTTTTCTTTTCTTTTCTTTTCTTTTCTTTTCTTTTCTTTTCTTTTCTTTTCTTTTCTTTTCTTTTCTTTTCTCTTCATTTCTTTTCTTTTTCTTTCTTTCTTTTTTCTTTCTTTCTTTCTTTCTTTCTTTCTTTCTTTCTTTCTTTCTTTTTCTTTCCCTCTCTCTCTTCCTTCCTCCCTCCCTCCTCCCTCTCCCTTCCTTTCTTCCTTTCTTTCTTTGCCTTGCCTCTCCTCTCCTCTCCTCTCCTCTCCTCTCCTCTCCTCTCTCTCTCTCTCTTTCTTTCCTTTCCTCTTTCTTTCTTTCTTTCTTTCTTTCTTTCTTTCTTTCTTTCTTTCTTTCTTTCTTTCTTTCTTTCTTCTCTCTCTCTCTCTCTCTCTTTCTCTCTTTCTCTCTTTCTTTCTTTCTGAAGGATGAATCATCTGGCTGTTTCAGTAAAAATGTTTTAAAAAGCCAAGAGCATTTTGTTCCTCCCATTATGTTTTAAAACATCAGAAAAGCACAAGACAAATGGTGCTTTGTGCCTCAAGGTTAAGGGTTATCACTCCCAACATCAAAGACTATTTAAAGCAGGAGCTGTCAGAAGCAGAAACCAGTCTAAGCAGAGAGGAAGACTGAGTTCCTGCCTGCTCTTTTTGCTACTTCTGTTCTTTGCATAGCAGAGCCCTCTCTAGTGGCTCTGGTGAGAATAGCCTGTATCAATAGAAGACAGCTTCAGCTTTGAAGAGGGCAGAGAGCTCTGGGTTTCTCTGCACTGGTGAGAAACTACGATTCTCAAACAGAGGTGATTTTATCCCCTGGGGAATGTTTGGCAACATTTGGAGACTCCTTTGGGGGGTGAGACACTACTGCACTGGTGTACAGGAGCCAGGGGTGGTCCTGCCAACAAAGATTCATATGGCCCAGTATGTCAGGGGTGCTGATGTGGAGGAACCCCGGCCAGGTGGTGATGGTGGTTGCTTCATAGCTTATGAAGGCTCAGGCTGAGCATGCAATTTCTTTTTATTAACTATTACAAATTTGTGTTTGAATTTTTAAAAATTCAAAAATAATAATACTGTCAAATAAAAGCAATATGATAAAAAACTTCTGTTTCCCACCCCTTTCCACAATCCATGTTAGCATCCTTGAGAGTTCGTCACATTGAACTATATTAAAATTCCAGGCGGAGATAGACCAAAATGGCAACTTCCTTTGGCTAAGACGTCCACCCTTTCTCTGCGCACACACTGAAACAAGTGTTAATGCACATACAAGGGAGTCTGACTGCTGAAGTCAACAACGCTTTACAATACTTTAGAATCTTACTGAGTGGAATATCCCTTCATACCAAAGGTAAGTTCTCCCTGTATATTTCCAGGTCACTGGGATGCTTAGCTCTGTGGAGTTCAGACGATGTATAACAGGTATTAGAGACACGGAATGGAATGGTAAGTGCCTGGGATTTCTCTGCTATGTGGACAGCTTGGCTCGGGATTCTAACTTTCTGCAGGTGGTGCTAACTAGAAATGAATAGCAATATTTTGTTGTCATGTTTATTATTTTATGCCAACAACTGGGTGACTAGTGGTTCATACACCTAGAGGCTGGAGGACTGCCACAATTACAAGGCCAGCCTGGTCTACATAGTGAGTTTCAGGGCAGCCTGGGCTACAGAGTAAAAACTTGTCTTGAAAAAAAAAACTTTAAAAAAAGAACAGAAAAAAGGACTATGATTAGAAGAAGCAATGTAATATTATCTTTCTATTGACTTTAGAGATGAAATTTATATAAAATGGAAACTGAAATAAAAATTTAATTGCTACCTATTTATTTTATGTGTATGAGTGTTCTGTTTGTATGTACATCTGTGTACCACATGTTTGCCTGATGCCTGCTGAGGCCAGAAGAGGCAACTGGATCCCCTGTAACTGGAGTTACAGATGTTTGTGAGCCACCATGTGGGTGCTGGGCATTGAACCTGGATCCTGTGACAGAGCAGCCAGTGGTCTTAACCACTAAGCCACCTCTCCAGCTCATAAAAATACTTCGGTGTTACAAGATTGATTGGCATTGAGAGTAACACACCTTGGTATGGCTGGTCACATACCATTTAACAGTCATAACTGATAAACAAATAGGTGTATTTTCCAGGAGCTAAAAAAGTAAAGCAAAACAAAAAAATTTGTTTTCCTGTCAAAACAATTTTCAGTGCATATCCTCCGATATCTTAATTTCTATTGAATACACTGTCCAAAGTGAGACTGATCATTTTGTTGTTTTATATATTTTTAATTTTAGTAAATAATGTCTCCCAAAGTTGAAATGTCATACTCCACCTGGGAATGTAGGCATCAGTCTTTCCTCTCAGTCGGGATGTCGCTGAATAGCATCATTCTTTAGTTTTACGACTCTGATGGGCAAATCTGGCATTTTTTTTCTGACTAGCTTTCTGTCTAGTACTTTAGACCATAGGCTCTCAAACCAAACTCACTGAAGTGGAACCTGTTCCCTGACAACTAAGGGCTTGGCTACATTTCCATGGCCGAGAGTTTCAATACTTTCCACACGTGTCAGGTGGAGACAATGGGAGTCCCACCCATTAGAGCCGCTGTAGGAATTAAATGAGTTAATAAGCTTGGGAGAAAAGCGCCTGGATTGGGAAGCCCTCACCTGAACCGGAAGCTCTAACTGTATGTCAGAACAGGTGAATTTAAACAGCCTTTGTAAGTTTGAGGGCCTTTCTATGTCTTCTTTGTGAGCTTTCACTCCTCATCCTTTGACTGTTTTTCTGTGGACTTATTTATCTCTTACGAGCTCATAGGTTCTTTCTCATATTAAGAACATTTGGGCCAGGTGGTGGTGGCTCATGCCAGGAGGCAGAGGCAGATGGATCTCTGTGAGTTCGAGGCCAGCCTGGTCTACGAAACGAGTTCCAGGACAGCCAGAGTTACAACAGAGAAACCCTGTCTCGAAAAAACAGACAAAAAATAATTCGGGCACATGTAAGATATCAACCCCAAATATACCTTTTGTGCGCTGCCATTGGTCTTTCCACTGTAAGTGTAATATGTGTACGTAAATGAGCCATAAATCAAGTTTGTGTGTAGTTTCTTCTTTCTGTGCATTCTAGGCTTCACCTCTTTGATCTCTCATGGTAAACAGATGTATTTAAAATTTGGAAATGAATTTTATTGTCGCATTTATTATTACACTTTATGATTATGACTTGTGGTAGTGAGAACAGAACCCACATGCGTCTACGTAGGTTTTCCACTTCCTGTAAAGCATCCTCATCTGCCAATCTGCTCTCCTGCGCTTGGTTCTGAGCGTTCCCATATCCATTCCCTCTCTTCTCGCTCTGTGATCTGGCAGCATCTCCTCTGTTAGTAGAACATAGCAACTGAAGGTTACCCGTGACCTCATAGAACACAGAGTATCGAATTTTCCAGGCCTTCATTCTTTTGTCTTCGCCGTGTCATTTCACTCATTAGGAACGCCCGTCTTCAGGAAAGACTGCCTTTGCTGGGCTAAAGATGGATTATTGCGGGTTCTCTTTGTCCCTTGCAGCAAACAGCATTGTGGGCCCAGCCTCCTTCCTTTCCTTCTGGCAGTGCTCACAAGGTCACAGTGGCCAACAATGGCAGAGCTGTGCTTTCACATCCTACCCTGCAGCTAGGGCAGAGAAACGCATTGTGGTCCAGGAGAGGGGGCACACAATAGGCAGTCTATTAGATAGGTTACTCAGGAAAAAAAAAATCCTTCTTTTTAGATGCATGCTTCTGTAAGCAATTATATCAAGAGATGATATCCTTGGAGAGCAACAACATCTTGCAACAATGAAGGCGAAAAATATAGGCTCAAAAGTCAGTATGCTAAGTTGATGGAGAGAAAGTCAGAGACCTGGGTCCCTGGTAACATGGATGAGACGTGGTCCAATGCTACCGTCAGATTTCCTGCTGAGAAGACAGCATGTCTCTCTTAGCTGAGCCACCTGTGGCTCAGGGCTCTTATTTGCAAGAGATTCATCAGTGAACACTCATGCACTCTCACAACAGCTACCGACTGTCCCCTCATGGTTCCCATTGGCCTCCCAGCCTAGCTCACCACTTACACCATTCTCTCTGCAGAGCTGGTCTGGAGAATCCTAGCCTGAGCCTTTAGTGATATACCACACCACACGTGAGATGTCCAGAGCAGGGAGAGCTATCGAGAAGAAAATAGGGTGGTGACCGTTTCGGGCTAGGGTGAGATGGGGAGGTGGGAAGCTGACAGCTAAAAGGTTTGAGGCTTCTTTTTGGGGCCCTGAAAATGTTCTAGAATTACCACAGTGATGATCATTTGTGTCTGTGAGTATTCTAAAAGCCATTGGAACAGGTACTTTATATGGCATATTGATTTTATTTCAATGTAGCTGTGTTTGTTTGTGTTGTTGTTTTGGGTTTTTTGTTTGTTTTTTGTTTTGTTTTGTTTTTATTCTAGACACTGGTTTGTTGCTGTGATTAAGACCATGACTAAGGCACCTTGTGGAAGGAAGGGTTTATTTGGGCTTATGGTTCCAGAGGGATAAGATGCGTCACCATCATGGTAGGGAAATACGGCAGGAGGCAGGCATGGATGTTGGAATAGCTTAGAGCTCACATCTTAAACAGAAACTAGGAATCAGAGATAACTAACTTGAAGTGGCAAGAATCTTGAAATTCTCAAAGCATGTCCCCAGTGACTTGCTTCCTCCGGCAAGACCACACTTTCTAAGTCTTCCTAAACAACGCCAGTAACTGTGGACCGAGTATTCAAATAGATGACCCTATGGGGAATAGTCTCTTTCTAATCACTCCATTCCAAGACCCCTATAGGCTTGTAGGCATATCATAAAGCAAAATGCGTTTAATCTCACTTCAAAAGTCCCCATAGGAAGGAATGCTCCAGGAGAGGACAAAGGGTTAGAGACGTGAGTGTCCAGTACCTGATTGTGAGGCAGTCCATGGATGTCAGAGCAAGGGAGAATTATAGAGTTAGACCTGGAGCAAAAAAAAAAAAAAAAAAAAAAAATACGGGATTTTAGCATTGGGCAGAGGGGCTTACTGGTGAGGAAGCTAGGATTTCTGCATGAGGATTATATGCAGAGTGGGAGTTAGAAGAACTACCAGAGAGCTCCTGTGAGACACACCGAGTGTTAGTTCTGTGGGTTAGGAATTATTTCTTTGCAATAGTTCCTGTGGTAGGTTTTTAAAAGTTGCCTTTGAGCTGTAAGCACTGTGTATATATTATGAACGGAACTTCTACAATGGTTTATGCTTTGATATAATTTAATTTACATTGTTAGCAAGAGGGAGTGGAGGAAATGTTGACTTATGAAACCAACAAGCCCAGTCAGGAGGGTGTGAGTTAAAGAAATTTGGAATAAATTCAGACATGGTGTTGAGTTCATAAGGAGGTTATAGATTGCAGCAGCAGCAGGCTGCTGGGTATGTTGCTCTGCATGAACATACTTGCAGGAGGAACAACAGGGGTGTCCCCAAGACTAATGGAGTCCAGGACAGCTTCCAAGAAAGCATCCGAGCTGCTGGAGACAACAGTGATCCAGGATTGTCACATGATGCCTCCGGAAGCCTCAAAGCATTCAGTACCTCATTTGTCATGATCACACATTCATTAATGCATTTATATCAACTAAGGCACCGCGGCAGGTTCCAGCTTCAGTGACATGTGCCATGGTCTCTGTAATCCAGTGGTCAAGACAGATGTGAGACAGATGTGCAAAAACAGCAGTAGTTCGGTCATGGTTTTTCTTTCCTTCTCCTGCTTCCCCTCCCCACCTCCTTGTCTCTCTCTGGAAAACAGATACTGGTTGTTTTGGTAGGTGATTTGTTTGCACATTTTTTTCAGTGTCAACGTTTGCATTTTGGTTAGTAACAAGAGAGATGTTCATTTCAGTAAGACATTTCTAGAACTCCTTATCTTTATCTTTTGGAGTTTGTAGGTTGGAGTTTGGCTGAGATAGGGATGCAAACTGCAACCTCAAGGCAAAGTGTTTAAAGTCCCCTGAAAAGAGGGAGGATGAGAATTGGGTTAGAGGTTGAAGGCTTGACTTGAATTGAAAGACAAAGGGAGAGGGAGGAGATAAAAAAGCAACTGGGAGCAGAGAGTGATGGGGGCAGGAAGTGAGATCTGGGTCTAAGCATCCTTGGTAAGCAAAGGGATTTGGGGGAAGGAATGCTCATGTATCTGAAGGAAGCTTTGCTGTGTGTTGTGTTATGGGATCCCCTTCACCACGGTCAGTAAGATGCTACTTTTCAAGGTGCTGTGGTTTGAATGTGTCATTCAAAGCTCATAATTTGCATCTTAATCATCAATGCAGTGTATTGCGAAGCGGGACCTTTGGGGGTTGGCTGGGTTATGAGGGCTCAGTCTTCATGAATGGATTAGTGCCATTTTCAAAGAACCTAAGGAAGGGAGGCAGCTTTTTTTGCTCCTCTGTCTTCTGCCACATGAAGCTATAGAGGTCTCTGCTCTCTAAAGGAATTCAGTGTTCAAACCGCCATTTTGGAAACAGAGAATAGCCCTAACCAGTCAACATCTTGATCTTAGACTCTGCAGTCCTCGAAACTGTGAGAATCAAATAGCTAAGTCTGTATAAGTCACCAGGGCTGGGATATTCTGTTAGAGCAGCACAAATGGTCTAAGACAAGAAGTCAGATTTTTATTTACTTATTTATTTGTTTTTTAATTGAAAGTCATTACGATGGACTGTAACCTGTAAGTTATAAACCGTTTCCTCCCACAGCTGCTTATGGTCATGGTGTTTATCACGGAAGCAGAAAGAAGGCTGGAACAAGCAGGGGCCTGATTTTAACGAGTGCAGCAATGACCCCGTCCAGTGTGGCCACCCTCTCTGTGGGGAGAACTCAGACTTCACTCACTATCTCCTTGCAGACCTTCGTGGTAAAGACAGCACCTCTTGATAATTCTCTGGTCTTCTCCCTACTTCATGTCTCCTGCCTGGAATTCTTGCTTTCCATTCCACCCGTCTTTTCTTACCCTCATGTCTGGGTCCTCCCTTCCTGCCTCCATTGCCATTCCTCTGGCAGTCCAGGTGACCCTCCAGTATGTCGCTCTCATTTTTTGACATATTTCCCTTTGAGCTTGACATTCTCTCATTGTTCTTTTCGCCTACATAACTTCACTCTAAACATATGCTGACCTGAACCTGCTCTAGTTTTAATTCTGAGAGTTCCTGTTATCATCTGGCTCTTTCATAATCTACGCATACCTCATG
This sequence comes from Cricetomys ansorgei, assembly GCA_026225945.1. Taxonomy (NCBI): domain Eukaryota; kingdom Metazoa; phylum Chordata; class Mammalia; order Rodentia; family Nesomyidae; genus Cricetomys; species Cricetomys ansorgei. Next base: position 15,063,925 of record JAMJFZ010001100.1, read on the forward strand.
CGTCAGAGATATGTTTGATCATGTATCTCCAAAGGAAGGGGAATGCTGGCGTATGTCCCCAGATAACCATGTGATCCCTTCCTTACTCGTCAGCCAGGTCTCTGCATGAAATGGCAACTTCCCTGTATTAGTCAGGGTTCTCCAGAGGAACAGAACTGGCAGAATGAATATGGTTTACAGCCTGTGGTCCATCTAGTCTGACAGTGACTGTCTACAGTGGGAACTGCAAGGATCCAGCAGTTGTTCAGTCCACAGGGCTGGATGTCTCAGCTGGTCTTCAGTATGTGTGGGAATCCTGAAGAAGTAGGCTCTAGTGTGGGAAAGGAATGGACTTGCCAGTGTGAGTGAGGGCGAGCAGGCAAGCACCAAAAGCCTCCGTCTTCCATGTCCTTTCCAGAGGCTGCTGCCAGAAGCTGTGGCCCAGATTAAAGATGTATCTTCCCACCTCAAAAGATTCAGGTTACAAGTGGGTCTTCCCACTTCAAATGATTTAACTAAGAAAAAAAAAATCCCTCACAGGTGTGCCTGGAAGCTTGGGTTTTGGTCAATTCCAGATGTAGTCAAACTGACAACCATGATCAGCCTTCACACCGTTCCCTCACTCTTTCCCTGATTTATTTCTTTGCCGCTTGCTATTTACTTATTATCCCCAGAATTAGAAAGTAAGCACAAGGATGTTTTCTATATTTCCAAACATAGAATCATACCAGGTGTGTGTGTGTGTGTGTGTGTGTGTATGTTTCTATGTGTGCGTATGTAGAGGCCAGAGGTCACCTTTGAGCTTCTTTTTCCATGGCTCTCCATTTTATTATTTTTTTGAGATAAGATCTCAAATGGAGATCACCATTTCTGCTAAACTGGCTAATCAGCAAGCCTCCAAGGTCCATCTCTGGATGGTTGTCTTCCCCAATCCCCGCCACTGGGGTTACAGGAATGTACCACCCACACAACTTTTACAAGAGTGCTGGAGTCCCGAATCAGGTCCTCATGGGTCTACCCACTGAGCCTTCTCCATTGCCCTGGCATAAATTCTTATTGAGTAAATGGATTCCTGGTGGCCCTTGTTACTCAGTCGATATAGAACATATTTGGATAATCCAAATACACTTCTGGAAAGATAATCTCATAAAACAAGTTCATGATAAAATTCTGAGCAAACAGAGGTTCACATAGTAACTTCTCTTGCTGTTCCATAAGGATCAAAAAACAAAAACAGCAACAACAAAAAAAACCTTCAAAGTAGAAGCCTAATCAGATATCACTACGAAGTAGTTAGATGCTGGCTATACTTCATATTTAATATTTATAATATTCGTAATCATAATATTAACTGGACAGAAGCAAAGGGGGAGATGAGTGATAAGCATTTTATATTTATAGAGAGAATTATTGATTTTTTTGTATTTTGCTCTGCTGGGCTTTGATGGCATATTTGAGTTGACATTTGGAATGAGTGTACATTATATGACTCTTTAAAAATTATAATTATCAGAAGAATTCACAAAACATGCATCAATCATTTAAGTGATGACGATAAAACATGAAATTGGCTAAACTCTCAAGTCAATAGCCATAAAGCCAGTACTCTAGAAGCCACCCCCATGTCCCTTGCTTCCTTTCCCCGGAGGTGATACAATCTGAACTGACTGTGTAAGAATTTTTTACTAGCTTTTCTTTATAACTTTATAACCCATGTTTTAATGTTTTTAAAGTTTTGTCAAAGCAATCATATACACTGTTAAGGAAAAAGTAAATAAAACCAATGTTTTTTTTTGTCTTCCTATCGAAGCAATCATTTCTGACCTTTTCAGACATTTCTTTCGGGTGATCTCTCCATACCGGAAACAGTGTGCTTAGATCACATGCGTGTGGTAACTGTATCCACTTTACAGGAACGGGAGTAGAGGACAGATCAGTTCTCATCAACAGAGCGAGTGTTTTGACTGTGCCCGATACATCCTTAGCAACACTGGAGACTAGAAGGCATCAGAGCAATCATTTGACATTTCAATTAAATAATTGGATTTTCACTCTAAAATACACTTGTCTTAGTTACTTTTATATTGCTGTGGCCAAAGCACCATGACCACGGCAACTTATAAAAGACAGCATTTAATTTGGGGTTTTCAGTTCAGAGTGTGAGTCCATGACCATCATGGTGGGGAGTGTGGCAACAGGCAGGTAGCCATGGTGCTGGTGTAATAGCTGAGAACTTACATCTTTCTTTTTTCTTTTCTTTTCTTTTTTTTTTTTTTTTTTTGAGACAGGGTTTCTCTGTTGTAACTTTGGCTGTCCTGGAACTTGCTCTGTAGACCAGGCTGTCCTGGAACTCACAGAGATCTGCCTGTGCTGGGATTAAAAGCGTGCAGCACCACCGCCTGGTGATTTTATCCACAAGCATGAGGCAGAGAGAGAACAAGCTAACTGGGAATGGTGTAGCAGAGAAAGAGTCAGTTAGCTGGGAATGCTGTGGGATTTTGAAACATCAAAGCCTACCCTACCCCAATTGCACACCTCTTCCCACAAGGCCACACCTCCTAATCCTTCCCAAACAGTTCCACCAACTGAGGACCTAGTTAATATTCAAATATATGAGCCTATGGGGGTCATTATTATTCAAACTACCACAATACTCTTAAGCAGGATATTGATTAAATATAATAATTGACTCTGGGGGTAAAAGAAAATTTACCTATCTCCCCCCCACCTTTTCTGAGTTTTTTTTTAGGACCCACATCAACAAGTAATAGAAGTAAAACTAGAAAGAACAAAATGTAGGCTCATGGAAGCAGTAAGGTTTGGTGAAGATCCTGGATCTCAAGAGCCTTTTGCCCGAATTGAACAGGGGAGGTCTCAGACGCACAGAGGACTTGGTACAATGATTACATAAACTTGAGGGCAAGGGTCATGGTAAAGGTTTCCGGAATGGCAAATGCAGACTCCAGTGGAGAAAAAGTCCAAAGAGCTATTCAAGAAAGCTAAATCAGGATGATTACTAAAACCACACAACACAGCAATTTTTCATAGTCACAACAATCTCTTTGTGGAGTGTGTGTGTGTGTGTGTGTGTGTGTGTGTGTGTGTGTGTGTGCCCCTGTGTGTTCACATGTGAAGAGCTGAGGAGGACAGCAGGTGTCCTGTTCCATCACTGCCCACCCTTGAGACAGGGCCTCTCTCTGAACCTGGATCTTGCTGGGTTTTTGTCCAGGCTTGTGCCAGCAATCCGCAGCAACCTTTCTCTCTCTCTCTCTCTCTCTCTCTTTCTCTCTCCCCACCCCCAGGCTAAAGCTGGGGTTACAGATGTGGGAGACCACGCTCTGCTTTACAGGGCTGCTGAGGGTCCAAACTCAGTCCTCATACCCTTCAGCAAGCCCTCTTACCCTCGGAACTATCTCCCCAGCTCTACAGACGGACTACACATCCCTAGATGAGTATCTAGTGTCATCTACCGGACTCCCTAAAGAGTCCAAGGAGCCTTCAGTTTTCTAAATGTTCTTTTTTCATTCTGCCGTCTTCTTTTATGATACAATGTCTTCTTGAGTTTCTCTGAGGATGTTAATTGGAAATTACTTCTCTTATGTTTCCTGTGTGTACTTTTCCTTTGGGTCATCTTTGTGTACGTGGTTATATATTTATTTTTACCCATTTTTATGTTGTAGCCCTTCTTCAAATACATGGCTATTTCTTTTGCTTTTTCAAAAAAATTTTTTTTTAATTTTATGTATATGAATGTTTTGCCTGCGTGTTTGTAAGTGCACCACACATGTGCAGTGCCTGCAGAGGCCAGAAGGGGGCCTCAGATCCCTTAGATCTGGAGTTACAAGTGGCCATGAGTCAGCGCGTGGGTGCTGAGAATTAAACTTGTGTCCCCGATGAGAGCAGCCAGTGCTCCCAGTCTCTGAGCCGTCATCACTCCATCAGTTGCTCTAACTGTAGACATGGAATGAGGTAATGAGGTTCTAATTCAGCTCCATTTTCTTTTGTACTTGGGTAGAGCTTGTTGCTCGACAGCTTTCCTATGTGGTGACTTATATCCGTCTCTTACTTGCTGCATAAACCAGACTAACAGTAACAGGTCCTGCTTTTGCTAAAAAGTCACTGCCCCCCCTCACTTGAGCCTACAGGGTAACTAAAAGGGGCATAAAGCCTGGCCTTTCTCTTTTCGTTCTCTGTCGCCTTGACTTTGAGTCAAACGTCAGACTCCTGCTCCGCTCTGCACACAAACTTCAGTCATTCAGGGAGTGTCTAAACATGGGACTCAAGGCAGGTCTAATGTATCTAACCCTCTTCAGGCTAAAGACACGAAGGTAGGAGTAACTAAGGAATTCTACTATCAGCCTTTACAGCATCCTGTTCCAGGTCGCCAGAAAGGCAGCTGAAAATCTCCAGTCTCTGTCCTGAAGTCACGGTGGATCCCAGGAATGTGAAGCCTCACAGATCACCCCATGATGAGGTCACCCCTAAAGTGGAAGCAGTTTCCCTCTGTTGGGAACCAAGGAGCAACCATCTTGTGGGAACTGGCTTATCCTCTCAAGTGAGAAGGACTTCTCCAGCGTCACCTTGCAGAATGAAGACCGAGGTAGAATACAGATTGATGGAGACTGTACGCCTCCTCAGTGTGCAGTGTGTCCTCTACCTAAGCCTACGGCTCCTGCAGGTCCAAAGCACTGAGTCTCCATTTCCCCAGCATCGCCATATCTGGTCAAAATGCTTCCCTGCATTTCCATTCTTACTTTCCCCCTGATTTCCAAGGCTAATGGATGGACCTGATTTATTGGAGTTCTAGAGTCCAGTCACTGGCCACTCTAGACTGGAGTAAGTGAATTAATGCATAATGTACTTATTACAGTGTAATGCAACTATCTGTTGCTTTTACTTTTACTCTGATAACAGGTAAAGACAAAGCTATTTAACAGGGAACTCCAAATGCCAGCATGTGGAGTCTTGTCTTTGAGAGGAGAGCGAGGTGTCTGAGGTTCCCCGTCTCCAACTGGCGGGGTACATAGAAATAGAGTGAGCCCTGTCTGGTTGCCAAGTGACCATCAGGAGGTCATCTGCTCCTCTGTGGAGTGTTATTAGTCACCATGGATCCAGATCCATTGTTCACTCAGCTGGTATTTCCAGATGGCCTGGGCTCCCACAGTTTTTGTTGAGAAAGAAGTCCCCCTGGCTTCTAGCCCCCAACCCGCCCTCATACAATTCAGGCTTGGCATCCACTGTCCTCCCTCTCCGACCATCCCTCCATCCACCATCCACCTCCAAAATGCTTTGGAGTCACTTCTCTGCTGTGAGCCCCCTTACTGTCGTCTTTCAAGTGTCTTTACTATTACTTTAGTACCATCTTGGTTAGGAGAAACCAAGCATGTTTAACCTGTCACCTTTCATCAAATGCTTCTTTACTGCCTGGGTAGGTACAGTTCCATGGTCCCATATCTGAAGTCCTGGCTCTTTTCTGTGTTCTTCTTGAAGTTGTAGACCCTTGACACTCCTGTAGGAGGAGGCAAGATGGTCCTAGCCCAGGTGACTTGCTTTACTGGAGAGCTCTTTAGAGATTGACAATGCACCACCCCAACTCCCGTAGATACTGTCTTTCTGAATTTGCAATTAGCAGCAGAAAGGATTTTAGGCAGAGGCTCAGGAAAGACGTTCCAAGTGATGATGGAAACAAACCACTTATGAGGAAGATACAGTCGCTGCCAAGCTCTGAAGTCCTTACGAGCATTCCTTTTACTGTAACTACTATCAGGTCATTCTTCCGTGCCATCGCAGGAAGTCAATACGCATAAGGGCTCCAGAATGAATGTGGGTTGTTCCTTTAAAATAGGGTAATAATTCCATTCTGAATGAGAGTCATTCACTGGCTCCCAATTCACTGTTACCATTACATTTACAATATTAACATGCTGAATAAAGGTAGTGGAATTCACGAGCCTTTAGGCATTTTAAAATTTAGGCAGTTGACCATACCTTCAACAGATGAAGAACTTTCAACCAGCTAGCCAGAAATAATAGTAAGTTGGTAACCACATCCCTGATTAAGGGATATGATAATAGCTGTTCATGTTAAAGGAATAAGAAATAAATCATTTTGGGCAATTTTCGGGATTAGGTGTGCTTAGAACTCATCAAAGGGTCACAGGTAAGCAGAGGCACTAGGCTCCTCTCCCCAGCTGCCACCTGGCACCTGATTTTCTTAGAACCCTTAAGAGTTAGAAAGTTGCTGGCAGTGTGCTACATGAAAGAGCCCATGATCCGAAAAGGGGGCAATACCCAACCCCAGGATGTCCGTCAGATAAAGCTGTGCATCCTGAAGATGGGCGGGGTTTGGAAAGAAGCTGTGTTAGAAGAGCGCAAGATGTAACTCTCTGAAGTACCTGGGGAAGAGGGCAGTGTAGCAGGTTGCTACTGTGCTCAGAAAAGAAAAATAGGAAGAAAGAAATACGCACCGCCCTTTTTGGTGGCCTGACTCTAGGAGAGCAGGAGCTGATAGTAAGCTAGACTAACGTCTCAACACAATATCCCAGCATGCAACTCACTATTTGGCTCTCCAGTCCTCAACCAATATATACTCTGAGCAAAATTCCCCGGAAGTCTAAGCTGCTCTCAATCACAAGGACAAGCTGCACACGGCAAAATTATGTTTTCCATAGCGGCACGTAAACAAATCACAGCCACCAGTAACGAATAGTCTAAATCAAACTCACTCTCATCCACTACCTCTGGGATGGGCACAGAAACATATTCCAAAAGCCATTCTGTGTTTTTGGGGAAACCAAGATCATAAAATTCCTTCAAAACGTCTCACTATGGGCAGGGATTTCCTGTGACCGAACTTAGAAACCACCGTCATGCCAAATCAGCATGCCAGCAGTTCCGCCCTTTCTCGATGCTGTTTTCCTCTTTCCACAGAATGTTGTCTTAAAAACTGCTGCACTTTCACAGACTGAGGGGCTTCTCAGTCACATATGTATTAATCACCATTTAATCTGAGCAGCAGAGATTGGTATGCATGCATGCAAGAAGGAATTTAAAGCAGAAAATTGGTTACACAGATGACAGAAATCAGAGAAGCTCAGATTGGTGACAGCAGAGAGTCACCCCCTGTCTGCGCTGCAGGAAAAATCTGAGGGGACTACTGAAGTCACTGGCAGCATTTGGAGGCGGGGTAGGTTTTTCTGGCTGGAGCCATCCCATAGTTATACTCAGTGGCACCATTCAAGGCCCAAAGGCTTTCCCTACCTTCCATCCTCCAGTGGTTCTCATGGGCTGAGTCCAACTACAGCCTCCCTGACCTGTAGGCCTGGGAGACCTGTCTTCAGGGGTTGGCACCTGCAGTGTAAAGTCATCAGGAGATGCATGGGAAGACGGAGCTGAAAGCAAATGGGCCGTGACCTGTGCCTTGTATTGCACACATTATGGATCCCCTTAGGTTAGATATACAATAAGGCACTATGCATTATACAAACATATGTGTGTGTGCTTCTGCAGCTCTCTGCATTCAGTCAAATGGGCCGTAAGCTATTGCTAATGTATCTGTCAATGGCATGATATTTTAAAATTCATAAGCCAGGAAGTTTACTGGCCATCCATCTATGAACGGAAAATTGTTTCCATTTTATTTCCAGTCATAAGACTAGGAGTGTCTGGCCCCAGACGCACAGCTTCCATTCCAGTGACTGCATAACACCACACAGCCAACGCACATACAGCGTGATCCGACTGGCCTTTAAATCAAGGCCGTCTAAGCTTAATGACATTTTGGGGTAATTTTCACAAGGACATAACGGAGTAACAGTTTGAAATGTGGGCTTCACAAGTGACAAAGGACTGCTCTTTGGTTCTCTCTAAAAGCTAATGGAGAAGTGCTGCGCTGGCAATTTCCCTCACCCTTTCCATCTGGCAGGTAGCAGGATAAAGCATCAGTCACGGACATCACCTTCTTAGGCTCTGAAACCTATAGGGCATGTGGAGAACCTGGAGTGTGGCCTTCTTTAGTCGAGAGTATCAAGCTACAAAGGAAACGAGAAAGACTGAGAGGCAGCAGATCTCTGTGAGCCTGTGATGTCTGACACGCAGAGAGCCGGGCTGCCTCCCCGCCCCCATGGGTACCTACTCACTTCCAAGGGTCTCACTGCAACCTTCCCTTTGCTCAAGAAGGCTTTAAATAAAAAGAAAACGGAACCCTGAGCTGTAGGTTGTACTTGCAAGGAGGTTACAGCTTGGAAGAACAAAAGGAAACCACACGCATACTAACTAATGGTAACAAAATTGAGTAGGAGGGAGAAAAGGAGACTCTATAATAAATTAGAGGGGGAGGGGCTAATGAGGATACATCCCAGGCAAGTGATTAGCCCTGATTCCAGCGTCATTAGGCTCCATCTTGTTTCAAGGATAGGCATAAAGAAAAAAAATCTGATAGCAGTTTGTGCTGCTAATATCCAGGACTGTACAAATCGTGCTTACTCAGACCAGTTAAAGCAGTCTCTAGGGTGACCTGGAGAGTCAAATGTTTTGAAAGGCCCTGTGATTTCAGCACATAGCCTCTGCTGGGAAGCCCCAGTAAGCCCCGAGCACAGTATGGCAAGGAAGACAACAGAAGTTTCTGGCAGAAAGATGGCTTTCCCAGCCAAGACGTCGCAGCACTGTTCAGAACAATGAGCCCAGCAGACAGGAGACTAGACTTGGTTGGGGGCGGAGGGTATTCTAAATAGTGCTGCAATGAACAGCATGTGTCTGCAGCCATTTCTACTTACAAGTTTTTATGTGGTCATATTTTTTTTTCTCTTGTGTGTATAATTAGGAGACGAATTTCTGGGTCATATGGAAAGTTTTGTAGCAGGACATTTTGAATAAGTTTTGTTGTCCTGTACAGCTTTCCTTATGGTTGCATGCCACTTGGACTTCTGGGAACTTTGCTTAGAACTTAAAGGAGGCAGTGGCCAGTCGGCAGTTGGCAGTTGGAGGGTTGGTTTGTTACAAGCTAGTCCTGCAATTCCTGATCTCCAAGCTTCAGACAGCTAAAGACAGCCAAAATGGCCTTCTCTCTTTCTCTTTTTTAAGGCTGCCAGCAAGAAGTGTGAAGATTTCTTTCTAGCTATCTTTCCTGAGCTAGAGGGTAAAAAAAGGCACAGTAGGAATCCGTTACAATTTACGAATCAGTTACAAATTAGGAGTGTGTTACAGTAATATTCTACTATGAACTTTAACCTTCTAAAGAACTGCCACACTCTTCCCAACTGGCTGTACTGTTTTAAAATCCTTCCAACAGTGTATGAAACTTCAGGTTTCTCCATTCTCAGCAATGTTGGTTACTGTCCGTCCTCTTTATTGCAGCTGTCCTAGAGAGACATAATATGTCATTGTGATTTTGATTGGCATTTCCCTGATGATTAATTATTTGAGCATCTTTTCACATGTTTCTTAACTTAAAATTTTATTTATTTTGTGTGTGCATGCGTGTGTGTGTGCATGCGTGTGTACAAATCAGAGGACAACACACAGGCTCCAGCTCTCTCCTTCTGCCATGTGGGTTGATCCGGGATTGGAACCCACGTCATCAGGTGGCTTTACTCACTTAGCCATCTCACCAACTCAAACCACTTGAATATTTTCTTGGAAGAAATATCTATTGGGGTTACTAACTAACCTTTTATTATTGAGCTGTACAAGTGAGTCTTCATATATTCTAGATACGAGTCCCCTTTTAGAAATAATTTGCAAATAGTTTTCCTATTTCGTGTGCTGTTCTAGGATGCCTGTGTGTGCGTGTGTGCACGCGCGTGTGTTCATGTTTGTACAGGTGCACGTGTGTGCATTAGTGTCTGTATTGTTCCTTCAGCATCACCCTCCTTGGTTTTTGGCTTTGTTTTAGTTTTGGTTTGAGACAGGGTTTCTCACTGTCCTAGAATTCTCCAAGGAAGTGAGGCCATCTGCTTTACCCACTGAGCCTTGCTGTAGCCTGCAGGCTGTTTCTTAATCTAATTTTTAACTATAGCTTCCAGTGTTCAATAACTGGATTCCAGTGACTCCTCATAGGTCTTTATGGCAAAGTTTTCAATCATCTCATTTACTTTCCATTCAACTCCATCTTCCTTAGAACAAGTCGAAGTGAAGAATATGAAAGCTGGGACTGGACGTGTCCACTCTTCATGTGTTAGTGAACTTCCTGTGACTATAACGGATACCTGACTAACTAACTCATCTAAAGGAAGCTCTGGGGATTCCAGGCATTGCCAGTTTGGTCCTGCTGCTGCTGGCCTGTGGTGAAGCTGCACATTTATGGTGTGGAATGTGTAATAATGCAAAGCTGCTCACACCATGGCGGACAAGTGAGCAAGAAGGGGCTGGGTCCTTCTGTTTCCTTCAAGTGCACACTCATAGTGACTAGAAGACCCCCCAGTAGACCACACCTCCTAAAGGTTCTTTGGCTACTTAGTGGTGCTATGGTAGACACTAAGAGACTTTGAGAGACATTTAACATCCAAATTACAGCAGCTTAAAACTCTATAAGGTATACTTGAGTTTTTTTTTAATGTATCTATCTGTGTGTGATGTGTGTGTGAGTATGTATATGAACATGTATGTGGGCACATGTGAGTGTGTGTGGATAGTTGTATGTATACATGAAAGTCTCAGTCTAATGTAGAGAGTCTTCCTCAGCTGGTCTTCAATCATCGAGACAGAATCTCTCTATTGAACCCAGGATTTCCCAATATAACTAGCCCTACCTAGCTTGCCTCCAGGAATCCTACATCTCTATATTTCGAGTTTCCACTCAGCATTTATGTAGGTTCTAGGCGGTATACGCTCTGGTCTCAGACTTGGGCAGCAAATGCTTTATCCACTGAGCCATCTCTTTAGCCCCTAAATGACTTATTAAAAATAGAATCTTTTATTTTATGTGTATGAATATTTTGTCTGCATATATATATGGGTACCACAAGCATGCCTGGTGCCCAGGGCATTGGATCTCCTGGAATGGGAGTTTGGATGGTTGTGAGCCCCCATGGAGGTGCTGGGAATTGAACCGAGGTTCTCTGCAGGAGCAACGAAAAATAAAATTTTAAGTAAAATTACTAAATCTTTCCTGATCTCATATTTTTCAGTTACAAATTGGAGAAAAGTTTTGGAATCTGTGCTGGATCCATTCCTATGCCTATTTCTTCTCTAACATTCAGGAAAATTGATAATAACAAAATGAATAGCCATTCCTGGCAGCATGAAGGGGCTCAGAGAAAGACACCGAGAGTAATCACTGTCTGCCTCAGAGTACTGTGGCTTACACATAGTAGTTACTAAACTAAATCCTCATTGAATCTATTAAGCCCATATCCATAAAAGTCACCAAGATGCTATGATAAATGTACATCCCTTGTGGATCCATTAGCTGATTTAGCACTTCCATCTGTAGGTCTGACAGGCGTCACAAGTGTGCCAAAAATAGAGCTTTTGGTTCCTAAATTTATTTCTCCACTCTCTGTACCATACTAGGTTTTCTAATTTTAATAGGCAACCCCCCCCCAATAAGATGCTCAGGCAAAATCCTAGGAATCAATTGTAACTGCCCTTCTTCCATGAAGGCTATTCAACTTCTCAAAAAGCCTTGTCCTGGGTCTGGGGAGATGACTCAGTGAGTAAGAGCGTGAGGACCTGAGTTCAAATCCTCAGCACCCATGAAAAAAGGCAGCACTGACCACACACGCCTGTAGCCACAGTGCTGCTGAGCAGAGACAGGTGGATCCCAGCTCAGTGTCCAGTCAGCCTAGCTGAAGTGGTGACCTCCTGTTTCAGTGGGTGATCCTATCTCAAAGGAATATGGCGGAGAGTGACAGAGGAAGACAGCATCTTCCTCTGAGTCCACATTCATGCATGGGCACATTACCTGCAAATCCATAATACTCACATGCAACACACACACACACACACACACCACACAGAGAGAGAGAGAGAGAGAGAGACAGAGAGAGAGAGAGAGAGAGAGAGAGAGAGACCCCTGTCCTTACCTTCCAAACACATCCAAGTCTGTTATTTTCTTACCCTTTCCAGAGTTCAACACTGTGCCCAGGCCACTCTATTCTCTTCCCTGGCTTCCTCTGATAGCACTTTCCTGATGTCCCCAATTCTACTCTACGATGTCACCTTGACATCATCTGGAATCACCTGGGGGTGGGCCTCTGGCATGCCTGTGCTGGGGAATAACTTGATTGTATTAGTTGATGTGGGAAGATCCATCTTAACTGTGGGTGACAACACGGGGTGGGTCTTAGACAGAATGAAAAAGGAAGAGGGAGCTGAGCACATGCAGACGTTGCTCTCTGCTCCTCGATTACAGACGCAGTGTGAGCAGCTCCTTCAATCTGCTACCTCTGTGACTTTCCAGTCGTGAGGGACTGTAATAAGGAAACGAGAGCTAAATAAACCCTTTTTATCTTAAGTTGTTTTTATCTGTTTTTTTTTTCCCCCATAGCAACAAGAAACAAAAACACCTGCCTACAGAGCCAAGATGATGCTATAAAATCTCAAGCAGATCATACAACTCTGTGGTTCACATTTCCAAAGACTACCCATCGCACCCACAGAAATCCAAATCCCAGCTCTAACCAGGTGATTGTGTCCAACTTCCTCTTAGTTTTCTCTCCCACGGGTCTCCAGTCTGGTCTTTTGGAATCCCTGGGCATTCTATCAAGCTCGTCCCTGGATTTTTGTCCACCTGCTGCCCTCTGTCTGTGTGTTGACTGTTCTTGGTTGTCAATTTGACTGCATCTGGAACTAACTAAAACTTAAGCTTCTGAGGTGAGAAGATACACCAATCCAGATCTTCCACACACCTTTTATCTGGGCCACAGCTTCTGGTGGCAGTCTATACAAAGGACATGGCAGAAGGAAGCTTGCTGTCTTTGCCTGCTTGCTCTTGCTGTCACTGACAAATCTGTTCCTTCACTAGCATTAGAGCCTATTACTTCAGGATCCCAGCTTATACTGAAGATCATCTGAGCCATCCAGCCTTGTGGACTAAACAACTCCTGGATTCTTGGGCCTTTTGTTGGTAAAAAGCTATTTTTGGACTAGCTGGACCTCAGCCTATAAGCCATTCTAATTACACACACACACACACACACACACACACACACACACACACACACACACACACACACAAAATCCTATCAGCTCTGTTCCTCTAAAGAACCCTGATTAATACAACCTGCAACACTGGCTCATCTGAAATCTCACTGTCTCTCTCCTTGTTTCATTCAGGTCTCTACTTCAATGTCATGATTTCAGAGATATTCAAAATCCCTCCTACAACTAATCAACCCTTAACTTTGCTGTGTGTTCATTTATAGAACTTAATGTTCCTAAAATTACAAGACGTATTTGTTTATTTTGGCCTTCACTTACACCCTCATTGGCATGCCAGGTCTGTGCTGGGAGAAGTCTTGCCTTTGTTTACTGATGTATCCCTAACGATCAGTACCATCTCAGTGTTTCATAGACATGCAACTCACACTGTTGAACTAACAGACTGTGTTGTAATTTATCATCTGATGGCAAGCACTGCTTTTGTCCAACTTACTAACCAACTAACTAACTAACGGATTTGTCTCAGGCAAATCGTATAATTTCTCCAGGTCTGTTTTCTCACCTACAAAATAAGGTAGCGATCCTATCTAGTCCTGTTATGAGTGAATTGGAAACAAGAGATGAAGCTGCTTGATATCAGGTGCTCAATTCACAGATCTAGAATTATACACAAAAGAAAACAGTTGCCTTGATGCTTTAACTGAAGGGGGGAATCACTGCTGTGGTTTGGATATTCTTTTTTCTTTGAGGCAGAATTTCTCTATTGTAACTCTGACTGGCCCAGGACTCACTCTGAAGGCCAGATCAGCCTTGAACTCACAGAGATCCGCCTGCTTCTGCCTCCCTAGGGCTGGGATTAAAGATATGACATAATAAAGATAATCGTCACTACTTCCTGGTGAATGCTCATTTTTAAATCATGTTGAAATTAATCACCCCTGTGACAGGACTGGAGCAGGGACCTTTAGGAGGTGATTAGGTCAGGATAAATTAGTGCTGCTGTCACAGTAGTGGCTTTATTGTGAAACTGAACTTTCTGTGCCCCCTGCCCACACACTTCCCCCTCTGCCGCATTCCGGTGCGGTGCCAAGGTAAACACTGGCACCAGACTCTTGGACTTCCCAGCCTCTAGCCATGAGTGAAAATAAACTTACATTGCTTATAAGTTACCCAGTATTAAGTTTGGATCTTAGATGTCCCCCAAGGTTCCTGCATTAAAGGCTTGGTCCCCAGAGGGATGCCGTTGAGATATGGTTAAACCTTCAAGAAGTAAAGTTTAGTGGGTTGTCTTTAGGTCATTGAGGGTGCTCCTGAAGTGGGTTGGAACTCTTTCTTCTTTCTCATTCTGGCCAAGAGGTAAGCAAACCCCAAGTACTCTTTGTTACAATGACTTCCTTGACACAGGCCCCAAAGCAAAGGCCAATCATTAGGACAAGACCTCCAAAACTGTGAGCCAAAACAAACTTTTCATCTTTATAAATTATCCTGGAAAGCTACTCTGTCTCAGTCATTTTGTTACAGAAGCAGAAAGAAGACTAAGATAGTTATCAGTCTGCTTTCTAAGTACCATAACTTACTGACTGCAATGATCTAGTCTGAGAGTCGCCCATGCTCCTTTAGATAACCTCAATGCTTATTGATTCAGCAAGCTATATTTGTGTGGAGCTGTTTGTTAATAGTGTCTTATATGGGTTAAACAAACATTTGTTCACAGCTTGCCAGGAAAAGTCACACAATATAATTGGTACCTGAACAGAGAGACTAAACCAATGATGGGTTTACAAGGCGTGCTTGTATGGCCCCTGCTACAGGTGATAAGATGTACAACTGAGACTGATCCATCTATAAATGGAGTGCTCCTGGGGACAATTCCCCATGTGGTAGGGGCTGGTGCACCTCCTTGATTAATAGCAGCTGAATGCCCCCAGATGTGGGTGATAAGATACACAACCAAGGCTGAGCCATCTGATGATGGTGTATACTTCATGGGAAACCTGGGTGGCCATATTCCTCTGCACAGTATGGGGTAGCCCACACCCTTGATGAATGGGACCTGCCAGTTGACAGATCCCCTCAATGGCTGATGCATGAGAAAAAATATTGCAAGCGTTGAAAGCAGGGCGCGTAGAGTGGATTTGGAAGCAGGCTGTGGTGGAGGTGTGTGGTCTTCGATGTGGTGATAATATATGCAGCTGAGGCTCAGCTGTCTTGGCAGATAGAAGTCGCCCATGTAATGGAAGAACTCTAAGAAGCCATGCAGACGCTGCTCTCCGCATCAGCCTATGATTCGCCAGGGGAAATGGGGAAAGGAGAGGATGCCCAAGAGTCACCCATGCTTCTGTAAGTAACCCCAGTAAACTCACTGGTTTAGCGGGCAGGATGTGGATAGAGTGTCTCTCTGGTGTGTTGTCAGTCTCCTATCTGATGTGAACAGATGTTTGCTTACATGTACTCAGGAACAGTCACACGGCAAAGGAGATGATTCAAGATGACCTCAGCCTTGGTCTCGTCTGGTCCTGTGACCAGACCACAGATAATGCTTTATTCGGGGTAGTAATTTCCTTTACGGCTCTCTCCTAGGAGATGTACTGATGTGGTAAAGTACCGTGCAGCCATTACAAGGAATGAGGCATGTCTCCATCTCTAGATGTTGAAAAATAGCCAAGACCCATTTTGGAATTAAGAACCCAATGTGCAAACGAACATAGAGCTACCTACACACCGAGGATACCTTTCTATAGCAATGTGAGCATACAGTGGTTTAAAGTGTAAGAGTGATTACCCTGAAGGTGTGTAGCCACAGACACTTCAGTTTTACTGATGATATTTGATTACAAAGGCGATGCGGGGACCGGAGAGATGGCTCAGCAGTTAAGAGCACGAGCTGCTCTTGCAAAGGACCCAGCTAAGTTCCCAGGGCCCATACTGTGGCTCACAGTCATATGTAGCTCCAGTTCAAGGCCCTCTTCTGCCCCACTTGGAGGCACCTGGCACACACATCGTGCACATACATACATGCTGGCAAAATATTCATTCAAAGGAGCTGTATTGCTTACTAATTAAAATTATTAATTTTAAAGTGTATTTGTTTTTATTTTACACATATGTGTGAGTACATGCAAATGTGTATAGGTACCATACTAGTGCCCGGAGCCTTCAAAATCCAGAAGAGGGTATCAGAGACTTTGGAATTGGAGACCCTGCTGTGGATATTGGCAACTGCACCTAGGCCCTCTGGAACAGGAGCAAAAGCTCTTAACTACTGAACCATCTCTCTAGCTCCTGAATTATTTTTAAATATTACCTGAGTGAGACACTCATAGTATATTTGAGATTAAATGAAATAATTTACTTCCCACAAGTCAGTGTTCTCAAATGGCACACCGAAGCCCTTAGAGGGTATTTAGAAATGCCGGGAGCAGTTTGGGTTGTTACGGGAACTTCTTGGGTGTTGGAGGCAACTGTAATTGAGTCCCTTAGGCATGGACTATGGTAAATGTCCTATTACGGGGAGTCTCACAACACTTAGATACCAGCAGCACTGGCGTGAAACTGCACAAAACTCAAGCGGGCTATACTTGCATATTAGTCTTTGATCCTACGAGTAAGGATTTTTTTCTTTTGAACTACTAAAATGGCCAGCAATTCAGCACACAATGCATCATTTAAGAAAGATGAAGGGCATGCAAGGGAGTGGTACCCGTGATGTCTGGGGTCCTGTAGACCACGAGACACTGACCCTGCCTGAAAGGGCAGCTCCTTCCCTGTAAAGAAAAGATATATAAGGACCTAGAGGATGGGGACAGACAGAGGTACTGTTCTCTCCTGTGACTCTCAGGTCAATGTAACGCATAGCCTTTGCAGGAAGGAAGAAAGAATGTGGGGGGTGAATGAGAGAACGGGAAGAAGGAACTTCAAGTTGGGGGCACACCTCCACACTCTCATGGAGGCGATACCTGAGAGAGCAGGCCTATACTCCTCTCAGTCACCGGGAGCCTCTTCAGCACTGTAGTCCCCAGGGAGCTTGCTCTCTAAGGGTTTCTCATGAAGTACACACCCTGGAACAGCACTTCCTAAACCTTTCCTACATTCAGTTCCGTGATACCCCACATTTAAGAAGGTAAGGCTTGGACTGCAAGCCAAAACTATTGCTCGCTTTTCAAGAAAGAAAAACACGATCTGTTCTGGGGCTGAGGGAAATGACTGTGATGGGCTTTACTGAGAGATGGAAGTGTGTGTGTATAACTTCAAGCTCAGGGCGGTAGATGCCAAGCGGAGTCAGGGGAGTTCTGAGACAGACAACTGTCCTGTGAACGAGGTCCCTCTCAGAGTATCCGGGCCCAGCCTCACCTGACTGATATCAGAAGCCTCATTTTCTTGTTCCTCAGCCCTAACCCCAACTCCTTTTATGGAGCTAGACAGCTCGCAATTCTGTCTTTTGTGCCTAAATAAGACTTTACAGGAGACCTGGCTGTACCCTGTCTGTTGGAGTCCTCCAGGCCTGTGCAGGCATGGAAACAGAGACAGGTCTCTTGTTGGGTAGACCTCCCTCCGAGCTTCAATCAGGTGTGGCCTTTTGAGAGTATCCAGAATTTGGATGGTATTTAAGCACGTTCCTACCACAGTCTAGGTGTTCTCTGTTGGTGTTGAGTAGAACGTCCACTCTGGTCCAAATTGTTCCTATTCTGACGATTTCCCTGTGCTACAGGTGCAATTGACAACGTGAGCTATGAATTTCCTCTATTGTTCGTCACATTTGCCATGGAAATGACAGCATCGGTTGCTAAATTTTCAGCACAGCATCTTCTTTGTTGTTATTATTAAATCAGTGTTTTTGAAACCTCAGTACAGAAGACATAAGTGAGCCAACTTCCCTGACTTCCCCTTTCCACACTCCCAGTGCTCCCTGGGGCTCTTCCAGATGTCTGGACCTTGGGAATGAGCATTCAGGCTGCTGCTCAGGGCAGCAGACCCTTCATCCTCGTTAAGCCAAACATCACAGAGTACTTGATGTATGTTATAGCCCTGCCCAAGTTCTGCAGATGTAGCAAAGTGGAAAGTACAAGCTCAATGGAAAGGATAGGTGGGCTAGATTGTAGGGAGCCACGGAGGCCCCGAGTTAGTTAAGTCCTGAGTGGATGTGTATTTTGACATGGGCATGGCCATGTTGAGGACACCAAGGCTTTGGACCCACGGGACACTTGGCAGTCCTCGGCAGTCCAGATATGAATGTTTATGGACGATCGGTCAAAGACTAGCAACTCCACCAAGGTTCTGGATTGCTGCTGTTAGAAAACCCCACCTGATCCCAGCTTTACTGTACTCGTGTCTGCAGGTCTGGCCTTTTTTTTATTCCCCTGAGGCCCCTAGCCAGGATTCCAGGACCCAAGCTGCAAGGGCATGGCACTGGATAAGACACATACCAACATCAACCTGAGCCCATGCCCAGCATGAAGTTGTCATAAATATATCAGAGCCATGGGCTGAGAGATGGAGAAGTGACCAGGGACTAGAGTGGCTGGGGCCGGGGCCCAGGGGAGCTGGGCCGAGAGGAGGGTTTCACTAGCTTAACCCAAAAGGAGAAAATGAAATCTGAGGAGGGTTGTGTAAGAGACAGAGCCAACATGGGAGGGAGTAAGAGTTTGAATGACAAGGGAGGAAATTCAATGCTTTTCAAGATAAAATCAATGATTCAACCAAGGGAGAGGACTTTCCAGTAGGAGGAGAAAGACAAAGAAGCAATAGTGAGATGCCAAGCTACTGAGCTGCTGTCTGACATGAGCCTACAGGAAAGCCAAGGGTCAGCCAGGGAACATGGATGACGTCTCTGATGTTCACCCTCTTCCCAAAAGGTCACAAGCTACCAGCCTGCTGACAGTAAGCTGTATTATCTTCCATTTGTCAGGCATCAAAGCTTGGTGACTCATCTGACGTCATCCATCAGAAGACTCCAGCGGCTCTGACTCATAGGCCTTCCCGCAAGAATCCTCTCTGGGCAAGGACATGTGATCACTAGACATGACCAGCCTCCCGACCAGGCCAGGGCTTCTTAGAACTTTCTCTGAATACCCACACTCATAAGAGAAAGAGCCACAACGATGAGAACCGTGCCAGCATCCTATGACTCTCTTGAGGCCGCACTCCAGCTGCTCCTAACACATCAATACAAGTGCACGCGTGCGCGCGTGCACACACACACACCCACACACACACACCTGTAGCAGGTGAGTACTTTGATGCTGAGCAGGACCTGTCGGAGCAGGGCCTTGTGTGAAAGGGAGCAGATGGACAGCCTCAGAAGATAGTATCACACCTCATTTCCTTTTCAGAAACCACAACGGTAGTACATTTGGGTTAGCCTGCTCTCCCTGACTTTGTTCAGGGACTGCCTGGAGTGAAACGGATTCTCCTTATAGGAACCAATGATGGATGGCTTTCATCCATTACTCAGCACTCAGCTGCTGCATGTTTACCTGTGTCACTCTTGCTTGGGTGTACATCAACATAAAAGCAAATCGGACCTTTAGGTTTGATGTCTTAGGCAATCAATCAAGTTGAGTTGGGGATAATTAGGAGCAAAAATTCTAAGAGATTGTGTCCCCAAGAGAGGCTGTTTATAGCTGAAGGTGCTCACTTCCTTCTTCCTTGATCCTTACAAGAATCTGGGGACATAGGAAAACATGCTGGTTGGTGGCCAGGGTGGTGGTAGATAAAGCTACTAGGAAACGAAACAAGGCAGAACATGGCCTCCTCTTCTTAGGTTCTCAGGTTTCAAAGGCTGGGCACTTTCAAAGAACTCTATAGATCGAGTCAGAAAAGGGCAGAGAGAGATTGTGCAGGAACATCCAGGTGCAGGTACCTGGCCGGGAAGGGGTCTTTCCTCTAGCAGGAAGGCTGTACTAACTTCCCAGTCCCCATCTCCAAATTCCCAGAAGTCTGAGGCCAAGGCATTCCGAGGCCTGGTAGTCAGGAGTGCTCATCAGCTGCAGTGGCAGCCAGTGACTCAGCCCTGATGGGAAGGCCAGTCCCCCTGGCTGGGGCCACTGTTACACTCAACCCTGGTCTCCAGAGGAAGGAACTCTTTCAGGCTGCCCTAGGCTGGCAGCCTCTTTTCCATGATAAACATACCACAGTCTTCCCGATGTTTGTTTAGTCCAGCTAGTCTAAGTTTAGAAAAAAAAAAATCACAACGAAAAGCAAAGCAAAGGAGTGTAAGTACAGCCGGACTTCCTGATCCACAGATTCTGGGCTCTTGGGCTCAGTCAGCAAAGTATCAAAGATATTCAAAAGCATTGCCTCTGTACTGATCAAGACCGGAACTTTTCCTTGCCAATATTTCCTTAGCGATACAGTTAGCAACTATTTACATGCTATTAACTAAAGGTACTAGGGGTGATTTAAAGTATGTCAGAGGATGTTAGCCAGATCTGTGCAAATACTGTACCATTCTATTTTTAATTAGCATATGATAATTGTACAAAATAGCGGGCCTCGCGGTGACATCTTCATACATGTAGATAACGTAGTTTGACTGGATTAACCTTCTCCGTGTTCTGTCTTGTCTGTCTGTCCTCTGGTCTCCTTCCTCTTCTTCAATGACCTCTCTTTTCCTCCCATGTCTTAACAAAGTATTTTGTCTTTCTGAGTCTGGACTGTTTTGCTTTAAAAGGATGATGTCCGTTCCCCTCAAACAGAGAGGGCAATTAGCTGCTTTGCATGTGTGCTGCTTTTTTTTTTTTTTTTTTTTTTTTTAACTTGGTACACATTAGAGTCTTCTGGGAAGAAAGCATCCATCACGGCGTTCTGTCAGCACAGCCGTTGGGCGTGCTCTTGATTGATGATTGATGTGGGAGGGCCCAGCTATCCCTGTGTAGGTAGTCCTGGGTGGTATAAGAAAACAAGCTGAGAGAGCCTTGAGAGCAAAAGTAAGCCAGGAAGCAGCGTTCCTCCACGGTCCCGGCTTCACTTCCTTCCTCCAGGTTCCTGCCTTGGCTTCTCCTGATGATGGATAGTAAGCTGTAAACCGGAGTAAACCCATTCTCCCCAATGCTGCATTTGGCCATGGTGTTTTATCACAGCAATAGAAAGAAACTAGGACAGCAGATCTTCTACTTCTGCTCTCCATACCCACCCCAGCCTCCAACCCCCTTAATGTTGCTTTACCTGGAACTGACACCTAGAGCTCTTGTATTCTGCTCAAGAAATAGTTAATCATTTGTGATTTGTGTATCTCTCGATTCTTTAAATAAAGCAACTGGCACTTGTGCCGTACTGGTTACGGACACAGCCTTCCACGCAGAGGCAAGTAGAGGTCCTCGGAGAAGGGTGTACAGCCATGTGTCATGGCGAACAGAAGAAGTCCTGAGGGAATGTGTATTGTTGGCTTGAGCACAGCCATGTTGAGGACTCCAGTGCCTCAGACTCATGGGAATTGGCTGAGCCTTTCCCGGGTCAAGCTCAGATGGCTGGTAAAGCCTCCTTCTGTTCTGGTCTAAGTGTGAATTTTGACGGTGTGAGCAGAGACTACCAACATAGCTTCCTCCTTTTGAGTGACTACAGTCTGAGACTGCTCCCCTACAGGTACCTCCTACTGAGATTAGTTAAGCCTGCTCTCTCCCTGTTCCACTGTATACCGTGAACCTGCCTCAATTCAGATGCATATAATAAACCTGCCTCTTCCACTGTGCTAAGAGTCTTGGCTGCATGCAGTTGGTGTCCTGCATCACAGCAAGCACAGTGTACCTGGTTCCAGCGTTGCCATAGGTGTGCCTGCCTGTCCCTCCTTTCTTCGACCCCTCATTGCCCCGGTTAGTTCAGTCCCTGAAGCTAGGCAGAGCACCGCAATGTGTCATCGTCACTAGATGCGTGCTGCTCAGAGGGCTGAGAGTGTATGCAGTTCAGTGATTGAACAAGCGTTTAGCATGCCGAGACCCTCACTTTTTAAATATTATGCATACATGTGTGTGTATGTGGGTATGTACATGGATTCAGGTGTCTACGGAGGCCAGAGGTATTAGATACCCCTAGAACTGGAGTTGTATGAAGATGTGCGTGCTGGGAACCAAATTCAAGTTAGACCCTGATTTTAATCCCCCAAACACACACACACACACACACACACACACACACACACACACACACACACAACTACATTGGTACACAGATTATAGAAGGGAATGGAATAATTGATTACTTTTCCTCAACATGTTAAAGGTACTTTTTAATTTTATTTATTTTTATTCTATGTACATTGGTGTTTTGCCTACATGTATGTGAGTGTGAAGGTGTTTGATCCCCTGCAACAGGAGTTAGAAACAGTTGTGAGCTGCCATGTGGATGCTGGGAATTGAACCCGGGGTTCTCTGGAAGAGCAGCCGGTGCTCTTAACCCCTAAGCCATCTCTCCAGCCCCAAAGGTATTTTTTAATCCCTGTCATTGAGTGGCATAAAGATGAGGACAAAAAAAAAAAACAAAAACAAAAAAAAACGTGTGTCTAGCTGTACTTTTGAGTACTGTGTGCTGAGCAGTATGCTGAAATTCTAGCAAAAACTGTTCTTGCCTTCCAAGGAGAAGATTGGAAAATCAGACAGTGTGTGAAGAAAGCGTGTCCTCACCCTTGTTCACTGCTGCATTTTCAGTGTTAAGACTAGTCAACTACAGAATGCAATGTCAGAGTTCCGGGTGACGACAGGGTTGGGAGGGGCACCCATGAGGACACTCGGAAGGAGGCTGGAAGGACACCTATGTCAGGCTGCAAGGCTGGAGAAGTCTGGGAAGAGTACAGAAGCCTGAGCATAAGTAGACCGTGGAAGAAACAAGGAAAGGGGAGGGCTGAGGTGAGCTGGGGAACCGGCAGGATGATGAGGTCGGATCGGCAGCAGACGTAATGTACCAGGCTGAGCAGCCCGGATTCATCCGGGGGTGACTGAGAGTCTGGAGGGCTGTCACCACGGAAGTATCAGGGTTGGACCATGTTTTGGAGTCGTCCCTGTAAGTGCAGGGCTGGGGGTGCTCATGGGGCTGGAGACAGGAGTTCAGCCAAGAGGGCAGCTCTGCGAAAGGGATGTGATACCTGGCTGCCTAAGGTGCAGAGATTGGAGGAAGGTCCAGATCCGGGAGACACTGAGACACAGAATCTGCATTCTGTGGGTGTTGAGTGATTTTATGGGATGAGCAAAGAGTCCAAGGTGAGTCTCTGATTAAGTAGGTAGGGGTGATGTCATCATTCATTAGAACAGAGACATTTTGTAGAATGGAGATTTTAGAAAAGCAATTGGGTGGGTTGGAGAGTGTTTATGCTTGGCGTACATGAAGCCCTGGGTTGGATCCCCAATAACCCCTGAAAAAGAGCTACGAGTTGGGCAAGGGTGGGAGCGGGGAGGTGCCAAGCATCCTTCCAGACTTGATAAACCTGCGGAGATGTGTTTCATCAGGTGGGTACATTTATAATCAGGCACTTTCTGCAGGTAAGCGAGGAATTACATGCAAGTGCACGAAGAAACCATCTTTGATGATGGTTGTGTACAGAGAGGTCAGTGAAGGAGATGAGGAGGCCACCTGAGAGGGAAGGTGCCACTGTTTGGGGTGGGAGCAGGGATGTTCGAATGCATGTATGTATGAATGAATGAATGAATGAACGGACGGACGACAGTGTGGAGACTTCTCATATAGCCAATATACAGTTTTCCCCACCACATACATTCCCCCAATTCCTTTTATTGTATTTCCTTACAAACCAATGCCAATACATCGTTTCTAGGCTGAAGCCTGAGCTTCATTCTGTTTCCTTAATTTTAACTCCGCTTCCTTTTGCTGTTCTATGACAGCATCAGGGTGGTGACGGGCACTTAGCTGTCACTCTCCTTCAGGCTCCTCTGGCTTCGTATGGTTTCTCTACTCCCCTTGTTTCTGATGACCTGGACAGATTTGAGGCCAAGCATTGATAGAATTTCCTTTCATTTGGATTTGATATATTTCTCATAGTCAAGGCAGGCAGGGTTCCCTCTGGCTTTCTTGGGGGAGAGGGGGCTGGGCGGGGGAGACCACAGAGGTGAAGTGGCATCAGGGCACATCACGTGACATGTCAAGGTAGGGACCGTGGACACCAGTCATCCCTGTTGGTGTTAACATTGATGGCATGAGTAGGTGTCTTTTCTTCTCACTAAAGTTACCCTCTCCCCCCTTGTCTGCACCAGATTCCTTGGAAGGAAGCCACTGTGCACACCCCATCCTGAAGGGGCAAAGGTGACGTTCTGCCTCCTCAAGAAGGAGGCACTCAGCATTTTGAATCTCACCCTGTTTTTCTGTTGTAAGAGAGCATCTATTTAGCTCCCTTTGTTGTCTTTTGGACACTCTTTCAAAAACGCATATAGGCAGTCAACTATGGGGCCTGATTCTAAGAAGATTTAATATTTCTGAATGTACCTAATGGGGCTGGAGAGATGACAGCTCACTAGCTAAAAGCACTAGCTACTCTTCTAGAAGACTCAGGTTTGATTCCCAGTACCCACATGGCAACTCACAATGATCTGTAACTCCAGTTCCAGGGGATCCAACCCACTCTTCTGGTCTCTGTAGGCACTGGGCATGCATGTGGTACACAGATATATATTCAGACAAAACATTCATACACATAAAGCTATTTAAAAAATATTTAAATGTATCTAAGTGTGCACACCTCTAAAGCACTTCATGGCAAGATCGTAACATGCGGGTCAAATGACTTCCCTTCTGATCTGGAGGTCCCCTTGAAGCAAGCCTCGATGGGTGTTTTCCAGGAGCCCACCTGGTAGAGACTCATGCCTGTCTACTTGTACTAGAGCCACACGTGTGGCTGGCTTCGCCACACAGTCGGGGGAGGTGGCCTTCACCTCCCCAAGAGGAAGCTATCAGAGGAAGTATTTGAGAAGTAATGATGGAGAGATCTTTTCACCATCTAACACAGACCCACCTTGTTCCCCAAAGAGCATTCATTCCCATAAACCAAACATCACACGCCACAGAGAGAAGCCAGGCAGAGTTGCACACTGACACAATGGGAAACGGGGCTGCTCTTTTTAAAAACTGGAACCCCAGCAAGCGTAGCTGCCATAGCAGTCACAAAACACAGTACTTGTATTGTTGCATAATAAAATTTTATAATTTAATAAAAAAATCATTGCACCCTGATAAGATAAGAACCTGTCTCCTTACGTCAGTTTCCTTCAGTGGCTGTGTCTCCCCCCTATTCCCACAATCCCCTGCCTCTTCACAAATAAACTGTTTTTCTTTCTCACTCTCTTCTCCTTATTGCCTGGACTTTGAAGTCCAATGTCGCGTAAACATTAACTTGCTTCTTAAATAAAACCACAAAGAGCAAACTGTAACCGGAGCATCTAATTTCCAGCATTTCCCAGGAGCTCCTAGGAGTCTGATTTCTCTCCCAGTATGTCCCAACTTCATAGAATTTATTTTGAAACAGTTTTCACTTATTTGTTACTGAAGTGCTTTGCAAAGAATAGTAGTGCCACCCACCATTTCCTTTTAAATGTAGTTAAGTCCAAGAGTGTTAGCTTAAAGAGAAAGCATGCTAAATAGCAGGAGAAAATGGCAAAACCAAAACCAAAACAAAACAGCAAAAAACCCCAAGGTTTTTGGCCCACGTGTGAGAGTCATACATGAAACATGCTGAACACTAGAACCTTAGCTTCCCTTCGACTTCGAGAATAACCCACGCAGTCTAAGGCGGTGCATTTTTTCCATCTGATGGTCCCTTTACTACCTGTATCACCATCAATAATTTGCTTGTTTGTTTTTAATACAGTCGTGGTGATCATGAGTCCCAGTTCTCGGGTCAAACCCTCCAGTTCACCCCGGCACGAGCTCCGTCAGTGTAATCTTTGGGAAACTGGCATCAAAGAGAAGCTTGTTTTTTTCTGAATTTTCTACGGAGATGCTTTTAGGCTTTGTTATACATTCTTTTGATTGGCCCCTCCCACCCCCCAAAAATGAGGCAGTTTGAAATTATAGTGAATTTTCCTGACATGGAGCACTTCCATATAAATTGCTATCTGGGCTGCTGAGGAAGCAATCTCAGCCTTGAGATTCTGACTGTAGATGTGATACGTTTTTATCGCTCCCTTCTGCATCCAGTGTCCATGCTGTTCAAAGCTGACTTGCTGGACCTGAATTGATCTCAAATATAGGAAAGATTGATACTAAGAGGGGAAAAATGCAGCAAGTTTCCTTTATCTTTTCTTTTTCTGAGTTACTTTTCCTTGACACGTGATTAAACACATGGAGCATTTGCCGCCGAATGACTGTGATTCATGTCTCTCAACAGCAGGAAGCTTGGTGAATTTCCCTAGCACATTGCTTCTGACTAGCTGACCTTTCCTAAATGCCGAACAGAACAGTTGTAGTCAATGCTATTGCCTTCACAATCAGCTTCCATTTATCCCCAAAACACCTGTTTGCCGACCCGAAACAAAATCTTGGTCAGCTAATTTCCTTTTGAGAATTAGCTTAGACACAGAACAAACGGCTGTTAAAGTCAGGAAGTTTTAACCGTATCTTAAAATATGGCAACTACTCTTTATACATATGCACTAGAGAGTACATTGTTGTTGCTCTGCTATTATTTTATCTTTTATTGTTTTGGAAGGGGATATTAGATTTAATTATTCTGGGTAGTAGTGCTAGCACACCTGGCTGGCTTTAAGAACAGGATGGCTATCAAAATGTTTTTCTAAACAGCATTAGCATTCTTTCTATTCATGCCCATCACCCAGTCCTTTCTTCTGTCTCTCCCAAACACGTATTGAGCACCAGGGCATCACACAAGCACCACAGTGGATGCTGATGAATCAATGACGCTCAGGCTCTATGAAGCTTATCCTGCTGATTTAAAATCTTTCCTCTTACATGTTCTGAAACTCATTCAGAGAAAAGACACTATTGGAATTCCTAGAAAAAAAAGCCAATACAGACAGCTTTTACTGTCACCAACCTTTAGCTGTTGCAGCTCATCTTCTTCTGGGACTCTGGCTCTGCCAACATTCTTCATTTCTCCAAGAACTGGATCTGGACAAGTTATTCTTCCTCCTTAGCATCAATAACATCAGATAGGAGTGTTTGGATGGACATAGATTGGACAGGAAGCAGAAAAGCTTTCTAGAAAACTCAAGAGCCCACTCTCATCTGATGCAGCTGCCCGGGTCCCCAGTTGCAGAGCCCAGCAGAAGCTACAAATGCACAGGAAATTGGGGAAAATCACATAAAGGCAAACCATTACATGGCACATGTAGGGAACACAGTTAAGAATTAACTCAAATTAATTGAAGGTTACAAAAGCAAGTGGTGCAACGGTTTAGTTAATAAGAAGCTACTCTCTAAAGCTGGGGCACTAGAAGCAAATGACTAAGGGCTTTCAGGGCTATAAGGGGCAGGTGGCTAGACAAAGAGTCCTATCACAGAGACAAATCACCGTGGGAACCAGGAGTGCGCATTGCATGATGGATGGAGGTTTTGTATATCCAGCTACCCATACGTACATCTGAACACATATATTTGCAAATACTTGCTGAATACCACTGTTCCAGATGACAGTACTGGGGATATTGAAACAATTGGGATGCATGCTTTTATGGAGCTTAAAACTCATCGGCATGCTGAAAGCTTATTGAAAAGTCATGGGGATCCTGGTGGGGGTGGCACATGCTTTTAATCCCAGCACTCGGGAGGCAGAGGCAGGCAGATCTCTACGTTCAAGGCCAGCCTGGTCTACAGAGTGAGTTCCAGGACAGCCAGAGTTATAGCAGAGAAACCCTGTCTCAAAACAAGCAAACAAACAGACAAAAAGTCAGGGAGAATATAGGGAAGGATTATGCTAAGAAGGCAGTGTGGGAACTGGGCTCTGATGGCTTTGGCCAGCTTCTTTGGAATACTGAAGCCACATGGAATAAATTGTCACCTACCCCCTTCTTTTCCTAGTTTGTAAGCTTTCACATTTTAGGTCCATGGCAGCATGTAACCCCTGACTGTCTGCACTTGCCTATGAACGAGCTTCTCGAACTGCTGATCGCCTCAGTTTTGATTTCTACAAATTCAGTTCATACCCAGAAATTTTCCAACTGCACATTTATTCAATATTCTCTGCCTAATTGATATCCATACATTTACAAGACTCCACTGAAATCCCTAACCTAACCCTGGAGACTTGGGCTCACCTACTAGGCTATGGTAACCTATTTAGTGTGCCTAGACTAGAAAGTAGTCAATTGTCAGAGATGAGATGACATAGAGCCCACGTGAGGCCACAGTGTAGTCCAGAGGCACGAACAGGAAACCTGCTGCTTCTAAAAGACTCAGAGTGAATCGGGTGGTGGTGGTGCGTGCCTTTAATCCCAGCACATGGGAGGCAGAGGCAGGCAGATCTCTGAGTTTGAGGACAGCCTCATCTACAGAGTGAGTTCTAGGACAGCCAGGTATACACAGAGAAACCCTGTCTTGAAAAACAAAGAGACTCAAGGAGAATTCAGGCTGGATTATGGTTTAGAGATGGTTTACTACTGAGTATAAGGGACTTTTTGTAAATAAAAACAGAGAAGGATCATTTGTTAATTCAGAGAAATAGGTATACAATAGATAACTACTCAAACGAGCTAAGGGGGAGATTTATTGCTATATATTAGTTAGCCTTCTGTTGCACAAAATGCCCAAGGAAATCAAGTTAAAGGAGGAAAGGGGAACATTGGCTCATGGTCTTGGAGGTCTCAGTCTGTGGCACCTTGTCTCCATTGTTTCTGGGCCTGTGTGGAAGCAGACCATCCTAGTTGGTGGTACCTGGTAGAGCAAAGTCACTCACCTCCAGGTAGTCAAGAAGTAGAAGGAGAAAGAGAAATGGCCAGAATCCTAATACGTGCTTAAGGGCATGCCCCTAATAACCAGCTTCTTTCAGTTAGACCCCACCTCCTAAAAACTCCAATAGCTTTAGGGACCCAGCTTTCAACACATGAGCCTCTGGGGTGCATTTAAAATTCAAATTACAATAATTCCCATGCTGTGCAGTCTTCTGTGCCGTGCTGGTCTTCTGGCCTGTTTGGGAGGAATATTCCACAGACAAGACATGATTTCCTTTGCTCCCTGATTTTTGTTTGTTTTTTGATCACATACTGTGATCTAGATAATTTTGAAGAGAAACTGATAAGTAAGATTCAACCCATTTCCTTTGGGATCTCACAATTACAAGTTTATAAACAAACAAATCAAAGCACCAGGTTGGGATTTCTGATATGGGATTCCTTGGGACCTCAGAGCAGGGAAAAATTGGTGTTTTCCAGGAAACCAAGGGAAAACATTATTGATGAAAATGAGTTTCAGAGAATGAAAGTCTTTCCAAGTTGGGAGGGGGTGAGGGGGCACTTGGCTCTCCTTAATAGGAAAAAAAAAAAATCTCAGACTAGTCTGCCACTAATATTTCAGTCTGGTTGGGAAATATCACTCTCACTGTAAACCGGTGAATTCCCATTAGTTACTTAGAATTAGTGTGGAATTCACTTACATGTGCCTAAACCAAAAGGAATTTTGAATCTCAGAGCCAAGGACTAAATCCTGGAGCAGTGTCAGAAGACCTCGCAACTGAAAGATTCAGCCTGCCTACCCCATACCCTTTTGTTAACCAATCTACTATTGGCAACTGGCTGAACCCAGGAACTTTTAGGGTAGTTAACAACAAGCTTCTTATTTGCTGAACAAAAAGTAAGAATGAGTATAAAAATGTATTGGTTCTCTAGAGAAACATAAGTGATAGAGTGAATATATATAATCCCATATATATGTATATGGGACTTACTAGAGTGGCTTACAGGCTATGTGGTCCAGCTAGTCCAACAATAACTGTCCACCAATGGAAAGTCCAAGAATCCAGTAGTTGTTCAGTCTATGAGGCTGGATGTCTCAGCTAGTCTTTAGTGTATGCCAGAATCCTGAAAAAGTAGAAATGAACTTGCTGACGAGAGCGAAAGTGCACAGGAAAGAGCAAGAGCTTCCTTCTTCTGTGTCCTTTATGTAGGCTGCCAGCAGACGGAGTGGCCCAGATTTAAGGTGGATCTTCCCGCCTCAAAAGATCCAAATTTTGGGGTGAGTTTTCCCGCTTCAAATGATTAAATAAGAAAAATGCCTCACAGGTGTGCCCAGCCACTCAGGTTCTAGTTAATTCCAGATATAGTCAAGTTGACAACTAAGAATATAACAAGAAGTATAGCAGAACCCTCTTCTGTACTTACAGGAGGCATTTCCAGAGAGTTCTGTGTGATGGCTGACTGGAGGGCTTGAATTAGTTTGCCTTTTTCTAGAATTCTAAGCCTCCGGACTTGAAGGTGCTACATTGAGTTTGCTAAGGTTGTCATAATAAAATACCATAGACTGGATGGATGATTTAGACCACGAAAGTTATTTTCTCATATTTCTGGAGGTTGGGAGCCCCAAATCACGATGTTCATAGTGTTGGTTCTCTCCGAGGTCTCTCTTCTTGGCTTGAAGATGCTTGCTAATAAACCCCCTTCTTTCCCAGGAGTTTTGCTCAGTCTTAACAGATCCCATTGGTCTTAAGTCACTTCCCTGAAGGCCGGCGGTTTCCATTTTATATTTATCTTGTCCCTCCCTGTCCTCGAGTTTCTTCAGTTTCGATCTCATTTGTTCTGTTTCTCTCAGTCCCTCCAAATGCTTCCTGGTCCCTCTCCTCTGCTGTCCATCAACCGTGGTCCTTCCAAATCCCTCTCAACCCCATGGGTGCTCCCTTGACATGCCTTTAGTGATTCCTGTTCTCCCATCCCTTCCCACCCTTCCCCTGCTCCCCAGATACCTGGAAAGAGATGCATGCATTTCAGTATTATACCACACACCCTGTGCCAATTCGGATCCCTACTGGGATTAGATCCTATGCACCGCACCCTCCAACCACAAGCCAGAATAAGCCCCTCCATCCTTACGCTGCGCTTGTTGGGTCTTTTTGTCACTGCAGAAAGAAATGTCCCTTGCCTTCTAACAAACTGAGCGAGGACAGACTGGACATTCCTTACAATACTCTCACACGCACCGGAGCTATACTGACCAACTAAACTTAGCAGAGGTGTGTGAAAGGCTGTAAACTTTATAATAAGTAAAGGAACAAAGGCGACAGGTGTGCTCCATTAATGGATTATCTTTCTGGAATGGGACTGCTTCCTTGATAAGCATATCTGTCTCGAGTACTTCAAAGAGATGACTTCTCTCTTTTTTGTTTTAGACAGGTTCTCACTATGTATCCATGGATGGCCTGAAACTCACCATGTAGACCAGGCTGGCCTGGAACTCACAGACATCCACCTGCCTCTGCCTCCAAAGTTCTAGGATTAAAGGTGTGACCACTATGCTTGGCTAGTTTTATATATCAACCTTCCCTTCATACTATTTTTTAAGCACACAGAGCTTCTTAAACTCTCCCCTTGTGATTGATTTCCCCCAACCCCAAGCATATAGGTTTATGAAGCACTTACGTGATCAAATATTTACTGACATCATGAATTTGTTTAAAACAATTATTTGCTGTTCATATAATTTGACCATTTATAAAAGACAAAAGCAAATATGCATAGCAAGACAGATGGGCCATTTTTTTTTGCATAAGTCATCAAATCTTTGCTGCACATTTGATACTGCAGGGTTGGAGCATATTCACTGTTTTCAGGGCTGGTTGGTATTATTCTGGTTTCATCATTGTCAATGCTGAGACTGTAATTTTGCATAAATGTAGTTTTCAAAAATCCCACCGTGGCTTCCCGGCCCCACGGTATAGCTCCGCCATGGTCTTAGATTGAAGAATCTGTTATCCGGTAAGAATGTACAGAATTCTCAGGAGCCCACAGCAGATGGGTGTGACTCAACTTTATTGGGGGGATGGGGTTACACATATAGCCAGAGGAAGGGTCCCTCTTATGCAGGGATATCATAAGAAACCCATTGGCTTAGGACAGTCAGCCCTATTTGCATAATGGGGGTCTCAGCCTAAAACCTAGGTATTTTCCAGGGACCAGAGGGAGAGACCTCATATGGTTATGTAGGGAGAAGTGCTACAGCTCCAGATAAACAAATCTGCCAGGTCGCATACCTTTGAAGGGGCAATGCCTTGCTGTGAGCAGGCAGCATGGCTGGTGGCCTATCAGAGCTGTAGAGGGGAGGGGCCGAACGCCTGCCTCAGAATGAGAATTCTGAGGTTCTAGGCATGCCTTCTATCTCACCTCAGCTCCTGGACAGTCCCACAAATAAATGCACAGTACAAAATAGCAAAGTATGCTACGGCAAAGTGCACATATATTGTAGGTTCAGAACCAAGGCTGTAGTGGTAGCCCAAAGCCATACAGCAAGCCTGCCACACATGTGGGATTCTTTACACATTTGATTTTGCATGAACCTTTGGTTGTTGTGCATTCAGAAACCTTCAGCTGCTGTCAAATGACTCACACATTTATTACACGATAGATGGGGTTATGACCCATAGTTTAAGCTGGGATTGGGGATTTAGCTCAATGGGTCCTCAGCTCTGGAAGCTAGGATTTAGATGCTTGTATAATTTCCTAAAAATGAATTTAGATTCAGAGTGTGGCTGATGGCAGAACTGGTGAACTGACTACTCAACTCTCTTTTACTGAGGGGTTTAGATGAGAGAGTCCGGCAGATGAGGGCGTCGGTGTTGATTCTTGCTTGACCCTAAGTGGGAGATGTACTAAGCCACATATGAGCAACAGGGCAACTTGTTTCTAAAGAAGAGAATGTAGTAGAAATTACAGAGCGTGATTTGTGAGGGTAATTATATCAAGGGTTCTATATTGCTTCCTCTCTCTTGGATCACATGACTGGGTAAAACTAGCTTTTACTCCCCATAGAGGGGAGGCCCCTGTGGTCAAGACCCCATTTGTCAATGGCCGTCTATACTCACAGTCTTGGAAGCAGAAGTCAGAACCACCTAGGTATTTCCAAAGTCTGACACACAGAAACTGTCAGATACAAGTATCTGTTGTCTTAAGTCACCGTGTTTGGGGTAGTTAGTTACACAAGAAAAGGCGCTGGCTATGCAGATCTTCCAAATGGTGCCCCATTTCATTACACAATATTTTTTAAAAACACACTTTCCAATTTTTGCTTTATAAAGACTTCCCACTTTTGACACACAGACTGTTAAAGGGACGTGTCCTTAGGCTGGGTAAAATGAATGTGTTGGGTCAGAAATTCGCCGCATGAAGGCCACCTTTGAAACTACGTATCCAGAAACTTTCATTTCTTCATGTAGGGGTCAGCCACTTGACAAGATGGTGACCCAGATAGCTGGTTTTATAGGAAGCAGGGGATCGCTCTGATTGGTCAGAACCAGAGTACAGAACTCGATTGGCTGGTTAAATGTCACGAGGAAACAAGCGTTTCTGGGAAAGCGAGTGCTTGACGTTAAACAGAGAGGCGAGGTCAGAGCCTCCACCACTAGGGGGCGCTGGGCCTCTCAAATACAGTTCATTAAGGACATTTTAAAAGTGCAATCAGCTTCCTATATTCTATCTCTACAAGTACCAAAGTACAACTGCAGACACGATTCGGTGCCACTGCCCTGATTCATTTATGCCAAGATGCCAACTTTATCCACCATTTAAAATGTAAATACCAATATAATATATGTAACTAAAAGTCCTTTCCTTGGGAAGATGTAAACAAGTTCTGCCCCTTTTTCTAAGGTCCCAATGGCAAACCGAGAAACGATTCTGCCGAAGGTCATCCTGGGGAACCAGTAAGTTCATAGGCTTACTTACAGAGCATGGGTGATGGGTTATTTCCGGGGATGTAGGTCCTCCTCTCCCAAAAGCCACACCTGGAAAGATTTGGTAGAGGAATATTTAATCTTTTAATACAGCAACATGGCTGCTCTGGGAAAGAATCATATTCATGGCCTGTGTGATCTTTCTGGAATGAAGCACATGCTTTTAAGTATCCCAATTCAGAGGGAAGTAGCAGCACACACTTTGAATTCTAGTTCTTGGGATGTAAAAGGAAGCAGTTAGTTCCAAAGTAGGTCACAGGTCTCAGTTTATGGTTCTCAGTTCAGAGTTCACAGTCAGTTCAGAGTTAGGAGAGAAGCAGCAGAGATGGAGAGAATGGAAGGAGATTGGGTCAGAGCATCCTAGTCAACTGAGAAGCAGAAAGTCAGAGGCAGAGTGAAGTACAGAGTGAGTACATGCTTTTAATCCCAAGTCTTAGAGTGAATCATAGTAAGGATTTGGCAGAGTGATGTCTGAGTTGTATCAGAGTGAAGGGCAGGCAAAGTGACAAATGAGAGGAAGAGTTAGCAGAGTGGGTCAGAGTGAGGACATGCTCAGATCTCACCATATAAAAGCAGAGATCAGAGATCAGATCAGAGAGTCAGGCAGTCAGAGAATCAGCCAAATAAGACACAGAGGCAGTACAGCAGAAGGCTTCAGCATAAGAAGAGTGAGTTTGGGGAAAAGAGTCAGCTAACAGCAAGAGTCAGTTTGAAGCCTAGCAGAGCAGTTCAGTCAGAGAAGTTGCAGGAGTCAGCTAGAGTCAGAAGAGTTCAGTCAGAAACAGTCAGCCGGCTCAGAAGGTCAGTTTGAACCAGCAGCTTGGAGAACAGTTTGAGCAAAAACAGTGAGTTGAATCAGCCAAATAGAAGAGTCAGCTCTGAGTAGAGAAGGAGCTAGTCTGAGTGAGTCAGTCAACAGTAGGTCTCAGAGGCTGAAACGTTCTAAGTTTAGGTTTTAGGTTTGAAGATTAGATTGTATGGAGGCAGAAGCCTTCCAAGTCTAGGTTTAAGATTAGATTGTATGGAGGCAGAAACCTTCTAAGGACCAGGGATTGACCTGGCAAAGAATAAACAATCCTCTGCCATGAACTCACAAGAATAATTAATTAAATCAATGACTAGATCAATGTCTACAGATTTTATCTATCAGGGATGAGGGCTTCCCTGAAGCTGCATAGATGCAGCCCTTCTCTCTCATCTTCCCAGGCCTATATACTCTAGCCACATCCAGAGACAGTAGGCAATTAAGGCAGAATTGCATATAACAAGTTGGTAGGGAGCAACTGGATATTCCATGGAAGGGTGTGAACAGTCAACAAGCCCAGTTGGGATAATCCTTTTTTATGGGAGCATAACTGAACTCTTGACTCAGAGGACAATCATATGACAAAACCTAGTTTTTTGTTTATTTGTTGTTGTTGTGTTATTTTATTTTGAGGGTTTCTCTGTTGTAACTCCGGCTGTCCTGGAACTCACTCTGTAGACCAGGCTGGCCTCTAACTCACAGAGATCCACTTGCCTCCCAAGTGCTGGGATTAAAGGTGTGTGCTACCGCCACCTGGCTCAAAACCTAGTTTTTTAATTTTTTTATTTTTTGCAAATCATAATTATTACTGTAAAAACAGGGCTTTCCCCCCTCTTTTTTTGTGGATGGGGGATTTGAGACAGGGTTTCATGTAGGCTAATATTGAACTTAATATGTAGGTAGGGATGACCTTGAAGGCTGTACCCTCCTGTCCTCAAAGCCCACTTGCTGGGATTACATCCAGTTCTTAAAAATAGTTTTGACCATGTAGATCTCCTAAAAGGGTCTGAGAGACCTCTACAAGGTTCAAAGAATGGAGCAGCATGGGGGAAAATACCTCTGAGTAGTCTGTTCTTCATGACTGACTTGAAGATTGTGACATATAATACACAGTCACATAGAACACACTAATATCAGTGGTTGTAGCTCCTTAGGTGTTAGGGACAGATGCAGTTGACTTAGGAGTTTAGAGAAAAGCTAAATCACTATGAGCTGTATAAACATACACAGTTCTGGACAGGGGTTGTTAATTATTGGTACAGAAATTATGTAGCACATGCAAGGAACTGGGTCAAGGACCTCAGAATGTAAAGGGAAAGCCGGAAACATGAATGGCAATGTGTGCTGGCCCATGGCTGTAATTCCAACATCCAGGAAGTCAGCCTTATCTACTCAGTGACATGGAAATCAAAAGTGAGGGCATGGTGGCTCACGACTTTAATTTCGGCACTCGGGAGGCCAAGGTAGGTGGATCTTTATGAGTTCAATGCTAGCCACAAAGTTAATTCAGGCCAGCTACTGTGACATAGTGAAACTCTATTTTTAAGGAGACAGAGAGGCATAGAGACGAGAGAGAGAGAGAGAGAGAGAGAGAGAGAGAGAGAGAGAGAGGGGGAATAACTCTAATGAGAAAATGAGGTGTTGGCAGCCTTTTTAGTGATGCACATTAGGCCTGATTTGGTATTATTCCCTTACCCCCATACTTGAACCTTCCCAT
Source organism: Cricetomys ansorgei (assembly GCA_026225945.1). NCBI lineage: Eukaryota > Metazoa > Chordata > Mammalia > Rodentia > Nesomyidae > Cricetomys > Cricetomys ansorgei. The sequence goes on from JAMJFZ010001100.1 coordinate 15,100,348, forward strand.
TTCCCCCCAGTAATTTTCAGGCCCTCATGTCCTGTAGCTTTCTCTAGTTCACTCCATTCCTCCAAATACTCCATCCCAACCCTCACTTTTTCTGCTTTTGTGTGTGTGTGTGGGGGGGGGGGGTAGGGGTGTGTGTGGGAGGCGTAAGTGCTAACTAGTGGGGGTGGGCTGAGACTAGGTTGAAGTCTGAGGAATGATAGTGAGTGAAGGGTCTTAGCAAGGAGACCAACGACCTCCAGAACCCAGGTATTCACCGGTCTGAGCTGGATGAGCAGAGCCACAGGAAAATTATCTTCTATAGGAACACGGCCAGGAGCCACGGATAATCCCCCTATCAGTACTGTTCATACTTGTTCCTACAGCCTGCAGCCACAGGGAAAGCTGCCAGAGAACTGTGGAATGCACACGTGACAGCCTACGGATTATGCCCAGAGGTTCAAGATTGTCACATCTGTCAAGAGGGAGACTGGCCGGGGATAAGGAGTAGCAGGAACCATGCATACACAGAGACGCCTGGGGACCAGCAGGGAATATGGCATCCGCCTGAGCCAGCGGCAGTGCCGTGTCAGACCGTCCTAAGAAAGCTTGGCTTCCTGTGACTCACAACCAACCCTCGGAGGCCGACGAAGACTCCCCATTTCAGTCAACCAAAGGGAGTCTTACTCGAGGCGCGCTGGGTAGAGGGTGGAGTGAAGCGCAGCATTCTGGGAAATTCCGCCCTTGTCAAGAGGCTTCTGGGAGTTGTAGTTCCTATAGGTGCGTGGACGCGGGCATGTTTCCGTTTGTTTTTTTTTTCGGGTTGAGGCTTCTATTGCTCTAGAGCTCCGGAAAAGGGCGTGGATTAGTTCCTGGCAGCCTCTGACCTGATAGGCTCATAGCAGAAAATGTACTTATGATGTATGTAATATAATACTACGTATATGTTTGTTACGGACATATTACGCACTACTGTGCACTGCTTTGTTGTATCATGCCCAACTCACGTTCCCACCTATGTATTTTTAAAATGTCTTTATTTATGGTTTTCAAGAAGTCTGATATGCAACATGATGAAGTGTCAGAAACTTTTTTCTGGTGGTCTTTTTTTTAAATTTGTTTTTCTAACGCAAACATATACAATTCTTTGTATGACAAGTTGTCAAATCCCATTAGGTAAAAAAAGATTTAGAGAAAAACTTAAGACTTCTCATGGGATGGTAATTTTTAATGGCTATATAATGCTTACATTTATTAATGACATCTATAATATATATAGATATGAATATCTAAATATTAAGTAGAAAATACCAAGGAGACTCCACTAAGGTTACACATAAACTAATATTTTAAAGAATTTTATGAGGAGGAGGAGGAAAAGAAAAGGAGAAGAAGATCACCACTTCTAATTACAACATTGGTGCATTTAACAGACACCACAAGAGACTGAATTTAAAGCTGACCTTTAAAGAGACAGATAAAAAGCTCCCAGCCTACAAAGGCGGAAAAAAAAAAAAAAAACAAAAAAAAAACCTGCAAATGAAGAACTCTGTCAGGTGCACAGAGAACTGGGAATAGTGCCCAGGTAAACTTAGCCTGATCACCTTTCACTTGGGACCTCCTAGTTGCTTAAATCTGGCTAGCAAAAAGACCTTTGGGCACCGGCTCCCTATCTGCCACTCCCCCTCAAATGGGATCTGATCAATCTGGAAAAAAGCAGTTTTCTGGTGATGAGGGACAATCAAAGCCAAACCCTAAGATGATTTATCAGATTGCCTTCAGAGAAAATGGTTCAGAGATAATGGGGAAAATTGTCATAGTCAATGTATAGAATTATTTATGCCAGACCTTCCTAAAGTAACTATCAGTTACTTTTCTGTTGCTGTTAATAAAACACCATGGCCAACACAATTTAAGGAAGAGAGAGTATATTGTGGCTTATGGTTCCAAAGGGATTATAGTCCATGTTGGTAGAAGGAGGCATGGCAACAAGAAGCAGGCATGGGTGGCAGGAGCAGAGAGTTGGGGACTCACATCTGGAACCACAAGCAAGAAGGAGAGAGCAGTGAATTGGAAGTAGTGGGAGAATGTTAATTCTCAAAGCCCAGCCTCAGTGACACATTTCCTGCTAAGCCTCTCCAGACAACTCCACCAACTGGGGTCCACATGCTCAAATGTCTGAGACTATGGGGAAACATGTCTCATTCATACCACCACAGTACCTGAAGTCAAAATGCAATCGGTGTAAAGATATTCTAAAGAAAGACACTTGCACTCCTCCCTTGGCTGCTGGGTTATTGCTGAGGAGCTGGTATGCTGGGGGGAGATGGCTGAAGCCCAGTGCCAGCCAGAGAAGGAGCAAGTATCTGAAAGAGATCTCCCCAGTTGGCCACTTCAGAAGACCTTGCAGGCGACACTGGGACCGAGACAGGAAGGAGTGAACAATGTGAGACCACATTTCACTATTGTCTAATTGAGCCTACTTGTTGGGGCTGCCAGGCCCCAGGCTGTGACCCTAACAGCTAACAGAGGGGTTATAGCAAAAGGACTGCTGCTCTTGCAGAGGACCTGTTGGATTTCTAGCATCCATATGGTGGCTCACAAACACCTGGAACTCCAGTTCCAGATGATTTGGTGCACTCTTTCTGACCTCTACAGGCACGTGGATGCATGTTGTGAACAAGCATACACTCCGGCTCACACACGTACACATAAAATAAATCTTTTTAAAAAGGAATCTTATCAATGGTCACACAGTACTAGCTTGAAGTAGGTAAGAACATGGCTCCCCTCTGCAACGGTTCTCCCACCTTACAAATACTGACAGGTATCCTGCTGGGACACTGCAGCCAAGATTTCTCACCTAGGAAGCCAGTTAACATCAAAGGGTGTCCATGTTAAAGGACTGGGACTCCATTCATCCCTTTCCCCACCCTCTTCTCTGCCTCCTGCCTGGGAATCAGAGAGCCTGACAGCAGGTTCTTGCTGTGTACCTCCCCTCATTCTCAAAAGGGGGAAAGATTCCTTTATTTGCCAAGTGGATTCTGATTCTCTTCAGAGACCTCACCATGTTGTCTGTCTCTAGTGCTAGGACCTGACTTCTCAGAGCCCCCACCATCTGTAGCCCTCTGCCTGTCAATCCATGACATTGATAACTCTTCCGATAAACTCCTTAGTTGTCTTAGTTAGGCCACAGTTGCTGTCATGAAGCACCATGATCAAAGCAACCTGGGGAGAAAGGGGTTTATTTGGCTTACACTTCCACATCACAGTCCATTGTTGAAGCAAGTCAGGACAGGAACTCAAACAGGGCAGGAACTGATGTAGAAGCCATGGAGGGATGCTGCTACTGGCTTGCTAATCATGGCATGCTCAGCCTGCTTTATTATAGAACCCAAGACCAACAGCCCAGAAGTAGTACTACCTACAATGGACTGGGGCCTCCCTCTTTAATCACTAATTAAGAAAATTCCCTATAGCTAGATCTTATGGAGGCATTTTCTCAATTGAGGTTCCCTCTTTTCAGCTGACTATAACTTGTGTCAAGTTGACATAAAACTAGCCAGCACATTAGTCTCCAGAAATCCATGCCAACCTCATTCAAACCTAATATTTGACTTCTGAGGTATTCTACTAATGCTGATGTCAGGATTCAGTGGGCACCCCCAAATGGCTTTCGTGTTCTTGAATGAGGAATTGAACGGGCATGTAGTTGCAGCGGCAGAGAAGGTTTATTAAGATACACCCCCAAGGAAGGGAGCAGATCTGACAAAGGAGAGTTCAGTAGTTCACTGATGCACAAAGAACTGGGGTTATGTCCTGAAGCACAGGCTTTGGAGTCCATTTGCACAACACAGGCTTTTCTGCACATGCTTTTGGTGCCATCTAGGGGTGAAGGAACAGGTTCATTTTTCTCTCCAGATTAAAGAATTAAAAGGCAGGAGGAAAGTGTTGCTTGAAAGTCCTGGTGAACCACCATATGATAGCAAGGAAAGTTGGGTCCCCTCTCGGAGGCCTTAGTCCCATTATTAAAAGAAATTAAGCATGGACTCAAATGAATGCTAGAGAGCGATTTATTAGAGTTTAAAAAGAAGAACCCTGGGCAGCCAAGCATTGCAGTTGCCTAGAGGAAAAGAATAAAGACAGAAGGGGTAGGAAGTTACTCCTTTGAGATTAGACCGCAGGGAGGTCAGTCCCAGGTAGTCACATGGTGGGGAGGGGAGCTATAGAGAAAGAATAAGTAAGTCCACGTGCCAGAGAGTTTAAAAGGCTCTGGCCAGCATGAGAAGGGGCCAAGGGGGAGGTGTGGAGAGAGGGAGAGAGAGAGTGAAAAAGAAAAGTTATACCCTCTGAGTCAGGACTCAGACAAGCAGGCAGACCCAGGCAAACCTTACGGTAGAGGTAGAGTCTGCAGTAGGAGGTAGGAATTCTGGGAAGAAAAAGTACTGTATTAAGGTGAACCCATCTTCCTAAGGGCAGTCCCTTAGCAAGGTGCTTAACCTGCCCCACAGGGGTTAACGCTTTTATTTAAAAACATTTTTATACAATGTATTTTTCTTTCTCTCAAATCCTCTCCTTCACTACTGGTCTTAAGACACACACACACACACACACACACACACACACAGAGAGAGAGAGAGAGAGAGAGAGAGAGAGAGAGAGAGAGAGAGAGAGAGAGAAAGAGAGAGATCGATCTCCCAGCAGCTATCAATTGCAAATAGCTTCTTGGTTAGGGGTGGACGTTGTGCCCACTTCCCTTTCTCAATGCTGGGGTTTTTGTCTGGTTTGAGCTTGTCTAGCCCATAAGTTGAGCTTATGCACACTGCACAGTCTCTGTGCATCCGACCTGTTATGTCTGGAAAATGCTGTTTCCTTAGAGTGCTCCACTACCTCTGCCTCTTAAATCTTTCAGCTTCTTTTTCCACATAGGTCCATAAGCCTCGAGGGGAGTGTGAGAGCTAAAGTTATGTTTTAAGTTTTAATTACTATGCCTAAGAGATCTATAAAACAAAAAAGCCTCTAACCTGTAAGTCCACTTGGCCAAAGACAGATAACTTCCTAGAGCACTGGGGCTATTGTTCATGTAAGATAAGAAGCCATGCGTTTGCAAGCTTGGTTGCCCCAACTGTGTAGGATGTCCTTAATCACAGGTAGACGGGAGGTATGTAGGAAGGAAATAGGTCAGGATGTATGCTTGCCCTTTATTGGGTGAAGGTGGGAAGTATGTGGCCTTATGGGTGAAAAGATTGTGCAGACTCCATTTTAGATACAGACTCCATTTTGGGCCAAAGTCTCCATCCCAGGCCTCGCTGGGGTCTGATCCAGAAAAGTCATCAATTTCAGGAACAGGCCATAAAGTTTCCCCACTAGGAGGGAGCCAATCAGGAAGAAGGGAGCCCACAAGATAGCCACAGGGATGCAGGAGGGTCTTATCTCGAGGGTAGCCCTCTGTGCCTGCTGTCCTTATAGGCTTGGAGTTGCACAAGTCTCTTATCTTGAGGTACAACACACTGACTCAGGGATGTGGACACTGGCCACCTGGACATGAGCCAATCAAAAACCGACCCCTGTAACTATCTCCCTGACCACCAGTCATGTTCCCTGTTACTTTACCCATGCTGAAATTCTCCTTGCAACCTATTAAAAAGGCCAATAAGCCTTTGTCCGGGGTTACCACTTCTTCTGAATGGTGGACCCCCACATGCTGGAATTTTCTTTCGTGAAATAAGCTTACCCTTATTAATACGTAATACCACGTAAGTGGTAGTCTCTGTGAGGCAATTTTGGGCTTAACAATGGGTTTTACCTTTGTAAAGTTCTGCCTGATGTATTTTGCCACCATTCCCTGGGAATTCTGGGGATGCACCTGGCCAGTATTTAATAAAGCTTGCTTCAAAAATTGTGGTAGTGGTCTTATTCTCACCCGATAGGATTAACAGAAAGATGGATAAAGACATCTCAGTCAGGACGAGATGGATGAACTCTTAAGGGAGGAGACAGGGGCATGTCTCCATCTAGGGGTGGATTCCATTCATTACCGTAATACACCATTACATGTAGTTCTTCCTGCAGCTTTATGTCTCATCAGAAACTTAAGTCTCGACTCAGGGGTATGCGTTTTGGTCACCTTCAAACAGGCACCAGTGCCAGTGGCTAGATTTAGTCAGCTATAGAAGTAAATATATCTTGAAGTATAGACGTAAGTCATATTTCAATCCGTTCAATAAAGAACAAAAGATGCAAGCCTGACTGACTTAGGCAAAGGGTTCCACCTCTGTGAAAGACTGAACCCCGACTTCATGGCCTTCAGGTCCCTTTATCTAGGGAAGGCACCACCCACTGATACAAAGGTCTTAATTGCTTAATGAACAGAACCCCCACAGTACAACAACCCCCAACCTTTAGCAGGCTGACTTGATGCCGTTTACAGGCGAGTCAAGACCCTGGGCAGAGTATCACTCCTTTGGTGCTTAGGCTGAGGGAGGAGAACATAGAAGATCCTCCATTAGCAACAAAACAACCAAATGCCTTTAACATTAAGATCTCAGTGGGCTGGGCAAATCTGAACGTCAATTATTCCAGCCAAAGCTTTTGAGTAGACAACTACTGGTTCTCCAAACTAGCATTCTTTCTGTGTTCAAGAAAGCTGCAGCCAACCCATACCCAGACAGCCAGTTCTGACAGCTGAGGAAGGTGACCTTCTGCCAGCAGCTCCTGCTGTCAGATACAGCAGCTGTTTAAAGTTCATTTTACTGCACAGAAGTGCATGTAGCTTTACAATATTTGAGAATAAGTTCAAATATTCCACTACAGTCAGCCTCAGCCAGGGAATTTCCAAGCTTCCTACCAGCCGATTTCTCCTTGTGGTAACTCTGGACCCTTTGCAAGAAGGCCTTCTAAGACCACATTCTCCATCCTATTTTCCCGCTTCAATTCCTTCATGAGCACTGTGGCTGGGGAGAACTGAGGATGATAACCCATCTTTCGTAAATGTTTCCATGCTGTTGGGAGGCATAGACTCTGCCTAAGTAGTACCAGAACAGTCTTTATTCTGTCCATTGGTTGGAGAGAAAGATCTGGATCCCACATAGCAGGCATTGCCTGGAATCTCTGTATCACAGTAAATTCACTGTTGTATCTCACAAGACAAAACACGTCCTTGAACATAATTAGGCAGGTTCCCTCCCCCTTGTCTAGGGGGAGTCTTGAAGTACAGTTGTCCCATCTTTTAGCTTTCAAGTTTAAGAATGAGTCTTTGGGCTGTAAAAACATACTGATGGTTATATATTGACATTGTAGTAAAAATAAAACCATTCCAAGAAGGAACCCAGTGGTGAGATGGATTACAAGGAAAACAGTAAGAGGTTGCAATCATGGAATATATGTTACACCAACATGCCAACATCTTTGGGGTCCCAACGTAAGGTTTGGGCTTCAATAGAGAGCAAGATGTATCTATAACTAAGCAGTCCTGGTCAGGGTGTGGTCCACCAATAAGCGTTATCTGGGCTCCCGTTGAGGAAATTTATTTCCAGTTATGTTCATGTAACTTTAAAACAATTGGCATTTTTGAGGGGAAGGGCTGCCTAAGCCTGGCAGTTTGCTTTTTCTGCAGGTGTTGGCTTGATGTAAACCTGTGACCAGCACCTGCTCAAGGCTCTCTGGCAGAACTATTGTGGTTCAAATAGCTTGCACTCTGAGATCTCCATGTGAAGAGCAAAGTTCCTCTTGCACTACAAGAGGAGTTCTTGTAGTTCCTTCTCCCACAGTCTCAGGAAACAAAGGGAGAATGCTCCCCTTGTGCTTTGAGCTCCCCACCATAAAGGTGTCATAGCTTGGCTTCTAGATTGGGGTTCAGCTGTCCAGGATGGTGCTTGCCACGGCATGCTGTTTCCTTTGCTAAGGTCTGGCAGGTTTGTATCTATGAAAATGTCTCCTTGTCTTTCTTGAAGACCTACACAGTAGTGATCGGCTACAGATTCCAGACCTGTTCCTCATCTGGCTGGCAACAGACTTCACTCTTCCTCCTCTCAGTATGAAACTTCCAGGGAAATTCCAATGTCCTGGGGCCCATGGCTTCAAAAGTCTGATAGTCAATGAGAGTGGTTATCAACTTGTGGGTTGTGACCCTTTGGGGATCAAATGACCCTTTCACAGGGGTGAAAGACCATCTGTATATCAGATATTTACATTACACTCATAACTGTAGCAAAATTACAGTTATGAAATAGCAATGAAAATAATTATGGTTGGGGGGTCACCACAATATGAGGAACTGTATTAAAGGGTTGCAGCATTAGGAAGCTTGGGAACCACCGGTGTAAAATCTCTTTGGGGAGACAAGTTTCTCCTCTGGCTAGCTAGCTTCAACCTTTTCCTTCTGCTAGCACAAGACTCGGAAAGTCAATTCCTTGGGACTACTGTTTCAATAGTCTGGTAGTGAAGGTTAGCTTTCACAGGAGTCTTCAAGCTGTGGACGCCCTCCTGATGTCCAACTGCCAACTCATCCCCGTGATTTGGCATGGCTCCTGTGGGGAGCCTCCGGAACGAGGAGAAAGTTGAAGATTAGAAATTGGCTGGACAACTGACACCAGTGGGCCCTGTGCTTAGTGGGCACATCTGGGAGGGTTCCAGGTTCCTGTGTCCCTGAACAAGGAGTGGAGCAGAAATACACAGCTGCAGCAGAAGCAGAGACAGTTTGCTAAGAAAAGTTGCATTTTCAAGGGAGTGGGCAAGCTGTAACCTTAAAGGGTTTATTACCTCAAATGGCACTTACACACAAAGGATGAGGCTTTTACGCTACACGATCTAGGCTTTTGGGGTCATTTGTAAGGTGGGATTGTCCACACATGCTCTATCTGTTACCTGTACTACTACATGTATCATGTCTCATTTAAAATCTTCACCCACCTAAACATACCCCGTGTTTTAAAGGATTGCAGCGTTAGGAAAGCTCGGGAACCACTGGTGTAAAATCTCCTGTAGGAGACAAGTTTCTCTTCTGGCTAGCTAGCTTCAGCCTTTTCCTTCTACCAGCTAACCCTGTGTGTTCTAGGGGTTCCCAGCCTTTCTCTTTCCCAACTTCTTTTCATATGCCAATTTTGTGACCTTTGCACAAGGTCTTCTGACTCCTATCCTATTCTTCTCCTTTGAAGGGTCTTGTTTCAGGCACACATTTCAAAAACCTCATACCAGTCAAACAAGAGATGGCACAACATTCCAAATCCCTCAAGATTGAGAAATGGACAGAGAAAGAGGGGGATCATAATCACATTAACTTGTAAACCTGTATAGAATCGAGGCAACAGGAGAAAATATTGAAAATGGAGACACCTGCTGAGCCTGAGGGAGAGTCTGAGCCAGAGAACCCTGTCCTGGAAAAGGTCCCCACCAAGTCCTCTGGTTTTTTCTTGTGTGTGTGTGTGTGTGTGTGTGTGTTTATAAATTGTAACACCACCACAGGCACATCTGAGGTGGAAGAATTGGGCTCTTCCTCACACCGATAATACCCCCCTCCCCAGTTTGGTCAGATTGTAATAAATTCATTTTATTTTACCAAATTGTTTCCTAATGTTCTCTTTTAAATGCAGGGAACTAGGGCTCTTTATTTATGGATGTAAGTGCAGAGGCAGACCGAGTGGAGCAGATGAGGTCAGGTAAAGGAAGACATTGAGAATTCTGTTTTCTGCTGGAGGTCCTAGCATGTGTGCAGAATTCTTGCATCATCAGTAACAGAGTTAAAGGTCCACAATCAAGCTCACATATACAAATCCACTCACACACACAAAAAAAATACACAGGTGTACAACTCACCCCAAAGCCATCTGTGCAGAGTCACCATGATGCCTACACTTACGCTTTGCTTGATTGTGGCATGTGTTCATATGTTAGAAATGTAGATAACATTGAGGGGGGGCTTGTTAGAGGTGATTAAAGTCACAAGAGTGTACTCTCATGAATGGACACGTGCGGATCGGACTTATTATAAAAATGCATTTGGAGGTCGTGACTGTGAAGGCGGTTTGGTACGGCATCAGCTGGAGGGTAGAGAGAGGTGTGGTAGGGTCTGTCCTTGCTGGTGTCTGAAAAGAGTCTATTCAATGAGATCCGGCAGTGGCCACATGGCTAGCTCCTAATCAAGGTCCTGCAGAGCTGAAGGACAGAATTAATAAGCAACAATTAAAAAAAAAAAAAGTTCAAACCAAAAAAGCCTCAGGCAGAAGCAATGAAGCTTGGGGGCCACATGCCTTGACAGCTGTTGGACTGGATTAACAGCACACACTAGCATCTTATGCAAAGAAGCCTAACGAGAAAGTTCTGAGGAAAGTCCTCCAAATGTATTCAAGAACAGACTGAGAAGATGGTGCTTCCCGAGACCCCCTTCCGACTGACCCCACTGAGACAGGACTTCGAGTTTCAGAAATTACCATCTACGAAGACAGAGGCAGGAGTCCCAGACCCCGTCTGTCCACTGGCTAATGGCAAAATGACCTCCTCCTTGCCGGAGCATCACGGTTGATATCTGCTGCCGGAGTCATGGTGCCATTTACTAACTTTCTAAAGTGTCACACTGGGAGTGACCTCCAGTTGCTCAGCATCCACTTTCAGTTTCCAGACGTGCAGGGCATTGATCTTTTGATTAATTTCTGAGAAAACACAGTGAAGCATTTCAGTTTAAAAATCAAAGTCCTTTAAAAAAAAAAAAAAAAAAAAAGAACCTCAGTTGGTCAGCACTGGCTCTGCATTCCTTGGGTCTGCTTCTCAGTCTTAGCCATCCCAGCAAATCAGAGGCCTTTGCTCCAGTGAGGGACTTTTGTGTCTGCCGTTTTGCTAGCATAGCCCCGCCCAGACCTCAAAGAATGAATAGTTGTGCTATGACTCATACCTTAAGATTTATTTCTACTGTTGAGCTTTTCAAAACAGAGCTCATTGAAAAAAATACACATATGATGTCATCTCTTTTATTATAGCAATTATTCATAGGTAAAGCACTATTGAATGCAGCTATTTTCTTTGGAGACTTTTGTGTTGGCGTTGCATGATTTTGAACTTTAGGAGATGTGATGTGCTTTGCTTATCCATCATACAAATAAGCAAGCACAATAAAGGGCTGCTGTAGCCATCGCACACAGACACGGCCTTGCCCTGCCTGAGTATGTAATAGGAGAGTATCATAAGCATTTTAATTACAGTTTCACTGAAAATATATATTACGAGAAGCATTTGATAAGACTAATACTGTATGTCATTACTTAGTGTAAAATTTGTTCTTTGACAATTTCATACAGATATGTAATACATTCTGATTAATTTCACTCCTTACCCATTTTTTGTCATCTTCTCATCTCTGTTAACTTCTACATGTCTTTTCCTGTGCTCATGTCTTTTTGTTTTGCTTTGTGGCCCGCTGAGTTTACCAGGGCCGTCTGGGTGACCATGGGTAAAGAATAGTACAGTGGGGTCTGGTGGACTCACCAGTGGCTACATATCTGAAGACAATGATTTCCCCTTCCCTGGAATCCTTCAGTAGCTGACAGTTCAGAAGGGAAGGGTAGGGCCCCATGAGCCTCTCCCCCATTCAGAACTGGCTATGGAAGTCCAGTCTTGTGTGGGTCTACTTCAGGCATCCACAGCTGCTCTGAGCCTATGATCGCAATGGCTGTGTCACGCCCGGAAGGTAACATTTTCCCATCTTTCTCCCTAGCTTCTGGCTCCTTTATTCTTCCCACCTCTTCCTTTGCTATTGTCTCTGAGCCTTAGGGGGTGGTAATAAATGTCCTGTCTAGGGTCAAGCACTCAACTGTCATTTTTTCTCGGCACCTGGAGCTGCCAAGATCTCTGCATTTATCACCATTAGTTGTAAAGAGAAGTTCCTCCACCAAGGGCTGAGGGTTGCGCTTGTCTGTGGGTCTAAGCGTAGAGGTTATACACTATGTCAACATAACTAAACCACAGTGCTAAGTTCCTCTTTAGGGTCGGTGGTGATTTGAATAGGAATAGCCCTCACGAGTTCATATATTTGAATGCTTGCTCATTTAGGGAGTGGCACTATGAGGGGGTGTGTCCTTGTTGAGGTAGGTGTGGTCTTGTTGGAGGAAGTATGTTACTGGGGGTGGGCTTTGGGGTTTCAAATGCTCAAGCCCAGATCCAGTGTCTCTCTTCTTCCTGCTGCCTGCGCATCCGGTTGTAGAACTCTCAAACCACCTCTCATGACTCTCAAGCACTCAACATTCAAGCACCATGCCTGCCCGTGTGAGTCCATGCTCCTAGCCATGAAGATAATGGACTAAACCTTTGAAAATATAAGCAAGTCCCAATTAAATGCTTTCCTTTGTAAGAGTTGCTGGGGTCATGGGGTCTCTTCACAGCAACAGAACTTTGACTAAGACAGGCTATCACCTCTCTAACTGTGGGTTTTTAAACTGAGTTTACACTTCAGACTTGAGTCCGATTAAACAGTGGTTGGCTGTACCCATAATAGTCATGCCATATTGCACCAATGGGCACATCTTATCTGGTGGATTGAATGGTAGTTCATTGGGTTCACAGCCAGAGAAGACAGTTGAAACCTTCCAGCATTATGAAAGCTAGTCAGCTTCCAGCTCAGTTCCAGTGCTGGGATTAAAGGCATGTGCCACGATGCCTGGCTAAGCATTTTTTTGTTTGTTTGTTTGTTTGGTTTTTTGTTTCTCCTTTTGTTTTTGGTTATCTCTGGGGCCTCCTTGGCCAACAAAGTTTAAGGAGAGATCTCATATCTAGCACTGGGAGTTTTGTTTAATAACCATGGCTTCTAGAAGCAGTGCTGCCCAGCCAAACAAGGTATCTGCCCCCTAACTCTTATAGGCTCCATAGGGCTTTTTCATATACCCTTTGTTCTGGTTAACTCTCCTTCTCTACCCCTTCATCTCCTGTTCCCCTACTCCCACTCCTGCTTAAACCTCTCTACTCTCAGTATTCTCCCCTTCTACTTTCATAGTACCTATGTTCTACTGACCCCCTCTCTGAAGGTACCCCTCCCCCTGGGCCCTTTCTCATTTTCTGGCCTCTCTAAGTACTCCAAGTTAGACACACAGATCTAAAGACCCCCATATGAGAAAGAACACTCAGCATTTGTTTCTGAGTCTGAATCACCACAGTTGGTATATTTTCTTCAGTTCCATCCACTTGCTTGCAAATATCATCCTTTTACAGCTGAATAAAATTCCATCTATATATGTACCATATTTTGATTATCTGTTCATCTGGTAATAGATATCTAGGCTGGTTTCATTTTCTAGTTTTTGTGAACAGAGCAGCAATAAACGTGGATGAGCAAATATCTTTTGAATATATGCCCAGGAGTAGTGTAGCTGGATCAAATGGTAGCTCTAGCTTTTTTGAGAAGCCTCCTCACTGATCTGCACAGTGGCTGTACCAATTTACACTCTCGCTAATGGAGCAGTTCCCCTTTCCTAACAGCCTTCTCTTGTCTTATTGCTCTAGCTGAGACCTGGAGCAATGTATTGAATAGGCATGGAGAGAGTGCGCAGCCTTGTCTTGTTCCTGATTTCCATAGAATTGCTTCAAGTTTTTCTCCACTTAGGATAATATTAGTCAAGGGATTGTCATATGTAGTCTTTATTATGTTGAGGTATATCCTGTTCATTCCTATCTCTCTGGGACTTTTATCTTAAGGAGATGTTGGATTTTGTCAAAGGTTCTTTCCTGACTCTATTAAGATAATCATACAGTTTCTGTCTTTAGGCCTACTTTTAGATTTATTACATTTATTGATTTGCATACGTTGAAGCATCCCAGTATCTGTAGAATAAAACTCACTTGATCGTGGTGATGAACTTTTTGATCTATTTCTGTATTTTGTTTGCAAGTATTTTGTTGAAAAATTTTGCATCTATGTTCTTCAGGGATATTAGTCTATGGTTTTCTTTCTTTTGTGGGTGTGTGTCTTTATCTTTTTTGGTATTAGCATAATACTGTCTTTAAAAAGGATGTTTGGAAGCTTTCTTCTATTTCTATTTTAAGGATGGATTTGAGATATGGTTGTGGTTCTTGTTTTAAGATCTAGTAGAAGTCTGCGGTGAATGCATCTGGACCTAACGTTTCTGTTGCTAGGAAAACACTCACTTACTGTTTTGATCTCGATACAGTTCTGTTGAAATCATTGCTCTCATCTTGGTTTAACTTTAGCCAGTCAGATGCAGTTAAAAGTTCATCCATTTCTTTAATGTTTTTGTAAGTATTTAAAGTATGCTTTTATGATTTTCTGGATTTCTTTTATGTCTCTCTGTTCATTTCTTATTTCATTACTTTGGATCTTCTCCCTCTTTCTTTTGGTTAATTAACAGTCATTTATTCTGTGAGATAATACAGTCTGTGCTAGTGGAAGGCTTGTAGTCAATGGCAGATGTTGAGTAAAAAGTAAGTCTTGGTATAACAGCCTTTCTGCCATTAGCCTTGGACTGTCCACAATTAAATTTCCCCAGTGCTTAATTTATATATATATTATTAAAAATCCACAAGGGATTGGTTGCAAGACCCTCCATAGCCCAGATTCAACAATGTGGTGATGCTCAAATCTCATAGAAGATGGCGTTACATTTGTCTGAAATGTATACACACCGTTCTCTATACTTAAATCTCTAGCTGACTCATCCAATACAGTATAAATGGTAAACAGTGGTTATAATAGGGAATAATGACAAGGAAAAAATATATAAGTTCAGGAGAAATGCAACCCCCTCCCAAATATTTTGTATCCACTGTTGGAACTTGAGTGTGGTGGGCCCTCCTGACATAGAAGGCTGGCTGTGCTTAGCTTCCACTTAAAACAATAAACTTCTCCTTGGGAAAAGAATTTATGATAGGTAAATTCTCCCTTTCCCATTAGTGACTCCAGGTTTTCTGTCCAGCCAAGCAGATACCTTGGCACCTAGAATGTGCTTGTCCTTTGCAGACCAGTCAGTCCCGGGAAGCAGCCTCGGAGGGAGGTATGTACACAGAAAGTTTACCGGGGAGTGACAGCTGTGAAGGGAGATGACGAAGCAGAAGCTGGGCTGGGATGCAGTCACAAGGCCTCTGCTGGCCCCATGGGAACTCTGATTGGGCATGGCTCCCAGGGTTCTTCCCTGGCTATTAAATTCTTGTTTTGGCCAGTCAGTGTACATGGCTGCCCTGGGAAAGAGTCTTACTTGTCTTTGGTTAATGGTGTTCTATTCCAGGGCAAGTCCCTGAAAGGCCTGATAGTCCAGTGTTGCCAGCACATGGGGAGAAGCCCTAAAGTAGGGGTCGGTGTGGTGTAGCACCCAACACACCCTTGGCTGTGGTTGGTGGGATTTGGAGGGAGGCATTCACTGTCAGCTCTGTACCCAGCACCCACTCTTCCTTAGTATGGTGGTTTGAATGAGATTGTCCTCCATAGGCTCATATGTTTAAATACATGGTCCTCTGTTGATGGAACTGTTTGGGAAGGATTAAGTGGTGAGGTCTTGTTGGAGGAGATGTGTTTGAGGGCAGGCTTTGAGGTTTCAAAAGCCACTTGTCATGCTCATTGCTCTGCCTCCTGTTGGTAGTTGGAGATGTGAGTTCTCAGCTGTTGTTTTAGCCACCTGCCTCCTATTACCTCTACTCTGCCATCTTGGACTCTTATCCCTCTGGAACCCTAAGCCCCAAATAAACCCTTCCTTGTATAAGTTGCCTTGATCAGCGTGTTTTCTCACAGCAATAGAAAAGTAACTAATGCACTTAGTGGCATTGTTTGGAACAGCAACGTGCCTAATTAAGTCCCTGCTTTCCCGGAATCCTCTGCACTAGAGGTGGGTCAAGGAGACCCTGTTCTGGCCATGTGATATCAGTTGGCATCTGGGTTTCTGACAGCATCCTGGACCCACTTGAGATGACGGAAGGCTTTGCTTGCTTAAGCCACGGTGATCAGGTTTGTGTTGCATGTCACCTAACACAGACACAGATTGTTCAGAGAGGTGTTATCAGGTATCCTGCTTAAGAATATGGTCCTTCAAGTGAAGTGGACAGGGTTGGCACCCCAATCTGGCTTCACATCAGTTAACTCTGTGACACAGCAGATAAGTCACCTATAAAAGAGGAACCACCCAATACGCTTGTTTAAATACATAACTCACAGTCACTGACTTGTTTTAGTTTGCCTGAGGCTTTCTCAATTGTTATCTCTGAAAAGCTTGCCTGTGGAAACTCCTCCATGCCATGCAAACAGGGACAGCAGGTCAGCTTAAAAAACATTCACAAGCTAATCTGCTTTAAAAAAAAAAAAAAGTGTATATGCCAGACCCAGTCCTTAAGACCAAACGTGTGTTTGATGCTGCCCCCTAATGAGTTACTGTCACTCACTGCGAAAAAAGTACCAACACTCACTGCAAAAAAAGTGTCTCATTTCCTGTTTTTTTTTTGTTTGTTTGTTTCTCTCTCTCTCTCTCTCTCTCTCTTTCTTTTTTGATTTTTCAAGACAGGGTCTCTCTGTTGTAACCCTGGCTGTCCTAGAACTCACTCTGTAGACCATGCTGGCCTCAAACTCACAGAGATCCGCCTGCCTCTGCCTCCTGAGTGCTGGGATTAAAGGTGTGTGCCACCACCGCCAGCCAGCTGTGTGATTTCTTTGTAAGAAACAAAGCAAGCCAGGATGGTTAGAGCAGTCCCTAACCATTCGGCTTTAATATGTAACTGTTGCGACTCCATTGTTTAATTTACTGTCATCCTTCAGCAAACATGACGTCTGGTGGGACTGCTTGGAAGACCAACAGGCTGCCATAGGAAAGGCCCTTTTCCTTGGCATCTCAGCCTTCTCCTGGGTATATCGTGGCCAGTGCCCTTGAAATGTGTTGTCCCAACCTGGGCTAGACTCAGGATGGACTGTTTAGAAAAGCACCACCCCTCTCAGTGTTCTTGTTTATATGAGGATAGGGTTTTCCTCAGGGCTGCTAAGACTCATGGAGCCCATGCAGGGGGGCAAGACTCACTCATCTGAAGCTAGCCTCAAGGGCCTCTGCTGAGGGCACAGCAGCTCCGAGTTCTACCCCTCCTGGTGCCACTTTCCTTGCCGAGGCACATCCGTCTCAGCTGACTGCCGGCCCTCAGTAGCCAGGAGGCCCAGGTCATGCCTGTGTTGCCAGCTGATTTCTCTTGAGCAGACTCCTATTACTGTGCTGGCTTTTGTGCAGGCACGAATACAGGGCTACAGCCCTAATACTCAGTTCATTCTGAGCAATGGGGACACAGGCCAGCATCCCACTAGCCACTGTTGAAGCCCAGATGTTTTCTATCTTGTACTTTCAATTGCATTCTATCTAACACACACAGGCAACCTACCCAGCCTGGGATGCTCAACCTGTTCTGGGGTTTCCTGAAGATTCACAGAAGCATGTACTCCCACCCTTCCTGCACCAGTTCTTGGGGTCTGGAAAAAGGACTTAAACCTAAATCTTCTCCAAGTCTAATTGTACTGTGTCTATGAAGACCTTCAAATAGCATAGGAGTCTAGTAGTTTGCTTGGTAGGCCATTTATTATTACTAATTATTATTACCAGGCCAGTAGCACAGGCCTATATGCAGGAGACTAAGGCAGTTGGACCTTAAGATCAAGTCCTGGTAGGGGGCTAAAGAGTGAGTACAAGGCCAGCCTCGGCAACTTGCCGAGACCCTCTCTTAAAAAAGAGTAACAGTTGGGGCTATATAGAGCTCAGTGGTAGAGGGCTTGCCTAGAGTATGTGAGGTCCTGGGTTCAATTCCTGGCACTAAAACAAACAAACTCTAATAGCCTATAATTAAGTTCTTTAATTCTGTTCAAAATGAGGCTTGACAAAGATTGCTTAGTCCAGTGTGGTAATGGCCACTGTAGTGAGGCTATGGGAGAGAGAAGGGAGGGGAGGGGGAGAGGGAGGAGGAGGAAGGGAGGGGATAGGGTAAAGGACACAGGGATGATGGAAAGCTGAAGTTGGATGGGTAGGGAGGGGAATGGATCTGGGATGAGTTGGAAGATCGGGCTGCATACGATCATGTCATATGAAATTCTCAAGGAATAAAAACATGTTTTTAAAAAGGCTAAAAAATGTCTGTGTCATGACACCCTAGTGCCTGTACTCACACATGTACCCATGCGTGCACACATATAAAAAGAGAAACAACACGTATTTTTAAAAAGAATATTTATGTTCTATAAAACTTATTTTTATATTGTCTCTATTTAAATACACTAAATAGTCTAGTCTGCATTCTATAAAAGGATCTGTCTCTACATATCTCAAGATGGAAATATCCCTGTGGCATATTGCTGAGAAAAACTTCTAAGTTGTTGCTAAAGGAAGCAATTTAATAAAAATGTATTATCTAAAACTTATTAGATATGTCCATTTTATTTGTGTGTTTTGCCAGTATGTATGTGTGTGCACATTTGTGTGCCTGGTGCCCATGCGGTCATAAGGCATCAGATCCCCAGAGCCCGAGTTGGACTTGAACCCAGGTCCTCTGGAAGAGCAAAACATGATCTTAACCTCTGAGCCATCTCCCCAGGCCCCTAAAATTTATACCGTTAAAAGCAAGTTCTGGAACAATAGATCTAAAACAATCATGTTTCTATTTTTAAATTATCCATATTTGTGCATTCCTGTGGAAAATTTCAGAGTGATGTCTGTCCAGCGGCTCACAGTGGTGCCCCCAGAGGATGTGATGTTGCAACATATCTGATGTTTGTCCATTTTCCTGTAAAATCCCTAGGATTTCTAAAATGAGCTCTCTATGCCATAATGAGTTGTCTGATGCAGGTGGCTTTAGGTGGCTCCAAGATGAGGGTTGTTCAGTGGAAAGGCCAAGGCATGATCAGAGGGTGGAACTTACAGCCCCACCCCCAACCTTCAGAGATGGGAGGGGCCAAAGATATACTGATCACTAATGGCCAAAGACATAATTAATCAGGCCCATGCAATGAAATCTTCATTAAAAACTCAATGGGCAGGGTTTGGAGAGCTGAGCAGCTGGATACAGGGAATTAATGGGCCATGGCTCAGCAAGACCATATTGGAAGCTCTGTACCCTTCCCCCACACCATATGCATCTCTTCCTCTGCAATTCCCCTTGTAATAAACTGGTGTTTCCCTGAAGCTCTGTGATGGCTGGAGCAAATTAAACCCAAGGATGGGAGCGGGCAGACCTGAACTTATGGCTACTTGGTCAGAGACACTGGCAATTAAATGCAGTCATGTGTGACAGTTCTGGGTATTTAACCTGAGGGGTCTGACACCATAGGTGCACATCTCAGCACAGAATTGGAGGGCGTCCAACTGTAAAATCGATTGCTCTCCCTCTGTGTGACCGAAAAGCCCATACACACCTGCTGTCTGAGTGTGGAGAGAGAGCAGGGTGAGAAACTGAGTCTGAGGCTGAAGCTGAGATAGCTTCTTCCCTCTTAAGACTGAACTGCACTTTGCAAGTTGTTGTTCAGGCTTATTTTCCAGAATGTATTAATTTTAATGTAAAAATATGAGGTTAAATATATACATGTACACTCTCAGGTCTGTCATGAGCGATGCCATTAGACCACTTCCAAGAATCCAAGGTCTGGGAGTGCACGCGTACATATTGAGCTTCGTATGTGGTACTAAAATTCGTCTGCTGTGGAATGGTTTCAGAACTCAGTCCTCTGCGTTGCCAATGTCTTAGGAGCTAAGGCCTTCATCTGTACATTTTGATGTTGCCTCTTACCCAAAATACTTACTCTTACCAACAAGATACCATGAACTGGCGTTTTTAAAATTCCCTTTTTCACTGTTATTTTTAATTCTCCAAGCTGTGTTTAGCAGTTCTAAATCTGACAGCTTTTGAGTGGGAGAACAAAACCTGAGTAGGCTTTAAATGAGAGAGGGGAAAAAAAAGAGCACACAGTTTTCAGCACTAAATAAAACAGTTCAAGTAAAATTTAAAGCCACTGTTTCTTGTGCCTTTAAAGAACGTGTGAAGTTTTTTACCTTATAAAGAACTTCAGGAACTTAACAGATACACACCATTAGTTATATCGGCTAAGGTTTCTTCAAAAATTTTATTTTTATAAACAGAACGTGTTCATATGCAACACCAGACAAAAAGGAAGAGATGGGGCCAGAATGCTAAGTACTGGAGAAGCCCACGTGCGGGAGCCACGTCTTCCAAACAAACTAGCACCGTCAACCTAGAAATCATGAGTTAGTTGTAATTACGCCTAATATATAAAATACTTCAGAAAGATTAACTATCAAGTAACAAAGTTTGTTTGTTTTTTTTTCTCCTAGAAAGCTCTTTAAAAATCAATTGGAATTTGGCATTTGAAATTGATGGAAAAGGTTTAAAAATGGACCCAATTCTACAGCTTTTCAAAGGGAATGAGTCATTATTTATTTTTGGAGGGGTTAAAAAAGAGCCTGGATTCAGCTTTTGGACTCCTTTCAACCACTGAGCAGGTGCAGTAAACTGAGAATTTCTATAGGGATAAGAACACATCTAAAACTGGTCTCAGAAAATATTTTCCTAGACTATAAAAATACTAAAATGGAATACAAAAATTCCAGCATCTGCAGCCAGTAGACCCCAACAAAAAACACACTTAAAGCTGTTTTGTGCCACAACCATCATGAGCATCAAGTAATCATTTCCTACGTACCTTCCAACCCGAAGTTTACTTCCCCTTGAGTTTGTCACCATGTCAGATATAGACCCAGTTCTGTTGTTTCTAGCAGATGTTACCGAAGGACCTGCCGAACAACCTGGTATGCAGCTGGCTCTCAAAGTGCCGGAAGTGTGACGTTAGCAGGGGTCAGCAAACAGCCCCTGAGCTAGAGCTGGCTGCCATCTATTTTGTCTGTCCTGTGGAACACAGTCACACACACCCATTTATGTGTCACCGAGTCACCAGAGCTCAGCTGAGAATTTATGACACAGACTCTGCATGGTCTAAGATACTGGTCTTTGGGCCCCTTCAGACAAAGGCCGCCAACCCCTACTTTGAACTCATCACTTTTGAAAAATTTTCACTCAACAAGATTAAGATAAGTGTCTGAGATTAAGAAGATTTTGGCAGAGGTTTGCTGGTCCCAAGGCAGACCAGAAAAGCTTGGATTGGCAACTTGGAATACTGAATCTGATGCTGGCTTTCTAAGCTGCACACGGCTATGATGGTGTACCGCCCTTTCTCTGTGAACTGGCTATTTTGCACCAAGTAACAAACTGCCATGTGCTTCCTGTTTGTCCCAAATCACGGGCATAATCGCCTGACCTAATCTGCATCCATTAGAATTCCATAGCATGACATTGTAGCAACAGACAGAACCAGCAAGAAAACAGTGCTGTCCTGAACACCTTTTAAGCCCCTTCCCCATGGCACGCATCGTAATAATTAGTACTACTGCCGTCCAGGGCTACAAACATGTCCCTCTTGACAAAACGGATCAAGTTCTCTAAAGGACACATGGGCTTGGGGGAACGCTTGTGGAAGTCATGGCAGAAAGATGTGTGGAAGGTGACGTCAGCCCCATTATAAAGAATCCGGACGGAATGTTCACTGGGCTTCTGACGGTCTTGCCAGAGCTCAAAGACCAGCCTGGCAGCAAACCTCGGGAACCTGGCTTCCAGAAGACCCAAGGCACTGAGGACTGGCGACAGAGTGACATCGTGAGCGGAGTAGAGGGTGAACAGCTCGTCCCTCCACCCCGAGGCGGCACGCTGCATTCGGTTGACAGTCTGATTCAGGATGGGGTGGGCCCCGAGGAGCGAATACCCAAAATACAGGGGCTTCTCGTGCCTCTCGCGCTCATCCTCTATCTGGTGCGTCTTGATCACCTTGAAGTGCTCCATGCCAAGGCAGCCACTTCTGCTGCAGGGGAAGCTGACATTGTGGCAGAAGTGGCAGAGCATGGAGTCGATGGGGTTGGCTGCCCGGAGCTGCTTGGTGGGGACGTCCACGATCTTGGCCATCTCCCCGTAGGTCCTCTCTAGGTCGTTGTTCTTCAGACGCAGCAGGTACTGCCGTCTCTGCTCCTTCTCCAGATACTGGTTTCTCAGAGGGCAGTAGCAGCTTCCAGAACAGAACAGGGCACTTGGCTGGTGCCTGAAATAAACCTTCTTCCAGTCAAAATCTGGGAGGAAGCCATAGAGCAAGGCCAGCCCGCTCTGGAGGGTGCGGCTCTTCCCAGTGGTCTCTAGGTAAAGCTGGTCCGAGGACCAGTTGTTTGGCAGAAGCTTGTGTTTCTTCAGGTAGATGTCCCTCAGCAGCTGGCCGTTCTGCAGGTGCTGCACGACTCCTGCAACACAGAGGCTTTCTTACAAGGAGTTTAGCTACAGGGCCGTGAAGGACCAGCGACCAACACTGGAAGCTAACAGAATGAGGTCTGTGTCCCTGAGGGAAGTAGTGTGAGAATGTGTTTGTGGCAACGTGTGCAGGGGTGGGGTGTGGAGGACAGCCCTTGTTACAAGCCACGCTACCCAAATGGACTTCCCATTTCCCTAGGGGCAGCAGAGACTAGGAATCATATGTCTCGACTGTAACTAGCGTGTACTCAAGGACAGGTGTCTGCGTCTGTGTGCTGCCCAGGGACACAGCAGTCCTCCGGCAGGGAGGCTACCTGAAATCTGCCTTTCCTGCCACTGCCTGCTCTCTGCTTAGTCTACTTACTGCTGGGACACTCCCTCCTTGACGCTGTTTCCATTATGCCTAACCGAAGGCCCTCTGTTATCTCTGGGGCATTCTGTCTGACTCTGCAGGAGCTTTCCAGCTAACCCAACCAGCCCATCTTACGCTGCAGTATCAGATACCCAGATAGCAATTCCATATCCAGAAGCAAAAGGGAGACAGTATGTTTATTATGCTCCTTTTAAATAGGAAAAGCAAGGTGTGCCTCCTACCCTGCCCCCTCAGGCCTAAGGAAAGGCCTCCGACCGGTTTGCCCGCTTTGACTCTTTATCGTTGCACGCCCAAGGCAGCAAGCAGCACACCCACCAGACTGTGGCAACTGCAGTGGTGACAACAGCCGAGGAAATGGAGAGCAGATAAGAGACAGTGGAGAGATGAAGAGGGCCTGTAAGAGCCACGGGACAGAAACTGGGCCCAGGTTGCTGGAAAGTTCCAGGGAGCTGCCAAAGCTTAAGGGTCTAGGATTTCAGACACCCCAGGCACGGCCGTTGTAACACTAGCTGTTGTCAATGGTCTGAGGGTCCTGATACTCCAGCCCGAGGGTTGTAACACCGTCACCATAGGGCCTGGAGTCCTAGCACCCTAATCAGTTTGAGAGTTTTAACACTAGGAGGCATGGTTTGCAGCTGTTTGCATCATCTGCTTGCTCTGCCTGCTGCTGCCGCTCCCTGCTGCTGGAAGCTGAGTTGCTAACGATTAAGCCCAGAGCAGTAAGTTCTTAGTTTTTAGGGCTTGGAGATCAAACAAACAAACAAACAAACAAAAAATCTGTTTGCCATACCAGTCCCTGGGTTCCGGGCACGCAAGGCCCAAGCTACCAGCCCTGAAAGAGCTTCTCACCTACTCACGATTCCTATCTGGGTATAGCAGGACACCACACAGCTAACTGGTAATGCATGTGTTCTCTCTGTGTCCTACCATCTCCTAATGTATATAAACGGGAGGGTGACCGGAGGGTGGATATACGTACCTGTCTGCGTGAGCTCTCCCATCTCACACAGAGGGTGGTTAGGGTAAAGAGGCAGGGAACTTAAGGGGCTTTCAAAAGAGGCTCCAGGTCCTTTGGACATGTGACTAACGAAAGCTTCCAGTTTAGGGTGATACGGCTTCCTAAAGGGACAACACAGAGAAGCAGTGTTTAGAACGCTCCAAAATAGTCAGACTTCAGCATGCACAGTCCTGTGTGTCATGGCTTCCCTTGTCCACAAGAACAAGGTTCCGGGGCTCAGGGATCTTAAAAGTTCCAGTTTCAGGGCCAGACAGAGGGCTCAGTCGTTAAGAGCACTGGCTGCTCTTCCAGAGGACCTGGGTTTGATTCACAGCACCCACATGGCAGCTCACAGTCATTTGTAACTCTAGTCCCAGGGGATCTGGTGCCCTCTTCTTGTCTCTGCTGTGCACAGACATACATGCAGGCAGAACACCTACATCCATAAAAATGAGGGAGAAAACAATGTTTTAAAGTTACAATTTCATTCTGACTTGACCACGAGTACCTAGGCACACAGTGACGTTCAGCTCCAGTTCTCAAGCTCTGCTGAATACAACACCCTGGGATTGGGATCTGCCTCCACCAGCATGCCCCAGCTCCCCTTGCTTTCGGGGTCATGCAGCAGGCAGGAAGCTGCCCTGATTTCTTACTTTGCTACACTGACACTTGTCACATGCCCTCCATTCTTGAAGATTCTCTCAACCATTGTTTCTCCGTCTTCCCCACAGCAGCTCCCTGGGTCCTGACCTCAGGAAGTATGACCTGGATTGTGGGACCCCAGCCCATCTCATCTTCCTGTCACTCGCTGGAGGACCCCTCACAGAGACCCCTTTCCTTCTGACCACACGGAGCCAGATCATCTTTCCTTTCTCCCAGCATACAACACACTCGTTCTTTCCTGTCTCCACCCCTTTTCATATATCCTTCTGGAAGATCGGCCTGGTCTTTACTGCTTCTGACCACTGGAAACATCTCCCTTGAGGAAGTCATTAACTGAATAAGAGAACCAGTGCCTATCTCCTCAGCCCTTTACAGTTTACGACGCATTTTGCATATTTAACGCCAGGTGGTAATGGATGCCTAAAAGAGCTTAGGAGGTCTGAGACTGTTTGCTTCTGTCAGACTACGTAAGACAAAGGCAAACGTACTTTATTTATCCCATCACTAATATCAAATTTCCCTAGATAATGATATGACCTGTGAGTAACACGGTTTTCTCTGTGTAACTACGACCTGTGAATACATACACCTTTTCTCTGCACGCTGAAACAGCCCACGAGTGTTTCCACGTTCGCCAGTTGAACAGAAGTGGACAGATAAAGCCGTTGGCAAGAAAACGGCATGCAAATTGGCATGAAAGCAGCGAAGATACTGTTCAAACGGCAAACCCCTGCTGTCTGAAAGTCCAATTAACTTTGGAAATACCTTAAAAACTGATGGCAAAATGGATTTACATCTCTCAAAAGCAGAAAGCTGAAAAAAATGATCCATTAAAAAAAAAAAAAAAACGTTTTAAAATTAGAGTTTGTTAATCTAGACATGCAGCAGAGTCCAATAAAGCCCCCAGGATAGCTGCAGGGAGTTGTCTCATAAAAACAGAGCATATTTTATTCTGCCGGAGGCTAAGCACATAAATGTTTATAAACTAGGAGATAAAATGTCCAGACCCACAACACGGCTGTCAACACAAATTCACATCAACACAGGCTATCCATCAACACAACTCAAATCTTCTGTTCTGGGCCATTATTTCAGGTTGGAGACTTCTGAGGCTCTGAAAACGCTTGGCTGCCAATTTTAGAAATGGGATTTCACTACTGGATGTGTTTGCTGAGATGTCCCAGGTTCTCGGGGCATCTGCCTGTCTAATGGTGCTGTGCTGTGTAGTGGTATTCATTACAACTCCCCCTGCCCCTTTTTCTAGTTTGCAGAAAATAGAACTGGAGACTGAACCCCCAAGCCTTGAGTATGCTAGGCAGGTCACACATGCTCTACCACCAAATCACACCCGAGTCCCTTCGTTACAACTTTTTCACGGGATAGAAATATGAAGATCCATGAAAGAAAAACATTTACAGGACAGTTAGCTAGTGGCTGTATCCTTTTTCATGGTAGAAAGACCAGGTAGCTGAGTCCTTGGGTCCTGATCTGGACCCACTGCTCAGACCTTATCTTCATCCCTAGCTCCATCCCTGGAGCCCCGAGCATAGCTTGTACATGGTAGATGCTCCAAAAACGTGGTAATGCATTCAACTGTGACACACTCCATCCTTAGAAGTATCGTGAAAAGGCCACATCCACATCTTCCTTAACCCAGAATAAAGAGCATTACGTCACCACAGCAGTTACAAGGATACGTAGATCTTGATGGGCATATTAAAAACAAAGGCTGTTGTGAGGTGAGGCTATATTATTCCTTCTTGGCAACTGACGTATGCGTCCCATCCCGGGTTCAGGCGCTTTGCGGCTCTGTTCTTTCGCCTGGCAGCTGCTTCAGTGCAGCAGCATCTGGGCCAGCTGTGGAGACATCTCTGGAGAGCGCTGGAAGCAACAGCCTGTAAGGAACTTCCCCCTGAATGGCCAGATGGGGCTGAGTGGCACACAAGGAAGAGCACTTCCTTGTTCAGGCGAGGTATCTCGGAGTCTCTGTTACAACGCCTGAACTTGTCCTGACTACCTGAGGATGCGTGTCTCCTCAGCATAACACACACGACTGTGGCCTCCTCGGGAGTCTGCTTTTGTGTTGACAACCGAGACAATAAAAAATATTGCTTCAGGTTGTTTACTTTCGGGTTCTTAAACACGTTTTTAAGTGACTGTTCACATGTACTCACCCTACAGTGCTCAAGGCAGAATCCCGGGGCCGATCACACTCAGGAGAAAAGAGACTTTTGCAGCTGTGACCTGGGTTCTGCAGGCATGGTCAAGACAGCTATGCTATTACCAGAAAACATACTTTTCACGGCTCACCTGGCTAGTATCCCTTCCAGCCGGGAAGGAAGTCACACCACATCTAAACAACTTAAACCAACTGAAGAATGGATTACTTCCAATTTCAACAAAACAAGCTTGAGAAAAGACAACCCCAATGTATTTGGTCAGTGTAGTTTTCTGGGCTTTTTTTGTGTAACTTGATATAACCAACTGCCTGCTTTCCTCACACCACAGGTTCTGCCTGAGACCGTTTTAGCTTTATCTGCTGGCCTACATGCTGAAGACGCCCAAACAAACCACCATGCCAGTGCCTGTAAGCCCAAACCAGACAGCCCTCTGCCCAGCAGAAACTCCGCCTTGAGCATCTGGAGATGGTTCATAGACAATGCTTGAGCCAGAGCCATAATTTCTCTCCAGTGCCCTTGGCTCCTGAGAGGGACAGTGCCGTCAGCAATGTGTCCCTCCCCTTTCTCATCCTACCCAACCTGTCACGAAGCTCACCCATCCTACCTGACCTTCTTCCAAGGTCACCCCTCCATCCCTGATGCCATTGTCAAGGTTCAGCCTCTGTCAATTTTTCAAACAAATATGGTGTCCTAGGTACTTGGGTGGTAACAGCAATGGACAAGAGTAAGAGAAATCCCTGACTCAGGGAGGAAGCTTACATTCCACACAAGGAACACTGCAAATTGTGTGTGTGTGTGTGTGTGTGTGTGTGTGTGTGTGTTGGGGGGGCAGAGAGACAGAGAGAAACACAGAGAGGGGGAGGGGAGGGGAGAGACAGAGACAGGGAGACAAAGAAAATAAACGAGAGTAACAGATGCTATGGCAGGAGAAGGCAGGAGAGACCAGAGTGGGGGAGGAGCACCCAGCCATTTTAAATGAAGTGTTCTACGCAGAACTAACAGAGGTGATAACTGAGCCAAGGAGACAGGAGAAGGTCATAAAGCTGTCTGTGTGCATAAGCCCTGGAGAGAGGAGGCCATCAGTGTGTTGCACACTGGCAGCAGCACACCCAAGGGTGAGGAGTGCAGCTGGTGAGGCCAGACAAGTGAGGGGCTGAGGGAGGCAGCTTTCAGAGTGCGTGTGAGGGAGGCCGGAGCGAGGTTCCCGTTGGGGTCACTTCCGTGTGACAGCATGAACACCGCACCAGCTCATTCTCATACATTCCACGGCCCACAGAGGTCTCTGCCATCCTTCTCCTTCATGCCTGGAGCCCGGGATCCCCAGTAGGGCTGCAGTCTGAAGGACCCATTCCACGCACCACACTCAAGCCACTGAGATAACATTCAAAGCTCCCAAGTGCCAAGTTGCTGAGCACCCAAGCAGCTGGGGGTGGGGTGGGGGGGGTGGGTATCTCACTCCAGCATCTCAGGGTGGCTTCTTTTCGCACCCCCTCTCCGCCCTAAGCTGAGTTGGGCTGCAGGCACAAGCCCCAGCGGTGCCACCAAAGCCTCTTCCATTCTAGCTTTTCTTCCGTTTCCTATTCTTCTTTCTCTGATAAACAGTCACTGGTCACCAGTGTTAGCTTCCACTTGCTTAGGACTGACCCAGCACCAGTGTGAGGCCTGGCTCTCCAGATGCAAGTGGCTCCCCGAGGGCAGGGCAGCCTACCTGCTGAGATATCTCAGATGCTCAGTCACCCCTTACTCCTCCAGGCCAGTCACATTGGTCCTAGTGTTACACATGCCCAGCTCTGCAAGCTGCAGGGCCCTTGCACTTGCTGGTCCCTCTCCAGGTCTCCACAGGACTGGCTTCTCTAATGAATTTATGTGTCTGCTGATGTGCCACCTCCTATCTCATGCAACTTGGCCCAGGAAAGGAGCATAAACCTAAAACCTGTCATGTAAATGCTTGAAAGGACTATTTTTCTTCGTGGATATAGAAAAGCATGTTCATCTTTATGGAAGGAAAAAGGGCTTTTAAAAACGTGACACATACGTGGTTAATACCTTTAATGCTGACTAACTGTAAAACTAGGAGCGTTCAACAGCACCTCTCAAGACAGCATGCAGCACTCAAGGAGAGGCAGCTCCCACTACAAAGACTACGGGCGCAGAACCGTGCACAGGCACTCTGGGGCAACAGATTTATATGGACACACCCAGCTCCCACCCCTGGACCAGACACCCCCTTTAATGGACCAGAGTAACGGGTACCTTCCAGGCCTTGCCGCCTGGCAGGAGACCACAAAATTACTAATTTATGAGCGGGAACAGCAGCTGGGAAGGCAGCAGGCACTGCTGGGGGCTCAGAGCAGGGCCACGCGCCACACGCACCACACACCCGCTCGCTCCTTCTCTGAGTGCTCTCACTGTGTTTAGAGATGGAATTAATTAAACGGTGCTAAGTAGAGTAGGGCCTTTTATCTGGGGGGTGCCGGGAGCCACAGACGGCTTGGACCCCTGCGTCTGCCGTGCTCTTTCCTGTGCAAGCAATACCCGTGATAAGGCTTAATTTCTGAGTCAGGCACGGAGAGAGATTACAAGCACCAACGATAAGAGAGAGCAGGTTCCACAACACACTGCAACTGCGTGAATGGAGTTTTCCATTCCGTGCGGCTGGACTGCTTGTACCAGTGGCAACTGAAATGGAGGGAAACCCGGAGAGAGGAAGGGGACTGCCTTGGTTAAATGCGCGCAGCGTCCTCTTTACAGACAGCTCCTGCAAATGCAAAATGAACACTAAGGGAAGCGAAGAGCGAGGCCATTAGGGCAGCAGCTTCCAGGGACTGAAACACCTCCAGAAATGACCCCACCGGAGGGAAAGAGGCTTAGCCCAGGTGACTTCCAGGCTGCCGTGGGCAATGCCACTGTCACTGTGGACGGAGCTTGTTCCCTCCTTTATTTAGACTCATGAGATTGACATAAGGGAGGCAGGACTGTCCTTTGTTCCAGGATGGAGTATGGTGGCTCTGAGGGGGAAAGGGATCTGCCCAGTGTCAAACAGGTTGCAAAGGCTTCAGGGATACAACGGCCAAGGCTCAAATCTATCACAAGGAGCTGATGATGGGAACATACAATGGGCAATGTGTGCTCTGAGCCCCATAGAGGTTATGATTTCATTCTACAGGCAAGTCCAATCGCTGTCATCTGATGGGCTCGGGGCTGGGTCAGTGATTTGGGAGCAGTCAGACCTGCGGAAGGCAGAGCCAGGCCCCCTTGGGAAGACAAGCTTCAGGGTGTCCAGGAAGCCCTAATAAGTCCTGTCTCTGGGAACAGTCATAGTGACCTCCATAGTAACTTTGTAGCAAGTCAACATTGGTCTGAGCTGAGCCAATTAAATTCCCCCGCTAGAAATGTGACTCCTTGCTGGAGAAAGTGGAGAAGGAACTGAAGCATGTGACAGGCCGCAAAGCCCCAGGCCACGCTGCACCCAACCAGCACAGAGGCCCAGTGGCCCACGTGTCCCCAGGCTGTTCAAAGGGCTGACGTCCAGCTCGTAGGTAAGAGCAGAGCTGCGCCAGCTTAAATACAGCAGTCCTCTGCACCCAATGGAGAAAAGTGACATCCCCCAGTTGCCCTCCCTACCCTGCAGTCCACAGGGCTCAAGTGTAGTGTAACAAGCGGCCTCCGTCCCTGTCCCAGCCCTAAGCCAGCTGGGATGGCTTTTCAACTGCCTTCCTCTCCTGTTCTGACACCCTTCCCTTTTGCCCCTTCCCCTCTGCAGTAAGAACTGGGCATTGCCAGCTCCCCACCTCAGTGTTTCACATGTGGGATGGGGGGCTGCTTCCCAGAAGAGGGAGTCTCTAAAGAGGTTTGAAGACACTGTGAAAGTGGGGTGAGCGGGGATAAGTGGGGACAGCAGGAGGCAAAGCGGGCACAAGGCCACAAAGGAATAGGTGCGACAAGAAGTAGGGTGCTGGGGAGCAGAGAATCTCAGTGGAAAGTCTGAACACCAGGCTGGAGAGTGAGGGCTCAGCCCCGAGTGGGAGATCCAGTATCACCATGGTCCCCTAACAGGAGACCCTAGGGTAAACACCTTGTTTACTCAATGCAGCAAGGAAGAATGGACCCCCCCAGGCTGGCAGCACGATAGTGTCTTTGCATAGGAGAGAAGAACGCACAAAACCTCAGTCTTTCTACTTATGATGCTTCACTCTCTGTTCCCCAAAGTCCAGCCCATAAGGAGGCTCTGGAAGTTAAGAGTTACCCGAAACCCATAGCTCTGTGTCCTCAAAGAACAGCCCTGGCTGCAGGCAGGCATGGTTCCATCAGGCTGGTCCTGTAGGCAGGCTGGCATCCCAGGAGCATTCCATCAAGCTAATGTCTTCCCCACTGGGCACTTCCCTATGTCTCCTGGCCTCATTCAGGGAACTCCGCACAGGACAGATGCTATGTGCCCCAGACACATTGGCTACGGCCAAGCCATAGTTTATTGCTAACTGTGCTTCTCATTTCCATACAGGCCATTTCCATTCTCTGTTAAATTATTTTTTATCCTAAGGGCTTTCAGCTAAGATGGTGCTATCTCTACTACTGTGAAAAATTAAACGGCTGGAATAATATCTTACACTTAAAGACCTTCACAGTTACAAGCAGTCCCTCTTGTGAATCACTGCACTCCTCACCCCAACCACGCACGGCGAGCTTCGCCATTTCTACTTCAGAGGCAGAAGGCTGAGCTCAGAGACCAAGTGCCTTGCCTGCTGCCTGCATGGAACAGCTCTACAGTGGATGACTCCCAACCCAGTGCTCGATGAATCTCATCTCTGAACAACAGAATGAGAGAGTGGGCTCAGAGTGAACTGGGCTCAGACTTCAGTGTATGTTCTGAGCTGCCTGAAATAGATGTTCTCTCTGCTCTGGGCCTGCCTTTGCTGTCTTCTCCCAGTGCAGATAGTCCTTCCTGGAGGGAGAAGGGAGGCTCATGGGGGTCAGGAGGCCAAATGAAGTTTAAAAGATTCGGAGAGTTACAAGACTCACAAGCCCTGTCCTGAGGTTTGAAGAGCAGTAAACGATCATAAAGGGGAGAAGGAGGTGAGGTTGGCCCTGCCAGAAGGCTGCACAGGAGGCTATGGGAACGAAGGTTACTGAGTCATCACCCATGCCAGGGTGGCCTTTTCAGTGAGGCAGCTACATGAGTCACCCATGCTCCTCTCGGTAACCCCAATAAAATCACTGGCCCACCAAGCTGAATTTGGGTGGGGTCATTTTTTTTTTCTGTTATGCGTGCCCTATCTGGGTTGAACAGATGTTTGCTCACATCTCCCAAGGGAGTCACACAACAGCATGCAATGCAGACTTTGAGCAATTCAAGCTCACCAAAGTGTAGCTCACTCCCCCCTCCCATCATGCTCTGCTGTACAGAACACAGCAGGGTGCTTGAAAAAGACGCTTATAAAAGTGCAATTTACCTGCTAGCCACTAGAGTGCAGTCAATTTCTGGTCGCTTTGTCTTGGGAATGGCATACAGCGGGTACCTGTCCCCATGGCGAATGAACACATGAACCGAGACTAGCTTAAAATGATGTGGGGCATGACCTGTGAGAGAGACACATCCTCCAGTCACCGCACAACAAACAGCAGCGTTTTAGCTAGGGTGGCACATGACCAGGCTGGGACCAAGGAGGTGGTAGCCAGGGCAACACAGAAGTGGCAGAGCTGCTACTGGGTGGGCAATGCCGAAGAACCCCTTAAGGTGGGACAGAGGTTCATGAGAGGGCTTGGCATGTCCCAGAGCCCACAAAGGAACTGGCCAGTGAGATGTGCACGTGTTGACTAATGCTGTCTCACATGCAGACTGGGGAGGCCCACAGAAATCCTAGCAACAGACCTCTGCTTTAAATTCTTCGGGGGAAACACAGCAGGACACAAATATATGCGTCCCACACCACCCTTCATACACTCAGAGAAAAGTGAGACCTCGTGGGGACCCTAAGACTACGGTTTACCCTGATAAGTTGCCAACAGGACGGGCCTCTGTCTATCCTGCCCACCTCCACTACTCAGTGGGGTGTGCTAAGACCCGGAGCCTGTCCTCAGCACAGAGTGGTAGCAGCTGCAGGACTTGAGAGCAAGCCGGCCAACTTCTCATCACTGCATGATGCTGCTTAAGAACTTAATCCCCAGGAGATCTACTTGGTTACTGAGCACCAGGCTACTGAGACTGCAAAGACCGCATCTACCTTCCATGCTGTGCTCGGCTACACTGGGAATGTTGCAGTACAGAAGAGCTTCATAAACCGGGTCTACTGTGGGGGGCTCTGTCACCGGGTCAGGCATGATCCTCTTCCGACTCTTGCTTCCTCCATTCTTTGTCGCGGACACCGGGATCAGGTGGACTGCAAGGAAAGCAAAATGGGTGAAGAGATTGAGAGATCGGCTGCTGTGGCCCAAGGAGGGCTGAGTGTCACTGTGAGCATTCTCTCCTTTCAGTTAGGGTGGCCCTTAGTGGAACAAGAAGTCAACTCCCCACTCTCGAAGTGGAGAGACTTCCTGAGTAGCAGACCCCCAACCTCTCAGCGTAGGCCAGAAGGACTTATTCCCTACTCTCAAGTTACCGGAACTAAGAGTGCATGAGGACACAGGTCCTTTGCTCAATAAGCTTTTAGCTCCTGTAACTATATCAAGGGGGGGTGGGGATCACTGTCAACTGGCGCCTGCTAAGTGCTAGATGGGGTGTGTATGTCACACCTCGATTAATATCTGACTGTGCTCTGTGGTTCCTAGAGCCCTATCTCGGCAATCTGCTCCTAGTCCTCATGAGATCAACTCACCGAGATAGCCTGAGACTAAGGTACACATGTGCAGTGAACGGACCCCTAACTTGTTCTCATTTGTCAGCCTGGGCTGGCTCTCCTTTCCATCACCATTGGGTGTCAAGTGTGGGTCATGAAATATGTAATAGCTTGTCTATCAGGTATCCATTTTTCTATCGCTGAGCCCTAATCCCTATGGGAGACCAGCTGAGCTATCAGTGACAGAATTTCTACCCCTTGGCAGGGTGGACATGTGGCTAGAATCAGTGAAGGAGGGCACAGGGCAAACATAATCCTTTTCCTTGTTGGCTAGGAGAGGCTCTCCCTGTTCTTTGAAGGGCAGGCTGGGGCTGCCAGCGTCTGTCTGTCTTTCCAGGGACAGCCTGTCTCAGTGGTTTCCAGCCCTCTCATGATTGGGAAATGTTGCAGCTTCACAGTCTCTAGAGACCCCTGCATAGCAGCATTCAGCACCTACCTGGTGGTGGACATGCTTGCAGATAAGAGAGCCTAGGAGTCTAGTTAACTTCTAAAAGGCTTACCGATCACCACGGCGATAATAAAAATATGCTTACTTATACTGATGTATATACACATACCCAAACAAGAGCTGAAACGGAGACCAATCACTGGTCTACGTCAGCCTAAATTCCCTAATTTCTTCAATATAAGTATCTAAAACTTCTCCTTGCCAAACAGATGCTATGCTATAGTATAGTATACTGTACTACACTAAGAGAAAAACATTCACAGCATACATGGCAGACAAGTGACTGATAACCCAAGTACAGAAGAGCATTACAACTGAAGATTCAGTAAAGAGTACAAGCAGGTTAAATGCAAACACCAACAGCCAACAAAACATGAATGGATGCTCAAGTGAATCATAACTACAGAGGTACAAAATAAAACATAGTGTGCAAATTAAAAATGTATAAAATATACATAAAATGTATTGTATAAGAAATATTTTGTACAAATACAAAATAAAATAAGACATTTTACTCACTAGGTTGGAAAATCACACTTTAACAGTAACACCAATATTGGCAAGGGGTGACCCTTGCACATATTAGAGGTGAGGGTAGAAACCGGAATCTTCCAGAAGGAGTGTGTGGTGTGCATGATGTTTTTGACTCTAATATGCTATGCCTTGGAACCTGTTCTAAAAACATCAGTACCCACACTCAGAGATGGCCAGAAAGATTCACTGCAGTGCTGTTGGTAACAACAAAACTAGAGAACCATCTGAAAAATCCATCATTGCCTGAAGAGAGTGCTGTATTCTATCTAATTAAAATATTCTATCTAATTAAAAGAATGCAAAAGAATCAAAGATTAAATTACGTGAAGTTGATGGATCAAGTCAATATGACCAGGTAATAATATAATCTTCTTTGTGTAAAGGGAAACACAAATAAAAACAGCAACAGCCCATGAATGAAGGGGTGCATTAGTTACTTGTCTGCTTGCTGTGAAAACATACTTGTCAGAGTAACTTCAAGAAGGGTTTATTTTGGCTCACAGTTTGAGAGGATCAGTCCTCTCATGGAAGACATGGCGGCAGGAGGGTGCTGGTCACATTCCATCCAGGACCAAGAAGCAGAGAGTAATATATGTGCCCATCTATCTTTTTATTTGGTTCAGGACCTCAGCCCATAGAATGGTACTACCCATCTTTAGGGTGCGTCTTCCCACCTTAACCTAATCTAGATAATCACAAACATTTCCAAAGATTTGTATCCATGGTGATTCTAAATTCCATCAAATTGACAACCAAGATCAACCCTTATGACTCTACCCCTTGTCAACCTGACACCCAAACACATTACCATTAAGTCCAAACCCCTCAATCCTCATCCCCGTAGACCAGCTGTTTTCAACCTGTGGGTTGCGACCTCTTTGAGGGTTGAACAGCCCTTTCATGGGAGTCACCTAAGACTATCTGCCTATCATGTATTTGCATTATGATTCACAACAGTAGCAAAATTAGTTATGAAATAGTAATGAAATAACTTTGTGATTGGGGGTCACCACAACATGAGTATTAAAGGGTTGAAGCATTAGGAAGGTTGAGAACTACAGCCATAGACTCACTGCCATCTCACGAGGCAAATACATTAGGTCCAGCATCAGAAGCCACCATCATCTTTAATAGTACCAACACTGAAAGTCCAAAGTCCAAGTATCACCTGGGACTCAAGGCAATCTCTTAACTGTGAGCTCCTATAAAATAAAAAATAAGCTACATATTACAATATACAACTGCGACGGAATAAAATTCCCATTCCAAAAGGGAAAAATGGGGACATAGCAAGGAATGAGCAGGTCAAAGCAAGGTTGAAGTCTGGCAGGACAAATACAAATCCTGCAGTCCCACATGCAGCATCTGGAGCTCAGGATGGGATCATCTGGGCTCTGAAGTTCGTGGGTAGTCCCACTCCTCAGCTCCACACCCTGAAGCACTCCTCACCTGACATCCCAGAGTCCTCACACCTCCTACACCCCGGGGACTCCGCTCCAACTTGGGCTTCACGATGGCCTCTTAGGGCTCTTCCTTAAAGAGATTCCAATCCTGCCACATTGCTCGGCCTCAGAACTGTGGTGTGAGACTCCATGTCTCACAAAAGCAGTTCTACGTGGGTGATACTGTCAAGTTCCATGCCAGCTCAGAATGGAGCCTGGCCCCTGGGCCCACAGTTGCAACAGCCTCCTTGTGTTGATCCTGGGGAAACATTTCCCTAGGAAGTTGCTTGAGAAGCAGGGAACCTCCAGCATCTTCTCAGTGTAGGCTCACTCCTTTCAAGAGAATTTGCATTTGCACAAGATGGAGTCTGCAATGGATAAGGACTTGCCCTCAGGACACCTTGCTGTTCCATTGCACAGCAAGAGGTTACTCTTTATTGGTGAGAATCCTTTATAATTACAGCTGTTTCTTATCACCTGTTTTGTCTACAACTTTAAACTCCCTCCCTCTCCTGCCAAATGGCATGCTGCTCATCTTTTCTCCCCTCCACGTGTTGCTTCCTTTACAGTAGGACCTGGATAAAAGCAATGTGCAGTAAACATGACCTAGCCTGAGTTCTACCCCATCTTGAAATTTCCTCTGTCAGAGAAATAAGTCAATTACTTTTAAATTCAATTCTACCAGAGTTCTCAGGGCATGGGCAGAATTCAGCCAGGTTCTTTGCCAGAACACAACATGAATGGCCCCTAATCTAGTTCCTCATAGAATCTTTGTTCCCCTCTGAAACCCCATGAGCCAGGCTACCACCATCAGCACCCTGTCTTCCAAGCTCTCATGAGAATGGGACATTAAACTCTCTTATAGTAGTATTCGAGGACGTTTCTAACCCAAACTCTTCCACAAACCAGCTCTAGAGGCCAGATTTATCTGGGTCAGATTTATGCAACGGCCCTACTTCTCAGTACCAATTTTCTGTATTAGTTACACCTCTCATGGCTAAGGGATAATACCTAATGGAGGCAATTTATGGAAGGAATCATTTATTTTGGCTCACAGTCAAAGGAGATACAGTCCGTCACGGCAGTGATGCATGGTGGCCAGCTGGTCACATTGCATCTACAGGCAGGAAGCAGAGAACAGTAAACACTTGTACCTATCACCCATTCTCCTTTTTACTCAGCCAGGAACACAGACCCTGGAATGGTACCACCTACATTTAAGGTGGGTCCTTATACCTCAATTAAGCTAAGCTAGACAGCAGTCACTGACTGCTCCCAGGTGTGTTCTCAGATTTGATCCCATGGGATTTTAAAGCCTATCAAACTGACAAAATTAACCATCGCAGAGAGTATTCAGGCATTTGTTCCCTGTGTGAGAGCCTCGCAACATGGCGGGTGATGAACCACAATGCCATAGCGCTTTTATCTGGGAGATGGAGGGAACGTATGTGAACAGTATTTTTATTTGTTTTCCTATGAATACCTGCATCAGTTTATCATGGATATATTTATAGTAGTCACATATTACATGCATTCTAAATGCATAAAAACAAACATTTATTACTAGATCTTAATATACACGGATGTATTTACAGGCTTCGCTAAAGCAACAATTAAAAAAAAACCCCAAAACTTTCGGGGTTGGCCATTCCCCAGTTCAAAACATTGGCTGTAGCTAGAGCATCTTTCTTCCCACAGCTGGGAAATGTTAGAGAGGCCAATGCACTTCCACGCCTGGAACTAATTTGCTGCGGGGAGGCTGGTAGCAGAGCAGATGTCCCGAGGTGGCATCGTAATGGCTGGCCCTTTTGGCTGGGTGGTGCCTTCAGCTCTTTACTCCGCTCTATATGGAATCTATCAAATTCTGGTTCCTTGGCTAGTTTGTAGCTCACTCCCTCTGAGCCTGGGCCAAGGCAGAGCACTGTTAAATAGACATATGAGTCAGGTGAGGACAGAGTGTGTGGGATCCTGAATTGTCCAAAGCACAAGCTGCGAAGACTGTGGGAGTCAGCTGGGAACCCTGGTGGTTGTTCCCAAGTGACCCGTGCATGACTCAAAGGAGCAGTGGTTTGAAAACCACAAAGGACGATTTGGTCACGATCAGAAGGAGACCTTACATCTAGAAAGATCTTTGCTGCTTCCTCTGGCACAAGGGCTCTTTCATCTCGTCCACTAGCCAGTTTCCTGAGGTGACCCTATGCTGTTTGTGACTCCCTGAGTCATCCAGACAAGATTTCCATCCACAAGGGGCACTCTGAAGAGTCCTCCAGATGCCAGGTACTCACAGACTCTCAGGCATGGTGTGTGCATGTGTGTATGTGTCCACATACAAGCATTCATGTGTGCATGTGTGCACACATGAGTGTATGTGTGTACGTGTTTGTGTGTGTGGTGTGCATGTGTGTATGTGTACGTGTGTGTGCATGAAGTCTCCTCAACTCCCTCTTCACCCTGTGGGCACTTGTGCTACTCAGAACCTACCCACTAGCATGTCTCACTAATGGTCCTGTTTGCTTTTAATTCTGCCCACTCAATTCCTGTTGACTGAATCTACCAGGAGTTGCCTCCTCCAGGAAGACCACTTTGAGTTTTCAAGTGGTTTCCATATTCCTCTCCCATAAGTCCATCTAGATTGGGCTATCAGGCTTATGTCCGAGTGCATGGAAGCAGAGGTGCCCTGGTCTATTAGCCCACCACCCCAGATGCCTGAAAGGCACGTTTCATGTTTATGTGCCCTAATGACTGACAGGGGACAGCCCTTCCAAACAC
The DNA here is from genome assembly GCA_026225945.1 of Cricetomys ansorgei. Taxonomy (NCBI): domain Eukaryota; kingdom Metazoa; phylum Chordata; class Mammalia; order Rodentia; family Nesomyidae; genus Cricetomys; species Cricetomys ansorgei. The sequence continues at coordinate 15,138,862 of JAMJFZ010001100.1, forward strand.
GCTTGCTGAGCTGAGTCTGCTAAGTCACACACACTGCTCTCTGAGCTTGGGTCTGTGTTTCACAGAGCCCCCTGGAGCATCTCAGTGGTTACCCAGCAGCCTAGAGTGGATGGCCGGAGGCAGGCTTCCCTGGTTCAGAGAGGCCAATGTGTAGCTGGCCTGGATCAAAACTTGCCTCAAATCTCTAAGAGACCTGGTCCATCTGACCCATAAGGGGTGATGCACAGGGAGCCCTCTGGGCCATGGCAGCTGAGGAGTGGGCCTGGGGGAGCAGGTCCTCCAGGCTGGAGGATGCTTTGGGCCCTGTGCCACTTGTCATGTGAGCTCTTAGGGGCTGGCTTGTTGGGACTGGGCACAGCGAGAAGATGGACAGGCTCAGAGGCTGGGGATACATAAAATGCCTGGGGCCTGGGATTTGAGACAGTACTTTTCCCATCAACCTTTGCCCACGTCTCCTGCAATTCAGCTACCTTACCACCCTCTCCCCAGGGCAATCAGAAAGACTGCTGTCCCCAAGCAGATGATAGCGAAGGCAGCTTAGATGGAAGGGGGAAAAGTTCTGTGTGTGTAGGGGAGTGGCATCTGGAGTGAGAGTGGGCAGAGAGATGGAGGATCGTGAGTTCTGCTGTGTAGGTGGAAAATCCTCGACTCTCAGTGTGTGCCCTGGGGCTACGGCGCCCACCGCTGTGAGTAACGCGGGTGACAGAGTAAGTGCTGCTCGTGGTAACTGACTGCCTGCCGGCATGCACTTTCTCTGTAGTGTGATCACGAAGCAGAGAGGAAGATTTCCATCAGCCACCTCGTCTCCTCCATGGTCTGTTTCATCCTGTCTGCACCTCTATAATGCTTGAATAAAGATGCTGACAGAGTCTCAAAGAAATGACAGAGAACATTCGCTTTCGGGCTTCTTCTCAGGTCTCTGTGGTGGTTTGGATCGAAACGGCCCCTTCAGGCTTATATTTGAATGCTGGGTCATTAGGGAGTGGCGCTGGTTGACAGCGATGGGGGTATGTGGCCTTGTTGGAGTAGGCGTAGCCCTGTTGGAGGAAGTATGTCACTGGGATGTGGGCTTTGAGGTTTCAAATGCTCAAGCCAGGCCCAGTGACCCTCTCTTCCTGCTGCCGGCCAATCGTGAGGTAGAACTCTCAGCTACCTCTCCAGCACCATGTCTGCCTGCATGCTGCCATGCTTCCCGTCATGACAAAAGTTCACTAAACCTCTGAAGTGTAAGCCAGCCCCAATTAAATGTTTTCCTTTTTAACAGTTGCTGTAGCCATGGGGTCCCTTCACAGCAATAGAACATTGACTAAGACAGTCCTCAACTCTCAGAAGCAAACAGCAAACTTCTTAGAAGGAGGAGAATGATAAAATGGTCCCTGCTAGCCCTTCCCCATTCCCTCTCTCCACCATGGCCTCCAGGCTTTGCCAGCAGCAGGCACTGCTATGACTAGGCTCAACCAGTTCTAATCCTAGGCAGAGTATCCTCATCAGCCAGGATGTGCACCATAGGTGTAGTGTGGAGGGAGCCAAAGGGCTACAAGCCACAGCCCTGACTCTTCAGGCTGGTGCCTCTGTTCACCAGCCCTTATTAAATAAGAAGGGAGCGGGAAGCACATAGACCTTAAGGGAAAGGGGGCCTTCTCAGGCCTGACACCTCCCGCTCCCCTGGCCACTGGTTTGGGGGTGCAGGACAGGCACAGCGGAGACTGCTGTGGAGGAAATACTGAGGTGTGCCAAGGATGGCTACTTCCATCTTCAGGAAGATACCAGACGACAAGAAACTGTCTTAGTAGCCAGAGCCATGAACTTCTTTGAAGCAAAACCTGCATCTGATGATTGATTATGTTTTGACTTTTGTTGATTCTATTCCCGATCCCATAAGATAGAAGAAATGTCCCAGAGACAGAGCCATTATAACATCCCAGTACAGTCTATAGTCATCAGCTCCTGGCTGGCCCTCAGGCCTCAGGCCATGTCTGTTACTCCTACAACCTCAGTAATGAATGGGTCAGCAGGCACGTGACAGTCAAGAGTCTGAGGCCAGGTCACTGTTGGGAATCTCTCTGACTTGCACAGACACGAGTCAGTGCGCTTCCTCCAGGTCACCTAGCCAGTGTCTATGGTGTCAGCTCATCTTCCCAGATCAAGGCCCTGACTCAGAGCAGAGACAAACTACTGATCCCTAGCTGGTAGGGTTTGCACCTGAAATGTCCCCACCAGTTCACGTTTGAGTCCTTGTTCCCTGGCTGATGATGGTGTTCTGGGAGGCTGCGGAGCCTTTAAGAGGTGGGGCCTGGCTGCAGGAAATGGGCACTGGGGGCAGACCTTTGATATTACAGTCAGCCTTAGTTCTTATCTAGCTCTCTGCTTCCTGATCTGCCAACATGTGAACACGCACCCACACCACCGCCATCTCAGCCACAATCTCAAACTGCATGCTCTCCCCTTTACGGTGAACCGAAATCTCTCCAAACCAAGGGCCAAAATGAAACTTTCCCCATAAGTTGTTTCTGTCTGGTATTTTGAACACAGTGACCATGAACTACCACAGAAGCCACTAACACCCTGGCCCTCTCCTACGTGCTGCAGCCTTAGCCTCCTATACAAGCTCTCACAAGTACCTCAGCTGACTTTAATGGGGTGCTGCACAGGCAGAAGCTATTACATCAACCGCAGCAATTCCTCCCCCTCTGTGGAGAAGCCCCACCCCTGTGACAGCAATGTGTTGGCTAGCTTTTTGTCAGCTTGACACAGTGAGCATCATCTGAGAGGAGGGAACCTCAACTGAGGAAAAGGCCTCCATCAGACTGGCCCATAGGCAAGACTGTGGGGGCATCTTCTTAATTAACAACACGAGGGCCCTGCCCATTGTGGATGATGCCACCCCTGGCAGATGGTCCTGGGATGTATAAGAAAGCAGGCTGAGCAAGCCGCGGGGAGTAAGCCATGGCTCGTGCCTGAGTTCCTGCCTCCAGGCTCCTGCCCTGACTTCCCTTCGTGCTGGACTACAACTGTAAGCTGAAATCAACCCTTTCCTGCCCACGTTGGTTTTGGTCACAGTGTCTTATCATAGCAATAGAAACCATAACTGAGTTCAGGAGCTTCTCCACTCTATGCTGACACTATGGTCCAGTTGGGTCTTGGGGCTATTCCTCCATGCTCTGTCCTTGTCATGCTAACCCAAGGAAGGGACCTGACTCTAAGCAGGCCTAACAAGGTCATTTTACAGCAAAGATAGTTTGTCCCAAAAGGAAGACAGTTTTGCCTTGGGAGCTGGGTGGCTTTCAAAGCCCAGCCTCCCACCACCTCCTCAGCACGCGTGATCTCTCCGTTCTTCCTAAAGTTCCATATTGGAAACACAGGTATCCCAGTGACTGTAAACATGGCCAAGACACTGTGTCAGCTCAACTCTGTCTCTGGGCTCAGATGCTCCACAAGTCACTCTAGTGACACTACCAGCAAAGAATCCGTTGAGGCCAAGGGCTGGCCTGTCATCTGTATTTTACCCTCCTAGGGCCTGCCTTGCCTTTGCTAGGACCTCAACCTGGGCTGATCACCTCCCCAGGGACTACAGTCAGACTGGGACTCCACTTAAATCTGTTCTGACTGCTGAGAGGCAGCCTGGGCTGGGGAGTGCGAGGGTTCAGAAAGCAAGAAAGGGGGTCCAGTCCTAGCCCTGGGCACATAGCTCTACCTCTCTAACCTCCATTTGTAAGACGAAGTCGACAATACCTGCATTCGGCTGGTGGTGGATGACTTGAGTCACCTGTGCATAGACTACAGCGAAGGATCAAGACATGCCATTTCCAGTCTGTCCTCCAAATGTTAATTCCTGTTCCTTAGAAGCTGCATGAATTAATGTGCCCCATGTGTGTGCAGATGCCCATGGAGGCCAGAAGGTGTCGGATCCCCTGGAATGGGGAGTTCCAGGTGATTGTAAGCCACCCGGTGTGGGTGGACTTGGGTCCTCGGCAAGTGCCCAGACACAGGACCCCCCCCCCCCGCTCCGCTTCCACCTTTCAAGTTCTCAAAAGGTGTTCCCTCCAAGTGGGATTAGGAGGGGACACTGAGCGCTGTTGTCCACAGCTCCAGAAGCACAATGGGCCAGCCTCCCTCCCCTTCAGCCACCGCAACAGTGGCTTTCCTAACTCTTTGAGACATTGGGTTCACCTGAGTCAGCACCTTTTCTGAGCAGCACCACCTCAGTCCAGCCTCCTCTCTGCTCCAGTCTCTCTCTATCATCTGAAGGACTCCGGAGCTCTCTCTCTCTTTCATTTATCTGCCAAGGAGTAATGATTGGCTCTGACAGCCAATTCCCACAATTCCCTTAGCACTCCTCAGTCCACAAAATTATCTTAAATGCCCATCCTGTCTCCCCGCTGTACGGGATCAAAGAGATGTCTGCTGTAATTGCCCACGAAACCCAGAACCACAACAAAGAGCCTGCAGTTCTGTTATCTGTCTTTGGTCACTTGTTAATGGCTGGGCTGTGTCTTGTTTATAGCAGAGGTGGGGAAGGCCAAAACCACACCTGAAGACTCAGACACTTGGTTTTATACAGACGAGGCTGAGCTGACAGTTGGATGTAGTAAAGTTCCTTTGTGAACGTATGGAGCCACAAAATACTGCCTTTTTCTGTTTCCCCCGTTTTAATGTTGCTTCATCATGAGCCACCTGATGTAAGTCAGGGTCTTCCCTGGGCTGGCCAGTGGACCACGGCAGAGTATGGCTCACAGGGCCAGGCACTCAACAAGTTCGAGGGCTGGAGGTCATGTACAAGCTAGTTATCTTGACTGCTTCCCCCAGCATTTGCCACAGGGACCTAAGTTTATCAACTGATAGAATGTGAGGGATCTCTCAGTGGTCTGAGCTTGAGTCCCAGGTAAAGCCTCTGTGGGGGCTGGGGGAGGTTGTAGGGGGTGCAGAAGTATTCCTCATGGGGGTACAGGTTGGCTGCTGACCAACAGGCCCACTGTGATGTGAAGAGCAAAACCTCCAAATCACAACAGAAACTAGTAATGACAGATGGCCAGAGTGGGCGTGGAAAAAGAACTATGAAAAGGACCCGGTCCCTCACTTCTCTGGGTCCCCTCCACTTGGGATGAACTCATCCCAAGAGAGCCATTCAACACTAAGGCAGAAAAAGAAAAGAAAAAGCACCCATAATCTTACCTGCCAGAGAAACCCACACAGACCACTCTAAGGAACATGAGCAGTGAGTATCTGCCAGGAGTTAAACTCATGCTTCTCTGTTCCTGGAAATTGCCCCTTGACCTTCCAAGAGGAGTGGCTACATTTCCAGTGTCTTGGAGGGGCAGGCAGAGGGCAGGCTGCTTTCTGTGTGGAGGGTCAACAGGGATAGTCCACCAAGCGGGTAGAGGTCTGGGGAGGCCCCCCGAGGGAGGGACTGTGTGGATGAGTCCCAACACAGGCCACTCCACCACAGCTGCCAGGGGCCGGGAAGAAGCAGAAGTCTAGCTATGTTCCCATCCTTCGAGACAGGGAAGAGACAAGCAGGGAGAGGCAAGAGGTCTGTCAGTCACAGAGTGGGCTATTTGTCATGGCTCTCTCCCTCTTGTTCTCCTGTGTGGTCAGCCTTGCCTGGTCCTGATGAGGCCGGGGTACCATCTCTTAGCCACTGGTATGAAGAGGGCAGTGAGATGGACCAAAAGCCTCTCCTTGGGCCCCCAAGCCTCTTCGGAGTCAGCGTCTTCAGCCAGGTGGGCTGGTGAGCACTGCCCCAGGGTCATCGGCAGGAGCCCCAACCCCAAGGCAGTGAGGAGTGAGGTGGCATAGGGTGCAATTAGGACACATACACCAGCAACTCTAGCTGTCTTGGGCTCATAACCGTGGACTATGCCAGTTTATACACCAAGTGGCGTTATCTTTTTACTTAGCCTCTCCTTCCGCTGAGTCTTACAACCTGCAGGCACTCCCCAGAATATAATTTTTACTAACAATTTTTGATAACTGTTCTTAAAGCCAGGGACCACCCCCGTACACCCGAAAAATGAATCATGTACAGTTATTACTTAATACTCTCCAGAGAATGAAACCTATGAATTCTGCGTGCTGTCTGTGGAAGGTTTTACTGTTGTACACTCCAGTCACCCTCTCCTTTGTTTCCTGTTATAAATGGTACTGCAGTACGTATTTTTAAACACGCATCTTCTGTCTCGTCAAATTATGAGAAATTCTCTAAGATCAAAAGTGAAGAGTAAGAGTAGGGATGGGGAGAGGAAAGGCAGAAAAGCAAAATTAAAACTTCTTTAAAAAGTTTAGAAAAGATCAGAAGTAATTAACAAATCACTTACAATCACAGGATGGAGATCTGATAACCCACGGTCTCACTTTCAATTCCTCATTATTTTTGGATCCAGCTCAGAGGGAATGAGGAAGGGAGGGGGGAAAGGAGGGAGGGAGGGAATGAAGGAGGGAGGGAGCCCACTGTGGCTTTCAGAGGAGAATGCAAGTTAAGTATCTAATCTGAAAATACAGAACCAACAATGTTCCCGAATCTGCAGAGTACGACGTGACAGCATACAGAGAGAATTCTCACCATGAAACTCTTCCACACAGAAGCTTATGAAAACATTGCACATGCATAAATATATGTGCGCATGAGGTATACATGAAACACCAATGAATTTCACGTTTAGATTTGGGTCCAATTCTCAAGACATTCCATGATGTGTATGCAAATATTTCCCAGTCCAAAATGTGAAACATTCTGCTCCTAATCATCTCAATTAAGAATGATGAAAACTGTGCATAGTACATCAGACCTTGGCTTGCTTTTAAGTTTTTACGTGTGTGTGTGTGTGTGTGTGTGTGTGTGTGTGTGTACACACATGCCATGGTGTATTGTAAGAGCAAAAGTTATGTTTTAAGCTACTGTGCCTACAAGATCTATAGAACAAAGACAGATAACTTCCTGGAGTGTTAGGTGGGGCTGTTCAGGAGAGACACAGGAAGACACAACCCTGAATGTATCACCCAAGGACAGATAGCCTCCTGTAATGTTGGGTGGGTAGTGTCTAGATCCCATTTGGTTAATCCTACTGCACCAAATGTGCTTCCAAACCCATCGCAGATATGCCCAGTCGCTTGTAGAAGGGAGATAACCCAGACAGGAAGTACATCAGGATAGATGCTTGTTGCTGATTGGACCTGGTGTGAAGTACATAGCCTTATGGGTCTGCCTTTTTAAGCATCTTTTTTAAAGATGCTTTTTAAGGCATCTGTGCCACGTGACTCTGAACCATTCTGTGCAAACTCTGGAGGTGGCAGGAGCGCTCTGTGGGAACCTCAGAATGGTCCTGGTCAGAGTTCATCTTCCTGGCCAATATTTAATTAAAGCTTGCTTCGAAATTGGCTCGCTCGTAGTGGTCTTATTCTCGACTGGTGGGATTTACAGTATATGTGGAAGTCAGAGGACAACCTGTGGGAGTTGCTTGTCTCCCATCGTGTAGGTTCTGGGAACCAAACTCAGGTTGTCTTGGTGGCAAGCACCTTTATCTACTGAGCCACCCTGCTACCCTTTCTTGCTCTTTAAAGGCTTCCATCTCTAAACCTTGGCCATGGAAACACACGAAGATCTTGCAAACACCCACATTCACACACATTGCTATCATTCAAGCTTTCTTTCACAAGACAAAAGGATAGTCCAGTCCCCTGCCTGGGTACAGGCTCCAGACTGTTCTGCAGGTGAGGGGCTTACTCTCAGCTACCTTTATCCACACTTGTGCTCAGCAAGATCGTGTTACGTCATGCACAGCAGCCCTGCAGGGACTGTCGTGGGACTGCTGCTGCACACACCGAGAGCGGTCTATAAAGACAAGAGGCGGGGGAAGCAAGAGTCTAAACAAGCAAGGCCAATGTCACTGGTCCTTTTACAACTCCTCTGTACAGGGTTCTACCAAATGCTATTCTCATTCCCAGAAGACATGGGCTCCAAAGCACTACAGGGCAGGGACAGAGTACGTGGTCTGCAGACTAGAGAAAGAAGGCTGGCTCTGCTAATAAAAAGGTAGCGACAGAATCACACCATACACACACACCGCCTTCTCCGCAGAGCTGGTGAAGCTTTAGAGTGCACACTTGAACAGCTCCCGTCTCAGCGGCCCCAGCCAGCTGAAGCTGTCTGGTCTCCATCCCCTCCTCCTGTCTCACCAAGTCTCATCTTTGGTCCACCCTCCTTTCTTTTCTCAGGGAAAAATACAGCTGCAGCTGTGACTGAGCAGGACGGGATGAGAGGTCTCCGATGCCAGGGAGAATGACTTCAAACAAGAGCTGAAAGTCTGTTTATGTGAAATCGGTAAATAATTTTTAAAATCTGAAAACACTGGCCGGGCCAAACCAAACAAGTTCGCAGCCTCTACATGATCCAGGTCCTCCCCAGCCCAGACTGCATGATGGTGAACGCAAACCTCAAACAGTGGCTGCAGACTCGGCCTTTCCTAGGCCCTAGACCAAGATCCACTCTGGGCAGAGCGCTGCATCCATCCAGCCCTGGGATGCCTCCAGCCGTCCTGTGCACCTCGCTGACTGCTGACTCCCCATCCCACCTCTCTTTCCTGAGCTCTGCTCTACGTCTTTTCTTGTCCTGGGCATCTTCTTTTTCTCACCTATGTTCTGGACATTTCATTCCCCTCAGCTTGTATTTTCCTCCTGAGTGGAGCACTGCAGGAGACCTCTGAATGAATACATGCACGAACAAAGCATCTAGTGACTACCCAAGCCAGACTCCTGGCTTTCAAGGTAGAGTCACTCTGCCCCATTACACGCACACCATGACACATTTCAGGCTTTGCTTCTTTTAGGAACAATGCCCGACTCTGAGCCACCCCCAGCCTTTGACTGCATGAGCGGAACAGCCTCTGAGTTGCATCACCCAGTTCACACCCGGGTGGCTGGTGGCTAACACAGATTTCTGGGCTCGGTTCCCACCACGAGTCAGATTCAGTAGGGAGGGCCACAGACACTTTTGTTTGCTTGTTCAGGAATACGCATTTTAAACAAGACCCCAAGGCAATGCAGACCCAGATCCGGGCACTCAAAGACGTTCACATTCTGGACAAACAGAACCCGGCTGTGCACTTTCCAATATGCCAGTTGCATGGTGGTATCTGTGCTGCTGGGGCTCCCTGTTGCTCTGCCTCTGCACAGTCTCCATCTGCCAGAGACACCCTTTTCTAGTTGTCTCCTCCCCAGACAACACCTACTCTCCCTCAAGCGTGACCTCAGATGTTCCCTGACTCCCCAGACTGGACAGGGATATTGCCCTCTATCCTGTCACACATATACCATCTTTACTCACGTAACACAGGTCAGGATTATTATGTGCCAAGCACCCCACCACACGTTACCGAATCTTTACCAACTCTATCGGTCACTGTCTCCCCCGCTCCCCCTTGCCTGCCCAGCACTGCACTGAACTCCAAGTCTCCGCTCCTGAGTATCTGATCAGGGAGCTGCCTGTGGCTCCAGACGGACTGGACTCCCAGCCCGGTGCCAACTCAAGAATACCAGCTAAAGAACAAAGCTGTAACAATCCTTGCACTGGATCAATAAGGAAAGAAAAAATTAATAAAACCTTCGAGTTTAAAGACACAAAATGTGATTGAGCCCAATCACCTTCCTGACACTGTATGCCTTATGGAGTGACCTCTGGAAGGTCACTGTGGAGAGAACACACCACCCAAGACACCTGAACATAGCTTCTGAGCCGTCAGAAGCTCCACTTCATGCCTAATGCGAATGTGTCCCTGGGTCCATCCCGGTCATCCAGAAATGCCTCTTGCAGAAGGGACACTTCGGACATGAAGACGACACCGGCTTTCACTACTGCAGATGAACCCTGCTATGGTCAACCGAGGCCCTGCCCGAGCGGAGCCTCCCAGATATGAATGCCAGATGCACCATATAGATTAACTGTCAGCCTATGTATTCTGATTAAAAGCAAATAAATGGATGGTAAATTTCAAGTTTTCTTTCACGAAATAGCTGAAACTGCATAAGTTCTGACCGCCTGCTGTGGTGCCAGAATACCATGATAGTGCATTCTGGTGGACTCTGGTTTGCTCACAGACTTATGGTCAGTAAGCTTCTATGTGCCAAGGGTTTTCCCAAAAGCTCTCAGCTCTCCATCAATCTTGCAAAAACAACAATAATCAGCTCTATTTTACAGAAGAAACAGCAGCTGCCACGAGCCAGGGGCTTTCCCAAAAGTCTGTGTCCTCATACCAACTTCGCAAAGGAGCAGTAGGTAACTAAGAGGCTGCCACGAGCCAAAAACTTTCCAGAAGTGTCTAATTCCCACACCAACCTTGCAAAATTATGATGATTAACTGCCTTATGGAGAAAGATGCAGAGTACCCAGTTGCTTAGTGAGGAAGCTAACATTCAAACCCAAGGCCATACTTTCAGAGCCTGTGTGCGCCTGCCACTCCACCTGGGAAATGCCAGTGAAAGCACAGAGAAATGAGCACAAAGCCCACACGGAAGAAATGCTGCAAAGAGGATGATTACAAGGGGGCAGGAAAAGTGGAAACGACCGGTTCAGATGTCTTCATATCCTACCAATCTGTCCACGTTGTAACAAAGGATCCTGGAATTGGAGAAGTTATTTTCCCACTGTACACATTTCAACATTAAGGGATTGAAAATACAAAGAAACACGTAACTTCATGAGGGACCTTAGCGTATGTAGCCCGTTAGTATTATCGAAGATGGCCGTGTGTTGAGAAGCTAGCAACAGTACCTTATCCTGCCCGGGTCCCTTCCCTACCTCCTCTACCTCCACAATGCTGACCACACCAAGTGCTTAATACATGCATATGGCTTGACTACTCAGGTTCTCGGCCCACAGGAAGAAATGCTTATTTAAACAACCCCGTTTCTCAATCCTAACCTGTGTTAAATGTTTCCATACCCAGATCATCAACAAGAAAATTAATCTGCCAGCAAGATGTAATAAAACACACAATCATTTCAGAAAACAAAACCATGCTTTTTACATAAAGCACACAAAAAATTATAGCTGATAGCCTCAACTATATTGTTTCAAACGGTAATATGGCCATCACGGTATTCAAAAAATTTGCCAAAAGGAGGAATAAAGAAAATGCCTGCATATTTTAGGGTACGAACAAAAGCATGAGTCCATCTTTGTTTTGTGAATCAGAGAAGTTTCTTACCCTATAATAATAAGCAATCAATAAAGCAACCGAATAAATAAAGCAAATAAATGCCATTTCTACAAAAATAGGCTGGTTCCAAAGTTGCAGTTTACCTAGAAGGAGAAAGGCAGCACGGACGTCCATTTCTTAAGCTTTCTGCACTGCAAGGTACTCCAGAGTAAAGATCTCGGGTCCAGCCAGGTCAATTTATTCTGCAAAGTTTTCCTTTAAGAGGTGTGGCTGAGAAGCGGCCCTCCCAACACAGACGCACATTCAGAAGCGCTGTACAAGCAAGACACACAGGGCCATTCAGTGCGACACAGGCCAGCTCATGCGAGATGCCTGGGCAACACAGGCAGCCACGCTCACCTCTCACAACCCACCCAGGGCTCAGGGTAAAACTCCAGGCTGACGGTAGGTCCCACCTCCTTCCCTCCATGATGGAAAATTTCCAATGAGAGACTACAAACAATGAAACCACTGAAAGCCAAACCCCACTTTTTGGAAAGGATTTCTATTTTCGCAGGCCATTGGCCATCTGGAGCATTTTTGAGCGTCTATGGTCACCTTCTCTTGACCGCTTCCAATATTGAGAGGATGAAATAAGTATTTTTAAGCCTCTTCACTGCTAGAATAGCCTGTCACGTGCACAGAGGTGAGCTTAACCACAGACCACGCTGGAGGTGAATCAGGCAAGCTTGCTCAAAGCTTCCTTTCTTCAAACCACCCACTCTTGATGCCAAGTCTCCCCACAATCCTCTGCACTCACCACAGCCCCCTCACTGAACCACCTGCTCCTCTTTCTGCCGCTCAAAGTGCAGCAGAAACACCACCTCCCCACAGAGCTCCTGGGGGTGATGGGTGCAAAACACTTGTCTCCCACTCATCAGGGTGAGGTGCTGAAACAGAGAAGCCATGTGACAGCAAACACAGTTCTCAGCATTGTATCAGCACCTGCCCTGTTTCCAGGACACAGAATCCAAAGGAAAGGGAAAGGTTTTCGGAGTAGGCATACATTCATTCATTCAACAGACATTCAGGAGATGCCCACTCTGCACTGGGTGCGTGGGGTCCCAAGACACACAGAAGTGGCACAGCAAGGCTTCATGACTAGTAGAAGGGAGCTGACTCGGGACATCCTGATGTTCATCACGGAAGCATCAAACCCTTGGGAGCAACGGAATGTGTAAAGGAGAGGAGGCAAAGGCTGGGAGGATGGAAGGAAGAAGGGGGAGAGCTGGCAGTTCTAGGGTGGCAGGAGTGAGCACAGGGAAAGCCTGGTTCTCTGAAGAAGGTCAAGCAGGGGGGACACAGGGGACAGTGGCCACCAATGGAGGGCTGCAATCAATGAGATACTGGAGCAGGGTTTGAGTTCCAGGATAGCCCTGCTCATGGCAAGTGTGGGGAGCACAGACTTGGGGTACAGTGTGAGCATAGGGATCCAGTGGAAGATGATGGATAGGGAGTCACAGACAAGATTCACCAGTGAGTCCTTACTTTGCTACCTGGGACCTCCCACTGTACCCTCTGCCACCCATGGGCCACGTTTCAGACCAGCAAGTAATTTCTCCACCCTGACCTGAACTACTCTAGCCCCATCAATGACTGAACAGAAAATGGCCACTCAGTCATCAGGGAACCGAAGGTCAAATGCCTCTGCCCCACATGAGAGATCAAGACAGACCCTGTCTACCTTGGGGAAGGTTGTCAATGAAGATTGTGGGAATAGCAAGCAGTTTAGGAATGTATGTACAAATTCAAAGAACATATCATGGCTGGCTGTGAGTGTGGCGGCACAGGCCTTGGAGGCAGAGGAAGGAGCATCCTGAGTTTCAGGCTACTTTGGGCTACAGGGTGAGACCTGGACTCAAAGAAAGAAAAGATGCCAGGACTCCTGCTTGTGGCCACTTACCACAAGCACCGATAGTGAAAAGGCTCTGGGGTCCCCTCGCCGCCCATAAACCCAGGCCCTTAGTTTCCCAGGGAAGCAGGCTCCCCTCCTGTGACCTCCGTCCCCACTCCCCTCTGTACTCACAGAACTGCAGGCTGAGGCTCAGGAAAGCCAGCAGCCCAGCCAGGGCCAGCAGCACCAAGAAGCGGTTGCGGTGAAGCATTATTCTCCGTTCTACTTTCTCTTCATGGTTTCAACTCCAACCCGGAACCTGTCCTGTAAGGAAAGCAAAGGCAAGGGACAAATGTTCAAGGAGAAAGGCAAGTCTGACACCTGGAGGTAATCCAGTGAGCCCATCCCCTGGCAGGGACCTCAGCTGGAGAACCACTCGCTTCGCTTCCTAAGTCTTTGCCTCCAGATGACCCCAAGTGAGGACACTCCCCCAAGTGAAGAGCTCACTTCAATAGGTGAGGAGACCGTTTAGAGACACAACGTTCCAGAGAGAAGTGCAAAGGATGTTCATTGAGCACGCACAACACCGAGGACAACGAACCCTGCGCGTGGACCAGCTTACCCCGTCAGGACCTCAAACCTTTAAATCTTCAACTTTTTTGACGAACCATTTGACAAGATGACCTTGACCTTGCACCATGATTTGGACATCAGCCTTCGCAATGCGTCCCACGATGCTGCTTCCGGGATGCTGGGTGTGCTCCTACACTAACCAGCACCATCGGCTCCTCAGAAGAGTCACCCATTCTAGACCATTCAGCCTCTCAGCTCCAGCCTTGGGTCTTCCCGCAGCTTCCCCTCCCCCATTCCAATTTCTTCTAACCACATTAGAACTGGGCAAGAGAACTTTTACTTCTTTTAATACTGAGAAAGATCCTTAATTTTCTATCTATGAAAAAGGGGGTGGGGGTAACTGTAATTTTATTCTACAGCCAGACATATGAGGTTTTATTATTTGTGTGGGCAGGGGAGGGGGAGGGTCCACTGAGTACCTGCGTAGGTGAGTACAACTCTGTGGAGTGAGTTCTTTCCTTCTGTCTTTACATGGTCCTGTGACTCAAATCCAGGCTACCAGGGTTGACCTGCCTTGACCTGCTGAGCCATTTCACCAGCATTTCAGGCTTATTTTCTGGTTCTCCCTGGGGTGTTAAGTAGAACCTGGAAACTGTATTTTCCTTAGAAAACATTCTTACGATTATAACAATGAGATTACAGTAGTTACTGCAAACCTGAGTCTTTACCTATGTCAATCTCCCACAGAGCCGGGATAGACAAACCAGACAGAAGCTCACCTGCTAAAGTGAAGATGGCCTGAACATACGGACTAGAGACCACGGGAACTGCTCACTGGGTGAGGTGCACGGCGTGTGGACTGCTTCAATAAGGTACTTTATGAAAAAGTACATCTGATTGGAGCAAGGCAGGGGCTGGAGCCCTGCACCCTCCCTTCCTGCCCTCTCCCCACAGCCCTGTACCCCTAGCTTCTTGCTCTCTCCCCATAGCCCTGCACCCTCTCTTCCCACCCTCTCCCCACAGCCCTGCACCCTCCCTTCCTGCCCTCTCCCCACAGCCCTGCACCCTCCCTTCCCGCCCTCTCCCCACAGCCCTGCACCACTCTTTTAGGAAGGAACTTGTCAGAATTTTGTTTTCCAAGGGAGGAACTTTTGTTAAAAGACAATGAGAGCGCACTTTGACACCTCAAGGCAGAGTGGACCACCAGCACCCCTCCTCCGCTGTAAGAACACCTTGGTGGCCCCTTGCCAGGTAGCAGCCAACCTTCATTCCATTCTTCCAGGGACTTCTAACTGCTCACAACCGTCCATTCTCAGAGGCTTCTATTCACCGAGCACAGTGTAAGTTGTTGCCACGTGTGCCCCGATCTTGCTCACACCCTGCTATGATGGTGTGTGTTTCTCATGCACACACAGGAAACGGAGGCTTGTGAGTGGGAAGTTACTACGTGGTTACAAGTTACTTCGTGCCAGGGTTTGAAATGAGGTTTCCATGGCTCTGGAGTTCTTCCTTGTGGGCTACAGTGTCTCCATCAGCATCTACATACTGATTCTAGTTGAAGCCTGTTGACAGCACAGACCCAGTTCACTCTCAGACTCAGGTTTGCAATAACTACTGTAATCTCACTGTTATAATCGTAGGAATGTTTTCTAAGGAAAATACAGTTTCCAAGTGCTATTTAACACTGTTGCTCCTACAGCTGCCTTCCTTCCATGGCCATGGGTCTCAGAGCCCCTTGGCACCTAGTCTTTCCTGACTGGTTTATTCTATCAATGACCTAATACAATGATTCTGAGTTTTTGTTTTTGTTTTTTTCTGAAAAGAGTATCACCCCATGTATCCCAGGCTGGCTTCTAACTTACAACCCACTTGCTTCATTCTCCTGGGTAGTCGATCACTCAAGCCTTAGTGATCCTTTTAATTAGGGAAGGGGGCAAGTTAAGATTATAGATTGGGAAGAAAGGTTTAGATCAGTGGTTCTTAACCTTCCTAATGCTACCCTAATGCAACCCTTTGATACAGTCCCTCGTGTTGTGTTGACCCCCAAACCATGAAATCATTTTTGTTGCTACTTCATAACTGTAATTTTGCTACTGTTATGAATCGCAAAATAAATATCTGTTACGCGAATGGTCTTAGGTAACCCCTGTGAAGGCTCGGTCAGCTTCAAAAGGGTCACAACTCACAGGTTGAAAACCACCCGCTTAGAGTAAATTTTGGTATCTCTGTACCATCAAGCGAGCTGGGGCTCTTCTTTGCCCATCTTCTTTTGTGGCTGATGCCATTTTTGGAGATTCTCTTCCTCTACATGGCCATCCTCTAGAGCTTCTGCCTGGGGAGCGCTGGGGGTCTTTCCAAACGCTACTGTCAGAAGGGTTCTACTGCCTGGCTGCCTAAGGATGTCTCAGGCAACATCAGCAACAACAGCCTGGTGCAGAGAAAGGGCTCAGGGTTGTGGTCTCAGACATATCCCAAGCCTGGTGACTGACGCCCATTACTTAACCTCCCTGCGGCAGGTTCTCTCTCATGTGAAATCTGGACTCATCACCTCAAGGTGTTGGGTAGACCAAATCCAAGACTACGTATAATCCCTGGCATATAAGAGACATTCTAGAGAAAATAGATGCTAGTAGCTCTCTCGCCTGCTCACCTTGCGATTGATCCCTTCCTCCAGGAAACTCAGTTTAGGATGGAGTCTCTTGACTCAGTTTTGGTTCCTATTGGATAGGTGCATACTCAACATTCTCTCCCTCTACAGCTGTGCCTCAAATCTGGTCTTCAGGTCCCTCACTCTGGGTCTGGGAGCTCAATGTGCTGGCCTGGGGAAATGGCCCTTGATTTTGGGGTCCAGATGGCATCTCTTGCTTCAGTACCTCCCAGGCTAGACCTGCTCTTTCACTGCCTTGTGCTTGCACGTAGGAGGCAATGGCTTTTCTTGGCTGCTGGGCTCCATCTGGCCCTTCATTAACTTTCTGCCCTCAACCCCTTGGTGGATTTCCCACCTCAGTGACTGGCAGGAGAGGCTGCTGCATGCCTCCTACAGTTTCTTCTTGACACTGACTTTTCCTAGGGAACTCATCACAGTGTGGTTCAGCGCTGTCTCAGGTGGGCGTCAGGTAGCAACAACTGTTATTTACTAAGCTAAATCCAAGTTCACAGCATGATGCGTTTCTTACAGTAATGGCTTCTAATTCGCGCTTTTTCTGTATCCATGGACTGATGTATTATAATAGGCTCTCAAACTGACTCCCAATTTAGCCTAGAGATCTGTTTTAGCTAACAGGAAAATAGTCAGGCTGCACGTGGGGGCTTGGAATGCACTAGGGCTGGGCTACGAGAGGATTTACAGGCCTGTCTGCTAGAGGTTGAGAGACATGTGGAACCAACTAAGACAACCCCTACTGAGGCTTTCTTCAAACATCCAGCCTGCCAATCATACACGAGTGAGGGTACCCTAGACCATCCGGCTCAGCCAAGCCAGAAGACTTCAATCAGCAGAATCGGTCCAGGCCAGAGGAAACTCATGGCCAAGCCACAAACACACACAAATCTAATGACTGCCGTCCTAAGCTTTGGGCACTTGATACAACGCAGAAGCTGACTGACAGAAAAGGGGGAAAAAAAAATGTCTTGCATTTTTTTCTACCAGAAAACGAAAACCAGGATCTGTACCCCACAATGCCATACTCCATCTTGTCCACATTCCTCAACTTGCTGAGTACTTCCGGAGAAAGGGACAGTATTCAGGTTCAGACATAATGCACAAAGGGTGTGAGGGGTTAGCCAGATGGCTGGACTCGTGTATCTGCTTTGCAGCTTCTAATCTCTGGACTACTGTCATTGCTGCCTATCTGTGACTTTTCAATGGGAACCCCCCTCCGTTTCTCTTCTATTCCCTCTGGGGTTTCTTGTTGATCCCACCTATGCTGGGTCAGATCCCCAAGCCCTGCACACAGCCCCGATCGAGGGTGACTAAACCCTGCGCTAGAGACCTGACATTTTCTGGGGTCCATCTTATTTTCTGGATCCGTATCAGTAGGAGATGTAGGGATGAAGACTGGTGCTTTGTTCTTAGTTTTTAAAATGGCTAAATAATGTTGACAGAACCCAAACTGAACAGGGATTTGAAGACAATGGTTTACAATGGTTTACCAAGATGCCAAGGGGTCAATGTATTCTTGACAGTGGGTGCTGCCACTGGAGGTGTTGCCTGCTGGGGACACTCCTTCAGTCTGAGGGAACCCGAACGCAGGGGGAGGATGGGGCTCCAGAGGTCTGGGGATCTGTACTCTGTTCCCAGCTCTGCTGCTTTCTTTCCACAGCTTTCAGGACAAGGGACTGACTTTGTTTCTCTGAGTCCTAAGGGTAACTTTTGAGAAACCCTGCGGATAAGAAAGCGGGCGGGCAGAGGCAGTAAGGAGCAAATGCTGCAGAAGGCGAGCAGTTGGCACATGGCAGAGACGTGCCACATCTGGCTCTCCAGCTCCAGTGGAGTTATGCAGACACCACGCCTACCTAGACATGAAGACTCACTCTTTCTCCAGAACTGTGGCTCCTGCTTCGTATGGTACTTTCTTCTCAGACTCCTGGCCACTGGATTCGTCCCAGTTCACTGGCCCACATCCCTAGCCATCGGGGCAGGCAGCCAAATCCGTAGCCACATTCATGGCTCCTCTTCCATGGTGAGACTTTAGCTCAACTGCTATGTCCAGCCTTGTCCAAGGGTCCCATTCAGGAACATATGCCTCAGCTTGTAAGTTACCACAGCAGAAATTCAAGGCTTCCAAGTATGGCCTCTGTCGGGCTCTGTAGTCCAGGGTGCAGACTGGGTTATCCGGAGCTCTTTTCCCCTTTTGCTACGCCAGCCAGGAGGCTAAGAGAGGCACTTGGTAAGTCATGCTGTCCTTGGGTTCCCTTCCTGCCATCTTCAAGCACGTGTCTCTGCAGGAGCCCTGTGCCTACCGCTGGGGGCATCTGCAGCTCCTCAGCCCCACCACACGCAAACAGGTCACTACAGTCCTAGCCAGGGCTCTCAGCCTAGAAAGAAGCCCCATAGCCTGCTACTCACAGCATGGAAAATCAAATCCACGGGATGACTCACTGCTGTGCTGGCAGGGTGAAGTGCTTCTGAGGGATTGTGGCTCCTTCATCTCCTATTCCCTGCCATCGCTCAGGTCCCATCACCTTCCATGGGAAAGATGCTCTTGATCCAACATGCACTCATAACCAAACCCAATTCCCCCAAATACTCGGGTGGGAACAACCATTCCACGCTGGCTGAACATATGATGGCGTTACCTCTTTTGAGGTGCCCATTGGGCACAGCTACAGTCCCTAGTTAAAAATACCTCAAACCCAGAGTTACTACATTGAACTTCTGATTAAACAAACAGAAAAATCCAGCTAATTCCCTTTGACTTTTACCACCAGTCTGAGCAGCAAAAGAAAAGTACAGAGTTGAAAGGGGCACAAGATAATAAGCAGATCCCCTTACACTATGGTAAATACCGTTTCTGAATTAAAAGGGAAAAGAAACCCATCAAATAGTAAGTTACTACCCCACCACCAGAGGCTTCCAGAGCCTAGCCCTGCACTCTTCTTTACCTTGTAAGAACCAGGAATGCCACATCAGGCAACAGACTCTGGTTTCACCACCAAAGGAATTTTGGGTTTTAAATGTGACCGTTGCTACTTGGAAGAAAATATGCATTCAATTATCTTCCATATGTGCAGCTAAAGTACTATTACTTGGAATAGAAAGATAGAATTAAATAAAGAAAATACTTTGGATAGATTCTATACTCTGATTCATTTTGGTCATAATCACTTTGGCTTATGTAAAGAATATTATAATTAAAAAAAATCATGTAACTGTAAAGTAAACAGGAACCAAGCAAAGGTTAAGGCTGCCTCTGAAGAGTTCTCTCTTTCCAAGGTTGCCTCAGAATGGAGTTTAATTGCAACATCAATGCTGCTTGGCTAAGAATAAACCAACCTTGGAGACTGATGAAGATGGATGAATTCCATAGCCTCTTTGAAAGCCCAGGAGAACGGACGGACACCTGGAATGGGGTGCTCTGAGCTCACAGTAGTTAGTACAGGTCCAGAGCTCTCCAGCTAATTTGTAAGCTTGCTTTTAAAATGGAGGCCAACTCATTTCATTCATTCATTAATTCAGGTATTCACTCGCTCACTCATGCATACATGTACAATGCATTCCAAAGCAGAGTATTTCGTGACATCAACAGGTGCCATTCTAAATGACAAAGAAAGGAGACATCTTGAAACTCAAAGCCGAAACACACGCTAGATTTAAAGAAGAAAGGATATGAGGCCAGGATTTGCTGTAAAAATACTCAGGGCGTGGGGCTTAGAGAGACAGTTCAGTAGTAAAGAGCACTGACTGCTATCCCAAAGGACCGAGTTCAGTTCTCAGCAGCACCCACCCGGCGGCTAACAACCATCTGTAACGCCAGGTGCAGGGATCTAACGCCCTCTTCTGGCCTCTGCAGGCACTGCTGCATGTAGTACACGGGCCAAACACCTAAACACCCAAAATAAAAATAAATCCCAACAAAACAACAACAAAAACACTCTAGGGTTTGAGGGAGAATAACGAGGCTGGCGGAAAGCTGGTGACTGTTGAAGCACGCTCGGTCGGTGGTCCCTCAGGGATTATCATGTGATTCCCTGCTTCCATATCGTCCAACATTAAAAGTGGAAAAACAAACATAACCAGGTTTTTTAAAAGTTTTTTTTTTTAAAGTAGATGTCATGCAGGCAAAAGGTCACATGAGCCATGGAAGAGGATATAAAGCTGGTTGCTTTTCGAGTTTCAATTCTGCCATAGTTTTTCTTTGTGCTGAGTAAGGGGACAAAAATGCAACTGATAATCAAAGTGTAAAACAACATGTAAAAAAAAAAGTGGCGTTCCATGACTTCAGAAGGGCTATTCTAACTGTACAGAAGTTCACTGACATGTACTGGGTTTGGGACTGGGTTAAGGGCTTGAGTGGCTATTTTAATTTGGCTGTGATGTTTTTATTTGTGAGTTCAGCACAATAAAGTGAGTTTATTTAGTAATAATCTTAAAAGCAAGCTTATAGTCTAATCAGTTAAATAATGAGGAATCCAAACATCAGGCCACAGGAAGCCAGAGCCTCAGGGGAAGGATTAGTTAGGCAGAGAGGAGAGTATACCCAGACTGGGAGATGGCAGGTTGGCTTCCTGGAAGAGGCAATTTGAAAGAGCCCTGAAGAGCTGACTGGAATTGGAGCATTTGTGATTGCAATTTACAAAAACACGCCACCAAGAAGTGCCAGCTTGCGTGACAGGCTCACTTTATGGGTTGGCCCTTGTTTCCTAGGCTAAGGTTCCATCTCTTGTCAGAATGTGTTCTCTTTCAGGAGCAAGCCCAGAGTGCCCCCTGCCCTCTGTGCATCAGAGATTGCTCATATGACACCCAGGAGCCCTGAGGTCTGGCTGCCCTGAATGTCTGTCTGCCCTGCACCTCGCTTCTCCATTGAACTTCTCTCAGCTAGGATATCTGGAAAGGTGACACAACCCACGAAGATACTAAGTCCAGATGTAGCAACTGTTGGTGTAGCTGGCCGTGGGGCAGGAGGATAGATACTGACCACTGTGGATGGAAGGCCTTGGGCGGGGCCCATTTTCTGTAAGATGTCTTCCTCTAGTCCCTGTGAGGCCACTCCCTAAGCAGGAGAGGCTTTTCCAGGACTTTGACCTTAGAATGACAATGAGCCTCCCACATGCAAATGGAGCTGTTCAGGGATCACTGTGTTAACCAATGGTCCCCATCCCTGGGTGCCAAGAACCCCACCCCTCTTCTTTTTCACCCTATAAATGGAACCACCCTAGCGTCAATAAACTGAGCTGTTCCACTGACAACAGTCTCCAGGGAATTCCGTTTCCTGCAGCTCTTGACCTTCAACTGAAGACCTGCCTGGACCCATGGACCCTCCTGCACATTCTTCCCCAAAGCCGAGCCTGTGGCCAGAGGCTTAGATACTTCCCCGGAGGACAGTGGACACAAAGGAATCCACATCTCCCCATCCTTAGCAAGAGGCTGCCCACTGGGAATAGCAAAGAAGGTTTGAAGGTTTTAAATGCCATCTGGTTCAAGGTCAGGGCAGAGAGAAACCGGCACAAGGCCCCAGAGCATTTGTAGAACTTGACCTATGAGTGGTAATCAACACTCTGCCCTTGTGTCCCTCCTGTGCTCCGCAGCAGACACACTGTGTGACAGGCGACTGCCTCTAACTGTACCCCTTACGATCTAGGCTTAATGGGACACACGGACGGAGATAATATTTTCTAAAAGTCTCTTCCCTCTTCTCATCCCCCTAGTACTGCCCCACCCCACCCCACCCCACCCCACCCCACCCCACCCCAACCCCGGCCCATCACTCATTTCCACAAACTCTTACAGTCATCATTATTTTACTTCTATTAAAGGAGACAAACACATATCTCACCACTGGCAGTACAAACACTGAGCCCTTGCAAGGGACCACCCTCTGGGAACGATTGCTGAGGCCCATGAACATCCCTGACCCTGGATGGAGTCTGCATGACAAAGTTCCAGATTCTCTAGCTAAGGAATTTTTTTGCCCATCAGCTACTTTGCTCCCCTTCTTTGCTGAAATGGCGACAAAAAGCCTTTCATCAATAATGATAATGTCTACACTGCCTACCTGGATGGGCGGTTGTTGGCTGAGAAAGGAATGCAGCCACTTCACCTGAAAACCTTGCAGGTTTTTTAAGTCCTGGCGTGTGCAGGGGCTATCTATGCATACTGCAAGCGTAACATAAAAGCCATCCCCGGGACGGGTGTTGATACTCCAGGAAGCTATAGATAAGTCTTTAACAGATAGAAGCTAAAAGGAAAATTAGCACATCTGGAAAATGAATCTGCACCAGAAGAACTGAATTCAGCCAAGAGGAGCATCCAACCTTTAACATTGTGTCAAATGTTCTTTGAAATAACCTCGAAGCTTGCAGGCCACAGGAGAGATGACACTGGCTCCACCCTGGATCACACCTGCATACCAAGATGGCCCTGCCCAGTCGACTGGCACCTGCTTGTGACCATCATCTACATACCAAAAAACAGCACAGGCCCCTTAAAAGGGTTTTTAAAAGGGGGGTTTGCCAGCAGCAGCTCACTCTCGTTTGGTGCAGTTGTGGCTTTGTCTTCCTCTCCTCTTAATGTGTACACTGTTAATTTTCTTATTAAAAATGCTCCTGCGTTTTTATTTCTAAGCGCGATTGTGCGTGTCATTTTTAAAGCGCGAAAAGCGTGCCGTTTCAGGTCCCATGGAACAATGAACTACTGGGTTCATTTGTCGTAACTTTCATTGTTTATCCTCCTTCATGGAGACTGAGGAACCCTCGTGTGGACTAGAGCTGGACTTGACCCCTGCAAACTATGATGACTAGACACTCACCACATGTGTGACGGAAAAACCTCATCACTGACCAGGCTCAGTGTCATTCTGGACACCCAAGGAGACATGGTCATGACGTAACCTTGGTTGTTATTTTGTTTTAACCCTAAATTATTCGTGTAGCCATGAAGACGGGTTGGCTGCAGGCAACAGAAAACCCTCGGTAGCCCAGCAAGACACAGTGACATTCTTAACAGTCACAGCGCTAGGACAACAGCTTAAACCCACCCTGCACTGCCAAGATCTTTGGATACTTTGTGTGCTCTTAGCAACTTTCTGGGCTTGTTCTCTCCCAAGGCTGGCTTCTCTTCATGTCAGACATTGATACCGCATTGGCAAACACCCCAGTCATACCCGGTAGTGGGCAGGGGCAGAGATAATCCTCCACATCTCTACTTTACCAGGGCAGTTAAGCATTTCCCAGAAGCCCCTCGGACAGACTTCCCTTCCTTTCCTTAGAAGCGAGTCACATGCCCAAGCCCAAACCAATGACTTAAGAATGGATTGTGACAACTGGGTGAAGCCGATCAGGATTCACTTTTTGGCAAGGCCTGAGCAGGAAGGACAAGGGTATCAACCTGAACAGAAGCAGGGAGCCAGGGGGCTCTGTTATAACACACACCCGGAGAGGGTTTGACAACACACCCAATTATCCCAAGAAGTGATTCCTGAACCAGTCATCTGATGACAGCACCTGTACTTTTCAGATCTAGCCATCAAAGCACATCCCGACATAATTACAGGTTTTCAAACTTGCAGAGCTGGCTTGCTCAGGTATAACCAACCCAGCAGTGATAAACAGCTCACCAGTTCCTGCAGCCTGCACACCCTACCAACAGGACCTTTTATTCCAAAATCTGTGTTTCTAAGATATGCAGCATGAATTATTTATCCATAATTTCTTTCCAAGAAGGTTCTAAATCTGGTGATTTACAGAGTTGGTATTTTTAAGAGCATGAAGTATTTTAAGATTTTTTTTTCTTTTTTTTAAAGATTTTATTTTTATGCCACACACATGTGGGCGCCTGTGGAGGCCACAGGCATCAGATCCCCTGGGGATAGAGTTATAGAGTGTTGTGAGCTATCTGATGTGGGTGCTGGGATCCATAATGGAGTCTCTGGAAGAGCAAGCAGTACATGCTCTTAACTGCTGAGCCATCTCTCCAAGCCCGAGAATTTTTTTCTTAATTTGTCCACCAGAAGGTCCAATGACTCTCTTTCTTGGAAATCCACCTCCCACCAAGCTAAACTTCAAGTGGCTGGTCAGTTCTCAAGACTGAGACGAGGAATTCAGCAAGGTAGGGTTTCACTTTTGCGTATGTTACATACGTATGCTTCCGCTATCTTTTCTGACCTCCTGGGAGAAGTCTGTGCTCTATCCAACTCTATCACTCCGATTTCCCCTTTCCTGGAGCTTTTGGGAGCAGCTACCTCTGAAACCAGAGTTCTTATTTTAGAATGTCAACTATACTTCAACAGAAAGGACAACATGCACTTGGCATAGCTAACTCACCAAAACTGCTTCAAAAATATAACTTTTTTAAATTGTATTTTGCAAGCAAACCGCGTCAATTAAAAATCTTTTAAAATGTCAAAGAAAACTGAAGAGGGCTAAATAGGCAGGTTGTAAAACTGGAATTGCAAGTGGTGTACAATGAAGACCTGAATGATAAAAGTCATATTTTTTTCAAGTAATACATAGATATAAACAAAACAAGGAAAACCTTCCCAAGTCTTAAGAATCACAGATATGCAAAGTGAGCCATGCAAACAGGAAGTGGGCCACCAAGCACACTGGTGTTTCTTGATACTTACATTTCTAGGGTTTTGCTTTGGTTTCGGTTGGACGCATGGACCAGAGCATGCAAACTGGCCACAATAAGGTATTTTGTCTCATGAGGCCCTTTTCAGGCTGAAAGCATATTTAATAGCCTGGCAAATTCTTGGCTCACTGCCAAACCATCAGTAGCCAGATCAAGACAAGGACTAGACACCAGGTACTTCATGGGTCATTGCTAGCGCTTGTAGGCAGTTACTCAACGGCCTTAGACCATGATTCAGAAAGCTGCAGTCTTACCCGAGGGATGCTGGCAGTGACTGGCAGTATAAGATGAGCCTTCTAGTCCATGGATCTGGCCAATGGTGGACAGCCACCTCTATGGATGAGGACCCAAGGAGTCTTTGATTCCGAGCTCTTAAAAAAAGATTCTCAAAAACATTTATGTCCTTTGCATTTTAAATCGTGCTAAAGCACCATGGCATGGGCTCACAGATGACAGGTTTGGGAAGGAACACAAACTGTTATTTGGTCTCAGCCCCTAGCTAAGAAAGCAGGGGCTAGCACTGTTGTACATCCCAGCATGCCAAGCACTGTCTTGCTTTTCTGTTGCTGTGATAAAATACCAGGACCCAAAACAACTTAAAGAAGGAAGAGTTTACCTTAGCTTACCATTCCAGAGGGACAGAGTTCATCGTGGCAGGGAAGGGAGCAGAAAGCTGGCTGAAGACAGGAAGGGCGGTAGGGTTTGGGGGTGGGGGGGACAGGAAGCAGGACAAAGCTAGAAATCCTCAAAGCCCTCCCCAAATGATGAACTTCCTCCAGCAGGGCTCCACCCCCGAAAGTTTCATCACCTCTCCAAACAGCGCCACCAACTGGGGACCGAGTGCTCATACAGGAAGCTATGGGGGACATCTCCCATTCGAACCACCACAATCGGCCTATCTAATGCAGCGCAACACAAGGCTTAAGGTCAATGGTACTTAATGAAACCTTGGGGGAAGAGGCTGTTGACAGAAGTACTCTGGAGAATGTAAAGCAATGGGTTAGGCTGATAGACTTTTTTTACTCATCTTCCACAAACCTGAGCCAAAATAAGAAAGTAAGTAGTCTATACTAACATCGGAAGTTGAGTTTCTAGATATGCACAATACGCGGCCAAAGAAGGCTCCTGCAGGAGGCAAAGGCTTGTGTTGGAAACCATGCTTCCAAGCTCTACTGAGTTACACACTGGGCACCATTGTGTGCAGTGGACTAGCAGCAGGAGTGTTTGTTATAGAGTGTGTTCCGTAATGTACTGTTCTGAGCAAGTCTTGTCACAGAAAGCTGGGTTTGCTCATTATCTCAGTGAAAACTAACCACAGACTGCCCTATCACTGACCTTGGTGTAAGTGATTCAATCAGGATAAAGATCTACGCTGCTGTTCTCTGACCTCAGAATATACTGAAAGCCTTTTTTTGTAAGATAAATCATTTGAATGTATCAATTTAAAACCCAACACAAAACCTTATTCTTCCAAAAACTATCTCCCTTGGACCTCCAGGTATTTCCCGTGATGCTCTAGGACTACCAGCTAACCTCTTTCCATGAACTACAAAAGTCTATTTCCTATGATGCTCTAGGACTACCAGCTAACCTCTGTTCATGAACTACATAAGCCTATATCCCATGATGCTCTAGGACTACCAGCTAACCATTGTCCATGAACTACAAGGCCCCTCCCTTTCACCCAGTCCCATAGAGTTCCTCCCATTCTCCACATCTTTTAGTTCCTAGAAGAGTCTTGCTCCATAGGGATTTGGAGTCTCTGTCCATGTATACCCAGTTAGGGTAGCTAGGAGATATCTAGGATGCCAAACATCCTCCCTCCGAGAGATAGGGAAGCCATGGCTCTCAAATGCTGCTTGGGAAGAAGAGAGGTGAAACTCTCAGGACACATCCTGGACCTGTCACACAAAGCCCTGAGATCACCTTCTTGGAAAGTTCTGGAAAGTTGAGACAGGTAGTGTATCCATCACTTGTTTTTGCTGTGACTGAGTAACAGAAACACTTGCTTTGTCTCACGGTTTGAGTTTGCTCTCTTGCTTGGCCCCATGTACTCAGACACAACAGCACAGAGTTGGGACCGTATGGTAGAGGAAGTTCCTACCGTATAGTGGTCAGGAAGGAGGGAGAGAGTGAGAGTGAGCAGAGAAAGTGCTAGAGAGGAGCCCAGGACAAGATATAGCCTATAAAGACTATAATAGTTGTGAATAATTTTAAGAAACATCAATAACAGAACATTATTGTTAAGTCAAAAAGTAAGACTATAATGCAAACTATAGAGCAATGTGTCCAGTGTGATCTCAGTAACATCATAAAGACAAAGACTATGTTATAGACTAGGCAGAATGCTTGGGTTTTTTTGTATACTGCATAGAACTCAGAACCTAGTGCTACTTTAAAGATGACTTTAAGTGCTGGAGAGATGGCTTAGTGTTTAAGAACACTGGTTGCTCTTCCAAAAGACCCAGGTTTGAATTCCAGTATCCACACGACAGCTAACAACTGTCTATATGTAACTCAAGTTCCAGGGGATCCGATGATCTTCCGGCCTTCCTCATGTAGTGCACAGACATACATGCAGACAAGACACCCATACAAATTAAGTAAATAAATGAACAGATACATAGACAAATGTGTCTTTTTTTAAGATGAATTTTATATAGTTGCTACTGTAACAAATGGTCTTTTTCTATCAAAAGTAGTTAGCCCGAGAAAGGCTTGTGTGCCCTGCACCTCCTCATTCTCCTTAATGGATTGTATCAGATGGTGAACTCAAACTCACCAATGGGACGAGACAGTCACATATGCATTAGAGATAAAAGACAGGGGTCTTTCTGGCCATGCATGCTCACTAGCTCAGTCTGGGTCCTGGTGCACCCTCTTTGCAAAACGGAACTGTAGGCTAGAGAGATGGCATCGCAGTTAAGAGCACTTACTCTTGCAGAGAACTCGGGTTTGATTCCCGGCAGCCACATGACAGCTAACAACTGTCTATAACTCCAGTTCCATAGGATCCAACACCCTCTTCTGGTCTCCATAGGCATGGCATGAGGTACACAGACAATAAATTCAAAGCAAACATCCATATGCATAAAATAAAAATAAATTTAAAAAATTGCTTTGCTGCATTACATTTGCTTTGTTTATGTGATCCTTCATGCAACACCAAGATATTCTTTTCCAACAATTTGGGGGGGTCTCATCTTGGATTTCAAATCCATCTGGCAGAGTGTTCAGAAGCCCTCCCTTGGGAGAAACATGCCCCACACCGTGTTTCAGTGGCTCCTAGGGTAGTAGATGACCTTTTATATTGGTACTGATCCCAGCAAGGAAAGTTTCTCAGCAATGCTAGGGGAGGTGGGGAGTGCAGGCAAATACCTCAGTGGCCAGGTAACCTCTGTGCACAAGACAGAGGTAAGAAACTCCAAGAATATCAAGATACTCCTTGGTGGTTGGGTCATCCTGGAGTTTGGATAAGAGAGTGAAAGAGGTGCTCCTGACATGAAGTGAATATGGAACCCCGACACACAGCTTCGTCTGGATCCTTGGTGATCTCTGAAGAGCCTATCGATAATAAGCACCTAATACAGGATACCACCCTACAAGGGGTGCAAGAAACTTCCATTAAGTTGAGGCTCTGAGAGGTTAACACTCATGAAACCATGATGGGAAATAATTGGGTAAAAGGAACTCTTGGAGAACAGATTCCTCGAGATAGGAGTGAATC
Source organism: Cricetomys ansorgei (assembly GCA_026225945.1). NCBI lineage: Eukaryota > Metazoa > Chordata > Mammalia > Rodentia > Nesomyidae > Cricetomys > Cricetomys ansorgei. The sequence continues at coordinate 15,167,475 of JAMJFZ010001100.1, forward strand.
AACTCCTCCGGTGGATCTAGAGACTCTCAGCCCAGTTCAATATACATCTTTCTAACCCGACTAAGGAGAGAACTTAACACTGTGAAAGAGACCACCCTCAGGCTACTTATATATTAAATCAGGATTAGCTATCTTCAATAAATTAGATCTTAAATTCCAGCCAACACAGAGGATCACAGACTCATCTAACCTTAGCCCATGCCAGGTTTGGGTGGGGCACAAAAAAAGGCACCAAGGTCATTTTTTTTTTTGCTTCCCAGTGTCTCCATGTGCTTCCCAGACCAACAGCGCCACCTATGGGCACTGGGCACACCTCCCATTCTGTTCTCTTCTTTCATGGGTTCTTTTCCAAGCAACAGCTTGTATCTAGGAGCTAAGAGGAAGTTAAATGGAATCCAGATGGCACTGCCTGGCATTCACAGCTACAATTTGTGGTAAGACATATGGACGCCCTTTGCTTGGGTTGTGTGGTGGTTTGAATAACAAATGTCCCCTACAGGTCTCGGTGTTTTAACATATGGTCCCAGGTGGTGGCACTGTTGAGGGAGGTTTGGGAGGTACAGACTTGCTAGAGGAAGTGTGTCACTGGGGGAGGGCTTTGAGAGTAGACAGCCTCTCCCTACTCTGAGTTCACTCTTTCTACTTCATGCTTGTGGTTGAGGATGTGATCTCTCTTAGCTTCCTGCTGCCATGTACCCCTGCCACGACAGAGCCCAAATAAACCCTCCTTTTTATAAACTGCTTTTGGTTGTGGTGCTTTTATCACAGCAATGGAAAAGTAACTAATACAGGCTAAGACAATGGTTACTGTCTCCTCCTTGAATTCCTGTTACTCTAAATCAGGTATTCTTTTTTCCTCTAAAGAAAAGGAAGTGACTATCCACATATAAGCTGTGATATGCATGTGTCCCCAAGGGATTTGTGCCATGATGGGGGAATGATTTATTTTAACACGGATCTGAGCTTACCACAAACCAAAAGTAATCATGTTGCTTTGTTGTCATCTTGGCTAGTGAGGGCTTCATAAGACTAGCTGTGTCTGCTTATGAAAAATCATTACAGCTGTAAGCAAGCCCCAGTTAAATGCTTTCTTTTATAAGAGTTGCCATGGTTATGGGTCTCTTCATAGTAATAAAACACTGATTAAGACACCATACTTGGAGGTCTATACTTTGATGTGGTCAGAGGCACTGAAAGGGGAGAATATTTTCTCCTTGTCCTCCAATACCAACTAGGTTCCAGGGGACTGTGAAGCATCTCTAAACTGTCCTATATATTGTGGGTAGTCACCTGTTCTCTTGTTCAAGAAGGCCATGAAGATCCTACCTGCAAACTCTAACCATGTCCAGTCTACAAAGAAGAGGGTCAACACAGAGGGAAAATTTCCTCCATGCCTTCAAGTGAAGCTACGGTCAAGTAAGGCTTTTAAATCATCTTCACATTGATGGAACATCTGGGAAAAGAAAGGCTGAAGGAGCCAGAGGTTCCTCTGAAGCCCAAATGACTACCCCTGAGGATCAGATGCTCAACTGGCCTTAACAGTTAAAAAAGGAAGAAAAAGAAGGTCATTAATTTTGGCCATCTGTGTGGTCATAAACATCCAGCAAGACTAAAGTGGTTGGTATGTCTATCTACTCTCCAAGGGATCAAATTCCTCAAACATTAGGCTTACATATGTGATGTTTTTTTAATGACTGTTTCTCACTAATGATTTTCTTCTTCTTTTTTTTTTTCAAGACTGATTTTCTTCTTGATGAGAAAATGCTGTCCAGTTGTGACTTCAGACCTCGCTTCAGGTACTCACTGTAGCACCTTCCTGGGGGGGGGGGGGTAGGAGAGAAAGGGAGAGAGAGAGAAAGGTGTGTGTATGTGATGGGGACAAGAGAGGCCCACTATTGTGTTAACCCAATAAGTAAGGGAGAGCTGAGATTCTTTCCTCTTCCTATCTAGGAGCCATCTGGGAGGGAACTCATGCTGATTCTAGCCATTGCAACAGCTATCAAAGGGCCTGAAAGCAGATCCTGGACCCATCACACTGGAGACCAGCCCTGGAGACCAAAGTCAGGTCAATAAAGAGGAACTGTTCAATAGGTAGCTGCTCCTGTAAGCCCATCAAGAGACTTGGATTTGGACATTAAAAAAATATCCTGTGTGTGGCTTTTTCTGGTTCTCCTGCCTGACTTGTAAAGCTAATAACCTTTGGCTTCTTTTCTCCCTCACATCTCTTCCCAAGCACCAGTCAAGAGCTTCCTTTCTACCTACACCTGGCTGTTACATAAATGAAATCTCCAGTGTACCTTCGGGTCCTTTTAGATAGGCCCACTGGAGGGTACTCTGACCGCCATGGCCGACACCACCATTCAGCTGGAAGAAGACAGATCCATCATCAGCTCATTTCCATACTGGCACTTAGAGACACCTTCTGGGAGTGTACGAGGTTAAAAAGAAGAGGTGAAAACTGGCTACGCAGTTTAGGGTAAAAAGACTCCAAAGAAAAGTCGTTAGCTGCTCTAGTGCCTAAAAGCCAAAACTATTCCAAGGGCTTCTTGGCAGCCTCACCTTGGTTTTGAGAGCCCCGATCTCTGATCTGCTCCTTAAGCAATTCCAGGGTCACCTCTTCAGAGGGAAGAACAGGAAAACACCAGTAAAGGTCTGTTTTAGAAAAACTCCTTCTGGTCAAAACAGCAGACTCTGTGGCCAGGGTAAAAACCTAAACATTCCAGTTGGGCTGGGCCAGTTGCTCAGGCAAGGGCCCACCCTCAGAAAAGTGGGAACATCTTAAACCAGACTTAAGCCCTCATTTACCATAACAATAATTTATTGTTGCTAGCGATTTCAAAGCCAGCACATATTGGCTAAATTTGAAGGAAAAAATATATAACAAAGAGGAGGGAACTGTGAAAATTGTTTTTTCTTTTCTTTTAAAGATGGTTAGCCTGACCAGGGCCCACATTTTTTGAACCTCCCCTTCCCTTCCTGCTCATTAGCCAACCATGTCAGATTGTGCCGGGGCCCTCCGGCCAGTGGGCTGGGACAAAGGACAGAGGCCATCTTGACCATGCTGCTAGCAAGGTCTGGGTCTTGTTGGGTTACTTGTGCTTTGCTCCTTTGTGCCACACCGCCATTGTTCTTTTCCAACACTACTGTAGAAGTAGCAATTCCAAAAGTGAAACCCCTAGAAAAAGAAACGTGCTGTTACAAGTGGCTGTGACTATGGTTACAGTCCTCTCAATTTTCCTTAACAACGGACTGCAGAGGAAAGCCTGGTTTAGTATACTCCTGAAGAAGAATGGCAGGAATCTTAGAAAACATACTCCTCTTGTTTCTCTCTTTCTCTCTCTCATTGTTTTTCAAATTTGTAATACATCTGTCTCCGCCTCCCAAGTGCTGGGATTACAGGCATATGTTACCATGCCTAGTCCGATCATCATCATCATCAACATCATTATCATAATTATTATTATTATTTTAACTCAAGGGGGAAAATGTCATAAATTCTTACTTAAGTTATTTTTCTATTTTTTTAAACAATGCAGCTGAGCAAGTGAGCAGGTACACCACACATTATACAAAGACCAGTGGTCTGGAAACAGTATCCCCTTTCAACACTCCAGCCTAAGAGGGGAGCCTAAGTATGATTCAGACAACAGCAGCGCTGCTATGGTTTACACTGAGTACCCCAACACTGGCAGAAGCCAGGGCCCCAGGAGCACCAGGAAAAATGCAAAACACATGGTGCAGACTAAGACTGCAGAGGCCCAGAGGTGGGGGATGGGGAACACCTAGCTACAGGGGTGGGGAGTGGGGAGCACTGTGGGCTGCAGGGGTACAGAGGCATGGAATGGGGAGCACTGTGGGCTGGGAATGCTGGAAGAGGCAGGCATTGTGTGAAAGTCAGTGGCAGGACAGGACAGAGGAGGGTCTTCCATGGGGTACTGACAGGGGTCTGAAGCTCACCGCTTTGCTGTTGATGACAAGCTGTAAAGCAGTGGCTCATCGGGGAACAGAGAAGAGAACAAATGGGCCCAGACTAGACTCCTGCAGGAGTGGGGAGCCACTGCACATTTTGAGCACAAGCCTGACAGGATGGAAGTGAAACTATAGGAAGTCCCACTGAAGCTGCTGAGGACACACTTGACAACACAGCCGCTGGAAGGCAGTCTCCTGCCTCTGGCCCTTGGGCTTCCAAATAGCCCGAGACGCAGGGACAGTGGGCTTCGGTCACCAAGCCACAGCTCCAGGCTTTTACCACTTCCCAACTGCATCTCTCTGTGCTGCAGTCCGCTCTCCTGACAGTGGAGATTTCACTTATTTGTATAAATCTGTTTCCTGAGCAGTTTTTACTCGCGTCATGCCGAGTAAAAGATGCAGAAATGGAGGTTAGTGGACCAGATCTGCTCAAACCCCTGCCTCGGTGGAGCTCCTTTTCTCTGGAAGGAGCAGTACCTGCCTCCGGGGGCTGTGCATCACTAAGATGTCCCCGCAGAGTCTCGAGGGACGGTGACCCCCTCTTCCTTGTTATTATTCACATTCTCTGAAGCCTGAGGACCACTGGCCAGAGATTCAATCTATAGATTCACATCGACCTCCCTTTAGGCAAAGGGAAAGAACCGTTCACTCAACTGTGTGAAGGTTGCTTTCTCTGCCCCACCCCCATGAGTCCACCGCAATAAACAAGGGTGGGAGGGAAAATGAAGGAAACTGCCCTTGGGGCCATTCATCACAATGAGGGCAGCTGACAGCTTTCAGTTCAGTTCTCCGTTCTCCAAGAAGAAGCTGCACAAAGCTATGGCGGCAGTACTGGTGAGAGCTGATCCTCCTCAGGCTGAGCTGACCATACACCTGCCTGGCTGGCCAGGGTCTCACGTGTGTGTGATGGGATGCTGGGTGGCAGTTAATGGCCCCATGGAGGAGACTTGACTTCTCAAACCAAGCCAGCAAGGTGGCAAGGTGAAGCCCACTTGGTGGGTTTTGGAGTTAGTGTGTGGGTATGAGCCTGGGGTTGGGGTAGGTGCCAACCACAACCAGATCACATCTGAGAAAGTGGTACAAAGTACTGGTAGGAACCCGAAGAAAAGGCAGAGTGTAGCCAGCTTTAGGACCTCATCCCAGAGCTCCAAGAAAACCCTTCGTCAAAACCCTCGCCGGGTAAGTGTCCTGACAGGTGATGACAGTTCCAGCTTTCCTCACCGAGTTCTCGCTGCGCTCCGGTGCCAGACTCTATTTTTACAACCTGAGTAATGCCTGGGCAAAGGACCAGCAGAGAACTGGAGACAGAGGGATAGGGCGTGAGAGGTAACAGCACAAGTGACAGAGCCCATATCCTCCTCAGCTTCCAGCAAGGAACTCTCTGGAGCAGAGCTGAGAGCGGTGGCCAGGCCTGCTCCAGCTCGGACGGGAACACTCGCAGCCCCAACACTTCACAGTCCTGGGTACCACTGGGGCCGGGCCCTCTTCTGTCTTACACACCGCCTCCGGCCACCGCAGGTGCTGGAGCCCGACACTGCCCAGCCAGGGAACGGCCCCGCTGCCCCACCCCAGCTCTGGCACACTGGACTATGCAGCCCTCTCATAACTTAGTGTCTGGGACCACGTCACTGTCGTGGCCATGACATCTTCTTGACTTGGTTTTTTTCCTGGTCGTCCTTAAACTTGTGCAGATGTGACCTTCATCAGATGGCTGTCCTGAGTCCAAGGCTGAGTGACAGCCTTTACCCGGGGTGCCCAGGGCCTACCCTCCTCCTGTGGTGCTCGTCAACATTTACGGCTCACGTCAGTTTTCTCACTGGCCTCTTCCAGGGTTGGAGGGGTGTCTCAGCGCTAAGTAAGCTGCCCGACTCAGCAGGTGTGGGGGAAGGAGGGGAAGAAGGGAAAGAATGAGGGTACTAGGAAGGACACTGGCTAGAAAAGTACCTGTCACGGTAACCTACAACAAACTGAAGGAGAAAACGCTAAAACCCCAATACGTCAGTGACCTCTCGCCAACAAACAGGTTGTTGGTTTTCCTTACCAACAAACAGGAAATAGTAGGAAATCATTTCTCAACAAATAAGAGCGGGAATCAAAGGTCACGGTGCCATGTCCGGGTAAGGACCAGGGGTGGGCTTTGGAATGCTGGGGGGCTCAAGGGCAAGTGGCATACTCAGGCTCTTCTGGTCTTGGGGAACAGAAGGTCATTTTCCCCTGGGATAACCTCCAACTACCGAGATGAATCAACCAGGAGCTATTCCACCATGCTGAGGGGAACATGGCACGGGCCAAGGAATGGAGATAATGAGGACTGTCCATGCTCCAACTGAGTCATCTGGCTAGTACCTAACAGAGGCAAAGAAGCAGCGATTTAAAATAGACATCTCCTAAGATGGACACGGCCTTCAGCTGGAGCCTTCCTAGCACAACTTTTCCTTTTATGGAAAGCGCCCCCAACTGCCCCTCAATACCCATTCCTTCTTCTTTGCTAACAGAGTCCCAACTTTGGAGAAGACAGTACAGCAAAGACTGTGGCTTAATCATCAAGCCATCTCCTCTCCCTCCTAGGTATGCGACAGACAACATTTACCAGCCTTCCTTGCAGAAAGTGCACGTGCTCCGAACCTACACGGGGCCGAACCCTGGCCAATGGAATGCTAGAGGCAGAAGGTCCATTAAATACTGCAACACTGCCCTCCGTGTTCCTACCTCTCCCACTGATTGTGGGAGATTGAGTATGGCTGCCTAAAGAGCATGTGCCTCTAACTCACCTCTTTGAGCAGAGCCACCCCCACCACCATGAACACCATTTGGACACTTTGAACACACATTTGGACTCGTGAGCAAAAAGTATGTTCCTATCATACTGGAGCCACAGAAGCTATCCGATTTGTGTTAGCATGAACCTCCTTCTGTGTACCCTGCTAAATATCCATACGGTCCCTTCAACTGGGAGCAACCATGTGATAAACTTCTGGCCCTCAAGTGTCAGGGAAGTCTGCTGGGGTCTTCAGGAACAATGTCTGCTCTCCTGATAAAAGTTACCAAATGTGGCAGGCACCTCTTTCCTTCTGAGGCAGATAGCTTGCCCAAGGATGGGGGATTTCCTGAGCAACCTCAGCACCCAGGGTCTTACCCTTCCATAGTACCCATCGACACTACAGGCCCGTATTGGTTGCCTTGCCAGCCATGCCCCTGGGTCGGGGAGCTTGGACCAGAGGAAGCAGTGGTGCTCGGCAGGATGCTGCGGACAAGGAAGCACCTGTCCCTATAACTTATAATAAACTGAAGAATAAGGGAGGCACATAAGAACAGAAGTGTCCTAAGAGCTGTGTAATTAAAAATAATAAAGGTCTTGTAAATGTTATCCCCTCCAACTGTTCCCAGAAGTCCAAGCAGCACACAAACACATGGGGGAGGGGCTTTTCCCTGGCAAAGCTTCACTCTACAGAGCAGCGGAGACCCACAGCCTTCAGATGCTTTGTTACACAGCTCCATTTGCTAAGGCCATGGAGGAAGGGTTCTGATCAGGCAGCCAAGGACACTCATTCGTTCAGTGTGCATGGAGCCTTATCGCATGCCAGTCTGTGTTAAGAGCTAAAGCTTCTGAGATGTGCTGGGCGCAGCCTCTGCCCTCAACTCCCCAGACACCTTGGGGAGACAGGCCGATGTATATGCACCCGAGGGAGAGAAGCTGAGAGGACACGCAGTGTCCTATGGGACTGTGAGCACCGGGTAGTGGACTGGGACCAAGGTGAGCCGTTCTCAACTCCTATCTGGCACTGTGCACCCAAAGTTAACGCTTCTCAAGCTGAGAGCAAGTAAAAGGAATGCACCACGCTAAGCCGAGCCGACTGCAATTACCCACTGTAAGCAGAGCTGTTAAATACCATCAATTAATGCAGCTGCTCCAGGATAATCATCGGTCATTAGATCAAGAATGCACAAGAGGAGAAAATCAAAACTCAGATCCTGTGAACTCAGAAATGCTGGAGACAGTGGGGGTGAGCCAGGCTCCTGCCTGCTGGTATTAGTCAGCTCCTAAAGTATACCTCCTCTAGAAGTTGGTCATTTTTCACCTTGAAGACAAAGCCAAAAAAATGAACCATCTAGGCCATGACCTTTGATCATTAATGTCCAAGCTTTGATTTTTTTCCAGGTCTGAGTTTCCATTAAGAACTGGGATAGCGACAGTTTGGCGGCAAAAGAGGAGCTGGGCTGGGAGATGAAAACCACAGAAGTCAGAGCCCCAAGCCAGAGAAGGTGCCCCCTTTTAACTCAATTCTTTGGACATGAATGAAATCATTTGCCATTTCTTCTGTCCAAGTATGAGGCAAGATTTTCTTTTTTTAAGACAAAACCTCATTCATTTCAAATTTAAGCAGTTTAAAAATGAATAGAAAAGAACAGGCTGCCCAGTAAGAGATATGGTTACCAGTTTCCCAGCATAGACAGTGTGCTACCCACTCGAGCAAGCCAGGAAGCGCTGAGGTTTCTAGAGTCATCACAGAGGTTTCCCAGTGCACAGCCTATGACTGCAGGTCCTGCGTTAGCTCTGTCTAGGCACAGGGTGCACAGGTCTGCAGCCTGAGCAGGAGGGACCAGTTAGTAAACCCTAACCATAAAGCAGTCTCTTGGGTTAAAAGGCTTGACTATGGCAGATACAAGGGACTGGTAGCCTGACTCCGTGCCTCTGTAGTCCATTCCCTATCTCCAGAGCAGCTAGCTACTCACTCTGAGCAAGAACTGGATCTCCATCGGTTTGGGGGCTTCTGAAACAGGGGCAAGGGTAGCACTCTATCAGTTGGGACCAAGATCATGTTGGGAATACTAGGAGGTGAGCAAACACTAGGCTTATGCTCTCTTGTCCCAGTTCTCACTAACATGTATCCAAGAGTGAGCTAAAATATTAACCACAAGTCTGAGTCAGACCCAGAGCAATGAAAATGAGTTTCTAGTTTATTTGAACAGCTGGCAAGGTCATCACACGACACAGCTGAAGATCACCAGCCTCTCCCTTTCCATCCTCATCACACTCAGCCCCCCACTCCCATGGCCATGACAGGTGGTCACGAGCCAGGTGAGAGCCTGAGATAGGTCTTCCCCGTCATACTAGTTGTTCGCTGTGAGCATAGGTTAAACCCCTTTGTTCCAATGGACATACATATTTTGCCCATTATCCTGTGTCTATCCTCTTCAGGACAACGGGTATAGCTCAGTGGACGCACCCTTGCCCAGCATGCATGAGGCCCCAAGTCCAATCCCCAGCACCCTCCTAAAATTTTAAAGGCTATTTCTACATCCAGCACCTCAACATAGTTAGCCGGCACCTAAAATGATGAATGAACAGCAGTTAATATCTGTTAAGCATGTACCATGTACTGGACGCTATTCTAAACCCTCGGCGTATATATTATTAAAACTCCACAATACCACTAAGTAGGCATTATCATCAATTCAACTTTATGAATAAGGAAACTGAGGCACAGAAGTTAAGTAGCTTACCCGAGATTATATGGTTAGTGAGGGCAGATCCAGGATTCAAAGCCACTCTGGGCTCAGAGTCTTCACTCCTACCCACTGTACCGTGCTGAATTACACAACCAAACCCAGGTCCTCAAGGAGAAGGAAGCATCAGCAGAGAATCTGCCAGCCACAAACTCCAGAAATCTTTCCAGGGAGCGAACAGTACATAGGCTGTTTTGTTTGACTTGCAGAACAGTCGAAGGAAAGCCAATACCCACTTACAACAACACAAGAGGCCACCTGCAATCTCCAAATGGATGTGTAATCACATCTGATTGTCCAGCAACTGTAGCAGGATTATCCAAATCAAAAAAGGTATTCTCTGAAGAAGAGAGCTAATTCTAAGGGAAGCCTTGACTTTTCATTTATTTATTTTGAAGATACGGTCCCTCCATATACCTTAGGCTGGATTCGCCTTACCTGCAAACTTCCAACTTCCAACTTCCCAAGTGCTGGGTTCACAGGTGTTTTCTACCACATTCAGTTCTAAGGGAAGCCTTTTAACCACCTTGAAGTACCATTCCTCCTGTATTACCTTCCTTGCTACGATCAAACACCTGACAAGAAGCAGTTTAAGGGAAGAAGGGTTTATTTGGGTTTACTGGTCCAGGGGATGCAGTCCATCACTGTAGGAAAGATACAGCAGCAGGAGGTAGCTGGCCGCACTGCACCTGCAGTCAGAAGCAGAGAGCTGTGACATCAGTGCTCAGCTTGCTTCCTCTTTTTCATCTAGTCCCTGATGGCCAATAGAACTGCACAGCCTGTAGTTAAAGTGGGTCTTCCCATCCCAGTTAAGATAATCTAGATAACCCCTCACTGGCATGCCCACAGGCTTGTCTCTCAGGTGCTTCTAGATCCTGTCAACTTGACAATCAATACTGACCACCACATCCCATTTCAATATAGATGGACTTCCTGGAGGGTTCTAAAGAGATCACAGACATACATATAGGGGACTATTTGTATGATACTAAAACTTCTGTATTTGCCCAAGTGTCTAATTTTTTGATTACACTTTTAAGGAAGTTGATTTATATCTCCCTACATTTTAGTAATAACACTGAAAGCAAACGAGCTTACCTCTAAGCTTTTAAACAATTCTGCTACAACTTCAATAACTTTAATGCAATCCAGCTCTCTGATTTCAGAAGCAAAGACTTAACGATACTTTTGTTCTAGCTTCAGCTTCTTCTGTATTTTCAAATAATAAAATTAACAAGATATTCATTTTACTTTATAGTTGAAATGCTCTAAAACTCAGCGTTGGATCCAAGAATGAGGCCAGCTTAGGGAAGCAAGCTGCAGTTCGTGAGTTGGAAAGACAGGTTCCCTAAAAGACAGAGGAAGCGGGATAAACAGTGTTCAGAATATTTATAAATTTGGTATAAATGATGGCTCTCCCCACAAACAAAAGTGGAAAGAAAGGGGAAGGGAGTCAAAAATCAAGCATAATAACTGTGATCTTAGTGTGTTTTTTAAAGGTCTGGTTTCCGTGCTATAGACTACAGCTCTGCCTAAGGAAGCTGGTCACACACAGTGAGCTGTGTTGGAGCTGAAACCCCCCTTCTGGATTGTCGGGACTCCATTATTCCCCTAACTTCTTTCCTTCTCCCTCCGTATAGTAGTGTCTCTCTTTCTCTCTCGCCCTCCCTTTCTTACTCACAAACTGCAGGCATTAATTAAATCTCTTCTAGAAAACAGATTTTTACCAGCTGCAGGAATTCTGGGTAAGAGCCAAACCTGAAGACAGAGACAGTCTGGGTGAGGAAGATAAGCTAATGACAGCCAGAGGCAGTGAGGTTCCCACAGCCAAGTGGCATTCTGAATTCTAGGCTGTTCCCAGATTCCAAAGCAGAGCAGACCGAGGAGGCCCTGCAGCCTGGACTGGTGTGCTCTTCCTCAAACTGGCCTTTCACATGGACAGAAGAGCTGGACTTTGCCTAGGACCAAGCCACCCCTGACAGACCAAATCACATCCCCCAACACTGGTGTCCCTCCCCCAACAGAACCAGAAAACACATCCACAGAAATGTGCAAGAAAGGTTCTCCCAGGCTGCCCCAGGAACCAGTTCTGGAGTGGGCAGTACCTACTGGATTGAGAAGAGCACAACCTGAAGTGGCAGGTGGGGTGCTGCAAGGGACCCTATCTCCCTATCTCCTCCATCACTAGGCAGGGGTGGGGGATGTCAAAGAAGCCAGGACCACCAGGTCTTTAACTCCAGCACTTGGGATGCAGAAATAAATGGATCTCAACCAGTTAGAGGCCAGACTAGTCTACATACAGTTCTAGGCAGCCAAAATAGATAGATGGATAGGTGGATAGGTATACAGATGGATAGATAGATAGATACATACATACATACAGACATAGATGCAATCTAAGAATAATATGAGGAGGCCGGGGCCACAGCCCAGGGCCTGCAGGACAAGCTTTGTGGACCTACCTCTCAGCAGGCTGCCTTGGGGCCTCCCCAGGGTGCCCATCACCCTCCTACTCCCACTTCTGGGATGAAGACAACTATTTCTTTCCTGAAAAGTCTGGAGTCTCCACTGAGGGATAGGGCCAGCTGTCAGAGACTGACCTAGAAATTGAACTTTTTATCCCTTTCTGCCCCCTCACACTCCCTATCCCTCCAATACACTGAATCGGTCTCAGAGAGATTTTAACATACGTATACACATATATGTGTATATATATATGTGTGTTATGTATACACATGTGTTATATATATATATATATATATATATATATATATATATATATTCAAATCTGTTGACTTGAGAGATATTTTGAAATCACTGCACAAGCACAGTGGAGGAGAACCAGTTGTGGATTCAAGAAGGGGATTTTTTTTTTTTTTTAACAAACACTGAGTTCCAGAAGGAGACACCTGGCTAGGTCCTAAGATCACAAAGATAGGTCCACCCCAGTCCTGCAGGTACTCCTGACCAGAGGGACTCCTGACAGCAGCCTATCACTATGAGGACAGGGAGATGCCTACAGGAAGTTGTGAACCCTCAGAAGGGCCCTGCTGAGCCCCACGGTGTCTTTGGCTAGTCACTTACCTATTCAACGGTAAAGAACTATTGAACTAATTACTACTGGAGCCATCGAAGAAAAACCAAGAGTTACAGATAGGGCAGCTCCATAAATCAGAGTGCTGTGCTCTAGGTGGTCTACCAGGCCACCTGGTACCCATTTGCAGCCTCCCAAGGTATCTGTGATGGTAGACAGGTCAGGAGTCAATCACAAAAGAGAAATATCCTTCACATGTTCTTTCTCTGAATAAGCAATTAATTTAATCTGATTTAATGAAAGACCCCAGAAGGGAAGGGGTAAATATACACACTGGCTATCAGGCTGTCATCATGCCATCCCCACCTCTCTCCAGGGACCAGGAGACTTCCCAAGCCATCTGCTTTAAATCCTCTTCCCACAGATGTCGGGACAGGGCACCAATACCTCTGAGGAGGGGGCTGCTGCCAAGCCCGACCGACAGTTCCAGAGGGTAGGCTGGGCTCAGCACTGTTTATTTCATAGTCGGAATCCACCCGAGCAACAAATGTCACTAAGTGCTGGAACTCTTCCAGGGCCCCTCCTTGGTCATTCACCCTATCCACACTAGATCTGATGCCACAGTCTTAACTGGTTTTACCTGTTGAATGTTTAGAATGCATCCTTGCCTTTCCACAGACATTGGCTGCCCAGGAGGGGACAGTCACGTTCCCCAGGGCTTCCCAGAGTCGAGGGGGTGAGAGTGGGTATTTGGCTCCACCACCATCCCCATCCACCCCTCACCCCCCCCCGTATCGCTAATCATCCCCATCCACAGGTATAACTGAAAGCCATCCGCAGTCGCAAAGAAAACCCGCTCCACGATTGTGTGTGTCAAAGCCGGCTTCTTTTTAGAAATCTCAACCTATCCAAGTTCACCAAGCAAAAGCAAGCATCGAAGTAACCACACTATCCTAAGCAGAGCAATCAGCAGGCTTAACCTACACGCGCGGAGTGACCCTTGGCTGGGCCCAGGATTTCGGCTGCGGCAGGTAGCTGGAGAGGAACCTGCTCTACCCACTTGGCAGGCCGTGAAGTTGCGGTCGCCTTTTACCTGAACCCGGCAGGTTCGGGACAGCCGGGAGAAGGGGATCCCAGAGCTCAGATTCCCGCTGGAACCGTGCGGCAGGAGCACGGGGCGGGCAGAATGGGAGCCCGCGGGGGTGGCGGCGGGGACCGTAGGAGCAAAGCTCGGAGGGAGAGACAGGCGGCAGGCACCCGGGGGAGGCACGCGTGGGAGGTGCCTCGCTAGAGAACGGGGGTGTGCGGGCAGGCATCGAGGGTGCAGGGCTGCGAAAGGGGAGGCGGGTCGGAGGGCGGGGACCCGGGTCGCGGGGAGGGGTGTGGGGACTGGGGAGCGCGGAGGGTAAAGAGCTTGGTGGCGGGGTTCACGCTCGTGCTTGGAAGCCCGCCCTGCCTCCTGATCCCGGCATCGCGGACACCACTCCGGGGTCGCCACCAGAGACCCTAAACGCAAGCCCGCTCTGCCAGGAGCATCAGAACCGCTCGGGCCCGGCGCGCGCCGCACTCACCGCCTAAGGTCCCGGCCTTCGCCGCTGCGCGTAGGGTTCTCCGCCTGCAAGCCAGCTCCTCCCGGCTGGAGCGCTGGCGACGGTGGCGCGCGCAGGCCGCTGGGCGCGGGGATCCGCAGCGCCCCCTGCCGGGCTCGCCACGCCCCAGCCCGTCCCGACGCGCTCAGTGAGCCCTGGAGCTCCGCCCCGCAGGCGGCCGTGCGGGACCTGCTGGCTGCGGGGACCCGCGCCCGGTGCCGTAGCAGCAGACACGGCCTCGGAGCGTCCAAACAGCCCCCAGGACAGGCTCGGGCGGCGCAGCTCGGGGCGTGGAAAGCACGCGCACTCGGAGCGCACGAGGCCCGTGGGTCTTCCCTCCGCCCTCCGCTGGACTTAGGATCGGGGAGGGCGCCAGGGCCCCGGACACAGCCGTAGACCCGCCCCAGCCCTGGCGTTGGGTGCTTTTGGGGCTGCGTGTCTGTTCCCGCTCCGCCAATCTAGTCGCCGACTTGGGTCCCCGGCTGCCGCGTGCACTCAAACTGTCAAGATCCTCGCCAACATGCTATCTCCACCCCCCCCCCCCCCCGCGCCTATCCAGAATTCTCTTCCGGCGCCGGCCACATCCGGCCTGTGCCTACTGTAGACCTCACTGTAGTTTTGTCCCTAGAGGCCTGCAGGTTCCCTGTGGCTACCCGCACAGACCCAAGAACGCAGTCCTTGCACGGCCTGATGCTGAAGATCCACGCAGCACTAGATCTGTAAAGCTGTTAGAATACGAAGACCGCGCCGTTGTTTTTTTTTTGATCTGACGTTTCTGGGTTTTTTTTTTTCTTTTGCAAATGTTGGACAGGAGATCTCACCAGCAGCAGTCATCAGGCCTTCGTTGTCAGTTCCAGGTCTACTATGACACCTTAGTGTACCTCTCTCAACTGGCCGTGGGCAATAGTCCTGCTATATGCAACTATTTCAGAGGGAACGTATCACTTGCCTTTCCATAGCTCGTTCTTTGATAATGCCCAGATTCACTTTCCCCATATTTCTGTCTACCTCCGATTTTCCACCTCAAATTAGCACATCTCATTAGATTCTACTTCTCTGATCTCAATTCCATTTACTCCTGTGGTCCAGCCATCTGGAATGCCTTCTTCATCCGAAGCCTTGATGGCCAGCTGGCATTTGCCTGAGGATACTAGCTACTAGCTAATGCTCTCCCTCTTGACTTATTACCCTGATGCAGCACTACTGTCAGCCTGCTTGAGTACTGTTGACATCTTCCCCCAATACACAAGCATGAAATCCAGCTCCCCCCATTCCCCTTAAACTTCTACCTGGGCTGGCCCCCAACGACCTCCATGGTCCAGGCATCCTACCCAACATGTTCTCTCCCTTCCCTTCACAGACTGCTGGTTCTGTCCTAATTCCAAGTTCTACCCCTTCACAAGTCATACAGGGCATTTACTTTCTGCTGTAAATGACAGGCAACCCCATCCACACCACCTCAAACCAACGACAACAACAAAATCAGAAACAAAAGGCTCGGAGCATGTCAGCTTCCAGCCTAGAATTGACCCCAGACTCTGAGGGACTGTCTCAGCTTTGCTTTCCCTTTGCCGCCCCAGCAGACCCAGCTCACAGCTGCTTCCAGCACAAAACCAGCCTTCACAAGGAATATGTGGTCCTCGAGGATCCAATGCCATCACAGGGGATGAAAGGCGACTATAAAATTTGCCACTTCACCACTTGACTGTGCCATTCTTCTGGAAGGCCACAGACAGGAAGTGAGACACAGCCCCCTCTGCTTCTACCTTCCTCCACAAACCACTTGGGATTTCTGTCTTTGCACCATCCTGCATCCTGGGTTAAGACTCTGTACCATGATGGCCTTTGCATCACACCTCCAGCCTCTCTCCTGCATCCTCTATTCCCTGAAGACTTTGATGTCCTTTCCATTCTGGAGGAAACATCCCATCTCCTTTCCTGAGGACTTTTAAGGGCAGGAGAGTCTATAGAGTAGGGGGAAGGAAAGGCATACGAAGCCCACTGACCACATTAAGTCTCCTTCCTCTGTGGTGATGACATAGGGTGTCACATGGGGCCGCATAGACAATACCTGGGGAGGCTGTGCCAAAGAATGTAGCTCCCAGATATCCTCAAGCAGAGCAGATTTCTCTCTGGATACCAACATAGCACTGGTTATCCAAGTACATGGTTTTTTTTGTTGTTGTTTGTTTTTGTTTTTGAAAGCCTACTTTCTTCCAAGCAGGATTGTATTTCTCTGTCCCTGGACTAAGAGAATCCTGACTAGGACAAGCCCCCAGCATGGTGTCACACATGCTCCTGCAAAACAGTAACTGTTGTCATCATTACTCAAACACTAGAGCGGGCAAACTGTGCCCCTGGGTGACCATAATACAAGCAAGGTACCATTGACTCACAGCCTCTATCCCCTGCTGCTTTGAGTCTACTCCTTTGTCTTTGTCACAGGCACATCACCTTGGTTTCCAGAAAAACACTCAGCATTCATTGAAAGCTGAGCCTGCCCATTTTCTGAAAACAGTGGTGGCTCAAAGTCATGAATATTCTGCTGGGCAGCACTCCTGGCTGCTTCACCCTAGCCATCCCTGCTTGGATGGGAGCAGCCATCAGCAGATGGTCACCTTCACGCCAATCTCCACTTGGGAGCAAAAAGTCTGCAAATATTTGCACAGCTTCCTTTGTCTGTGGACTCTTAGAAACTGCTCTCTCCCTCTCCCTTCTTACGGAGGCACTGCCACCGAGCGCCTAGTCCAGGGCAGAGTCTGAGCTAACAGTTGGCCTTGCCAAGGGCCTCCAGGGAGAGGGAAGGGTTGCTTTATTTGAACCAGTTTCTACATTGCAAAGTCCTGATTGCCCACAACCCTGCTTTACAGACAAATTTATTCACCCACAAAATACATGTGTGCTGCCCACCAAAATGTTCAGACAAGCAATATGATTTCAAAATTCTCTTCACTGTGGGTTTTACTTCTCTGGCTATAACAAGAATGTTCTTTTACTACAGGAATTTAGAGAAATACTAAGTGCTCAAAAGCAAAGGTTAAGATAAAATATTCAGGATAGATTTTTGTCGATTCATATAGCAGACAACATCAGACTGACCTACATATTTATATTAAAACGGAAATTGTCCTGTCTACACCACATCTGCAACCCCAGCACCTTGGAGAGATAAATACCTTGCAAAAGGTTAAAGGCCCTTTCTTAGGTGCTTGCAGAGATGCCCTTCCTAACACATGCTAATGTATTAGAAAACCAGTCCCCTCCCAGCTCTGGGGTGGTCTGTTCTCATTTATGCATGCATGATTCTTTTTCCTTACTGCCAGCTGTGATCCCTTCCCCCACCCCCAACAGGGTTACTATAAAAGCCCCTTCCCCCTCCTGAGAGCAACTAGGGAGGATGAATGCATTTTTTTCCCATCTATCTGGATGAAATTTAATTATAAAGTCAAATCTGGAAGAACAGAACACAAAATAACCGTATTAAATAAAAATAAAGGCTCTGAACCTGACCTTGAGCCAAAAAAAAAAAAAAAGAAATCACAAAAAATTAGAATAATTCAATGAACCATAGAGCTAAATATTCATTTTTGTCCTCTAAACTCTCAGTCCAACTGAAAGTTGTTTCTAAAAAGAAGCAAGCATTAGATGAACTCACACAGATCGCATTTAGAAATTGTAAAAGGACAAGAGTTATGGCAACCTTTTTGTCTAAAATAGCATCTAGAACATAGTAAGCATTTTATAATAGCTAGATGGGTGGGTGGATGGATGGATAGATGGATGGATGGGAGGGAGGGAGGGAGGATGGATGGAAGGGAGGATAGATGGGTGGATGGATGGATGGAAGGGAGGATGGATGGATGGGAGGGAGGATGGATGGATGGATAGATGGGAGGGAGGGAGGGAGGATGGATGGGATGGAGGATGGATGGGAGGATGGATGGATGGATGGATGGATGGATGGGTGGATGGATGGATGGGTAAATGGGTGGGTAGATGGGTATGTGGGTGGGTGGATGGAGGGATGGATGGATGGATGGACCAAGAGTCCAGTCTTCTCATTTTACAGTAAGAAGCAGATCAGAAAGCAAATGAGAAGAGTTGAGGGACCCAGCAGAGATTTCTGCAGTCGATGGGGACCTGAGCTACAGCAACTGGAGTCAAGGGTCCATGAGAGAAAGAAGGGTCCCGGCTAAGACCAGAGACTTTCCTTTAGGACCCAAAGTAGGAAGATGGAAACCAAAACAGAGTGAAAATACTAAAAGTCATTGACAGTTCTTGCCCCAAAGTCACCCATGAAGTGAGATACTAAGACAGTACGGGCTGGAATCCAGGCCCTCTGGACATTTCAGGGCCCTTTCACTGAACTGCCTGGGCTTCGAGAATGAAAGAACAAAACATTCCAGCAGGTCTACAGACGAGCCTAGAAATTTGATCAGAATATTTTCAAAAACTGCATTCAGAGCCACTGCGTGCCCAGATCATTAGCACTGGCTGAGTTGACTTCTGACACCGTTTGACTCCAGCCCAGCCTTCTCTGTTGAGCAATAGAGCAGAATGTGCAACTGTTTATTTAGTGGTTCCACTTGAATTTGCAAAGCACCATGGACTCTCGTGTCCAGAGCTGCGCTGGTGTTCCCTGTCTGAGGGAATAGCATCCTTGTTCCCTTCCTTGGTCTGTATACCAGAAATATGCTGTCATAATTTGAATATGAAGTATTATCGCCCCAAGGGCTCATGTGCTGAGGTTTAGTCCCCAGGTGGTGGTGCTATTGATGGTGATTAGATCATGAGAGTCTAATATTATCAATGATTACTCCATGATGAGTTCATAATTGAATGGGCTTTTAGGAGGTGGGGTCCAGTTGGATGAAGTATGTCACTGAGGTAGAGATATCTTTTCCCCAGACCCTTCTTGTTCCCTTTGCTTCCAGTCACCAAGAGGAGAGCAAGTTGGCTCTGGTATGTCCTTCTGCCCTATCTTCAGCTTCTGTTTCTCCATGGCCGGGAAGCCATGACCAGCCAAACATGGGCTGAAATCTCTGAAGCCATGAGTTTAAATGAATGCTTTTTTCCCTTAAAAGTTTTTAAAATCCCATCTCCCCAGGCATAGTGTCACACAAAAAGAGCTCCATGGATGATGCTGGTAGCATCAATGTCATTAGAAAAATGAGAAACCTCCCTACCACACACATCACAAATTGTTAATCCAACAAGGGTCCATATTTGCTAAGCCTCCCCTATTTTGTGCTGTGACTCTTTGCCCAACCCCTAGCCATTCCTGAGCTCTATTGGCCAATCACAAGATAAGGTGAAGTTGAGCTCCCACAAATGGGATGAGAAACAGTCACCACCTGTGCTAGGATTAAAAGGCAGAGGCCATCTTGGCTATGTGTGCTTGCTAGCTCAGTTTGCGTTCTAGCACACGTCTTTTGCAAAAAGAAATCGCCCTGTTTGATGGACTTTCACTTTGTGTGTTCCTTTGTGCCACACCAAATTATTCATTTCTAGCAATGTTGTGGGGTCCTTTCAATCCAATTATACCGACGCACAACTTGTTGAAAGAAAAAATTTTATTGAGTTCAAGCATAAAAAGAAAAAGAAAAAAGAAAAAAAAGAAAGGAAGGAAGGAAACAAAGAAAGAAAGAAAGAGAAAGAAAGAAAAAGAAAAAGAAAAAGAAAAAAGAGAGAAAGGAAGAAAGAAAGACAGCTAGCTGAACTGGCCAGGGACGTAGTCTGAAATGAAAGTTCAGAGCTAAGACCCTGACTCAAATTTTTACAAACTATTTAAGCTTGAAAATCATAAACATTTTGTGCCAACACAAACAAAAGTTAGTAATAATTTTTAACCAATCAGAAACTCACTAACAATCATGATCAGAGTCATCATAACCCAGAAATGACACATCTCAGTCCCCAAAACAAGTACCGGACAATCATTTTGCTCTGAAGGCTAGGGGCTTTTCTCATTTTCCTGGGAACCTGAACTTTATCTCTGTTTTAAAATGGATTTTGCAGTTTAAGATGGCGTTGGTTCTGCCATTTCATACCATTTTAGCAATATGAGGGCTTGTCCTGGATTTCAAAATCCTCTGGAAAAGTGTTTGGATCCCCTCCCTTGGTGGCATGTCCCATGCCATGTGTGGTGGTCCCCAGGTGAACTATCCTCTTCTAGATCAGTAACAATTCCAGGATTGAAAGTTTCTCTACAACAACAACAAAAAAAAAAGGTGGTAGGGGGCAAGAAAATACCAAGGAGACCAGGCGACTCCTTTGCACAAGGCCAAGAACAGCGAACATACTCCTTGGTTGTCTAGTCTTCCTAGAGGTTGGATGAGAGGGAACGAGACACGCCAACTTAAACAAAACAAATGCAGAGAATTCTGATCCATAGCTTGGTTGGTGTCTTCGGTGACTTCTGATAAGCCCGTTGCTAAGAAGTACCTTGTAGCTGTACACTGCTGTGGGAGCTCTGCAAACTCCTTGTCCAGAAGGCATATTCATATCTGTAAACTCTGCCAGACCTCAGCAGAGGGAACCACCATCCTGCCCAGCCCCAGACTTCACAGTCAAACCCTGAGCCTCTCAGCTCAGGTGTTTTTATTGATTCAGAACTCCTCAGGTGTTCTACTGATACCATACGCAGATCGTCACCAATTAACATCCCCCACATAAAACCAACACCTGCAGACAATACAAAACTCCAAGACCTAGGATAGCCCCTCACCCAACAGTGCATAAAACAATTTCAAATTTAACTAAAAATAAACTTCCCCAACAGCACCTAACACCGGACACCACCCAACAAAAGAATCTATCAGAGATTGACTAAGCCTTGGAAGTCGAAGTAAGTGAAACCTTCATAATGGGTGTTGAGACTCTCTGATTGGTTAATACTCATGAAACCAGAATGGGAAACAATTTAGTGAAAAAGAGAAGCAGATTCTTTCAGAAAGGGTGGAGGATCAACTCCTCTGGCTTGTCCAAAAGCTCCCCCACCCTATTGACTACACCTCTCCTATTAAGGAGAGCTTGAATGATGTGGAGGAGCTCTGAAACCCAAGCTCAACACCCTATCTCAAACACTACTCTCTGGATATGGATTCTCTGTTCTTGCCCTCTCCACACTGTCCCCTTAAAGAACTTGGGGCACTCTGAATCAGGTTTAGAGGAAGAAGGAACAAACATGTCCTTGGTATGATTGGGGCCTACACTGCCATAGACCATATGATATAAAATTTACACAAAAGCACCATACAAGGCTGCCAATGTTTTAAATCAGGATTAATTATTTTCTAACAAGTTGGTTTCTAAGGGTCTTAAATTCTATCCAATGCAGGAGGTCATAGATTTGTCTGATCTCAGCCCTTGCCATGTTTGGGTGGAACAAAATGACATCAGGGTCACTTCGCCAGTGTCTCCATGTGTTCCCAGAGCAACAGCATCACCTGTAGGCGTTGGTCATGTCTTCATTCCTCTCACTTCTCCATGTATTTCCTTTCCTAGCAACTGCCTGTGTCTACGAACAGAGGAGAGGTCAAAACAGGATCCAGATGACATTTCTTGGCATTTACTACTTACAGTCTGTGCTAAGATATGTGGGTGTCCTTATGGAGGTTGAAACCATGGAATTCCTTCCTCTGTTTACTGTCTGTACTCTCATTCAGGCCAACATGTCCAAGCCACATGTACTATCTCCTTCTGTATCCTTGCTAACCTAACTCAGGTGTTGTTTTAAAGAAAAGGGGGTAACTGTCCATATTTAATCTGCGAGATGAGTGGACCCCACAGGGACTTGTTCCCTTTTGGGGAGTGGGCTTATTTTATCACGGATCTGAGCTCATCACAATCAAAAAGTAACTGTTGTTTTGTCACCATCTTGATAGTGACATTATCAAGGTGCAGACAGCCGTGAGACTTAGCTGCCATCTTGGTAAGTCCAGATGGTAATAGCCATCATTTGATCTACATCTTGGTTAGATGGGGGAGACCAAATGACTTCATCACCCATAAAACTAGAGCCCTCAAGTGATCACCTCCATCCCTAGAATTTCCTATGCCATGTCCTAGTCCTCTTCTCCCATTTTTTTTTTTTAATTTTTGTTTTCCACCTTCCTGGATGCCTAATAGGATTGTGGAAATGGGAGACCCAGAAGAAACTCCAGCATGGACTCTTTTGCCACATGATAAGGTCAATGTATTTTTACGTTAAGACCAGAGAGGGAATACTAGACCTCTGTAGTGGGTTGCTTTGTTTTGTTTTATTTTTGACACATTATTTTGCATGATACATTTACTGGTTTTTAGAGGGAATTTAAGAGTTTCCTCAGTCACATGCCTCTAACACTAGCCAGCTACCAAATGGAGCTGACACTGAACTGGCTAGACGTGGGAAGCTCCTGTGAATTTACATTAGCGCAGGGAGAACGTGGAAAGCACAGATACTGTCACAAAGGGTAGACTGCCAGATGCTAGACAAGGCAGCTACCACAGCTGGAGGCAGAGATAACTCAGCCTGTCCGATAGGAGGCTGGAAATGCAAATGGACTATGATAGTTATTGATGTTCACTCTACCTGCCTGGCATCTACGAGTCTATTTTTCTCTGACTGAGGAAGAATATTCTTCTCCTTCTCAAGACTCCTTTGTGTTGTGGAAGTTTATTTTTAGTTGTGTTTCAAATAATTGTTTTTGTGCACTGTTGGAAAAAGGGATGCACAGGCCTTGGCATTTTGTATTGTCTGCAGGTGTTGGATTTCTGTGTGTGTGGGGGAATGTTTGATTGCTTATGATCTGCACCTGAGGAGTTCTAAATAAATAAAAATACCTGAGCTGAGATGATTCAGGTTCCACTGTCCAGGTTGGCACTTGCCATGGTGGTGTTCCCTCTGCTGAGGTCTGGTAGGACTTGAACCTGTGAAAACATGCTTCCTTGTCTTCTTTGCTGAGCCACCCCAGCAGCCTTACTACTACACCTTTGCTCCATGTTTCTTGTCTGCTTCTGCTTCAGCCACACCAAGCCCTGGACACCTTGATTTTGCTTTGACTTTCCACTTACAGCGACAAAGACAGGCTAAGGAAGAACAGGTAACACCAGCCTTTTCCAAGAACTCCAGGGCCACAGTTTTAACAAGGCCTCCTTAGCTGAGCTCTCCTGAAGGCTGCAAACATCAACTTGATGATGCTTTACTGTGAGTTTCTGCTTTTCTCTATCTGCTTCTTGTGCTCATTCAAAACCAAAAGTACATCATTCTCTGGACTGAGCAAGGCACAGAAAGAGATTTTTGACGATCCTATGTTTTAAGGTGGTATCGCACCCTCTAAGTCTCTAAGCCAAACAATTTCTACCTTCACAAGACCAGCTGTGACTGCTTATGAACCATCACCACAGCTGGACTTGTTGATTATTGATAAAGATTAAGATCCCTGAAATGATTTTTTTCCCAGAATAGAAAAATGCTAAAAAGCTTGAAGCAGGCTACAAAGTGACATGAAGGTATCTATAAAAGATGGGACTCCGTGTATGATATTAAAATGTCAAAGGTCAAGTTTATTTAAAAGTGCTTGGATTTTGCATCAGCTTTATCTAAGTATCACTCAGTAGTTAAAAGCACCAGGCTGGTGTGGCTGACCTTCTGCATGCTCAGTAGCCATGTTTGGAGTTATATACTGATGTAGTTGGAGGGATTGCAAGAGGAGAATATTTTCCCCTTCTCCTTCAAGGTCAACTAGGTCCCAGGGGACTGTGGAACATCTCTAAAATGACCTGTAAGTATTCAAAAACCCCACAAAGACCCCAGCTCTAACCAGGGTTAAGTCTGTAAGAGGAGGGCCAACACAGGGAAAATTTCCTCCAGGCCTTCAAGTGAAGCCACAGTTGCGCAATGTCTTTGACTCATCCTCATGTAGATGGAACAACTGGTTAAAGGAAGTCTGGAGGAGCCAGAGGTTCCTCTGAAGCCCAAGTGAGTCCTGAGGACCAGATCCTCAACTGGCCTTAACAGTAAAAGAAAGTGATTAATTTTAGCCACCTGCATAGTCCTAAATACTCTGCAGGAAAATATAACCAACAACTAAAATGGTTGGTGTGTTTCCTCCACTCTCCTAGGGATCACGTTCCTCAAACATTAGGCTTACATCCGTATTCAATGTTGTTTTGACAACTATTTCTCACTAATAATTTTCTTCTTGATAAGAAAATGCTGCCCGGTTGTGACTTCAAACCTCAGCTCACTGAAGCTCAGCTCACCTCAGCTCACTACCTACAGCCAAGAGAGAGAGGCTTGCGATTGTTTTAACCCAATAAGTAAATGAGAACTGAGATTCTTTTCTCTCCCTATCTAGAAGCCATCTGGGATGGACCTCATGATGTTTCTAGCCACTCCAACAGCAATCAAAGGGCCTGGGCAGACCCTGGGCCCATCGCTCTGGAGATTAGCCCTGGAGGCGAAAGCAGGTCGAACAAGGAACTAATAAGTGGAAGATACTGTGACCCTGATAAGAGATTCTAATGGATTTCTATTTGGACATTTAAAAAATAGATAGCTCCTTGGGCTTCTCCCAGAATAGATCATATGTTAGTATAGAAAGCATGTTTCAACAGGTAGAAGAACAAACACTGAAACAATTTCTCAAATATTATCAGATAATTATGGAATGAAACTAGAAATCAACAGTAAGGGAAATCATATAAACTATAAATACATAAACACGATGGGACTGAGAAATGCATTTTAAAAATTGTAATAATAATAATAATAATAAATTATTATTACATACGTGTGTTGTGTGTGTGTGTGTGTATGTGTGTGTGTGTATGGAGATCAGAAGACAACTTTGTGGAATTAGTTCTTTCTTTCCACCTTCTTGAGGATTTGAACTCGGGCATTAAAATTGCTCAGCAAGTATTTTATCCACTGACCTGTCTTGGTGGCTCAACATTGTTTTAAATATTCAATGGGTTATCAAAGAGATCAATGAGGATTTTGTAAAATCCTAGAATAAAAGGAAAACGGAAATTCAACATATCAAAAAAAATCTAGGGGACACAGCAAGGCAGTATGAAGAGGAAAGTTTAGAGCTATGAGGGTTAATGTTTAAAAAAAAAAAAAAATCAAAGGGTGGGAGAGAGGACCCAGTGGACAAAAGTGTTTATCACCAAATCCTGATGGCCTGAGTTTGAGCCCCAGAACTCATGTGAAGGTGGAAGGAGAGAACCAAGTCACACAAGTCACACAATCACCACACAGATGTGGTGACATGCCTGCAGGCTTATGTGCATACACACTACAGATGTAAAAACACTTAAAGGCTAATAAGTCTGAAAAACTAGACTAAAGGAATATTCTCATAGACAATACACCCTACCAAAGTTAAACCAAGAAATATAAAACCCTAACTAGATAGTAATTTAAAAAAAAAAAATCAAAATCAAAGAATAGCCCAGGACTGGAGAGCATATACTGCTGAATTGTACCATACTTCCAAAGAGAGCCAACAACAGTGTTCTTCAAATCATTCATAAAATAGACACACACACAAAATCCTTCCAAGATAATCTAGTAAGCCAGTATTACCTTAATTTAAAAAAAGGATAAAGACAAAATAAAAATAAAACTATAGACGAATATCATTGAAGAACATGTGTGCAAAAGTCTGTAACAAATACTTGTATTATAGACTAGAGAATAGTGGACCTGGAAATAAATCCAACTAGCTATAATCTTCTGTTCTTGATAGGGTTGAAAAGAAAGTTGAGAAAAAGTCAATCTGAAACTGAAACTGTTCCAGGAAAATGGAGGGGAAAATGAGTCAAGATACAGCCATAGGCAATGACTTCCCCTCCAGGATGCTGATAGCTTAAGAAGTGGTAAGGACTGACAAGTGGGCTTCCCCAAACTAAGGTGCTCCCACAAAGAGAAGGGAGCCATCGACAACCAGAAAGACAACCTACAGAATAGAGCAGCTGCCAGCTATTCCTCTGACAGAAGAGTAATATCTCGAACACACAAGCGACTCAAAAACTGAACATCGAAAGGATAGGTAGCACGATGGATGGACGGAGTCATGAGCTGAGCAGACCAGTCTTCAAAAGACGAAACACAAATAGTCAATGGTAAGTGGAAACTGATCAACAGTTTTAGCCCCTAGGGGAATGCAAATCCAAACCACTCAGCGTTCTCATCTCATCCCAGTCAGAACGAACGTCAAAGCAAGGTACTCCCAGAGCCCTCAAGCTGTTGTGCGTTTTTGAGTGCCTCGCCATCCCTTTTCCATCTGTATGCACCAAGGCGAGGTGGTGAGAAAAGGATATGTAATATGTGGCCATTTCTCCTACCTTCCATCTCTGGGCCTTTTGCAGAGCTTCCAGCAGACCCATACTGGAGCAGGGCGGCTGGCCGCTCATAACCTCTGTGGTTCCCTTGGAGCCATCTTCAGGGTAGACAAGCGTCCCTCACTGGTGATGCTAATGCTCCTCTTAGCACTTTCTTCTTGCAATTTTCTTTTCAGTAAGATACTAACTCCTTAAGAATTGAAGATGCTCTGGGCGGAGGTGGCGCGCGCCTTCAATCCCAGCACTCGGGAAGTAGAGGCAGGCGAATCTCTGTGAGTTCGAGGCCAGCCTGGTCTACACAGTGAATGCCAGGACAGCCAGAGTTACGACAGAGAAATTCTGTTTGGAACTCAAGCCCCCTCAAAAAAAAGAAAAAAAAAAAGGATTGAAATGAAGATGCTTTGATCCAGCGATTTAGCCAGTTTGAACTACACGGCGCCTGACTCAAAAGAGCAACAAGAAATCGTTTATAATAGCATCCTTAGTAGTAAATGTATCCAAGGACTCTGAGTAAGGCCGTCAGGATGAAAATCATAAAATGCCGTGAGAAGAGCTGAGGCGACAGAGGTGTGGACTATCAACGGGCCGGAGGGTGGCTGTTGTTAGAGTATTAGAGCTTGAAAAGTGCCCACAATTTCCAAGAAATCTCAACAGTATTCACAGGAAGATAATTTTAGGGATTTAGAAGCTAAATCTAAAATTAATATAGAAATGTAAAAAAAAAAAAACTAGAACAATTGAAACTATTCTAAATAAAGATGAAACTGGAATATTTGTGCTGCCCAGAATCAAGATAGATAGATAGCGTGGTCATGGTAGTGCATACCTATAATCCCAGCAGAAGGCTGAAGCAGGAGGATTACCAGTTTAAGTCCAGCACTGGCAACATGAGAGACGGTTCCTTTTGAAAAAGGAAAAAAAAAAAAAGCCAATTACTTTTTAAAAAAATTTACTTATTTATTTTTTACAAGGAGAGTCATTGAGGTAGTTCATGATGAGCAGAAACTCCAGGCAGGAGCAGAGGCAGAAACCACGGGAAAAAACGCCGTACTGGCTTGCTCTCCATGGTTTGCTCAGCTTGCTTTTTTATACAACACAGGACTACCAGGCCACGAGTGTCATCGCCCACAGTGGGGAGAACCCTCCCATGTCAATTGTCAATCAAGAAAACCCTCACGCCCATAGGCTAATCTGATGGAGGTGTTTTCTCAATTGAGGTTCCCTCTCCCCAGGTGACTCTAGCTTATGTCACGATGACAAAAAACAAACAAATCCACACACACAAGCAAACACACACACACACACACACACACACACACACACACACACAAAACCTAACCAGCACTGGTAGTGCTCACAATAATCAAATTATGGAATGAGCCTAGATGCCCGTCAACAGATGAAGGACAAAGAAAATGGGACATATGCATCCAGAGTTTTATTTAGTCATAAAGAAAAATGAAATTATGTCATTTTCTGGAAAATGAATGGAACTGGAGATAATCAGATTAAATGAAATAAGCCAGGACTCAGAAAGACAAATATCACGTTTGTTCTCTCATATGAAGACTCTAGATTTAAAAAAACAAAAACATCAGAGTAGAAAGGGGGACTGTCTGGCAAAGTAGGGGCGGGGCAGCGAGATGGGCTAGTGGGGATCTGAATACAGACAAAGCACGTAATACTCAGTATATGCTAATAAATACAAGAGAAAACTAAACAAACATAAAAAGGACCTCAGACACGGTGAGAACGCGTGTGAGTCATAAGTATGAAATTTTCAAAGAATAAAAATTTAAAAACAAACAGAGACTATATTGAGATTCTTGACCTCACCCCCTCTAGAAAACAAACAGCAGACGATAGTGAGGATGTGGAGTTAAGAGGACCCTTATCCACAGTGGAAATGTAAATCAGTCCAGCCACCATGGTGAATCTGCTAGCCACGTGATCTTGGCCTTCCCAGCCTCCCGAACCATACGGCTGTAAGCCAACCAAGACACGTATTCGCTATCTTGACGCTTCTTATGCCCTTATATGGGTCTGAATTTCTGTCTTGAATCATTTTCTTCTGCCTAAAAGACTCTTGAATGTTTCTTGTGTTGATTAGTTTAAAGAATGATAGTGTGAGGTCCCTCAATACTGAGCCTATTCTAGATCCTGCTTCTCCTCTCTCCTGCGTAGACAGACTCTACCAGTGCAGGAAAGTGGCTTACAAATTCTGCTTGTGCACTAACCATGCTAGTTCCCACCCAGAATGCCGGCTGAAATACACATTTCAAGACCATGCAGGAGCTAGGCTAGGACATGCAGGGCAAGAGAGGAGTCTTTTTTTGTTGTTTTTGTTTTTTTGGTTTTTCAAGACATGGTTTTTCTGTTGTAATTCTGGCTTCCTGGAACTCATTCTGTAGACCAGGCTAGCCTTGAACTCACAGAGATCCACCGATCCACCTGCCTCTGTCTTACCAGTGCTGGGATTAGAGGCATGCACCCTGCAAAAGAAGAGTCTTTTGGGCACAATTTAAGTACCCCTCCTTTCTCAGACACAGAGCCTGAGCTGGGTGACTCCTTGTTTTGGGGTGCAGGTAGCTTGGTTCTTTTAATCTGGTGAATGGTTGGCCTTGTTCAGGGGGTATAAGGATGGTTCCAGTGGTAATGCAGCTTTGGAAACCACTGCTCCCCAACATAGTGGGCATGCCCAAGGTAATCCAGCAACTTTTTTTGTTGAATTTATGTAAAATTGGGGCCAAATATGGTTTCCTGATCCTGTCTGGGATGCCCCATCATTCAGCCCTCAGAAATCAGAACCATGAAGCCTATGCCCCATGCACCATGCTTCTTCACCAGGGGCCTTTGTGCAGGTCTCAGATCCCCTGTGTGGGCTGGCCCTTGCTGCTCAGGGTGGCTATGGCTTGTCATGGTAGTGGGCTTATCAGCTTCCCAGATAGAGATGCCTCTGAGTACCCAGAGAGCCTTGTACATGCCAAGGATCAGTGCATGTCTGGGAATCGAGTTTCTGTTAATGAGTGGCGACACCGTCATCATGAATATTGATAGATTGAGACTCCAGCTCAGTCTGGACATGAAGGTAGGACTTTTGCCAAGGAAGGCAAAGAAGAATCCCCAGTAAGCTGCATGCATTTGGACTCCTATGTAGACAAATCTGTGATTGATTCAGGGCATGGGGGTACCTTTCTGTTGTCATGGTGACTCTTAGGGGGAAAAAAAAGACTGTTCTTTAACAGCATCCCAGACATCAAGGCTCTGAAGTAATAGCCCTTTTAAAATTGAATCATATTAATAAGCTCTACCCAAATGCACAATGCCTCTCTTTTTCTTTAGATGCATTATTAACTTGGCCAGCAATAAGACCTCACAGATGCAAAGTGTCCATCCAGTAAGACCACTGCTTCCAGTGTAGGATAGTAAAGATAACATGCCACTCACTAGCTCAGCAGTCCTGGTGCATAAAGAGAAACCAAGGAAAGTAGACATGTCCCCTTTCCCCCTTTACAGGCATCTTTTGAAGTCTCAAAGAGGCCTCCCCGCTCCCTGAGGGACCGTCAGCAGTTAATGGTTGCTTGGGGACAGGGCTGTCATTTTCTTTGGTAGTAAGTAAGTTGCCTGTGTTCCAGTAAATAACTTCCCACCGTGCTCATGCAAGTAGCCCTAACTAAACTCAATGCATCACACACACACACACACACACACACACACACACACACACACACAAAGGCAAGAAAATGGGAGAAGACTTGTTAGGAAGAAGAGGAGTTTCATACAAAAAAAAAAAAAGGAAGGGAGAATGAAGGGAGAATAGGATTTGATGTGAAATTGACGACAATTCATTATATACATCTAAAATTGTCAATAAATAAAAAAATTCTAAAAAATGAAAACCCATCCTGCCCTCCATCCATCTCATCATCCACTCGTTCATTCACCTATCTGTTCATTTACCCGTTCATCAAACAATCTATGTTTACTAGGCATCAACCATGGCCGGATACTGCAGGAGGAAATTGTAGATAATTTAGCCTCAGCCTCTGTCTTCATATAGTTTAGTCTTTGTTCTTCACATGAAGTTTGGTCCCTGTATTCATCAGTGTTCTCTAGAGAAACATAACACATACACACACACACACACACACACACACACACACATATACATATACATGCATATATATATATATAATCATATATATGATATATAGAATATATATATGATTTATTAGCGTGGCTTACAGGCTGTGATCCAGCTAGTCCAACAGTCGCTGTCTACCAACAAAAGGTCCAAGAATCTAGCAGTTGTTCAGTCCATGAGGCTGGGTGTCTCAGCTGGTCTGAAGTAGGCTCTAATGCCAGTGAAGGAATGGACTTGCCAGTGAGAGAGAGGGCAAGCAGACAAGCAAGCTTCCTTCTTCTGTCTACATATAGGCCTCCAGCAGAAGATGCGGCCCAGAATAAAGGTGTTTCTTCCAACCTCAAAAGATCCAGATCAAAAGTGGGTCTTCCTACTTCAAATGATTGAATTAAGAAAAAACATCCCTTGCAGATGTGCCCAGCTGTTTGGGCTTTAGTTAATTCCGGATGTTGTCAAATTGACAACCAAGAATCAGTCTCTTTCTTAAAAACCATCTCCCTCACTTCTCAGGAGCCTGGTTAAGACTCTCCCAGGGAGAGCTCACTCTTCCTTCTTGAGCAGAATCCCAAAGACTTCCTCAAAGTGTGCTCCTTTACAGGGCCTGCCTTTGTGTCTCTGGGATGGGTAACACTGGAGCTGATAAGCTGAGCATTCCATATCTGATCAAAAGTCTCCCCACAGCTGAGCCAGTCTTTCTGCCACATATTTCACAGAGAGCTCTTTGAGGTACCTGTGCTCACATCCCAAAGACTTCTGGGTCAAATTTCAAATGTGCTGAATAATTTCTACATGTTAGAAGGTTTCACGAATGTGTTATTTTTGTAACTGTGCGGTTGGGTCTGGGGAGATGGTCAGTTGGTAAAGTACTTAACATGAGGTCCTGAATTTGATTCCTAGAACCCATGCAAAAAGGGGGGTACAATGGCATGTACTTGAAATCTGGGCACTGGGGAGGTAGAGGCAGGCGAATCCCTGGGACTCAGTGGCCACCCAGCCTACCCTACTTGGTGAGCTCTAGGCCAGTGAGAGTTCATTTTCAAAATTTAAAAAGAAAAGGAAAAATGTGGATGGTGACTGAGGACCAACTGTTGGGGAAGTTTATTTTTAGTTATATATAAAATAACTGTTTTGCATTGTTGGCAAAAAGGATGCATAGGTCTAGGGCATTTTGTATTGTTCACAGGTGTTGAATTTCTGTGGGGGTTGTTTAATTGCTAATGATCTGCATGTGCAGATCAGAACAATACAGGAGGAGTTCTAAAAGAATGAAAACACCTGAGCTGAGATGCTTGCAGTTTCACTGTGAGTCTGGCGCTGACCAGGAGGGTGGTTCCCTCTGCTGAGGTTTGGCAGGGCTTTCATGTATGAAAATGCCTCCTTGTCTCTCTTGCTGAGCCCACACAGCAACATACTACTACACCAGCACCCAGGTTGTCTGCTGAACTCTATATGTGCATGCACATACATGTACCTGCACACTCATAACACACACACACACACACACACACACACACACACACGGTACTTTCTAGATCTTGTCTCTTTACTTTGGCCCCAAATTGTGATGTTGCCCAAGGATGACTCTACACTCCCTGTGAATGTATCTACTCTGCTACCAAACTAGAATCCGGATCCAGCTGGATCTCCTCAGAGCTTCACCTTTGCTTTTGTTTTCCTGCTGGACTCCAGTGTCCAAAGAGGGCTGCTGTGGACTGAACATTTGCATTCTTCAAATACATATGTGGAAACCTGCCCTTGCTAACAGATCAGCCAATGTGGTTAGAGCCCCCATGAATGGATTAGAGCCCTTACTGGAACTAAAGAGAGCAAGTGAAGACACAAGAGAAAGACGATGACACGACCAGGACACAGGCATTCACCACACATCAAATCTGTAGTAGGTAGCTAGTGTAACAGATTCCTAAACTTGCAACAGATTCCCACTGTGCCTTTTACCCACGCACTTAGCTGTTCATTCATCCACCCTCTCACTTACTCATCCACCTACCCAACTATTCACCCACCTGTTCATCCAACCATCCACCTACCCACACTCCTGTTCATATATCCACTCTCCCACCCACTTGGTCGTCCATCTACCCATTCACTCTCCTGTTCATTCATTCACCCACCCACCCATCCCTTTACCCATCCAGTTATCTGGACATCCCTTTCCGGGCTGCTGCCTCCTAACCACAGGAGCAGAGGTCACTCCTGAAGATCAAGATCAGCTCTGGAATGCTGTCTTGACTCCTCACTGCACTGGGAATAGCTTAACAATTCTTCTGGCCATTCCCCGTGTCCTGTACCCTATTCTATCAAGACTTTTATTTCCTCTGAAACTTATAAACCCAGTTTGTGATAACTGAATCGTGTTCAGTTTAATTTTTATCTTGTGGGAAAGGGAGGAGGACGTCTTCTCTGTTTGAGGTGTTTTAGCTCGGTTATCTTATTCATCATAAAACTTTTTTGAGTTTTCCCATAAGAAAACTAGCATTTGAGAAAGTTAAGCAATATGCCCACGGTCACACAGCTAGTGAATGCTGGGCTGGGGAGTGAGGTCCAGCCATGACAGCTTCAATCATTTCCTAAGCACTTACTCCTTTTCTGCTCTGTAAATGCTAGTAGGAGTCACTAGATGGCATTGTGAAGTAATCATGAGCCTGGCTTCCTTGCAGGGATGCTAATGGGATGTTGAGGCTACAATCCCCACATTCACCACCAGGGGGCAGGCAGGGGGAAATAAATGGCTCAGTGCCATCGAAGACTAGAAAGAGCCTCACTTACCCGAGGATGATTAAGACTGAAGCCACTCCCTGATTCTAAACACTACAGAATCCAGAATGGGCTACTGAACTCTTCATTACATATATTGACACACTGAACCCCAACCTAAAATCTTGGATCTTTCCTGTGCCTTAACTAAAAATAGTATGGTTGATAGAAAACACAGAATTCAGATTCTGTAACTTCTTATCTTGGGCGCAATGAGTACCACTATCAATTACTTCCCATTGGCCAGGTGCTTTATGTGCATTGTCTCATTTCATCCTTGGGTTCTGAAGAGATTCAGACTGTGAAGTAACTGACTCACATTTACAGGGAGAGCTGGGAATTTGATCCAATTTGCCTGGCTTCAAACTTGCTTAGGCTCTCTGCGCCTGGATAGCCTGTCGAACTGTGAAACAGGCTTAGTCAAGGCAACCCAGATCATCCTTGTGCAAGGCTTGAGAGTGGAGAACTCATCCAAAGGAAGGGATGCTAGCTCCCTGGGGTCTATCACAGTGAAATGGGATGCAGGTCCCCAAGCTTGTGTCCCTTCTTGCAGAACCAGCAGCATCTTCAATTCTGGTGGTTTTCATGTCTGTTTCCCACAGGGAAACATTAAGATCCATAAAGGCAGAAAGGATTGGAATATTAAGATCCATAGAGGTAGAAAGGATTGGGTTGAGCTCTTTAAATTGCCTAATCTATGAACTAAGCTAATTCATGGATCATGGATCAGTCCTATGCTAGGCACTGTAAAACAGGTGACTCAAGTATTGTCACCACCTTTAGGTGATTGCCAGTTAGGGAAAGGATAGTGTCCTCACTTATCAGTGCCATCCATCCCATGAACCCAGCAATCCACCCACCCATCCATCCATCCACTCACTCACTTATCTACCCACGCATCAACTTACCCATGAATCCATCCATCCATCCATCCATCCATCCATCCATCCATCCATCTACCCACTCACTCACCCATCCACTCATTAACTCAGCTATGAATCCATCAATTCATCCATCTACCCACTCACCCACCCATCCATCCATCCATTCATCCATCCATCTATCCATCCATCCATCCATCCATCAACCCACTCACCCATTTGTTCACCCACCTACCTGCGTACCTATCCATGAGTTGCTTAGGCTCTCTTTCCTGTAGGGAGATCCTTTCTTAGAGCTCCCACTGTCATTTGCACTTCCCTAGATCATATTGCTGATCGCTCTGGTCATAGTAGTCAGTCCTCTTTTCTATATCCAGACAGCGAACCCACGACAGACCAAAGTATGGATACCACCTAAATCCAACTTGGTGAACCGTGATAGTCATGGACTTGTTGGAACTAAGCTTACCCACACGCATCCCTGCCTGTGGCTTCTCTTGTCCCAGGAAGCAGCCACAGTTGGTCTGCTGCTGTTGCTGCTGCTGCTTGCCACTCCCAGGTGGAAGGCCACACGGGGAGTGCAGTGTGGGCTGTGTGGTTTTTCAACACATAACCATCTGTCTTTGATCGGAGTCCATGAGCCACGAGAACAGAAACTTGGGAGGTGCCATCAGAGGGGCATTCTCTTGTTTAATACAAGAGTCATAGTATTTATCAGGTTTGGGGCGAGGGAAGGTCTTTTTGGTATTCAGGAGTAATGCATTGGTTAAAACAGGTAAGCAATTTTGCCAGTCATAGCCCATCTATGAAGGGGGTAGAGCTTTGCTATGGCTTGTGGTCTGTCAGCACAGAAGGGAGGGGCCAAACTCCACTAGCTCTTTAGGATGAGACCTGGCTCACAAGTACCCTCTGGACCCATAACTGTGTGATCGTTCCATTGAGGCACCACAATGGACTCACCCTCTGAAACCGTAAGCTTCCAATAACTCTTTCTCCTATAAGTTGCCTTGGTCATGATGTCTTGGGCACAGCAATAGAAAAGTAATTGAGTTAAATAGTGGCTAACATGAACCACTCTTCTCTTGGACCTTGTTTTGATCCAGATTTTGACAAGTCGATGGTCGGTACAACGTGAGGTTTTGAGCGTGACAGTGCTTTGCTGAAGCTGACTGTTATCTACAATAAATCAGCCTCCTACACTGACTCAAATCGGATTGGCTGGTAAGTATTTTTAGTCTTATCGTCTGCTATTGTGTAGCTACTTCTTCCAAATTGAGACATTTCCTCCTGGAGCAGTTCTCAACCTGCACTTCAACCCTTTAATACAGTTCCTCATGTTGTGACCCCCAACCAATAAAGTTGTTTTTGTTGCTACCTCGTAACTTTTATCTTCCTACTGTTATGAGTCATAATATAAATATCCTGTATGCAGATGGTGTTAGGTGACCTATGTGAAAGGGTCGTTTGACCCCCAAAGTGATTGTGACCCACAGATTGAGAACTTCTGGAGGGATGTGAGCCACTCACAAGGTTCAGGAAGCTCACAAAATTTGCAAGACTGATGAGCTCCTCCCCAAGGTGAGGAGCAAACAACTGTGGGAGACTCTTCAGTGGAGCTGCCTGCAAGGTGTGCAGACAACTCCAGTTAGGCACTGTTTGCAAGTGGCGCCTCCCCATGCTAAGGTAGACTTGGCTAATAGTACCTAAGTCATCCACACTCCTGTGAGTAACTCCAATAAGCTCACTGGTCACAAAGCTGGACTCCAGGTAGAGTATTTACTTTGGTCTGCTGTCATCAGTTCTCTACCTGGTGTGAAAAGACAGACATCTGCTCACATCTCTGCTGGAAATGCAAGCGACACAGAGAGTTAGAAAGCAAAATGATGACATGATGTAAATGAATAGATCAAAGGGTGGTGGCAAAAATGGAAACTTTTGGAAGAAACAGAAAGCTTGCCAAAGAAGCATCATGCCCACAGCACATTAGAGTATCTGGCTAACCTGCCACCAACATCCACCCGGTGACCCAGCCAGAACCACTGCACACTGCTTCTTGACTCTTGGTTTTTATACCCAGCCTATAAACAAGAAGCAGAAACCAGTGCTGTGGTTTGTTTTTGTTTTGTTTTTTTAAATCATGAAGTGAAGCTAACTAGCATTGGAGGAAGGGCAAGAAATAGTATATTTTGACTAAGGGAGTCAAGAGACACCGTGGAAAGATGGCAGGCCTGGGAGGAGGAAAAGGTCACATCTACATTTCTGAAGACACTCACATTTCAATAATTGTGCATGATTATCTGAATTCAGGCTAAGCAGGAAACTAACACGTAAGAATCATTAAGTCTGAGATGTGTTAAATTCCTGCTGTTTGGAACAATGATCAGAGAAACAGAGGGGTTTGATCCAGCATGGCCTTACTGGGTCTTCGGGAAGGGTAGCCAGGTCTCCTACCCACAGTCCTTTGTCCCTAACTTTCTAATCATCTAGGAGCATGTGCTAAAACCTCAAAACCAAGAGTGGCTTGCTGGCGACTAAAGTGAATGAGGTGGAGAATGTCTGACAGCACTGCCAGCAGGCCACTCCTGGAAATCTGGTTTATTGAGACTTGAACACAGTCTTCTGGAAACTCAGAATCCAAGGGGCAGGGAGACCTGAGACAGATGCATAGGAGCATGAACCACACAGTGTGCTCCTGTAGGACAGGAATGCACAGGCCAGAGGACCAGGGTGGGGAGCAGGGTGGGAGGATACAGAGCGGGGATGAGGGTGTTCAGTCTGTGTGGGAGAAGGTGCTGCCTAACCTGAGTTCTGAAGAGGCCAGGCTGGTGGAGAAGGCCCTTCTCGATGAAGGGAACAGCATATAGCAGGGGCAGGGACAGAAGGGAGTTTACACACCACACTGTTGTGAAACCTGAGGCTGTAGGCAAGGCAGGGTTGGTTTCTACAACACAACGGTGGGCAAGGGAAAGGCAGAACATTGACTGGAGTGCCAATGGGCAGTCTTCCTGTTCCCACTGGGCAGCCTCCTTTTGGCTGTTTCCTCAAATCTCTCATCTCTTGTGGCTTTCAGGTATCCTGACTTCTGCTCGTCTCAGAGGCTCCACCCCTATCCACTGTGGGGTTCAGAGACCCCCATGGTTCTATTCCCTAGCTTCCTTTTCATATCTGGCTCTGAACTTGGGAACAGGTATGCCCCTGAGCCCATGAGGTGTTTCGTGCTTTCTCTCCAGGCAGACAGCATTGGCTGGAATTCAGATAAACACATACTGGCTGGCCTCCTCGGTGGCTCTGATAGTTTGCTCAGAATGGAGGGTCCTGAAGAACGGTGATGCCACTGTATTCAACCTGTGGATCAGGCCCTTGGTGAGAGGAGGGATCCCTCACATTCATGACATCCACACTGGTTGACAGAGGGAGTAGAGTTGTCAGATCCCTCTAGTCAACAGAAGATTAAGTTATATGTATGTGTGTGTATGTGGTGGTGGGGTTCAATGGGATTAGACTTACCAAGGGAACAAATAATGAATAATTCAAACATGTAGATCACTTCAGGGCCAGACTGCCCAGTTGGGCTTCCCAAATCCACCATGAGCATGCCCACCAAGCTTCTACTGAGCTCTCTGGGAGTCTCAGGGGGCTCCAGATGCCCGCTATAAGCTTGAGGGCTCTTTGAAATTACCTGCTTCAACTTAAAAATTCATGAGAGCTCAGCACTGTACTTCTGGACTCATTTCAATGTAACATTGATGTGTTAAATTACGTTCTGCAGAGCTGCCTAGCCTTGCCTGGCTCTGGCATCCTGCTGGCAGGGGTGAGGGGAGGAGAATGCTGCTCTGTTGTTTTGCCCTGCCCTATCTCCATCCCTTTTCTGGCCTCAGTTTCCCTTTGGGGGGAACCGGCTTTCTGCATTCCGTTCTCACTGATACTCATAACTTAGGTTCCTTTCCTCTGAGCATAATGACATTCCTTTAGGAACGAGCACATAGTCCAGGCAGAGACCGTGAGCATAAAATGGGACCTCTGTTGCTCCTGGGACAGAGAGGCCCTATTCAGCTCAGACGCTGGGACTCTAAGGCCTTCTGGAAGAGAAAAGCTGCCTGAGAATGAATGGACCCAGAGAAAGCTGAGCTGGAAGCAGAATGAGGCAAAACCCCACAGACACCTGCTTGTCCTGGATTTCACTACACCTGAGGTCATAGCACTAAAACCAAACCAGACACTGGACTACGTATGGTCACTCTCCTGGGGACTGACAAAATCCTGATAATTCGCTAGTGGACCTAGGCCCCAGCTTGGAGCACACACTTAGTGGAAGGGTTTTGGGTTTTGCCCTGGGATTGGCAGGCTCGGTTGAGGTGTTAGGTTGCTTTCCTAGATGCTCTGCGTCTCACTGTGTGGTTTTAGGGCTTGGGTTAGGCAATCTTCGGGGTCTCTTACAGCTTTAAGACTCTCCGCCTGTAAGCTTTATAGAGACGTAAGGAAGGTTAAGTTTCCTGTTGGTGTGGAGCAAGATTCCGAACTGCCAGTCTGAGGAGTCCCCACAGGGCAGCTGTGGGAATCTGTATTCTGAACACAGCAGCTCGATGACTTTGATACACAGCCAGGCTTGGGTCTGTATGTGCTTCAGTCCTCCTTCCTGTGTCAGCCACTCAAGGCGTCATGACAGGAATTTACTGATCACCTACTATGAGTCAATGACACCTTCCTCTGACAAAGACCCCTTTGTAGGGTAGAGAGAGTGACCTCCAGCCCATGCCAGACTTCCTGTCAAGTCCCAACTGCCAGCTCTAAGGAAAAACACACATTCCTGCAACTTCCTCTCACCATTCGATGGCCCCATAAGCAGCGTTTCAAACTTTTATTGATGAATACGCTATTCAGCGTCCAGTCGGTTCCCTTATAAACACCACGTAGATGAACGCCAGCCTCTATGTGGCGGCTGCTGTTGATGTCTCATTTAAAACCTTAACAAGGCCGTGCCATGGCAACTGTAACTCACACATTGCTCGAATTCAAATGGCTTATTATCAAGATAAACATTTATGATATTAAGGTATGCAATATTAGTGTCATATTTTATACGTGCTTACTTGTAGCATAGTTCAGCTTGGGGCCAACACCATATTGAATTATTTAAAGCCATCTCTCCCAGGCTTATTAAAAAGTTCAGTAAAATATATATTAGTATATAAAAGTTTAATACAGAGTTCACATTGCAGTGTTTGCAAGCTCTTGGCCTTTGGAAGAGGAAAGCCAAGGCAGCATGGCTCCAAACAGACAATAGCTTGGAAAAGCAGGGTGGGAGGGCAAGATACCAAACATCTTTTCTCTGGACCTCAGTGGTGACTTCACGCATTCTATTTGTTACAGAATAAGGAGAAGACTTTTGGGTCCCTCAGTCCAGGATTTGGACTCCCGAGCACAGTGACAGTGTGGGACAATTGCCTCTGCTGTCTAGGACCCATGTGGATTTTTATATTAGTAACTCTTCTCATCACTTGACAAAAATACTAATAGGAACAATGCAAGGGAGAAAAAGCTTATTTATTTTTTTGTTTTATTTTCCCCCTTATATGTAAGGGTGTTTTGCCTGCATGTTTGAT
The DNA here is from genome assembly GCA_026225945.1 of Cricetomys ansorgei. Lineage (NCBI taxonomy): Eukaryota > Metazoa > Chordata > Mammalia > Rodentia > Nesomyidae > Cricetomys > Cricetomys ansorgei. Next base: position 15,207,311 of record JAMJFZ010001100.1, read on the forward strand.
TATGCACCACCTGTGTGCAGTGCCTGTGTAGGCTGTAAAAGGGCATTGGATCTCCTGACCTGCAATTGCAGATGTTTGTGAGCTGCCATGTGGGTGCTGGGAACTGAACTCAGGTCCTCTGGAGGAGCAATCAGCCAATGCACCTAACTGCTGAGCCATCTCTCCAGCCCCCTCAACCCATTTCTTTCTTCTCCAGACTACACTTTCCTTGGAGTGGCTGGGTAGAGCTGCAGTACATAGTTTTAAACATCCCAGCCAAGGTTGGGACACCTTGCATCAGTCCTCCTAAATGTGAGCCTGTGTAGCCAAGTCGCCCCTCAGATGTGCATACCTCCCACAGTAGGGTGGAGCATCTTGCTGGCTGGCGGTGGGTCACACAAAAGTTGCCCTGTGGCCTAAATATGGAACACATTGCTACATTCTTATTTCCCCACCAAGTACTCGAGGCTGTGAATGAGATGTGTGACCCCAACTAGGTTCCCCAAGAGTTTATTCCTACATCCTGGATGCTGACTTCATCTCCTGGGACCTGGATCAGCAGCAGCCCCCCACCCCCACAACCCCTATTTCATCCCTTCAAAGGCTGGACTCAGGAAAGTACAGATGGAGAGATGTCTCATGTTGCTCATTTCTCTTCTCCTCATGAGGAGACTCTAGGAAGAAGGAAAAGGTCATTTTTTCTGGGTCTGGACTCCTTGATCTCTGGAGATGTTGATAGTTTCTTGATAGTTTTGGTAGTTAGAGCAGGTTCTAAGCTGAGCATTTGGGTCCTCTGAGATGTCACTCAGGGGGCTCAGGTAGGGGAGTGACGTGAGATCAGGAGGGAGGCATTTAAAGTGAATAATGTCGGCAGTGAAAGTCTCAGTGATGAGCTGCAGACCGGTGATGCTCACCCAAGTCCTCAAGACTGCAGGTCCCTCTGGCTGCCCGGAATACCCAGGGCAGCACGAGCGACTTTAACAATGAGTTAAGCTGGGCGTGACCTTGGCACGTCAGACTGAACGTGACTCAGGGAGAAAGCAGTATAAGCTTGCTCCCCTTGTGCTTCAGTGTGCTTGAGCAAACCCATTTCTACAGATGGAGATCACGAAACAGTTCTGAGCCACACACAAGGGGAGCCCGAAGTGTGGGTTCAGCCCTGGAAGTCAGCTGCCCTCTGAAAGTGTTGAGTGGCCAGTCCAGGCACTGAGAACACAAGAGTCATCTCTGCAGTAAGGGGACAGAGGAACAGGGGTGAGGGGGGAGGAGGGAGGGGAGAGAGAGGGTAAGAGTGCACCAAAGGGTGGCTTTTAAAGTCACATTAACAGAAAGAAAATAAGACATATCTCCACCACCCTTAAAGACACAGAGTACATGAAATCATGGGCAAGTTAGAAAATCAGACTGGGGTCTTGTGACAGGGTTGAGACATACATAGCAACTTTCAAGCATGGAGCAGGAAATTCCTTTTCCTCCAGGGTACCTGTCACTTGGAGAACACAAGCTGGGAATAGAGCAAGAGAGAGGCCAGCTAGGAGGCCTTCACGATTAGCAAAGGCAGCACATCGCCTGGGGAGCTGCAGGTTTGAGGAGCCCATCTCTGATTGAGGACTTTTTTGGCTTTCACAGAACCACCACAGTCTGTGAGAACCAATGACAAGGGAAGACCACTGAGTCCTGGGTGCCCAGAGCTAGGTACCACTGAGCGTGCAGTAGGAGATGCAGAAGACACACTGCCAGTCAACTCAGTTGTCTGCGCTGTGCCCTCCCCTCCCCCGCTGGTAGCATGCCTGAGGCCCCTCCTGATGAGATACACAGCCCACTAGAGTAAATGAAGGTACTCCTGGAGGATGTCCGTCTGATGGGTAAGAACAGATTTGTTAGGCTGTTGGGAACTCTGAAATATTAGCTTGTCAAACACCTGTGCGTGTCTCAGCCAGCCCTGAGCTAACATGTTAACTCTTGGGTGGCAGAGGTGGTCTGATGCATCATTATGGAAGCAGATTCCTGGTGAAATGGGGAGGACTGGACATAAAATCCTCCCTCAGAGACAGAGGCTGAGATGAAGGGCCATGCTGTCAGGAAGAAGTTTCCTTTATTCCGTTTATATATCATAGGTGGCAGGTATATATGTTATGGTTTGAATGTGAAATACCCTCTACAAACTCCTGTATTTGAGTATTTGGTCCCTCACTGGTGGTGCTGTTTGGAAGATGTTTTAGGGTATCTATTGCTTCGATGAAACACCGTGACCAAAAGCAAGTTGGGGAGGAAAGGGTTTATTTGGCTTATACTTCTACATTATTAGTCCATCACTGAAGGAAGTCAGGACAGGAGCTCAAATAGGGCAGGGACCTGTAGTCAGGAGCTCATGTAGAGGCAATGGAGGAGTACTGCTTACTGGCTTTCTTTTCATGGCTTGCTCAGCCTGTGTTCTTATAGAAACCGGGACCACCAGGCCAGGGATGGCACCACCCACAATAGGTGGGGCCCTACCCCATCAATCACTAATTAAGAAAATGCCCTACAGGCTTGCCTGCAGCCAGATATTAAGGAGACATTTTCTTAATTGAGGTTTTCTCCTCTCAGATACCTTGTGTCAAGTTGACATAAAACTCTCCAGTACAGACGGTTGTGGAACTCTGAGGATGTGGAGCCTAACTAGAGGAAGTGGGTCACTAGGGGTAGACCTTGAAAGTTATACTTGCCTATGGTCTGTGCTCTGTCCTGGTCAGCCATAATGTAAGAACAGAAGCCTCATGCTCCCATCACCATGGATGGAGCCATTCCACTTTGCCTCTCCTGCCCTAATGGACTGTGATCCTCTGAACTGTGAGCCAAAATAAATCTTTTGTCTCCTAAGTTGCTTCTCTGGGTATTTTGTCACAGTGTGAGAAAAGCAACCGGCAATGGGCAATTCATTACTTCTAGAGGAAATAATGAAGGCTGAGATCTCAGTATAGTGTTAACCCTAGGTGCTCAGCTCCACTTCTCGATGACTCTGAACCTTGCCAAGCTTCTAAGCCTCCATTTCACTATGTGATAAGAACGAAGGCATTGACTGTAAAGATTGTGAAGAATGAATGACTGTGTATTTAGTTCCAGACTCCTGGTAGGTACCCAGCATCTTTCAGGGGAGTCGTGGGAAAATATTAGGTTTGTAGGATGGTGGGCAGTATTGGGGGGGGAGCTTGTCAGGGCCGACCTGACAAGTCGGAAAGTGCCTGAATGGTAGGTGGGACTGAAGGCCTTATGAGGAGAGGGGAAAAGAGAAGAGAATGGAAGGGAATAGACCAGGCACACACAGCATCATTGAGCTCAGAGGGAATGGAGCTAGCGTTTAATTTTTGACTCAATTCTTATACCCCTTTCCTCAAGGGGCTACGTTCAGCTACAGCAGTTACAAATGATCACAAAGAACTCAGTGTATCGGCGCTGGGTAAAACAATACATGAGTAAAACATCTCATTCTCTAGTTAAACCTAATCCTTGAAACTTCCCTTTTGCTGCTGGAGCAGAACGTTTATTCTGGGAGATAACCTGTCTCAGGGAAGCTAAATGTTTACCCAGATTCTCTAGGTGGAGGTAGATGCTAGTCTAGGACGATAGTCTCACACGATGAAGCTAAATGTTCAGCCAGAGAAGGGAGGCTCCTTTGGATAACCTCAACTTCCCCGAAACCAGCCTGTCTCAGCCAGTTAGAATATTTTGTGACTCAGTTTCGCTCAGATCTCCCGATAATGGAATAGGCAATATTAGCCAGAGGCTCACAGCAGAGTCTAGGCCCAGGGTCTGAAGGGCTCACCACAGGAGCTAAAGGTCTTAGCCCTTCTTCCTGAGTTGTCTCCCGTGGTGTCAACGGAGCATACCATCTACATAAAGGTTCTCTCATGTCCATAGGTTCATGTCTGCTTGGCACACTGCTTTCCACAACAGTGCCTTCCTGCAGCACACACCACTGGGCTGGCTGGGAAGGGTCTCTGGGCACCTTGATCCAGCTGAGGTTATTTCAGAAGGACGGTTTGCAGTGGGTCTCGGTTCGTTATTAAAACATGAAGTGACGATTGGCTCCTAGCATTTCCTCAAAGGCTGCAACAATCTATGGGGCTCTTAGATGAGCAGGAATTATTAAATAACGAACCCAGTTTTAAAGAGAGGTACTATCACTTTGCACCTGTCTGCATTCAAGGAAACAGTATTCTATCCTGTGGTAAAAGGAGAGGCTTCAAGACACCTGAGCGTGTAGGATCAAGAAACAGCTGGGGTAGCTGTCTGCACAATGTTGACGATTCCCGTCCTTCCATGATGAGGAGGCTGGGCCCGTCTTTTCAAGAGCAGAGTCTCCCTAAAACACAAACTTGAGAAGCACTCGGGTATCCTACAGAAACCTTGGCTCTGGCCCAGGGCCTGAGAGCTCCATCCCTTGCTTCACATTGCAGCTGCTCTGAAAGGACAAAGTGGTGTGGTGGTTAAAAACAAGTAGCTCCACTAGTCAGTCACTGAGTGACCTTGGGAAAACTTTCTAATCTCCCAAGGTTTCTACTTCCTCCTCTTCCAAATGAGGATGGAAATGGTGCCTGCTTCATGAGGTTATTGTGAGGGCCGAATAGGAATGACAGGCATTTAGAATCACACTTGGAATGCACCGCCAGCACTGCCATCATCAATACTGCTTCTGCCACCGCTAACGTCACCAGCACCATTGCCACCACTTCCGTCACCATCATTACCACCACCATCATCACCATCAGCATCACCTTCCCCGGAATCTCCTGGCCTAACACACAGTTAAGTCAGTGAATGACTGAAGGTGAGCCCAGAGTGGCTCCAAAGAAGGTTGAGAATGCATGCATGTCCGTGGGCAATGACTACACCACCAATGCCTGTTGGCCCTGAACGACAGGGGTGTTTGGACATTTGTTGTAGAAGTTTATTTTTCAGTTGTGTTTAAAATATTGTTCTGTACACTGTTGGGTGAGGGGCTGCCTAGGTCTTTGAGTTTTGTATTGTCTGCAGGTGTTGGATTTATATGGGGGATTTTTGACTGCTTATGATCTGCATGTGTTATCAGTAGAACACCTGAGGAGTTCTGGATCAAAAAAAAACACCTGAGCTCAGACGCTCAGGGTTCGACTGTCTAGTATGGTGCCTGCCAGGATAGTGGTTCCCTCTGCTGAGGTCTGGCAGAGTTTTCACTATGAGAATGCCTCCTTGTTGTCCTTGGTGAGCCACCACAGCAGCCTAACAACCGCAAATGGTGCCCAATGTGGGGAGCCACTTGTAGTAGTTAACTACAACCCTTTACCCTCAATGTAGAGAAGAGAAAGGAAAGATGAAAGAATTTTTCACTCTTTTTGCAGACAGCCTTGCTATAGAATGAGAGAAAGATGGAAATCTTCACAGCTTCTTTTAGGCTGTCCTACGCTTGGAGAGGACTAGCTGACAGTGAGTCAGACTAGTGTCTTAGCTCACTACCTGCAAACTCAATCTCTCCAACCTTTGTTCAGTTAAGTAAGAATCAACACACTAACATGGACAAACCAACCAACAAACCACCAACCGGGTCCCCAACTTTTGGGACTTCAGACATTTTATAACCTGAGCAAAAGTTCCCATACACCCAAGCGGCACACAATCCCAGGAAACTGCACTTAACCAAATCATAGCCACATGCATCACACGCACATTCCAAACCCAACTCATAAACAGCTACCACTCCTGGGAACATACACCTAGTCCAAATGCCATTTTGTGTTTTTAAAGAAACCAAACCAAAAACTTCTTCCAAGTGTTCCCATACAGACACTTCTATCATTCACCCATTCAGCATCTTTGTAGACACGGGCTTCCTGTATATTGGCTCTCTTTGAGATGATATATAAATATTGCAAGAACTTCCTGATGGGAGAGAAAGAAAGGAAATTTTTGGGAGGAGAGGTGAATTATAGAGCTTTCTACACTTTCCTTCTGCAGTTAGTCTGAGGCATTGGTTAGACATCTGTAGTTTTGGCAGCCTACCATCAGAACCCTCTTCCTGTCTATAGAGAATCCTCTATCGGTGATGCTTGGTGGGAAGAGCTTCCTTCAGCCTCAGAACCTACAAGGGTTGGATACCCTTGTCTGCCCCCTGCATGCTGGGGCAGGAACCCTGACTGAGGGCTGTTACTTGGATATTCCCACAAAGAATTTTGAATCTTCAGGAAGTAAGGACAAGACACAGGGATGATTAGACATTTAGGAGCTGGTGGCATTGATATTAGTGTTGACCAAGTTAGTGTTAGCTGGACTCAGCCTCAGTATAGATTTTCCCTGGAAAATCTGGGGAGTCAGCAGGGGATGGACCTCTTTGTCCTAAGGAGAAAGCTGAGCAGGCAGGAAGTTTCAATTTCAACATTGTGTCCAGTGTTGACAGAGATGTAAAAGCATACCAGGGAAGCCCATAGGGCGGAGAGCAGAGAAGTGCTCCAGGACTGTGCTCCAGGACTGGGAGAGGGCAGCAAGTGTGGCCACAAACACTTCTGGGCACCTGGAGGCATGAGTTCCGAGATTCAGGCAGCGGCATTGGCACGCAGACAAAATCACAGTGGGCATTACAAGCAGGCTAACTCATAATTTATCACTCGCACGTTTCAGTTAAACTGTTAATTCTGAGATAATTTCATATTTCTGTGCAATTGTAAGAAATATTGGAGAGAGCCTGTGCTCTCTGGGAGACACTTGGGAAGGTTCCACCATCATCAACCTGACACAATACAATCAGGAGACAGAGTTCCATCATACAGGATCCAGGATGGCACCCTCTATAGCCACATCCACACCCTCCCGTATCTCCCTCTCTTCACCTTACCTCTCTCCTCTGTTTCTTTTATTTCTTACTTGCAGTGCTGGAGATTGAACCCAGGGCCCCCAACACCCTAAGCAGATGCTGAACTACCTCCAGGCTAGTGCTTTTCTGAGACAGGGATTTGTTATGTGGTTCAGGCAGGTCTAGAACTTAAGGGCCACTTGCTTCAACCTCCTGTGTGCTGGGGTCACAGATGTGTGCTACCACACCAAGCCATTCTCTGTTTATATGATTTTGTCCTTTAACAGAGAGTAAATTCTCTGGAGAATCATTCAGGTTGCTGCATGTGGCAGTGTTCTTCTTTGGTTTAAGTACGTAGTATTCTAAGGAAGTACCACAGTTTGTTAAACCAGGCACCACCATAGGACCCTGGCTTACTTTCCCAACTAAAGCTAGTCTAAATTTTAACGTACAGGGTTTTCCTGTCAGTGTTTGTCTTCATTTCTCTGCAGTTAGTGATCAGGAGTGCAGTTGCAATGCATTATGGGAGCTTTATACATGGTTTTTGAGAGATTGCCAAATTGCAAAAAAAAAAAAAAAAAAAAAATCAAAACCAAAAACTCTTATCATTTACATTCCAGTTCCTCTGCGTTCTTTTTAAAAAAAAATATATTTGTTTTTATTTTATGTGCATGAGCGCTTGCCTTCATGTATGTGTGTGTATTACATAAGTGCTTGGTGCCAAGAGGCCAAAAGAGGCACCAGATCCCCTGGAACTGGAGTAATGGATGGCGGTGAGCCACCAAGTGGTGCTGAGAACTGGATCCTCTGCTAGGGCAGCCAGGGCTCATCCTGAGCATCCCTTCAGCCTCAGTTCCTCTTCGTTCTTATCAGCATTTGACACTGTTCCCATTTTTAAGGTTTTAGCCATTGTGACGGCTGTGCTGTGACATCTCCTTGTGATTTTATTGTACACATCCCTCCTGGCTGGTGGTGTGAACGTCTCTTCCTGTGCATTCTACTCTCGTCAGTAAAGTTCTCATGCTATGCGTTCTTTTCTTGATTGATTTTTTTTTTTATGCATTGCATTTTTAGAGCCTTTTGCATCTCTCCAAACACAAATCCTTCGTGTAATCCTCCAATATTCTCACTCTGTAGCTTGTCCTTTGATACTCGAAACAGGGTCTTTAATGGAGTTAAAGTCTTAAATTCTGCTGAAATGCACTTTGTCAGTGTTCCCTTCTACAGATCCCATCTCAATCTTGAGACTGTTATGTTTCCCCTGGAGCCAACCAAGACACCCTGAGAACAAATAGGAGAAATGGGAACAAATCACACTGTAGGGGCAAATCAAGACACATGGTTATGTCACAGCAAGCCACACTTGCTGTGAGATAAAGGGAAGTAACAGAAGGAGATTTGTGTAGAGACAAAACTGGAAGTGGGCCTGTTGCAGAACATCAGCGTTGGAGGAGGCCTAAGAGATGGCCTATTTCACCCACTCCCCAGTTTACCTGTGAAATATCGAGATCTTAGCCATTTGGTGGCTCAGCACGCAGACAGCTTCCGTAGTCTTTGTACACTTGAAACAGACGTGAAGTTGATATTTATCCAGTATCAGCTCCTGTGTACATGCATGTGTGTGCAGATGCCAGCAGAGACCAGGAGAGGGCGTCAGACTTCCTGGAGCTAGAGTTACAGGCAGTTGTGAGCTGTCCAATGTGAGTGCTGGGAACTTGGACCCTCTGCAAGAGCAGCAATGGCTCGTAACTGCTGAGCTTTCTCCCCACCCCTCAAGCCTTCCACGTAGGGTTAGAAAAAAAAAGGAAAAAAGAAGTCCAGACAAAGCGTTATAAGACAAAACAAAAGCAGAACAAAACAAACAAACAACAACAGTAGCAATAAAAGCTCTCCAAAAATACCATTGAGTTCATTTTGTGTTGGCCATCCGCTGGTGGACATGGGCCTGACCTCAAGAGTGGTTTGTATACCTGGTCAGACTCCATTGGAGAAAATTGATTTTTCATTTGCGATCGATAATCCATTGGAGATAGCTTCTGGGTTAGAGATGAGTGCATGTGTCCATTTCCACTCTCAGCACTGGGACCGAACCAAGCCTAGGCTTGCACGGGCCCTGTGCATCTGCCACAGTCTCTGTGAATTCACATGTGCATCGGTCCTGCTGTGTTTAGAAGGCCTGTCGCCTTGCTGTTCTCTACTCCTTAAACTCTTTCAGCCCCCCTCCTCTGCAGGAATCATGGAAACATTCCTGAATAATAAAAGAACTGCAGGAGCTACCACCAACCTCAAATTGTAGCGCAGAGCTATCATAATAAAAACAGTATGGCATTGGCAAAAAACAGACACATTCACATTCCTACCAATTGACTTGCCTTCCTGTAACTCAGAGAAGGTGGTTGACATCTCTCACAGTGACTGTGGATTTGCCTGCTCCTCTTTCCAGGTCACCAGATTGCCCTCCTGTCTTTCAAAGGCCCACCATTTGGTATATATACTTTTAGAGAATATTGCGTCTTTCTGATAAACTGGTTATTTCACTCTATTTATCTTTGGTCTCACGTTTTGATCAGAGATTTATTTTGCATGATGGTAATGTACCTGTTTCTCTTTTTGTTTTAAAGGAATTACATTTATTTATTTGGGGCGGGGGTGCATGCACAACACAAATGTGGAGGTCGGAAGACAGCTTGCAGGTTCTCTCCTTCCACCATGTGGGTTCCAGGGATCAAATTCAGGTCATTGCGCTCGGTGGCAAGCCTTAACCCCACACTCTCACCACACTCAAGTCTTAGGTTTACTGTACACGAGGTGTGTGTTCTATTTTCACTTTCAATCTGTTTCTTTAAAGTATGGATTTGGTTTTAGAAAATAATTAAATTGCTCTACACTCCTTTTCTGTTTCTTTTGACTTTGAAAGCCCATTTGCATTATTTTATGCTTGGTCCCTTTGTTCCCATATTTTTCCTTCTGGCAGACCTTTTAAATCTTGGCTAGATTTTACTATTTATATATAAAATTTTATACACTGTTTTGGTTCTATTCTTTATCTGCTTCGTTCTGGCGAGTGTGTTTCGGGTTTTCTCAGCGCCCTAGATCTTACTGTTTTAATTAGAGGATTTGCATCTTGTACTTTTCTATATCACAAATGAAAATGAAGATCCCAGGAAGATTAGAATTTTCTTAATTGGCTCTATTTGGGTCTAGTTTATACACAATCAGGTAGGTCCATGTGAAGCACGCATATCAATTAAGCCAATCAATCAAGACCTCAATCAAGACCCAGAACATGTACACTCCCCCAACCCTATGCTTCCTGGCAATGTGGACACCAGTCCCAGGCAATGACTGCACAACTTTTGTCAATGTGGGTTACTTTATCTTTTCTGTTAACTCCATGTTGCTGGGATAATACAAAATAACTTTCCTTTAAGTGTATTTATGTGCATGATCCATGTATGTATTGTATGCATTTGTATGGTGTGTGTGTGCATGCATTCGTGTGTGTGGTTACACGTACCACAGTGCATGTGTGGTGTCAGAGGACATCCTGGGTGTTGGTCCTTGGTTTGTACCCTGAGAGAAACTCTCTTTGTTATTCATAGCTGTGTATGTCAGGCTAACTGACTTAGAAGCTTCCAGGCATGACCTGTCTTCACATTCCATCTCAAGCAGAGAGCTGGGGTTATAGACACACTCACTAGTACACCCAGCTTTACGTGGGTTGTAGTAGCGCGTTGCTGTGGTGGCTCGGCCAAGAAAGACACAGAGGCATTTTCATATGTGGAAACCCTGCCAGACCTCAGCAGATGGAACCACTGTCATGGCCAGTGCCATACTCAGTGGAACCCCGAGCTCTCCGCTCAGGTGGTTTTATCGTTTCAGAACTCCTCATGTATTTTACTGATAGCATATGCAGATCATTACCAATCAGCATCCCCCACATGGATCCAACAGCTGCAAACAATACAGAACACCCTAGACCTAGGCTAGCCCCTTACCCAACAGTGCATAAAACAATTTCAAACATAAATAAGAATGAAGTTCCTCAACAGTGGGTTCTGGGGATTCAAAACTCAGATTCTCACACTTGGGCAGCTCTGCTCAACTGAGCTACCTCCCCCCTCCCGAATGACTGTCTAAAGTATAATTTTCTTCACTCCACGTAATTTTGAGGTTCATCAGTGTTGCCATATGTTATGAGTAGTTCATTCATTTTTATTGCTGAGTCCATTGTGTGGATATACTTTATATATTCATTAATTGATTTTAGCTTTTGGGTTGTTTCCATTTGAGAGACATTTTAATTAAAGCTTCTATATTTGTAACATCTTTCTATGAGCATTTTCCATTTCTTTTGGGAAAGCATCTGAAAGTTTGTATTAGTCTGTATTCTCTAGAGGAACAGAAGTGACCAAATGAAATTGTATTATGAGAGAGGATTCATCAGATCAGCTTACACAGAAGCGTAGTCGTGTAATAGCCGAGGAGCCCAGCATTGGCTCCGTGCACACTGGAGACACTAAGCACCCACTCGTGAGGCTGGATGCCTCAGCAGAAGGCAGTGATGGCCTGGAGTTCTGTGCCGTGGATACCGGCAAAAAACTTGGATGCGCCAGTGTTGAGGGACCTACAGAGCCCCGCCCCCAGAGTGGGAGAGACAGGGCCCCTCCTCCCGCCTGCGTCACCGCAGCCCCCCCCATGCCCTTCCCCACCCCCTTGCCCCACGGTCACGGTAATGCAATCGGGGGAGGGGGAGCTGGTTTGGCACGTTAGCTACCTGTTTACCCCGTCCCATCACGTTCCTACACCCGCCACGGAATAAAGCGACTTTGACTTTGGACGACCTAAACTTGGGTGGACAGTGCTTCATTTCAGGGTCTTCGCCCTGTTCCGGTTCTCTGTGCCTCAGCGATGATTTCCAGGTCAGCCGGAACCCACTCCCTTCGTTCCTGCCGCCTCCCGCAGCTCTGAGCACTCCGCTCTCTGGCTCCTGTGGCCTCCTCCAGCTTCGAGCAAGTTTCTGTGACCCGGCCTGCTCAGGAACCTCGTGGTGAGCGGGAGCATGGGAGACAATCCAGTCCCAGAACATGGGACCGACACTGGAGTATTCCTCCAATGTCTTCACGCCATGTTGGAAGGCTGAAGAAGATGGGTTCTGATGTCAGTGAAGCACGGCAGAGCAGAGGAAGCAACAACAGGATAGATGCACTTGGCAGCAAGGACTGAAGGCAGGCTGGCAAAAGCAAAGCTGCTCACTCTGGGGGTGGGGCTTCTCTCTCAGCTAATCCTTCTTGGAAGTGCCCCAGCAGAGCTGCTCAGAGACACATCTCTTACTCCCAACTCGTGTTTAGTCAAGTTACTAAGAGTTACAGTCACAGATCTGGATAACTGGATTGTGTATTTCCACTTTACATTTCCCCAGCGAGTTTAAGAATCTCAAATGTTCCACACCCTCCCAATGCTGACTGGCTCTTGTAAACAAAAATTTTAAAAACCGTGGTTTTAATTTACATTCCACATGGACGGAAAAATAAAAAAGTCTCTGTCATTGTGTTGAACAGGGTTTCTCTGCTGATGTAAAAACAGGAGAACTGACTCCACAAAATTGTCCTTTGACCTCCATGAATACACCACGGCATGTGTACCCCCACCCCCAATCTCACATGCACAACAATAATAAGCAAACAGTGGAAAGGCTAACCATCATGAAGAGCTCATTTTGGCTCATGATCTCAGAGGTTTCAATCCATCGTGGTGAAGAATGCAGAGAAAGAGAAGCTCTCATCATAGGAGAGGGGTTGGGGGATGGGGGGGATGGGAAAGAGAGGGCAGAGTGGGAGGAGGAAGAAAACTAAGAATCCTAAGAGATGACTGCCAAGTTAGCATTCTGTTTAAGAAAGTCTTGC